>CANSGD010000190.1:0-616336 GCA_947645195.1 Patellifolia procumbens | reverse complement strand
CACATCCCAAGCATCCTTGAAGAAGCTGCTCCCCGTAACCATCAATCCTAGGAGATTTGTTATTAGGGATAGACCAGAGTGCTAACCTAATCTCCTCTCCTGTGAAAGTGAGGTTTAGAAGAGAATGTTGAGCTTCCACCAGAATAGGTCCGTGTTGAATAAACACTGCTCTTGATAGGAAAGGACTTCACTTCTTGTATTAGCAACAAAAGTTCTAAAGTGATTCAAAAATATATTTTTCACTTCTTCATGCTCATAAATCCATACATCCTCTTTACACATAATAGCATTAATATTATTATTCTGATCCATATTTTCACACTATTATGAAACTTTCTAGTATTGCTATCACCATCAAGTATCCAGTCTCCTTTTGCTTTCTGATTTAAGAAAGAGATGTAATTGCCTGAACTTCTTTAAATTTTTGGGTGAGCTACATATTCAGCATGAACAGAGCTTACATTTGCTGGGATCAAGGTGCAGCTGGTCCTGGCAAAATTTAAGATCAGCAGCAGCTTGTAGTTGAGCAGCTTCCACATCCCCAAACCTCTCTTTGTTGAGCTTTTCCAGATCCCCTTTAAGGATTTCAGCTTATACCATACTTTAAACATCTGAAAACCAACAACTTGCTGCTGCCAGGCTTCTTTAACAACAGCTAGGAAACTATCACATTTTACTCCACATCTGAAAATATCTGAAGGGGATTTTGCCTTAAGGTAAAAGTGGAAAAACATTTGATCAAAGAAGGGGAATGATCAAAATATCCCTCAGGAAGGAAAATCACTTCAGCTGATTTGAAAAGAGTTAACCAGTTTACATTAGCACCAACCCTATCAAGCTTGCTTGCCCTATCTTCATCATATTGCTTATTATTCCATGTATAGAATCTACCAAGAAATTTGACATCAGTCAAATTACAAAGAGTTGAGGACTTTTGAAAAGCCTCAACTTCCCTTCAGCAACTTCAGCCCCAACTCTTTCCCTCATATGTGAGCCATGTATTGAAAATCTCCCATCATCTCCCAGGGCCTATAAAGAGCCACCAATTCTCTCCAAGTACTTTCCATAGAATGCATCTGCTAGCATTATCATTATGTGCACACACTATAGAACAAGCAAAGGAAACTCTTGAACTACAAGCAGTGACAATACAATGTACTAACTGATTAGTGCAGAATCTGATATCCACCTCAAAAGCTCTAGGGTCCCAAGCAATAATGATTCTACCTCTACCATGCCATGGTAAGTTTGTAGTTATATTCCAACCTGGACATAAGTTCAGATACAAGGCTCAAGTTTTGACCTTGATCTTAGTTTGAAGGAGACAAACAAGCTTAGCTTTATGAGAAGAGATAAGATTCTTAACCTCTTTCTGTTTAGCTAGCTTGTTTAGCCCCCTTACATTCCAGCATAGGATATTATCCATTCACCCTAGGGGTAATCAACCCCTTATCTATCAGCTCATTATTATCTCTGTCATCAGTGTGAAGGCCAACTTTATCAGCTTCAATAGGAATAGCCTGTTGTAGAACCTCAAATCTGTTAGGGCTTTCCGGCTTACAGTAGCAGTGACCGTAGCAGTTACAATAGGTTGTTGCTGCTTTTTAATTTTGCTGGATACTTGGCTAAATCCATCCTCATCCACCAATAACTCTTTATTCAATTTAGGGGCCACTTTAGGCCTCCATTCCTGCTTCTTTTTGACCACTCTGCAGTCCTCCCCTCTATGGCCTATCTTCTTACAATGTATGCAGATCTCAGGATTTCATTCATACTCAATAACCTGATGAAGAAGTACTCCATGCTCATTCACAAATGATACAGAATCAGGATAAATCTGATCGACCATCACTCACCAGCACTCTGGCATACATCAGCCTATCCCTCTCCCCTCTCTGTAGCTTGGTCTACTTTAACAAAATCACCAAGAGACTGAACTATTTTGGTTAGACTTCTGCCTCCCCAATATTTCACATTGAGTTTTGGAAGTTTAACCCAAATAGGAACCTTCTTAACCACCTGATCACTAATGTCAGCATCAATATCCCATGATTTCACAATCAAAGGTTTTGAATCAAAACTAAAATGACCATTAAGAGCCATGTCTTTTCCCTCCCATGTCACTGAATCTTACCATGATAGTTCCTTTCCCTACTATAGCAACTTTATCAATGCCCATCTTCCCCCAAATCTCCTCAAAACCCTTCCATAACAGAGAATGGTGGATTAGCACCAACCACAAGCAGAAAATGGCAGTCTGCCAATAGTCTACTTCTCTGCAACATCATCAATCTCTATTTTAGGTATCTGCACATCTGGACAGGGGTCTGCACAGTTGGAATAGGGATCTGCTCCTCTATCACATCTAACAGATCTAATCCCTTCTTTCCAGCCTCCATCTCTACACTAACAGCAGAGCCAAATATGATATGTTTACTAGGATTACTGTGTATAAACTTACCTCTAGAAGTCGAGGGTCTGGCTACCATTGTTGGTTCCAGAAGCTGAAACCCACTCCTGAGCACCCTCAGAGCTCTGGGGATTCACTTCATCACCATCAGAGTGTACAATAGGAGTATCTGGGTTAAAATCCTCATCACTTGTGATGTCCAGATTAGAGATTTCCTCATCTTCCGCAGTCTGCTTAGTCTGCTTCCCTTTCAGCTTCAGATCAATGGAAGTGCTGCTATCTTTAGAATCAGAGCCAACCTTGCTTCTAGCATTCTTCCTCTTTTGGGGGTCTGCCTCTCTTTCCCCCTGCCATGGCTTCCACAGGTTGTGGAGCAGGAGGAGGAATCGCCTTCAGAGAGAGAGAATTTCTATTTTAGGAAACCATGAAACCTTTTTTTCCATCAACGTGGACTGAAACCTTTTTTCAATCAACGTGGACTGAGTCTAGTTACGGAGCATATGTGACTAAAATCTAAGACATTATACGACGGCCGTTTGGCTCCGTATTTGGTATTTCATATTTTTTGGTCACTGAAACTTACCACCAAAATTTCGTTCGAATCTCGAAACATTTTTTTTGAAACCTTTTTTCATCAACGTAGACTAAGTGCCGCTAAGGAGCATATGGGGACTCAAAATCACATCGAGCGACGGCAGTTTTGCCCCATATTTGGTATTTCATATTTTTTGGTCATTCAAACCTACCAAAAATTTGGTCTCAATCTGAAAACTTTTTTTGAAACCTTTTTTCCATCAACTTCATATGACGGCCGTTCGGCCCCATATTTGGTATTTCATATTTTTTGGTCATTAAAACCTACCCCAAAAAATTTCGTCTCAATCTGCAATTTTTTTAAAACATTTTTTCGATCAACGTGGAATGAGGCTGTTATGGAGCATATGTGATTCAAAACCACTCATACGACGGCCGTTTGGCCCATATTTGGTATTTCATATTTTTTTGGTCATTGAAACCCTACCACAAAATTTTCTTCTAAATCTGAAAACTTTTTTTTAAACCTTTTTTGGGTAAATAAAAATGTCATAGCATCAAAACTGTTTACTACCCATCATCCTTTGGAAGGGACAACTCCCCATCTCAAGGTATCTGTATACAAGTAAGACTAAGTACTAATGTAATGCAACCATATCCTATCTTTTTCTTTCAATTTACAAGTATAAAGAATTTTAGATCTTTGAAGAACAAAATATTGTATCCTCTGTACTGTGGACTTAATAGAGGGTAGTTGAGCTGACCAGAGGGCCTTGTTCCTAGCCCCTCCACACCATATACGAGGACCTTCTTGAAACTTTTTGAAACCTTTTTTTCCATCAACGAGGACTGAGTGCCGTTACAGAGCATATGTGACTAAAAACCACATTATTTGGCCCCATATTTGGTATTTCATATTTTTTTGGTTATTGAAACTTACCACGAAAATTTCGTTCGAATCTGGAAACATTTTTTTGAAACCTTTTTTCCATCAACGTAGACAAAGTGTCGTTAAGGAGCATATGCGACTCAAAACCACCTCATACGACGCCGCCATTTGGCCCCATATTTGGTATTTCATATTTTTTTGGTCATTGAACCTACCACAAAATTTTGGTCTCAATCTTGAAATTTTTTTGAAACCTTTTTTTCCATCAACCTCATACGACGTCGTTCGGCCCCCATATTTGGTATTTCATATTTTGTTGGTCATTAAAACCTACCACAAAAATTTGGTCTCAATCTGGAATTCTTTTTTGAAACATTTTTCCATCAACGTGGAATGAGTGCTGTTATGGAGCATATTTGATTCAAAACCACCTCATAAGACGGCCGTTTTTGCCCCGTATTTGGTATTTCATATTTTTTTGGTCATTGAAACATACCACAAAAATTTCTTCTAAATCTGAAAACTTTTTTTTGAAACCTCGTTTTTTCCATCAACGTAGACGTAGTGCCGTTACATGAGCATATGTGACTCAAAACCACCTCATACGACGGTCGTTTGGCCCTATATTTGGTATTTCTTATTTTATTGGTCATGGAAACCTACCACAAAAATTTCGGCTCAATCTGAAAACTTTTTTGAAACCTTTGTTTCCATTAACGTGGATGAGTGTCGTTATGGAACGTTTGTGACTCAAAACCACCTCATACGACGGTCATTTGGGCCCCATATTTGGTATTTCTTATTTTATTGTTTATTCGAACGTACCACAAAAGTTTGGTCTCAATCTAAAAACCTTTTTGAAACCTTTTTTTCATCAACGTGGACTGAGTGCCGTTATGGAGCATATGTGACTCAAAACCACCATATACGACGGCCGTTTGGCCCCATATTTGGTATTTCATATTTTTTGGTCATTGAAACTTACCACCAAAATTTCGTTCGAATCTGGAAACATTTATTTGAAACCTTTTTTCCATCAACGTAGACCAAGTGCCGTTAAGGAGCATATGTGACTCAAAACCACCTCATACGACAGCCGTTTGGCCCCATATTTGGTATTTCATATTTTTTGGTCATTGAACCTACCACTTAAATTTAGTCTCAATCTGAAAATTTTTTTGAAACCTTTTTTTCCATCAACCTCATACGACGGCCGTTCGGCCCCATATTTGGTATTTTATATTTTTTTGGTCATTAAACCTACCTCAAAAATTTCGTCTCAATCTGGAATTTTTTTTTAAAACTTTTTTCCATAAATGTGGAATGAGTGCCGTTATGGAGCAAATGTGATTCAAACGGCCGTTTGGCCCCCATATTTGTTATTTCATATTTTTTTTTCTCATTGAAACCTACCACAAAAATTTCATCTCAATCTGAAAACTTTTTTTTGAAACCTTTTTTCCATCAACGTAGATTGAGTGCCGTTACGGAGCATATGTGACTCATAACCACCTCATCTGACGGATGTTTGGCCCAATATTTGGTATTTCATATTTTATTGGTCATGGAAACCTACCACAAAAATTTCGGTCCAATATGAAAACTTTTTTTTGAAACCTTTGTTTCCATTAACGTGGATGAGTGTCGTTACGGAACGTATGTGGACTCAAAACCACCTCATACGACGGCCGTTTGGGCCCATATTTGGTATTTCATATTTTATTGTTTATTCAAACGTACCACAAAATTTTGGTCTCAATCTGAAAACTTTTTTAAGACCTTTTTTCCATCTACGTGGACTGAGCGGCGTTACGGAGCATATGTGACTCAAAACCACATTATACGACGGCCGTTTGGCCCCATATTTGGTATTTCATATTTTTTGGTCATTGAAACTTACCACCATAATTTCGTTCGAATCTGGAAACATTTTTTTGGAACCTTTTTTCCATCAATGTAGACTAAGTGCCGTTAAGGAGCATATGTGACTTAAACCACCTCATATGACGGCCGTTTGGCCCCATATTTAGTATTTCATATTTTTTGGTCATTGAACCTACCACAAAATTTTGGTCTCAATCTGAAAATTTTTTTGAAACCTTTTTTCCATCAACCTCATACGACGGCCGTTCGGCCCCATATTTGGTATTTCATATTTTATTTGGTTATTAGAACCAACCACAAAAATTTGGTCTCAATCTGGAATTTATTTTTGAAACATTTTTTCCATCAACGTGGAATGAGTGATGTTATGGAGCATATGTGATTCAAAACCACCTCATAAGACAGCCGTTTGGCTCCATATTTGGTATTTCATATTTCTTTGGTCATTGAAACCTACCACAAAAATTTCTTCTAAATCTGAAAACTCTTTTCTGAAACCTTTTTTCCATCAACGTAGCTGAGTGCCCGTTACGGAACATATGTGACTCATAACCACCTCATACGACGGATGTTTGGCCCTATATTTGGTATTTCATATTTTATTGGTCATGGAAACCTACCACAAACATTTCGGCTCAATCTGAATTTTTTTTGAAACCATTGTTTCCATTAACGTGGATGAGTGTCGTTACGGAACGTATGTGACTCCAAACCAACTCATACGACGGCCGTTTGGGCCCATATTTGATATTTCATAATTCATTGTTTATTCAAACGTACGACAAAATTTGGGTCGCAATCTGAAAACTTTATTTGAAACCTTTTTTTTCCATCAATGTGGACTGAGTGCCGTTACAGAGCATAAGTGACTAAAAACCACATTATATGGCCCCATATTTGGTATTTCATATTTTATTGGTCATTTAAACTTACCACCAAATTCGTTCGAATCTGGAAACATTTTTTTGAAACCTTTTTTCCATCAACGTAGACTAAGTACCGTTAAAGAGCATATGTGACTCAAAACCACCTCATACGACGGCCGTTTGGCCCCATATTTGTTATTTCATATTTTTTTGGGCATTGAACCTACCACAAAATTTGGTCTCAATCTAAAATATTTTTTGAAACCTTTTTTCTATCAACTTCATACGACGGCCGTTCGGCCCCATATTTGGTATTTCATATTTTTTTGGTTATTAAAACCTACCATAAAAATTTGGTCTCAATCTGGAATTTTTTTTTAAACATTTTTTCCATCAACTGGAATGAGTGTTGTTATGGAGCATATGTGATTCAAAACCACCTCATAAGACGGCCGTTTGGCCCCATATGTGGTATTTCATATTTTTTGGTCATTGAACCTACCACAAAAATTTTGTCTCAATCTGAAATTTTTTTTCAAACGTTTTTTTCCATGAACCTCATACGACTGCCGTTCGGCCCCATATTTGGTATTTCATATTTTTTTGGTCATTAAAACCTACCACAAAATTTGGTCTCAATCTGTAATTCTTTTTTGAAACATTTTTTCCATCAACGTGGAATGAGTGCTGTTAAGAGCATATATGATTCAAAACCACCTCATAAGACGGCCGTTTTGCCCCATATTTGGTATTTCATATTTTTTGGTCATTGAAAACTATTTTTGAAAGCTGTTTTTTCCATCAACGTAGACTTAGTGCCGTTACGGAGCATATGTGAGTCAAAACCACCTCATTGATAGGTTTTAGTCGTGTCACCTAATCAAAAATAAACCTACGGACCTCTAACTAGGTAGTCAGTGGAAGCAGGGTCGAATCCATAGGGAGACAGAGTTTCTAAATCAATATTCAAGCAATTCAGCTACTCCAGATGAAATCGGGAAGGAATTAATTAAACTAAAGAATAGACTACGGAAGACTGAATAAATCGAGGATTAAACTATGGAATAAAAGTCTAGGGTATTAGGTCGGTCCACCATGCTTATACCAATCAAATAGGGTCAACTACTATCAAAACCTAAGTCAAGAGTCGGGGGATTAGAGCCTATGTTGAGCTATGGTTAAGACTCAACGCTCATAGTTCAACATACGCCGCATGTTCACTAACGTAATCAGAACTACTGACGTGTCCTAGGCCTCTACTCGTAAGACGGATCTGTGCAAACAACTATTAACCACAAGCAATCAATGAAATTGTACACTGACATCAATTACTCAATAAGAACAAACCACATCACAATCACCCTAATCAAGCCCTAGAAATTGATAGAAATCTAAATCACAATCATGGTATAAACATGGCTTTCCTATCTAACACCCTATAAAGAGAACTACTCACTCATAATTGAATTGACAACAATAAGACTAATATGAAACCCTAACAATTGCATCATGAATAATTGAATAAATAAACTAAGCAATCAAAGTAATTAAAGAGATAAAGAGTAGAGTAGAGTACCAATTGACGGAAAGCAGGAACTTTTATTGAAATCGAAATAGGTTTGATCACCTCTAAATTAATCTAAAGTGTTTGAATTAAACTAATGACAATGAAGAATAAAACTAGTCTAAAACCTAATGAAAGATGAATAAAAGATGAATGAAAAATGAATAAAAATATGAGGAAAAGGTATTTATAATACCCCTCAGGTTCACTAAAAACGGAAAATAAAAAGTGAAAAAGCGCGATTAAAGCACCAGACCCGATCGGGCCCGAGCACAGTACCCGATCGGGTCCGCATACAAATTCACCAATCTTCACTCCTGGGCTCTGGCAGCAGCAGTGCAGCAATAAGGCGAGAAAAGCGGCCCACCCGATCGGGCCCGCCCGAGGCACCCACCCGATCGGGTCATGCGACAAAAAGTGCCAGCAAGCTCGCCTCCTCCGCAGCGTCCCAATAAGACCTAGCAGCACTAGACCCGATGGGGTCGGGCGGTGGATGCCCGATCGGGTCTGGGCACATGTGTTCTCGCCCTATCTGATCGGGCACGCCTCGCCCGATCGGGTCCGTGACTTTCATACCCGATCATAAATACTCCGCCCGATCGGGCCATTTCTGCCCGATCAGTGCACGGAAGCCTCCTTTGACTCCTTGGCTCTCTAATCTTCACGTTTAGGGGTCTTGGGACCTCCTAAACTATCCATAAAGCTCGTGAGCCATCCTACGTGCCTCATAACATCTCATAAAGCCGTGGTTGCTTCCAAAAGGCTCGGGAATAACGAGAAAACTCCATAAAACCTGCAATTCAATACTAAAACACGAAACCACAACTACATACGATAGTTAGCACAAAATAGCTCCCAAGAGCTCCAATGACGCACAAATTAGCTTGTAAATAAGGAGAATACTCTATATAAATACGTGATATCAAACTCCCCCAAGCTAAACCTTTTGCTTGTCCCTCAAGCAAACAGCACATGAACATGGAATAGATTGCCTCACCCCAAAGATAAAAACAAATCAAAGCTCAAAACATTTTCAAGACTAAGAATCGTTCAAGCAGGCATAATTCAAGTTTGGCTCATCAAATCCATCCAACCACCAATCATTCAAGCAATTTATCAAACTCAAGCATCCACAAAGCATACAAGTCCTGAAAAGGCACTCACAAGGGTGTCACTCCTCTCAATTTTGTGGCAGGCAAAGAATGTGCCCGAACACTCACCAACCCGACCATAAGTACCCTTCCCACTCACACTCTCATGTGTTTAAGAAGGTTCAATGACGCTCATCCTAGTCAAGTCGACTCAATTAGCAGAAATACTCTTTAACTTTGACAAACTAACTCGAAATCAATCAAATGAACATTGCAGACACGAGCTCAAGAGGACTTTATAGGGTTGTAATGGGGCTTAGGTGAGAGGTGGGGATACTTTTGGGTAATGTGGTCGAAAAACCAAGAAAGGGAGAGCATAAACCATTCAAACAAGGCCTAAGATGGCCTTCACAACTCCCAACAATCACCATAGAACCATGTAAAATAACCCAACTCTCATAAATCAATGAAAAGCGCATAACAAACCCAATTTTCTAGCAATGGAGCGAATATTCCTTTTACGAACGTACGTGAATGAAAGAACTAGAATTCTTTTGAATTTTCATTTCATTTTTCTTTCATTTTTCTGAACTTCATTCACGCAACTCTAAACTTACTTTTCCTTTTCTCTTTCTCACTCTCAAACCACAGCAAATACACTTTTAGATTCCTCAAAAGCCAAACTAAGCCAACAAACCAATCTCAAACTCACCCATACAAAGCTCCCCCAAGCTAGGCTTGGGATAATACCAAGTGAAGGCTTTGGGCTCATAATAGGGGGTTTAAGTAACACGAAACAAGTCATTAGGCTCAGCGAGGCTAAGGAGGATAAAAGTATATCAAAATTCACTCTGAAGCTCAAGAATAAGACAAAAGAACGCCTCTATCACAGCAAATGCTACAAGTCATCTAAAATCAGACGAGTACGAAGTCAAAGTCAAGATCAATCCACTAAAGAGGAACTAACACACAAGAATAGACTGGATAATAATATGAATCCAATAGGCTACAAAGGGGCCTCACAGTCTAACCAATTCAGGTATGCAGCACAAAGTGGTCTAATATAATCCAAAAATGCTCGAGATCATAGCAATCAAACATCAAATCAAAGCCTCAAGATCACAAATGCCCAGCTATCCAGAAAACGAAGTCAAATTAATTTCAAATAGAGCACAAAAGGGGCACAGGGAGGCAACTAAACCAGCCATGGAACCATATTTTTTTGATTTTTTAGTATTTTTGAAAGCAGTAAATCTATCCTAGAGCAGTAAAAGAGATAGGGAATACAAACAGAACTCCTCCCAAGCTGAACTTGGCGGTGTCCTCAATGCCAAAAGGTGATAAGGACCATGCTAAGAGGAAAAACAATGTTAGTACCCTCACTCTCGCTCACAAAAAGAAAGAAAATAAAAAGAAAAGAAAAGGGAAAGAAAAGAAATACGAGTTGCCTCTCGCACAGCGCTGGTTTATAAAGGTCCCGCACGACCATGATCCACCCTCTCTCAAATAGGAGGGCGTGGCAGTGAGTGCCACCCTCATCAAAAATCTTTCTCCTCCAAATGTTCTTGACAATGCCTCCAGACGGTGAGGCAACCTTAGGTGGAATTGGAACCTTCTCCACCCCTACTTCATCTAAAACCTTATCCCTGCAAAAGATTGTTCAAGCATAGGAGCCTTAACAGCATTGGTTAGTTTAAAAACCACTTTATCATCACCAACACTCAGAGTTAAAGACCCAGACTTGACATCAATGACAGCACCAGCAGTACACAAAAACGGCCTACCCAAGATAATAGGGATCTGGGCATCCTCATCCATATCTAATACCACAAAATCAACAGGGATATAGAATTTCCCAACCCTAACAGGAACATCCTCTAAAACACCTAGAGGGTATTTTATAGAACGATCCGCCATCTGTAAAGTGATTTGTGTGCATTTAAGGGCTCCCATGTTCAGTTTCTTATAAACAGACAATGGCATAACAGAAACAGAAGCACCTAAATCACACAAAGCCTTATCAATAAAAATAGGTCCAAGATGGCAGGGTATAGAAAAACTACCTGGCTCTTTTAACTTTGGTGGGCTTTTATTTTGAATAAAAGCACTACACTCTTCAGTAAGAGCGACACGTTCTACCCCACCAAAGTCTCTTTTCTTAGTAATCATGTCTTTCAGAAATTTGGCATAAACAGGCTCTTGGGTAATTAAGTCTGTGAATGGAATCGTTACCTCAAGGTTCTTGACCATAGACAAGAACTTACCAAACTGCTGATCGACCTTGGACTGTTGCATCCTGTGAGGAAAAGGTAGCCTTGGTGTAAAAGGCGTTTCAGAAACCTTCTCCTTTTTCTTCCCTGTCTGTTCAGCTTCTGCAGACAAATCGACTTCAGACGTCGAATTCTTTCTTTTTCCTTCCTCTACCACCCTCTTCTTCCCTGCAGTCGGGGTAACCTCATCAATGGGCACTGGAGGGGCATCATATGCAATGCCACTATGAAGAGTGATGGCATTCACATGTTCTCTCTGAACTGGTTGCCCTGGCAATTGTCCCTGCTGCCTCTGTGCATTAGATTCTGCTAACTGAGCAACTTGAGCCTCGAGAGTTGGATGTGCTTCTCTTGAGCCCTCCTTGTTTCCTCAATTGCCTTTTGCATAGACAATATCAGTTTCATCAGTTCAGAATTGCTAGGCTCTTGTGGGTTGTTTTGTGAAGGTGGGGTGGAAAAATTTTGTGGGGTTTGGAAATTATTGTGGTGATGGAAGTTTTGTGGTGGTGGTCTTTGGAAATTTTGTGGGGTTTAATGGTATGAAGGTTTAGGGTAGTTTTGTGGAGGTGGAGGTGGAGGTTGATGGTTTTGTGGGTTTTGGTAGTTATGTGAAGGGGGAAGGTTTGTGGTCTTTGTTGGAAGGCATTGGCCTGCTCCATCTGAAATTGACTGAACTGACAGTCATGCCCAAGTGACCCTGAACACCACATACCTCGCAGTAAGATGAGGTAATGGGTGCTACTGCAGACATAGCATTGATACTCATGGGTGGAGGTGTCGGACTAGAAGACTTCATTAGCTGCTGAGTTAGTTGCGCCATCTGAGATGTAAGCAATGAAATAGCGTCAACTTCAAGTACCTTTTAGTAAAACTCCTAGATGATGTATGGTCATTGGCTGCAAGATTTCATATGAATTCATAACCCTCATCAACTGCCTTGTCTAAAAACACTCCTCCTGCAGACGAATCAACAATACACTTCGTCTGAGGCTGCAGACCATTGTAGAATGTCTGCGTCAAGAACCATTTGTCCATATTATGGTGTGGACACTCTCATTGTAGATCTCTAAACCTAGCCCACGCTTCCCTTAATGTTTCATCAGGCTCTTGGGAAAACGTGGCTAGTTTATTTCTGATTTCTGCTGTTTTAGTGGGTGGGTAATACTCTCTCACAAATGCAGCAGAAATCTCACCCCACTCGGTTTCTTTCACATCGTTCAACCATTTTTGGGCTCTATCTCTCAGTGAAAACTCGAACAACATGACTTTGAGTTGATCTGGAGTGACGCCGGCATGTTTAACGGTTTGACAAAGTTGTTGAAACCGTTGCAGATGATTTGCCGGATCTTCGGTAGGATGCCCACCAACTGATTTTGCTGGACCATGCTGATGAGTCCAGGCTTAATCTCAAAGTTGTTAGCGGCGATGGTGGGCATAGTAGGTCCAGTGGAGAGACCATCTGGGTTGGGCACCCCATATGACTTCAGTGACTTTGACATGACTGAACTCAAGGTGTCTGTTCCAGAGGTGTTCAGCTGAACAGACTGCTTTTCTTTCTGCTTTATCTTTCGGATCCGCCTGATTGTCCTAGTAAGATCGGGGTCCGCTGGAATTGGGGAACCGTTTCTTTGGGACCTGGGCATACAAAAGAAACAAAAAGCAGCAGTAAAACGTACCTCGATTGAAACAATGAAGTTCCAATGAGGTACAGAGAAGTAGACCAAATAATTAAATAAAAACTTAGAGAACTAGCCGTATCCCGGCAACGGCGCCAAAATTTGATAGGTTTTAGTCGTGTCACCTAATCAAAAATAAACCTACGGACCTCTAACTAGGTAGTCAGTGGAAGCAGGGTCGAATCCACAGGGAGACAGAGTTTCTAAATCAATATTCAACCAATTCAGCTACTCCAGATGAAATCAGGAAGGAATTAATTAAACTAAAGAATAGACTACGGAAGACTGAATAAATCGAGGATTAAACTATGGAATAAAAGTCTAGGGTATTAGGTCGGTCCACCATGCTTATACCAATCAAATAGGGTCAACTACTATCAAAACCTAAGTCAAGAGTCGGGGGATTAGAGCCTATGTTGAGCTATGGTTAAGACTCAACGCTCATAGTTCAACATACGCCGCATGTTCACTAACGTAATCAGAACTACTGACGTGTCCTAGGCCTCTAGTCGTAAGACGGATCTGTGCAAACAACTATTAACCACAAGCAATCAATGAAATTGTACACTGACATTAATTACTCAATAAGAACAAACCACATCACAATCACCCTAATCAAGCCCTAGAAATTGATAGAAATCTAAATCACAATCATGGTATAAACATGGCTTTCCTATCTAACACCCTAGAAAAGAGAACTAGTCACTCATAATTGAATTGACAACAATAAGACTAATATGAAACCCTAACAATTGCATCATGAATAATTGAATAAATAAACTAAGCAATCAAAGTAATTAAAGAGATAAAGAGTAGAGTAGAGTACCAATTGACGGAAAGCAGGAACTTTTATTGAAATCGAAATAGGTTTGATCACCTCTAAATTAATCTAAAGTGTTTGAATTAAACTAATGACAATGAAGAATAAAACTAGTCTAAAACCTAATGAAAGATGAATAAAAGATGAATGAAAAATGAATAAAAATATGAGGAAAAGGTATTTATAATACCCCTCAAGTTCACTAAAAACGGAAACAAAAAAGTGAAAAAGCGCGATTAAAGCACCAGACCCGATCGGGCCCGAGCACAGTACCCGATCGGGTCCGCATACAAATTCACCAATCTTCACTCCTGGGCTCTGGCAGCAGCAGTGCAGCAATAAGGCGAGAAAAGCGGCCCACCCGATCGGGCCCGAGGCACCCACCCGATCGGGTCATGCGATAAAAAGTGCCAGCAAGCTCGCCTCCCTCCGCAGCGTCCCAATAAGACCTAGCAGCACTAGACCCGATGGGGTCTGCGGTGGATGCCCGATCGGGTCTGGGCACATGTGTTCTCGCCCGATCTGATCGGGCACGCCTTGCCCGATCGGGTCCGTGACTTTCATACCCGATCATAAATACTCCGCCCGATCGGGCCATTTCTGCCCGATCAGTGCACGGAAACCTCCTTTGACTCCTTGGCTCTCTAATCTTCACGTTTAGGGGTCTTGGGACCTCCTAAACTATCCATAAAAGCTCGTGAGCCATCCTACGTGCCTCATAACATCTCATAAAGCCGTGGTTGCTTCCAAAAGGCTCGGGAATAAGGAGAAAACTCCATAAAACCTGCAATTCAATACTAAAACACGAAACCACAACTACATACGATAGTTAGCACAAAATAGCTCCCAAGAGCTCCAATGACGCACAAATTAGCTTGTAAATAAGGGAGAAAACTCTATATAAATACGTGGTATCACTCATACGACGGCCGTTTGGCCCTATATTTAGTATTTCATATTTTATTGGTCATGGAAACCTACCACAAAAATTTCGGCTCAATCTGAAAACTTTTTTGAAACCTTTGTTTCCATTAACGTGGATGAGTGTCGTTATGGAACGTATGTGACTCAAAACCACCTCATACGACGGCCGTTTGGCCCATATTTGGTATTTCATATTTTATTGTTTATTCAAACATACCACAAAATTTCGGTCTTAATCTAAAAACTTTTTTGAAACCTTTTTTTCCATCAATGTGGACTGAGTGCCGTTATGGTGCATATGTGACTCAAAACCACCTTATACGACGGCCGTTTGGCCCCATATTGGTTATTTCATATTTTTTTGGTCATTGAAACTTACCACCAAAATTTCGTTCGAATCTGGAAACATTTTTTTGAAACCTTTTTTCCATCAATGTAGATTAAGTGCCGTTAAGGAGCATATGTGACCAAACCACCTCATACGACGGCCGTTTGGCCCCATATTTGGTATTTCATATTTATTTGGTCCTTGAACCTACCACTAAAATTTGGTCTCAATCTGAAAAATTTTGAAACCTTTTTTCCATCAACCTCATACGACGGCCGTTCGGCCCCATATTTTGTATTTTATATTTTTTTGGTCATTAAAACCTACCACAAAAATTTCGTCTCAATCTAGAATTTTATTTTGAAACATTTTTTCCGTCAACGTGGAATGAGTGCCGTTATGGAGCATATGTGATTCAAAACCACCTCATACGACGGCCGTCTGGCCCCATATTTGTTATTTCATATTTTTTTTGGTCATTGAAACCTACCACAAAAATTTCATCTTAATCTGTAAACTTTTTTTGAAACCTTTTTTTCCATCAACATAGATTGAGTGCCGTTACAGAGCATATGTGACTCGAAACCACCTGATACGACGGCCGTTTGGCCCCATATTTCGTCTCAACCTGAAAACTTTTTTTTGAAACCTTTGTTTCTATTAACGCGGATGAGTGTCGTTACGGAACGTATGTGACTCGGCCTTTGGCCCCATATTTGGTATTTCATAGTTTTTTGGTCATTCAAACGTACCACAAAAATTTGGTCTCAATCGGAAACCTTTTTTTCCATCAACGTGGACTGGGTGCCGTTACGGAGCATATGTGACTCCAAACCACCTCATACGATGGCCGTTTGGCCCCATATTTGGTATTTCATATTTTGGTCATATTACTTACCATTAAAATTTCGTTCCAATCTGGAAACATTTTTTTGAAAGCTTTTTTCCATCAAGGTAGACTAAGTGCCGTTAAGGAGCATATTTGACTCAAAACCGCCTCATACGACAGCCGTTTGGCCCCACATTTGGTATTTTATATTTTTTTTGTCAGTAAAACCTACCACAAAATTTTCGTCTCAATTTGGAATTTTTTTTTGAAACATTTTTTTCCATCAACGTGGAATGAGTGCTGTTATGGAGCATATGTGATTCAAAACCACCTCATACGACGGCCGTTTGGCCCAATATTTGTTATTTCATATTTTTTTGGTCGTTGAAACCTACCACAAAAATTACAGCTCAATCTGAAAACTTTTTTTTGAAACCTTTTTTTCCATCAACGTAGATTGAGTGCCGTTACGGAGCATATGTGACTCAAAACCACCTCATACGACGGCCATTTGGCCCCATATCTGGTATTTCATATTTTATTAGTCATTGGAACCTACCACAAAAATTTCGTCTCAGTCTGAAAAACGTTTTTTTCAAACCTTTGTTTCCATTAACGCGGATGAGTGTCGTTACGGAACGTATGTGGCTCAAAACCACCGCATACGACGGCCGTTTGGGCCAATATTTGGTATTTCATATTTTATTGTTTATTCAAACGTACCACAAAAATTTGGTCTCAATCTGAAACTTTTTTGAAACCTTTTTTCCATCAACGTGGACTGAGTGTCGTTACGCAGCAGTTGTGACTCAAAATCACATTATACGATGGCCGTTTGGCCCCATATTTGGTATTTCATATTTTTTTTGGTCATTAAAACTTACCACCAAAATTTCGTTCGAATCTGGAAACATTTTTTTTGAAACCTTTTTTCCATCAACGTAGACTAAGTGCCGTTAAGGAGCATATGTGACTCAAAACCACCTCATCCGACGGCAGTTTTTCCCCATATTTGGTATTTCATATATTTTTTGGTCATTCAAACCTACCACAAAAATTTGGTCTCAATTTGAAAACTTTTTTAAACCTTTTTTTCCATCAACTTCATATGACGGCCGTTCGGCCCCATATTTGGTATTTCATATTTTTTGGTCATTAAAACCTACCACAAAAATTTAGTCTCAATCTGGAATTTTTTTAAACATTTTTTCCATCAACGTGTAATGAGTGCTGTTATGGAGCATATGTGATTCAAAACCACCTCATAAGACGGCCGTTTGGCCCTATATTTGGTATTTCATATTTTTTTGGTCATTGAAACCTGCCACAAAAATTTCTTCTAAATCTGAAAACTTTTTTTTGAAACCTTTTTTTCCATCAACGTAGACTGAGTGCCGTTACGGAGCATATGTGACTCAAAACCACCTCATACGACGGCCGTTTGGCCCTATATTTGGTATTTCATATTTAATTGGTCAAGGAAACCTACCACAAAAATTTTGGCTCAATCTGAAAACTTTTTTTGAAACCTTTTTTTTTTAGATAAGTGAAAAAATATATTAATCACCAAACACAACTACAATCTACTCCAAAGTGATGGCAACCCTTCTAGGAAGGCTCCCCAAACACCAAAGAGTAACTATTACAATTGGAGCTCATCAAGCCAACATTTGATCTTAGAGAAGGCCTTAGAGTTATAAAGTAGTTTCATCCTAGTTCTAATTACAAACCTGATAGAAGCAAAACAACTATCAACACTAGGAACATAACTACACCAGTAGGCTTGATTTCTAGCAAGCCAAATGTGATACACAACAGCAGCCACAACAGAAAAAACTATTTTCCTTTTAGCTTGAGACATATTACCCCTTTTACTGATCCAGTTGAGGCATTCATCCATGCAAGTCCACCTCTTCTTAATGTTGATCCATACCAGGCATTCCTCCCATATCTGCTTGCTGAAATAGCAGTGAAACAGTAACTGATCAAGGCTCTCAGTATGAGAACCACAGATGGTACAGATGTCCTCATCACAAACACCAAATTTCTTGAGCTTTTCTCTTGTCATAATCCTTTGATGTGCTGCTAACCATGTCATGAAACTATGTTTAGGTGTGTTTAACCTATTCCATACAATCCTGTCCCATACCACTTTGGTACCCATCTTCTGTGCTTGTTTATAACATTTACCAATGGAGAAGACTTGGCCAGGTTGAGGCAGCCAGGTTGCTTGTTTAATCTCATCTCTGACTTGGCAAAAGTATCTCCATATCCAGCTAGCAGTGGACTTAGGGTGGTGATTCCACCATTCATCTCCCTGAATGTAAACAGAATTAACCCACCTCACCCAAAGGGTGTCTTTCTTTTCAGCAATGGCCCAAATTTGCTTACTAACTGCTAGGAGGTTCCATAGCTTTATATCTCTAACACCAAGGCCTCCATGGCTCTTCCTACTGCAGACTTTTTCCCAACTAACATAACCTGGTTTAAGGTAGTTAGCATTACCTTGCCATAAGTATACTCTGCAAATTTGATTAATTCTCGAAAGGACAGCCTCAGGAAGAATGAATATCTGCATCCAATAATTACAGACACTCATCAGCACAGAGTTTACAAGCTGAAGTCTGCCAGCAAAAGACAGTGTTCTATGCTGCCAAGATTTGATCCTAAACATCATTTTCTCAACTAACTTCTCACAATCTGCAATTCTTAGTTTTTTGGTGGTAATGGGAGCACCAAGATATTTGAGGGGCCAGGCACCAGAACCAAAACCAGACATCCTTTTATCCTTTTTATTTGCAGCTAGGCCAGAAGATTTCTAAAAAAATTTCAAACCTTGAAGCATCAAGTAGACACTTCTACAGTCTCCTCTACTGAACACCATAAGATCATCAGCAAAACAAAGGCTATTCAGTTTCAATTTTTGACATCTGGGGTGGAAATGAAACTCACTCTTTGCCCCTTGATAATTTGGTATCCTAGTTAGATACTCTATACATAAGACAAAAACAAGGGGGAAATAGGATCCCCTTGTCTTAATCCTCTCTTAGCCTTAAACAATTGTGTACATGCCCCATTAAAGAGGATAGTATAGCTGGTAGTAGTTATACATACCATCAGAATATCAATGAAATCCTTAGGGAAGTTAAGGGCCTTAAGCAAATCATGCACAAATTGCCATTCAATAGTATCATAGGCTTTTTGCAGATTAATTTTCATCAAACAGCTTCTGGCAGCTTGTTTTCTAGTATAATGCTTGACAAGATCTTGACATAGCAAAATATTATCAATGATACTTCTACCTGCCACAAATGCACTCTGACTTTGGCTAACCAGACCAGGCAGGACTCTTTTCAACCTTGAACATAAGAGTTTGGAGATGATTTTATACAGCCCTGTGCAACAGGCTATAGGTCTGTAGTCTCCAACATGTGAAGGGCAAGCAACCTTAGGAACTAAGGTGATTGCTGTAGTGTTTATAGCTTGAAGCATTCTGCCTGAGCTAAAAACTTCTTGCACAGCAAAAATGATATCTTGTCCCACCACATCCCAAGCATCCTTGAAGAAGCTGCTTCCATACCCATCTACCCCAGGAGATTTGTTGTTAGGGATAGACCAGAGTGCTAATCTAATTTCCTCTCCTGTGAAATGGAGGTTCAGAAGATCATGTTGAGCATCCACCAAAACAGGGCCTTGAAGAATGAAACTGCTTTTGATAGGCAGAACTTCTCTTTTGTATTAGCAACAAAAGTGCTAAAGTGCTTCAAGAAAATATTCTTCACCTCTTCATGCTCATACACCCAAACTTCATCAATACTCATAATAGCATTAATATTATTTCTCTGAGCCAATAATTTAACACTATTATGAAATTTTTTGGTATTACTATCACCATCAAGAATCCACTCCCCCTTTTGCTTTCTGACTTAAAAAAGAAAGGTAATTGCCCTGAGCATCTTTGAGTTTTTGATGAGCTATATAGTCAGCCTGAACAAGACTGACATTCCTTGGATCCAAATGTAGCTGATCCTGGCAAGCTTTAAGAGCAACAACAGCATTTAGATGAGCAGCTTCAACATCTCCAAATCTATCCTTGTTGAGCTTCTTTAGGTCTTGCTTCAAATTTTTCAATTTCTGCCACACTTGAAACATCCTAAAACCATGAATTTGCTGCTGCCAAGCTACTTTAACAACATTTAGAAAGCTCTCACATTTACTCCACATCTGAAAATATCTGAAGGGAATCTTGCCTTGGGGTGTGGGAAAACATTTGATCAAAGCTGGGAGTTGATCAAAATATCCCTCAGGAAGGAAAATCACTTCAACTGATTTGAAGAGATTTAGCCAATCGTCATTAGCAACTACCCTATCAAGCTTTGCAAGCACTATATCTTCATCATCTTGCTTATTATTCCATGTATAAAACCTACCAATAAATTTGACATCAGTCAAATTACAGTAATTGAGGCATCTTTGAAAAGGTGCAATCTCTCTACTAGTTACTGCAGCCCCAACTCTTTCTTCATACTTTAGCACATTATTGAAGTCACCCATCATCACCCAAGGACCAACTAAAGAACTACCTATCTTTTCCAAGTCCTTCCATAAAACACTCCTATTAGCAGCATCATTATGAGCATAAACTATAGAGCAAGCAAATGAAACATTAGAGCTGCAAGAAGTAACAACACAGTGCACTAACTGATCAGTGCAGAACCTGATGTCCACCTCAAAAGCTCTAGGGTCCCAAGCAATGATAATTCTACCCCTTCCATGCCATGGTAAGTTTGTAGTGATGTTCCAACTTGGATATAAGTTCAGATACAAGGCCCCCAGTTTGTTTGCCCTGATCTTGGTTTCAAGGAGACAAACAAGCTTAGCTTTATGTGAAGAAATAAGGTTCTTGACCTCTTTCTGCTTAGCTAACCCGTACATTCCAGCAAATTATATTATCCATTCACAATAGGGGTAGTCAACCCCTTATCAATCATCTCATCATTACCTCTGTCATCAGGGAGGATGTCTGTTTTATCAGCTTCAGAAGGCACCTGTTGCAGCACCTCAAATCTATTGGGACTTGTCTGGCTTGTACTGACAGCAGCATTGACAGTAGGAGATTGCTGTTTTTTAAATTTAATGGATACTGGTCTGAAATCATCCTCATCAACCAACAGCTCCTGGTTCAGTTTAGGGGTCACTTTAGGCCTCCATTCCTGCTTCTTTCTAACAACCCTAGCAGCATCACCTGTATGGCCTATCTTCTTGCAATGCTTGCAAATTTCAGGTTTCCACTCATATTCAATAATCTGGTTGAGAGTTACACCATGTTCATTCAAGAAAGATATAGAGTCAGGATATACCTGATCAACCATCACATCCACCAACACTCTTGCATACATCAATCTATCTCTCTTCTCTGTAGCTTGATCAACTTTGACAAAGTCACCTAAAGCCTGTACTATTTTGGTAAGGCTTCGACCTCCCCAGTACTTCACATTTAGCTTTGGGAGTTTAACCCAAATAGGGACCTTTTTCACCACTTGGTCACCAATATCAGCATCAATGTTCCATGATTTAACAATCAAAGGTTTGGAATAAAAACTGAAATGGCCAGTAAGAGCCAAGTTTTTCCCTCCCATGTCACTAAACCTCATCATAATAGTCCCCTTGCCAACTTGAGCAATCTTATCAATGCCCATTTTTCCCCAAATCCTCTTCAGAAACCCTTCCATTACAGAAAAAGGTGGATTAGCTCCTACCACAAAACAGAAAATGGCTGTTTGCCAATAGTCTACCTCCTCAGCAACATCATCTAGTTCTATTTTAGGTAACTGCTCCATTTGAGGAGGCTGCTCATCTTTACATTTAGCATATTGAAGTTCTTCTTCCCAGTGGTCATCTCTACACTAACAGCAGAGCCAAATAGTATGTTTTTACAAGGATTGCTATGCTTGAACTTACCTCTATAAACTGAGGCATGATCTCCAGTGTTAGATTTCATAGCTGAAACCCATTCTGAGAACCTTCTCAAAGCTTGGGGGTTAACTTCATCACCATCAGAATGTACAATAGGAGTATCTGGATTGAACTCCTCATCACTTGTAATGTCAAGATCAGAAATATCGTCTTCTTCCTCAGTCAGTTTGCCTTTCTGTTTCAGATCAATGGAGGTTCTAGCTATGGAACCAGAGTCTACTTTGCTTCTTGCATTCTTTCTTTTTGGGGGTCTTCCTCTCTTGCCCCCTGCCATGGCTTCCACAGATGGTGGAGGTGGGAAGGAGAAATCGCCTCAGAAGAGAGAACTTTCTATTTTTAGAAACTTTTTTTCCATCAACGTAGACTGAGTGCCGTTACGGAGCATATGTGACTCAAAACCACCTCATACGACGGCCATTTGGCCCCATATTTGGTATTTCATATTTTATTGGTCATTGGAACCTACCACAAAAATTTCGTCTCAATCTGAAAAAAAAAAATTCAAACCTTTGTTTGCATTAACGCGGATGAGTGTCGTTACGGAACGTATGTGACTCAAAACCACCTCATACGACGGCCGCTTGGGCCCATATTTGATTGTTTATTCAAACGTACCACAAAAATTTGGTCACAATCTGAAACTTTTTTTTAAACCTTTTTTTCCATCAACGTGCACTGAGTGTCGTTACGGAGCAGTTGTGACTCAAAACCTCATTATACGATGGCCGTTTGGCCCCATATTTAGTATTTCATATTTTTTTGGTCATTGAAACTTACCACCAAAATTTCGTTCGAATCTGGAAACATTTTTTTGAAACCTTTTTTCCATCAACGTAGACTAAGTGCCGTTAAGGAGCATATGTGACTTAAAACCACCTCATACGACGGCAATTTTGCCCCATATTTGGTAATTCATATTTTTTTGGTTATTCAAACCTACCCCAAAATTTGGTCTCAATCTGAAACCTTTTTTTCCATCAACTTCATATGACGGCCGTTCGGCCCTATATTTGGTATTTCATATTTTTTGGTCATTAAAACCTACCACAAAAATTTGGTCTCAATCTGGAATTTTTTTTTCAAACATTTTTTCCATCAACGTGTAATGAGTGCTGTTATGGAGCATATGTGATTCAAAACCACCTCATAAGACGGCCGTTTGACCCCATATTTGGTATTTCATTTTTTTGGTCATTGAAACCTACCACAAAAATTTCTTCTAAATCTGAAAACTTTTTTTGAAACCTTTTTTTCCATCAACGTAGACTGAGTGTCGTTACGGAGCATATGTGACTCAAAACCACCTCATACGACGGCCGTTTGGCCCTATATTTGGTATTTCATATTTTATTGGTCAAGGAAACCTACCACAAAAATTTCGGCTCAATCTGAAAACTTTTTTTTGAAACCTTTGTTTCCATTATCGTGGATGAGTGTCGTTATGGAACGTATGTGACTCAAAACCACCTCGTACGACGGCCGTTTGGGCCCGTCTTTGGTATTTCATATTTTATTGTTTATTCAAACGTACCAAACATTTTGGTCTCAATCTGAAAACTTTTTTTGAAACCTATTTTTTCCATCAACGTGGACTGAGTGCCGTTATGGAGCATATGTGACTCAAAACCACCTTATACGACGGCCGTTTGGCACCATATTTGGTATTACATATTTTTTTGTCATCGAAACTTACCACCAAAATTTCGTTCCAATCTGGAAACATTTTTTTGAAACCTTTATTCCATCAACGTAGACTAAGTGCCGTTAAGGAGCATATGTGACTCAAAACCACCTCATACGACGGCCGTTTGGCCCCATATTTGGTATTTCATATTTTTTGGTCATTGAACCTACCACTAAAATTTGGTATCAATCTGAAATTTTTTTAAAACCTTTTTTTCCATCAACCTCATACGACAGCTGTTCGGCCCCATATTTGGTATTTTATATTTTTTTGGTCATTAAAACCTACCAAAAAAATTTCGTCTCAATCTAGATTTTTTTTTTTAAACATTGTTTCCATCAACGTGGAATGAGTGCCGTTATGGAGCATTTGTGATTCAAAACCACCTCATACAACGACCGTTTGGCCCCATATTTGTTATTTCATATTTTTTTGGTCATTGAAACCTACCACAAAAAATTTCATCTCAATCTGAAAACTTTTGTTTGAAACCTTTTTTCCATCAAGGTAGACTGAGTGCCGTTACGGAGCATATGTGACTCATAACCAACTCATACGACGAATGTTTGGCCCTATATGTGGTATTTCATATTTTATTGGTCATGGAAACCTACCACAAAAATTTCGGCTCAATCTGAAAACTATTTTTTGAAACCTTAGTTTCCATTAACGTGGATGAGTGTCGTTACGGAACGTATGTGACTCAAAACCACCTCATACGACGGCCGTTTGGGCCCATATTTAGTATTTCAAATTTTATTGTTTATTCAAACGTACCACAAAATTTTGGTCTCAATGTGAAAACTTTTTTTGAAACCTCTTTTTTCCATGAACGTGGACTGAGTGCCATTACGGAGCATATGTGACTCAAAACCACATTATACGACGGCCGTTTGGCCCCATATTTGGTATTTCATATTTTTTTGGTCATTGAAACTTACCACCAAAATTTCGTTCGAATCTGGAAACATTTTTTTGAAACCTTTTTTCCATCAACGTAGACTTAGTGCTGTTAAGGAGCATATGTGACTCAAAACCACCTCATACGACAGCCGTTTGGCCCCATATTTGGTATTTCAAATTTTTTTGTTCATTGAACCTACCACAAAATTTGGTCTCAATCTGAAATTTTTTTGAAACCTTTTTTTCCATCAACCTCATACGACGGCCGTTCGGCCCCATATTTGGTATTTTATATTTCTTTGGTCATTAAAACCTACGACAAAAAATTCGTCTCAATCTGGATTTTTTTTTTTGAAACGTTTTTTCCATCAACGTGGAATGAGTGCCGTTATGGAGAATATGTGATTCAAAACCACCTCATACGACAGCCGTTTGGCCCCATATTTGTTATTTCATATTTTTTTGGTCATTGAAACCTACCACAAAAAATTCATCTCAATCTGAAAACTTTTGTTTGAATCCTTTTTTCCATCAACGTAGATTGAGTGCCCGTTTCGGAGCATATGTGACTCAAAACCCCCTCATACGACGGCCGTTTCGCCCCATATTTCGTCTCAATCTGAAAACTTTTTATTTAAACCTTTGTTTCCATTAACGCGGATGAGTGTCGTTACAGAACGTATGTGACTCCAAACCACCTCATAATACGGCTGTTTGGCCCCACATTTGGTATTTCATAATTTTTTGGTCATTAAAACCTACCCCAAAAATTTCGTCTCAATCTGGAATTTTTATTTGAAACATTTTTTCCATCAACGTGGAATGAGTGCTGTTATGGAGCATATGTGATTCAAAAACACCTCATACGACGGCCGTTTGGCCCCATATTTGGTATTTCATATTTTTTTGGTCATTGAAACCTACCACCAAAATTTCGTCCCAATCCGTAATCATTCTTTTGAACCGTTTTTCCATTAACTTGACTGAGTGTTGTTAAGGAGCATATGTGACTCAAAACCACCTCATACGACGGCCGTTTGGCCCCATATTTGGTATTTCATATTTTTTTTGGTCATTGAAACCTACCACAAAAATTCTTCTAAATCTGAAAACTTTTTTTTGAAACCTTTTTTTCCATCAACGTATTCTGAGTGCCGTTACGGAGCATATGTGACTCATAACCACCTCATACGACGGATGTTTGGCCCTATATTTGGTATTTCATATTTTATTGGTCATGGAAACCTACCAGCAAAATTTCGGCTCGATCTGAAAACTTTTTTTTGAAACCTTTGTTTCCATTAACGTGGATGAGTGTCGTTACGGATCATATGTGACTCAAAACCACCTCATATGACGGCCGTTAGGGCCCACATTTGGCATTTCATAATTTAATTTTTTTCAAACGTATCACAAAATTTTGGTCTCAAGCTGAAAACTTTTTTTGAAACCTTTTTTTTCCATCAACGTGGACTGAGTGTTGTTACGGAGCATATGTGACTCAATACCACATTTTACGACGGCCGTCTGGCCCCATATTTGGTATTTCATATTTTTTTGGTCATTGAAACTTACCACCAAAATTTCGTTCGAATCTGGAAACATTTTTTTGAAACTTTTTTTCCATCAACGTAGACTTAGTGCTGTTAAGGAGCATATGTGACTCAAAACCACCTCATACGACGGCCGTTCAGCCCCATATTTGGTATTTAATATTTTTTTGGTCATTAAAACCTACCAAAAAAATTTGGCCTCAATCAGGAACTTTTTTTTGAAACATTTTTTTCATCAACGTGGAATGAGTGCTGTTATGGAGCATATGTGATTCAAAACCACCTCATAAGACGGCTGTTTGGCCCCATATTTGGTATTTCATATTTTTTTGGTCATTGAAACCTACCACAAAAATTTCTTCTAAATATGAAAACTTTTTTTTGAAACCTTTTTTTCCATCAACGTAGACTGAGTGCCGTTACGGAGCATATGTGACTCAAAACCACCTCATACGACGGCTGTTTGGCCCCATATTTGGTATTTCATATTTTTTTATTTGGTCATTGAAACCTACCACCAAAATTTCGTCCCAATTTGGAAACATTTTTTTGAACCTTTTTTCCATCAACGTAGACTGAGTGCCGTTAAGGAGCATATGTGACTCAAAACCACCTCATACGACGGCCGTTCGGCCCCATATTTGGTGTTTCATATTTTTTTGGTCATTAAAACCTACCACAAAAATTTCGTCTCAATCTGGAATTTTTTTTTGAAACATTTTTTTCCATCAATGTGGAATGAGTACTGTTATGGAGCATATGGGATTCAAAACCACCTCATACGACGGCTGTTTGGCCCCATATTTGGTATTTCATATTATTTTGGTCATTTAAACCTACCACCAAAATTTCGTCCCAATCTATAATCATTTTTTTGAACCTTTTTTCCATCAACTTGACAGAGTGCCGTTAAGGAGCATATGTGACTCAAAACCACCTCATACGACGGCCGTTTGGTCCTATATTTTGTATATCATATTTTATTGGTCATGGAAACCTACCACAAAAATTTCGGCTCAATCTGAAAACTTTTTTATGAAACCTTTGTTTCCATTAACCTGGATGAGTGTCGTTACGAATGTATGTGACTCAATAACACCTCATACAACGACCGTTTGGGCCCATATTTGGTATTTCATATTTTATTGTTTATTCAAACGTACTACAAAAATTTGGTCTCAATCTGATAACTTTTTTTGAAACCTCTTTTTCCATCAACGTGGACTTAGTGCTGTTAGAGAGTATATGTGACTCAACACCACCTTATACGACGGCCGCTTGGCCCCATATTTGGTATTTCATATTTTTTTGGTCATTTAAACTTACCACTAAAATTTCATTCCAATCTGGAAACATTTTTTTGAAACCTTTTTTCCAACAACGTAGACTAAGTGTCGTTAAGGAGCATATATGACTCAAAACCACCTCATACGACGGCCGTTTGGCCCCATATTTGGTATTTCATATTTTTTTGGTCATTGAACCTACACAAAAATTTGGTCTCAATCTGAAAAAATTTTTGAAACCTTTTTTTCCATCAACCTCATACGACGGCCGTTCGGCCCTATATTTTGTATTTCATATTTTTTTGGTCATTAAAACCTACCACAAAAATTTCGTCTCAATCTGGAATTATTTTTTGAAACATTTTTTCCATCAACGTGGAATGAGTACTGTTACGGAGCATATGTGATTCAAAACCCCTCATACGACCGCCGTTTGGCCCCAAATTTGGTATTTCATATTTTTTTGGTCATTGAAACGTACCACAAAATTTTCGGCTCAATCTGAAAACTTTTTTTTCAAACCTTTGTTTCCATTGTTAACGTGGATGAGTGTCGTTACAGAACGTATGTGACTCAAAACCACCTCATACGACGGCCGTTTGGGTCCACATTTGGTATTTCATATTTTATTGTTTATTCAAACGTACCACAAAATTTTGGTCTCAAGCTGAAAACTTTTTTTGAAACCTTTTTTTTCCATCAACGTGGACTGAGTGCCGTTACGGAGCATATGTGACTCAAAACCACATTATACGACGGCCGTTTGGCCCCATATTTGGTATTTCATATTTTTTTGGTTATTGAAACTTACCAACAAAATTTCATTCGAATCTGGAAACATTTTTTTGAAACCTTTTTTCCATCAACGTAGACTAAGTGTCGTTAAGGAGCATATGTGACTCAAAACCACCTCATACGATGGCCGTTTGGCCCCATATTTGGTATTTCATATTTTTTTGGTCATTGAACCTACCACAAAAATTTGGTCTCCATCTGATAATTTTTTTGAAACCTTTTTTTCCATCAACCTCATACGACGGCCGTTCGGCCCCATATTTGGTATTTCATATTTTATTGTTTATTCAAACGTACCACAAAAATTTGGTCTCAATCTGAAAACTTTTTTTGAAACCTCTTTTTCCATCAACGTGGACTTAGTGCCGTTACGGAGCATATTTGACTCAAAACCACATTATACGACGGCCGTTTGGCCCCATATTTGGTATTTCATATTTTTTTGGTCATTGAAACTTGCTACCAAAATTTCGTTCGAATCTGGAAACATTTATTTGAAACCTTTTTTCCATCAACGTAGACTAAGTGCCGTTAAGGAGCATATGTGACTCAAAACCACCTCATACGACGGCCATTTGGCCCCATATTTGGTATTTCATATTTTTTGGTCATTGAACCTACCACAAAATTTTGGTCTCCATCTGAAAAAAAATTTTAAACCTTTTTTTCCATCAACCTCATACGACGGCCGTTCGGCCCCATATTTGGTATTTTATATTTTTTTGGTAATTAAAACCTACCAAAAAAATTTGATCTCAATCAGGAACTTTTTTTTGAAACATTTTTTCCATCAACGTGGAATGAGTGCTGTTATGGAGCATATGTGATTCAAAACCACCTCATAAGACGGCCGTTTGGCCCCATATTTGGTATTTCATATTTTTTTGGTCATTGAAACCTACCACAAAATTTTTTCTAAATCTGAAAACTTTTTTTTGAAACCTTTTTTTTTTGTTTGGGTAAATTAAAATTGTCATAGCATCAAAACTGTTTACAACCTATCATCCTTTGGAAGGGACAACTCCCCATCTCAAGGTATCTGTATACAAGTATGACTAAGTACTAATGTAATGCAACCAGATCCTATCTTTTTCTTTCAATTTACAAGTATAAAGAATTTTAGATCTTTGAAGAACAAAATATTGTATCCTCTGTACTGTGGACTGAATGGATGGTAGTTGAGCTGACCAGAGAGCTTGGTTCCTAGCCCTCCACATCATATACAGCAAACTAGCTGCAGTGGCCTTAACCACTTGCATTTGCACATATGACAGATTCCTGCCTCTTCTAATCCAAGCTATCAGATGTTCCATACAAGAATATGGAAGATTGACCACCAACCAGGTATTGATCTCCTGCCACACCTTCTTTGAATAGAGGTAGTCAAAGAATGTGTGTTGATGTGTCTCCTGCTCCAGCTCACAAATGCAACAAGAAGTAGATTCACAGACCATGAATCTAGCTAGTCTAGTTCTGACTGGCAGCCTTTTGTTCATAGCAACCCACCACACAAAACTGTGTTTAGGCATATTTAGAGTATTCCAGATTGCTCCATGCTAGTGGATCTTTTTCCCCAAACTCACAACTCCTTGATAAATTTTAGCTATAGAGTAGCTACCAATAGGCCACCATTGTTGCTGCATCCACATTTTCAGATCATTTTTCACTCTACTAACCTGCTGCCAAATCCAGCTCCCTGAAGTGGAAGGAGTATACTCCCACCAGTCCTGCTTTTCAAGTATACACTATGCACCCATTTGACCCATAGTGTATCCTTTTTTCTGCCATTTGCCAAGCAAGTTTACCAACAGCAATGAGGTTCCAAAGAGCCAGATTCCTCACCCCCAAACCTCCAAGCTTCTTAGGTTTACAAACTGTCTCCCATTTGAGATACACAGCTTTGGTGCCATCTGTTGTGCCTTCCCATAAAAATCTTCTGCATAGTTGATTGATTCTTTTTATGACAGCTTTTAGGAATATGATTATTTGCATCCAATAGGTACAAATGCTCATAAGGACAGAATTCACCAGTTGCAATCTTCCAGCAAAAGACAGGTGTCTAGATTGCCAAACTGTGATTCTGTGCATAACTCTTTGTATGAGCTGATCACAATCCTTGAGAGCAAGCCTCCTGTTACAGATAGGGACCCCTAGGTATCTAAAAGGCAGTACCCCCAACTTGAACCCTGATTTGTGTAGTAGTTTCTCTACATCATCAGCAGCCATGTTCACCTGGAATAATTCAGATTTACCCTTGTTTGCCATCAAACCTGAAACTTGTTCAAAGTGCTTAAGCCCTTGTAGCAGCAGCCTAGCACTCTGAATCTCTCCTTTACAGAAAACTAGCAGGTCATCAGCAAAGCATAAGTTGTTGAGCTTCAAATCAGAGCACCTAGGGTGGAAGTGAAAATCCCTTCTCCCACCTAGGTATTACAGTGTTCTTGTAAGGTACTCCATGCAAAGAGTGAATAAAAGTGGAGATATAGGATCTCCTTGCCTTAACCCTCTTTTAGAGTTGAAGAAACCTTGACTTGTCCCATTAATAAGAATTGTGAAGCTGACTGTTGATACACAACCCATAATCACTTTAATAAAGTGGTTGGGAAATCCCAAAGCCTCCATGAGATCAGTCAAGAACCTCCATTCTACAGTGTCATAGGCCTTTTGCAGATCAATCTTCATCATGCAACTAGGAGTTGCATACTTCCTGGCATAATGTCTCACTAGGTCCTGGCACACCAAAATGTTGTTAAGGATGCTTCTGCCACCAATGAATGCACCCTGATTTTGGGATACAATGTGTGGGAGAACCTGTTTCAGTCGTGAGCACAGTAGCTTGGAGATGCATTTATACACTACAGAACAGCAAGCAATAGGTCTATATTCATGGACCTTAGTAGGGCAGCTCACTTTAGGAACTAGTGAAATAGAAGTGGTGTTAATCACTTTTAACATTTCACCAGTTGTAAAGAACTCTTGTACATCAGCTACCACATCATCCCCCACAATATTCAAGCTAGTTTTGAAGAAGAAGCTGCCAAAGCCATCAATTCCAGGAGCCTTAGAATCAGGGAATACAAATGCTGGATGAATTGTTCACAGACTAGTTTAGGGTCCAGGATCCAATCCCCATCTGCATTCTGCACAGTGTTAATTCTATTTTTATGATTGCTAGCTTTAACAGCTTGATGAAAAACTGCAGTATTATCATCTCCAAAAGTGATCCACTCCTCCCTAGTTTTTTGTCTCAAAAACTAAGATATTCACTTTTAGCTTTCTTGAGTTGTTGTGCAGCCATGTATTCCTTTTACACAATCAGAGGATCACCTATATTGTTATGCATGTCCTCCTGAGCCTCCTCATACACTCTGGCAGCTTGTCTCATATTACCAGCTACATCCCCCACATGTTTGTTAAACCTCCTCAAAAGAGGTTTAAGTTGTTTGAGCTTCTCATAAATTTGAAACATAGCATACCCTTGCACAGGCTTCCCCCAAAATTCCTTGAGCAAATCATGATACCCATCCTGTTCACACCAAAAATTGAGGAATCTGAAAGGTTTGTACCCCTGAACCTCTGTGTAGCTTCTCAGTAATGCTGGACTATGGTCAAAATCCCCCTCAAGGAGGAAAGTGACCTCTGAGTTTGTGTAGGTTGACAACCAAGAGGGGTTAGCCATCAACCTATCTATCTTGGTCATAACCCTAGTATGCTCATCTTGTTTGTTGTTCCAAGTAAACCATCTGCAACTGAACTTGATATCTTCCATGCCACAATATTCTACACACTTCTTGAAATCATGCATTTCCCTCTTTGTGTGCACATCTCCTGTCTTCTCATCCTCATTAAGGATGACATTGAAATCACCTCCCCGTACCCAAGGTCCCTTCACAGTGCTAGCCAACCTGCATAGGTCCCTCCATAAAGGCCTCCTCTATTCACCTTTGTTAAATGCATACACAAAAGTACAGAAGAAAGCAGTTGAGTGCACTGGTTTAATTCTATAATGCACCAGTTGAGCAGTACACTCTTTGATATCAACTTGAAATACACTAGGGTCCCAAGCCACCACCACTCTTCCTTTACCATGCCAAGGTAGGTTAGAGGTGATACACCAACCTGGACAAATATTGAGGTACAAGGAACCAATGTGGTTAGCCTTGACCTTAGTTTCCAGGAGACATATTAGTTTAGCATGATGTTGATGGAGGAAGTCCCTCACAAAACTCTGTTTGCTAAAACTATTAAGCCCCCTGGTATTCCATATCAAAATACTATCCATTAGGGATAGGGGTTGCCAGCCCCTGCACCCTATCCTTGTTTGCACTTCCCTCCCGTGCACCAATTGAATTCTGTCCAAGAACCTCAAAAGAGTTGCTGTGTTCAGTAGATGGTCCAGCCTCTGGTGTAGCTTTGTTCTTTGCAGGTGAATGTTGAGCTGAAACACCCCCCTTCTTTGTGATGGAGATGAAGCCATCCTCATCCACCACTCTTTGATATACACTGATTTTGGCAGTTTGCTTAGGCCTCCAAACTTTGGCAGGCTTCTCCTTATGCCATCAATCCTCTCTAGCATGCCCATACTTGTTGCATACTAGGCATTTAGTAGGCTTCCACTCATAATAAACCTCTTGAACCATTTCCACACCCTTCTCATTGATGAATGAAATTTAGTCTGGAAATTCTTGATCAAGCTGAACATCCACCATAACTCTAGCAAATTTTGTCCTCTGCTTCAATTCAGTATAGGAGTCTATCTTCCTAAGGGTACCAATCACTCCCACTTTCTTGCTGAGGCTCCTTTTCCCCCAATATTTCAGACTGAGATTGTGCAATTGAATCCAAATAGGAACTGTGGGAGCAGCACATTCCTCCATGCTAGCCTCTGGATCCCATTGCCTCACTGTCAAAGGTTTGTTGTCAAAAAAGTAGGCTCCACTTGTGGTGGTTTCAACAGCCTTCAAATCTTTAAATCTCACCAATTATCCTCCATTTGCAATAGGAGCAATGACATCAACTCCCAGATTTCCCCATATTCTTTTAAGAAATCCCTCGAACACCTGGGTAGGGGGTTTTGCTCCTATAACAAAACATACAACTGTTGTACTCCAAAATTCCACCTCCTCCTTAACATCCTCCCATTCAAGAATAGGTTTCAGTTGTGCAGTAGCATTATTAGCATCCAGACAGTTCATATCAACATTCACAGAATCATTCAATACAGCAGAAATATGATCAGGGTTTGTAATAGTCAACAGTTGACTTTTGCGTATTGAATTTTGTGGGTTAGTAACATGATCGTTATCGGCAACATCAATTGATGATCTAGTTGTTATACTAGCATTTAGGTTTAAATCAACCAAGTTAGAACCAACATTGATCAAATAACTCTCAAACTGCTTACCTCCATTATTGATCATAGCTCTAGTAATGGGAACAGATGTGTTAATCTGGCTTCTTTGGAGTGCTAACTGGATTTTTGGACTTGCATAGTCTCCATCTGAATCAAATTCACTACTGGATGATAAGCCATCAAAATCTGATTGCCAGTTTTCCATTGCTGCCTTACCCTCTTTTCTTGAAACTGATTGAAGGAGATCATCAGATTGTGTGCCATATTGTGTTTTGGGGTGTTTATTTGAAGCATTTTGTGGGTTTTTCTTAGATTTGTTGCTTTGATTAGCATTGCCACCAACAGATTTCACCCCCTTACCCTGCCTACTCCTTGTGTTTGCCATCACCTACGGGAGCTCAAAGAGAGAGAAAAAGAGAGGAGGTCATTGAAACCTTTTTTTCATCAACGTAGACTGAGTGCCGTTACGGAGCATATGTGACTCATAACCACCTCATACCACAGATGTTTGGCCCTATATTTGGTATTTCATATTTTATTGGTCATGGAAACCTACAACAAAAATTTCGGCTCAATCTGAAAACTTTTTTTTGAAACCTTTGTTTCCATTAACGTGGATGAGTGTCATTACGGAACGTATGTAACTCAAAACCACCTCATACGACAGCCGTTTGGGCACATATTTGGTATTTCATATTTTATTGTTTATTTAAACGTACCACAAAATTTTGGTCTCAATCTGAAAACTTTTTTTGAAACCTTTTTTTTCCATCAACGTGTACTGAGTGCCGTTACGGAGCATATGTGAATCAAAACCACATTATACGACGGCCGTTTGGCCCCATATTTGGTATTTCATATTTTTTTGGTCATTGAAACTTACCACCAAAATTTCGTTCGAATCTGGAAACTTTTTTTGAAACCTTTTTTCCATCAACGTAGACCAAGTGCCGTTAAGGAGCATATGTGACTCAAAACCACCTCATACGACGGCCGTTTGGCCCCATATTTGGAATTTCATATTTTTTTGGTCATTGAACCTACCACAAAAATTTGGTCTCAATCTGAAAATGTTTTTGAAACCTTTTTTTTCCATCAACCTCATACGACGGCCGTTCGGCCCCATATTTGGTATTTCATATTTTTTTTGGCCACTAAAACCTACAAAAAAAATTTGGTCTCAATCTGGAATTTTTTTTTAAAACATTTTTTTCCATCAACGTGGAATGATTGCTGTTATGGAGAATATGTGAATCAAAACAACCTCATAAGACGGCCGTTTTGCCCCATATTTAGCATTTCATATTGATTTGGTCATTGAAAACTACCACAAAAATTTCTTCTAAATCTGAAAACTTTTTTTAGAAACCTTTTTTCCATCAACGTAGACTGAGTGCTGTTACGGAGCATATGTGACTCAAAACCACCTCATACGAGTGCTGTTTGGCCCCATATTTGGTATTTCATATATTTTTTTGGTCATTGAAACTTACCACCAAAATTTCGTTCCAATCTAGAAACATTTTTTTGAAACCTTTTTTCCATCAACGTAGACTAAGTGCCGTTAAGGAGCATATATGACTCAAAACCACCTCATACGACGGCCGTTTGGCCCCATATTTGGTATTTCATATTTTATTGGTCATTGAACCTACAAAAAATTTGGTCTCAATCTGAAAATTTTTTGAAACCTTTTTTTCCATCAACCTCATACGACGGCCGTTCGGCCCTATATTTGGTTTTTCATATTTTTTTGGTCATTAAAACCTACCACAAAAATTTCGTCTCAATCTGGAATTATTTTTTGAAACATTTTTTCCATCAACGTGGAATGAGTGCTGTTACGGAGCATATGTGATTCAAAACCACCTCATTCGACGGCCGTTTGGCCCCATATTTGGTATTTCATATTTTTTTGGTCATTGAAACCTACCTCAAAAATTTCGTTTCAATCTGAAAACTTTTTTTTAAACCTTTTTTCCATCAACGTAGACTGAGTGCCGTTACGGAGCATATACGACTCAAAGCCACCTCATACGACTGCCGTTTGGCCCCATATTTGGTATTTCATATTTTATTGGTCACTGGAACCTACCACAAAAATTTCGTCTCAATCTAAAAACTTTTTTTTTGAAATCTTTGTTTCCATTAACGTGGATAAGTGTCGTTACGGAACGTATGTGACTCAAAACCACCTCATATGACTGCCTTTTGGCCCATATTTGGCATTTCAAATTTTTTTGGTCATTCAAACATACCACAAAAATTTGGTCTCAATCTGAAACCTTTTTTTCCATCAACGTGGACTGAGTGCCGTTACGGAGCATATGTGACTCCAAACCACCTCATACGACGGCCGTTTGGCCCCATATTTGGTAGTTCATATTTTTTTGGTCATTACAACCTACCACAAAAATTTCGACTCAATCTGGAATTTTTTTTTAAACGTTTTTTTCCATCAACGTGGAATGAGTGCTGTTATGGAGCATATGTGATTCAAAACCACCTCATACGACGGCTTTTTGGCCCCATATTTGGTATTTGATATTTTTTTGGTCGACGAAACCTACCACCAAAATTTCGTCCCAATCTGTAATCATTTTTTTGAACCTTTTTTCCATTAACTTGACTGAGTGTCATTAAGGAGCATATATGACTCAAAACCACCTCATACGACGGCCGTTTGGCCCCATATTTGGAGTTTAAAATTTTTTTTGTCATTGAAACCTACCACAAAAATTTCGTCTGAATCTGAAAACTTTTTTTTGAAACCTTATTTTCCATCAACGTAGACTGAGTGCGGTTACGGAGAATATGTGACTCAAAAACACCTCATACGACGGCCGTTTGACCCATATTTGGTATTTCATATTTTATCGGTCATTGAAACCTACCAAAAATATTTCGCACATTTGAAAACTTTTTTTTGAAACCTTTGTTTCCATTAACGTGGATGAGTGTCGTTACGGAACATATTTGATTCAAAACAACCTCATACGACGGCCTTTTGGCCCCATATTTGGTATTTTATAATGTTTTGGTCATTCGAAAGTACAACAAAAATTTGGTCTCAATCAGAAACCTTTTTTTGAAACATTTCTTTCCATCAACGTGGACTGAGTGCCGTTACTGAGCATATGTGACTCAAAATCACCTCATACGACGGCCGTTTCACCCCATATTTGGTATTTCATATTTTTTTGGTCATTGAAACTTACCATCAAAATTTCGTTCCAAATTGGAAACATTTTTTTGAAACCTTTTTTCCATCAAGGTAGACTAAGTGTCGTTAAGGCGCATATGTGACTAAAAACCACCTCATATGACGGCCGTTTTGCCCCATATTTGGTATTTCATATTTTTTTGGTCATTAAAACCTTCCACAAAAATTTGGCTAAACCTGAATTTTTTGTTTGAAATTTTTTTTTCCATCAACGTGGAATGAGTGCTGTTATGGAGCATATGTGATTCAAAACCACCTCATAAGACGGTCGTTTGGCCCCATATTTGGTATTTAATATTTTTTTTGTCATTGAAACCTACCACAATATTTTCGTCTCAATTTGAAATCTTTTTTTTGAAACATTTTTTTACATTAACGTGGATGAGTGTTGATATGGAGCATATGTGACTCAAAACCACCTTATACGACGGCCGTTTGGCCCTATATTTGGTATTTCATATTTTTTTGGTCATTGATACCTACCACCAAAATTTCGTCCCAATCTGGAAACATTTTTTTGAACCTTTTTTCCATCAACTTGACTAAGTGTCGTTAAGGAGCATATGTGATTCAAAACCACCTCATACGATTGCTGTGTGGCCCTGTATTTGGTATTTAATATTTTTAGGTCATTCAAACCTACCACAAAATTTTGGTCTCAATCTGAAAACTATTTTTGAAACCTTTTTTTCCATCAACCTCATACGATGGCCGTTCGGCCCCGTAATTGGTATTTCATATTTTTTTTGTCATTAAAACCTACCACAAAAGTTTCGTCTCAATCTGGATTTTATTTTGAAACATTTTTTTTCCATCAACGTGGAATGAGTGCTGTTATGGAGCATATGTGATTCAAAACCACGTCATACGACGGCCGTTTGGCCCCAAATTAGGTATTTTATATTTTTTTCATCATTGAAACCTACCAGAAAAATTTCGTCTCAATCTGAAAACTTATTTTGAAACCTTTTGTTCCCTCAAAGTAGACTGAGTGCCGTTAAGTAGCATATGTGACTCAAAACCACCTCATACGACGGCCGTTTGGCCCCATATTTGGTATTTCATATTTTATTGGTCATCGAAACCTACCACAAAAATTTCGCCTCAATCTGAAAACTTTTTTTTGAAACCTTTGTTACCATTAACGTGGATGAGTGTCGTTACGGAACGTATTTGACTCAAAACCACCTCATACGACGGCCTTTTGGCCCCATATTTGGTATTTCATATTTTTTTGGTCATTCGAACGTACAACAAAAATTTGGTCTCAATCAGAAACCTTTTTTTTGAAACCTTTTTTTCCATCAACGTGACTAAGTGCCGTTACGGAGCATATGTGACTCAAAACCACCTCATACGACGGCCGTTTGGCCCCATATTTGGTATTTCATATTTTTTTGGTCATTGAAACCTACCACAAAAATTTCGTCTCAATTTGAAAACTTTTTTTTGAAACCTTTTTTTCCATTAACGTGGATGAGTGTCGATATAAAGTATATGTGACTCAAAACCACCTTATACGACGGCCGTTTGGCCCTATATTTGGTATTTCATATTTTTTGGTCATTCAAACCTACCACAAAAATTTGGTCTCAATCTGAAAACTTTTTTTTTTAACCTTTTTTTCCATCAACGTGGACTGAGTGCCGTTACGGAGCATATGTGACTCAAAACCCCTTCATACGACGGCCGTTTGGCCCCATATTTGGTATTTCATATTTTTTTGGTCATTGATACCTACCACCAAAATTTCGTCCCAATCTGGAAATTTTTTTCAAACGTTTATTTTCCATCAACGTAGACTAAGTGCCCTTAAGGAGCATATGTGACTTAAAACCACCTCATACGACGGTCGTTTGGCCCCATATTTCGTATTTCATATTGTTTTAGTCTTTGAAACCTACCACCAAAATTTCGTCCCAATCTGGAAACATTTTTTTGAACCTTTTTTCCATCAACTTGACTAAATGTCGTTAAAGAGCATATGTGATTCAAAACCACCTCATTCGACGGCTGTTTGGCCCTGTATTTGGTATTTCATATTTTTTTGGTCATTCAAACCTACCACAAAAATTTGGTCTCAATCTGAAAATTATTTTTGAAACCTTTTTTCCATCAACCTCATACTATGGCTGTTCGGCCCCGTATTTGGTATTTCATATTTTTTTGGTCATTAAAACCTACCACAAAAGTTTCGTCTGAATCTGGAATTTTTTTTCGAAACATTTTTTTCCATCAACATGGAATGAGTGATGTTATGGAGCATATGTTATTCAAAACCACCTCATACGACGGCCGTTTGGCCCCAAATTAGGCATTTCATATTTTTTTCATCATTGAAACCTACCAAAAAAATTTCTTCTCAATCTGAAAACTTTTTTTTGAAACCTTTTGTTCCCTTAACGTAGACTGAGTGCCGTTACGTAGCATATGTGACTCAAAACCACCTATTACGACGGCCGTTTGGCCCCATATTTAGTATTTCATATTTTATTGGTCATCGAAACCTACCACAAAAATTTCGTCTCAATCTGAAAACTTTTTTTAGAAACCTTTGTTACCATTAACGTGGATGAGTGTCGTTACGGAACGTATTTAACTTAAAACCACCTCATACGACGGCCTTTTGGCGCCATATTTGGTATTTCATATTTTTTTGGTCATTCGTACGTACAACAAAAATTTGGTCTCAATCAGAAAACCTTTTTTTGAATTTTTTTTATTTAGATAAGTGAAAAGATATATTAAGTACTAAACACAACTACAATCTACTCCAAAGTGATGGCAACCCTTCTAGGAAGGCTCCCCAACCACCTAAGAGTAACTATTACAACTGGAGCTCATCTAGCCAACATATGATCTTAGAGAAGGCCTTAGAGTTATAGACTAGCTTCATCCTAGTTCTAATTACAAACTTGATAGAAGCAAAACAACTATCAATACTAGGAACATAACTACACCAGTAGGCCTGATTTCTAGCAAGCCAAATGTTATACACAATAGCAGCTACAACAGAGAAAACTACTTTCCTTTTAGCTTGAGACATATTACCCCTTTTACTGATCCAGTTGAGGCAGTCATCCTTGCTAGTCCACCTCTTCTTAATCTTTATCCAAACCAGACACTCCTCCCAGACCGGCTTGCTGAAGTAGCAATGAAATAACAACTGATCAAGGCTCTCAGTGTGAGAGCCACAGATGGTACAGGTGTCCTCAGCACAGACACCATATCTCTTGAGCTTTTCTTTTGTCATAATCTTGTGATGGGCTGCTAACCAAATCATGAAACTGTGTTTAGGTGTGTTTAGCCTATTCCATACAATCCTGTCCCAGACAACTTTATTACCCATCTTCTGTGCTTGTTTATAACAATTCCCAATGGAGAATACTTGGCCAGATTGAGGAAGCCAGGCTGCTTGTTTGATCTCATCTCTAACTTGACAGAAGTATCTCCATATCCTGCTAGAAGTGGACTTAGGGTGGTGATGCCACCAGTTACCTCCCTGAATGTAAACTGAATTAACCCACCTCACCCAAAGGGTGTCTTTCTTTTCAGTAATGGCCCAAACTTGCTTACTAACTGCTAGGAGGTTCCATAGCTTTATATCTCTGACACCCAGGCCTCCATGGCTCTTTCTACTGCAGACTTTTTCCCAATTAACATAACCTGGTTTGAGGGATTTAGCATTACCTTGCCATAAGTATACTCTGCAAATTTGATTAATTCTTGAAAGGACAGCCTCAGGAAGAATGAATATCTGCATCCAGTAATTACATACACTCATCAGCACATAGTTTACAAGCTGAAGTCTGCCAGCAAAAGACAATGTTCTATGCTACCAGGATTGGATCCTAAACAGCATTTTCTCAACCAACTTCTCACAATCTACAATTCTCAGTTTTTTGGTGCTAATGGGAGCACCAAGATATTTAAGGGGCCAGGCACCAGAACCAAAGCCAGACATCTTCATTATCCTGTGGAGCTCTGTAGCTTCCATGTTAATCTGAAAAAGTTCAGATTTCTGTTTATTAGCAGCTAGGCCAGAAGATTTTTCAAAAATTCTCAATCCTTGAAGCATAAAGTAGACACTTCTATAGTCACCTCTACTGAAAACCATGAGATCATCAGTAAAACAAAGGCTATTCAGCTTCAATTCTTGACATCTGGGGTGGAAATGAAACTCTCTTTTTGCCCCTTGATAATTTAGTATCCTAGTTAGGTATTGCATACATAGGACAAAGACAAGGGGGGAAATAGGGTCCCCTTGCCTTAATCCTCTCTTAGCCTCAAACAAATCTGTACAGGACCCATTAAAGAGGATAGTATACCTGGTAGTAGATATACATACCATCAGAATATCAATGAAGCCCTTAAGGAAATTAAGGGCCTGGAGCAAATCATGCACAAATTTCCATTCAATAGTATCATAAGCTTTTTGCAGATCAATTTTCATCAGACAGCTTCTGGCAGCTTGTTTTCTTGTATAATGTTTGACAAGATCTTGACACAACAGTATATTATCAATGATACTTCTACCTGCCACAAAGGCACTCTGACTTTGGCTAACCAGACCAGGCAAGACTCTTTTCAACCTTGAACATAAGAGTTTGGAGATGATTTTATATAGCACTGTGCAACAGGCTATAGGTCTGTAGTCTCCAACATGTGAGGGGCAAGCAACCTTAGGAATTAAGGTGATTGCTGTAGTGTTTATAGCTTGAAGCATTTTGCCTGAGCTGAAAACTTCTTGCACTGCAGAGATGATATCCTGTCCCACCACATCCCAAGCATCCTTGAAGAAGCTGCTCCCATAACCATCTATCCCAGGAGATTTGTTATTAGGGATAGACCAGAGTGCTAATCTAATTTCCTCTCCTGTGAAATGGAGATTCAAAAGAGAATGTTGAGCTTCCACCAAAACAGGTCCTTGTTGAATGAACCTGCTCTTAATAGGAAGGATTTCTCTTTTTGTATTAGCAACAAAAGTGCTAAAATGATTCAAGAAAATATTCTTCACCTCTTCATGCTCATATATACAAACTTCATCTTTACTCATAATAGCATTAATATTATTTATTTGAGCCAATAATTTAACACTATTATGAAATTTTTTGGTATTGCTATCACCATCAAGAATCCATTCCCCTTTTGCTTTCTGATTTAAGAATGAAAGGTAATTACCCTGAGCTTCTTTGAGTTTTTGATGAGCTACATATTCAGCATGAACAAGATTTGCATCCTGGGATCCAAATGCAGCTGATCCTGGCAGGCTTTAAGAGCAACAACAGCATTTAGATGAGTAGCTTCAACATCTCCAAATCTATTCTTTAGGTCTTGTTTCAGATTTTTCAGTTTCTGGCAGACTTGAAACATCTGAAAACCATGGACTTGCTGCTGCCAAGCTTCTTTAACAACATTTAGAAAACTATCCCATTTACTCCACATCTGAAAATATCTGAAGGGAATTTTGCCTTGAGGTGTGGGAAAACATTTGATCAAAGCAGGGGAGTGATCAAAGTATCCCTCAGGAAGGAAAATCACTTCAACTGATTTGAAAAGAGTTAACCATTCTCCATTAGCAACAACCCTATCAAGCTTTGCAAGCACCCTATCTTCATCATCTTGCTTGTTATTCCATGTATAGAATCTACCAATAAATTTGACATCAGTCAAATTACAATAATTGAGGCACTTTTGAAAAGCTTCAATCTCCCTTCTAGTAACTGCAGCTCCAATTCTTTCCTCATAAGTGAGCACATTATTGAAATCACCCATCATCACCCAAGGGCCAACTAAAGAACTACCTATTCTCTCCAAGTCCTTCCATAGAACACATCTATTAGCAGTATCATTATGAGCATATACTATAGAACAAGCAAAGGAAACTCTTGAGCTGCAAGAAGTAACAACACAGTGCACTAACTGATCAGTGCAGAACCTGATATCCACCTCAAAAGCTCTAGGGTCCCAAGCAATGATAATTCTACCTCTTCCATGCCATGGTAAGTTTGTAGTTATGTTCCAACCTGGACACAAGTTCAGATACAAGGCCCCCAGTTTGTGAGCCCTGATCTTGGTTTCAAGGAGACAAACAAGCTTAGGTTTATGTGAAAGGTTCTTGACCTCTTTCTGCTTAGCTAACTTGTTTAGACCCCTTACATTCCAGCATAGTATATTATCCATTCACAATTAGGGTAATCAACCCCTTATCAATTAGCTCATCATTACCTCTGTCATCAGAGAGGAGGCCTGTTTTATCAGCTTCATTAGTCACCTGCTGCAGCACCTCAAATCTGTTGGGACTTGCCTGGCTTGTAGTATTGACAGTAGCAGTTACATTAGGAGATTGCTGTTTCTTAAACTTGCTGGATACTTGTCTGAACCCATCCTCATCCACCAACAGCTCCTGATTCAGTTTAGGGGTCACTTTGGGCCTCCATTCCTGCTTCTTTTTGACTATCCTACAATCATCTCCTGTATGGCCTATCTTTTTGCAATGTTTGCAAATTTCAGGCTTCCATTCATACTCAATAACCTGATTAAGAGTTACACCATGTTCATTCAAGAAAGATACAGAGTCAGGATATACCTGATCAACCATCACTTCCACCAACACTCTTGCATACATCAATCTATCTCTCTTCTCAGTAGCTTGATCAACTTTAACAAAATAACCTAGAGCCTGTACTATTTTGGTAAGGCTTCTACCTCCCAATATTTCACATTGAGCTTTGGGAGTTTAACCCAAATAGGGACCTTTTTCACCACTTGGTCACCAATATCAGCATCAATGTCCCATGATTTAACAATCAAAGGCTTCGAGTCAAAACTGAAATGGCCAGTAAGAGCCAAGTTTTTCCCTCCCATATCACTAAACCTCACCATAATAGTCCCCTTGCCAACTTGAGCAATCTTATCAATGCCCATTTTCCCCCAAATCCTCTTCAGAAACCCTTCCATCACAGAAAAAGGTGGATTAGCTCCTACCACAAAACAGAATATGGCTGTTTGCCAATAATCTACTTCCTCAGCAACATCATCTAGTTCTATTATAGGTAGCTGCTCCATTGGAGGAGGCTGCTCATCTATTACATTTAGCACATTAAAGTTCTTCTTCCCAGTTTCCATCTCTACACTAACAGCAGAGCCAAATAGGATGTTCTTACTAGGATTACTATGCTTGAACTTACCTCTAGAATTTGAGGCATGATCTCCAATGTTAGATTTCAGAGCTGAAACCCATTCTGAGAACCTTCTCAAAGCTTGAGGGTTCACTTCATCACCATCAGAATGTACAATAGGAGTATCTGGGTTGAACTCCTCATCACTTGTAATGTCAAGATCAGAAATATCTTCTTCTTCCTCAGTCAGTTTGCCTTTCTGTTTCAGATCAATGGTGGTGCTAGCTATGGAATCAGAGCCAACCTTACTTCTTGCATTCTTCCTCTTTGGGGGTCTGCCTCTCTTGCCCCCTGCCATGGCTTCCACAGATGGTGGAGGTGGGAAGGAGAAATCGCCTCTTAGAGAGAGAACTTTCTATTTTTGAAACCTATTTTTTGAAACCTTTTTTTTCAGTCAACGTGGACTAAGTGTTGTTACGGAGCATATGTGACTCAAAACCACCTCATACGACAGCCGTTTGGCCCCAGATTTGGTATTTCATATTTTTTGGTCATTGAAACTTACCATCATAATTGCGTTCCAAACTTTTTTTTGAAACCTTTTTTTTCCATTAACGTGGATGAGTGTCGTTACGGAGCATATGTGACTGGAAACCACCTCATACGACGGCCGTTTAGCCCCATATTTGGTATTTCATATTTTTTTGGTCATTCAAACCTATTACAAAAATTTGGACTGAATCTGAAAACTTTTTTTGAAGCCTTATTTTCTATCAACGTGGACTGAGTGCCGTTACGGAGCATATGTGACTCAAAACCACCTCATACGACGGATGTTTGGCACCATATTTGGTATTTCATATTTTTTTATTTGGTCATTGAAACCTACCACCAAAATTTCGTCCCAAACTGGAAAGATTTTTTTTGAAACCTTTTTTCCATCGACGTAGACTGAGTGTCGTTAAGGAGCATATGTGACTCGAAACCACTCATACAACCGGCATTCAGCCTAATATTTGGGATTTCATATTTTTTTGGTCATTAAAACCTACCACAAAAATTTCGTCTTAATCTGGAACTTTTTTTTTAAACATTTTTTCCATCAAAGTGGAATGAGTGCTGTTACGGAGCATATGTGATTCAAAACCACCTCATACGACGGCCGTTTGGCCCCATATTTGGTATTTCATATTTTATTGGTCATTGAAACCTACCTCAAAAATTTCGTCTCAATCTGAAAACTTTTTTTTGAAACCTTTGTTTCCATTAACGTGGATGACTGTCGTTACAGAGCATATCTGACTGAAAACCAGCTCATCCGACGGCCGTTTGGACCCATATTTGGTATTTCATATTTTTTTGGTCATTGAAACCTACCACCAAAATTTCGTCCCAATCTGTAATCATTTTTTTGAACCTTTTTTCCATTAACTTGTCTGAGTGTCATTAAGGAGCATATGTGACTCAAAACAACCTCATTCGACGGCCGTTTGGCCCCATATTTGATATTTCATATATTTTTGGTCATTAAAACCTACCACAAAAATTTCGTCTCAATCTGGAATTTTTTTTTAAACATTTTTTTCCATCAAAGTGGAATGAGTGCTGTTACGGAGCATATGTGATTCAAAAGCACCTCATACGACGGCCGTTTGGCCCCATATTTGGTATTTCATTTTTTTTTTTTGGTCATTGATCATACCACAAAAATTTCGTCTCAATCTGAAAACTTTTTTTTGAACTCTTTTTTTCCATTAACGTAGATGAGTGTCGTTACGGAGCATAAGTGACTGAAAACCGTCTCATACGACGACCGTTTGGCCCCATATTTGGTATTTCATATTTTTTTGGTCATTCAAACAAACCACAAAAATTTGGTCTCAATCTGAAAACTTTTTTTCAAACTTTTTTTTCCATCCACCTCATACGACGGCCGTTCGGCCCCATATTTGGTATTTCACATTGTTTTGGTCATTAAAAACCTACCAAAAAAATTTCGCCTCAATCTGGATTTTTGTTTGAAACATTTTTTTCCATCAACGTTGAATGAGTGCTGTTATGGAGCATATTTGATTCAAAACCACCTCATACGACGGCCTTTTGGCCCCAAATTTGGTATTTCATATTTTTTTCATCATTGAAACCTACCAGAAAAATTTTGTCTCTATCTGAAAACTTTTTTTTGAAACCTTTTGTTCCCTCAACCTAGACTGAGTGCCGTTACGTAGCAAATGTGACTCAAAACCACCTCATATGACGGCCGTTTGGCCCCATATTAAATTTTTTATATTTTATTGGTCATCGAAACCTACTACAAAAATTTCGTCTCAATCTGAAAACTTTTTTTTTAAACCTTTGTTTCCATTAACGTGGATGAGTGTCGTTACGGAACGGATTTGACTCAAAACCACCATATACGACGGCCTTTTGTCCCCATATTTGGTATTTCATATTTTTTTGTTCATTCGAACGTACAACAAAATTTTGGTATCAATCAGAAACCTCTTTTTGAAACCTTTTTTTCCATCAACGTGGAATAAGTCCCGTTACGGAGCATATGTGACTCAAAACCACCTCATACGACGGCCGTTTGGCCCCATATATGGTATTTCATATTTTTTTGCTCATTGAAACTTACCATCATAATTTCGTTCCAAATTGGAAATATTTTTTTGAAACCTTTTTTCCAGCAACGTAGAATATGTGCCGTTAAGGAGCATATGTGACTCAAAACCACCTCATACGACGGCCGTTTGGCCCCATATTTGGTATTTCATATTTTTTTGGTCATTAAAGCCTACCACAAATATTTTGGTCTCATTCTGAAAAGTTTTTTTCCATTAACATGGATGAGTGTCGATATGGAGCATATGAGACTCAAAATCACCTCATACGACGGCCGTTTTGCCCCATATTTGGTATTTCATATTTTTTTGGTCATTCAAACCTACCACAAAAATTTGGTCTCCAATCTGAAAACTGTTTTTGAAACCTTTTTTTCCATCAAGGTGGACTGAGTGCCGTTACGGAGCATATGTGACTCAAAACAACTTCATACGACGGTCGTTTGGCCCCATATTTGGTATTTCATATTTTTTTGGTCATTGATACCTACCACCAAAATTTCGTCCCAATCTGGAAACTTTTTTCAAAAGTTTTTTTCCATCAACGTAGACTAAGTGCCCTTAAGGAGCATATGTGACTCAAAACCACCTCATACGACGGCCGTTTGGCCCCACATTTGGTATTACATATTTTTTTGGTCTTTGAAACCTACCACCAAAATTTTGTCCCAATCTGGAAACATTTTTTTGAACCTTTTTTCCATCAACTTGACTAAGTGTTGTTAAGGAGCATATGTGATTCAAAACCACCTCATACGACGGCCGCTTAGCCCCATATTTGGTATTTCAAATTTTTTTGGTCATTGAAACCTACAAAAAAAATTTCGTCTTAATCTGAAAACTTTTTTTTGAAACCTTTTGTTCCCTCAACGTAGACTAAGTACCCATACATAGCATATGTGACTCAAAACCACCTCATACGACGGCCGTTGTGCCCCATATTTGGTATTTCATATTTTATTGGTCATCGAAACCTACCACAAAAATTTCGTCTCAATCTGAAAACTTTTTTTTGAAACCTTTTTTCCATCAAGGTAGACCTTAGCGTCGTTAAGGAGCATATGAGACTCAAAACCACCTCATACGACGGCCGTTTGGCCCCATATTTTGTATTTCATATTTTATTGGTCGTTGAAACCTACCATAAAAATTTCGTCTCAATCTGAAAACTTTTTTTTGGAAACTTTGTTTCCATTAACGTGAATGAGTGTCGTTAGGGAACGTATCTGATTCAAAACCACCTCATACGACGGTCGTTTGGCCCCATATTTGGTATTTCATATTTTTTTGGTCATTGAAACATACCACAAAAATTTGGTCTCAATCTGAAAACTTGTTTTGAAAACTTTTTTTTCCATCAACTTGGACAGAGAGCCGTTACGGAGCATATGTGAATCAAAACCACTTCCTACGACCGTTTGGCCCCATATTTGGTATTTCATATTTATTTGGTCATTCAAACCTACCACAAAAATTTGGTCTCAATCTGAAAACTTTTTTTGAAACCTTTTTTTCCATCAACGTGGACTGAGTGCCGTTACGGAGCATATGTGACTCAAAACCACTTCATACGACGGCCGTTTGTCCCCATATTTTGTATTTCATATTTTTTGGTCTTTGATACCTACCACCAAAATTTCGTCCCAATCTGGAAACTTTTTTCAAACGTTTTTTTCCATCAACGTAGAGTGAGTGCCGTTACGTAGCAAATGTGACTCAAAACCACCTCATATGACGGCCGTTTGGCCCCATATTAATTTTTTATATTTTATTGGTCATCGAAACCTACTACAAAAATTTCGCCTCAATCTGAAAACTTTTTTTTTAAACCTTTGTTTCCGTTAACGTGGATGAGTGTCGTTACGGAACGTATTTGACTATAAACCACCATATACGACGGCCTTTTGTCCCCATATTTGGTATTTCATATTTTTTTTGTTCATTCGAACGTACAACAAAATTTTGGTCTCAATCAGAAACCACTTTTTGAAACCTTTTTTTCCATCAACGTGGACTAAGTCCCGTTACGGAGCATATGTGACTCAAAACCACCTCATACGACGGCCGTTTGGCCCCATATATGGTATTTCATATTTTTATGGTCATTGAAACTTACCATCATAATTTCGTTCCAAATTGGAAACATTTTTTTGAAACCTTTTTTCCAGCAACGTAGAATATGTGCTGTTACGGAGCATATGTGACTCAAAACCACCTTATACGACGGCCGTTTGGCCCCATATTTGGTATTTCATATTTTTTTGGTCATTGAAACCTACCACAAAAATTTTGGTCTCAATCTGGAAATTTTTTTTTAAACATTTTTTTCCATCAACGTGGAATGAGTGCTATTACGGAGCATATGTGATTCAAAACCACCTCATACGACGGCCATTTGGCCCCATATTTGGTATTTCATATTTTTTGGTCATTGAAACCTACCACAAAAATTTCGTTTCAATTTGAAAAGTTTTTTTTCCATTAACATGGATGAGTGTCGATATTGAGCATATGAGACTCAAAATCACCTCATACGACGGCCGTTTTGCCCCATATTTGGTATTTCATATTTTTTTGGTCATTCAAACCTACCACAAAAATTTGGTCTCCAATCTGAAAACTGTTTTTGAAACCTTTTTTTCCATCAACGTGGACTGAGTGCCGTTACGGAGCATATGTGCCTCAAAACAACTTCATACGACGGTCGTTTGGCCCCATATTTGGTATTTCATATTTTTTTGGTCATTAATACCTACCACCAAAATTTCGTCCCAATCTGGAAACTTTTTTCAAACGTTTTTTCCCATCAACGTAGACTAAGTGCCCTTAAGGAGCATATGTGACTCAAAACCACCTCATACGACGGCCGTTTGGCCCCACATTTGGTATTACATATTTTTTTGGTCTTTGAAACCTACCACCAAAATTTTATCCCAATCTGGAAACATTTTTTTGAACCTTTTTTCCATCAACTTGACTAAGTGTCGTTAAGGAGCATATGTGATTCAAAACCACCTCATACGACGGCCGTTTGGCCCCATATTTGGTATTTCACAATTTTTTGGTCATTGAACCTACCACGAAAATTTCGTCTCAATCTGAAAACTATTTTTGAAACCTTTTTTTCCATTAACGTGGATGAGTTTCGTTACTTAGCATATTTGACTGAAAACTACCTCATACGATGGTCGTTTGGCACCATATTTGGTATTTCATATTTTTTTGGTCATTCAAAACTACCATAAAAAATTTGGTATCAATCTGAAAACTTTTTTTGAAACCTTTTTTTCCATCAACCTCATACGATGGCCGTTTGGCCCCGTATTTGGTATTTCATATATTTTTGGTCATTAAAACCTACCACAAAAGTTTCGTCTCAATCTGGAATTTTTGTTTGAAACATTTTTTTCCATCAATGTGGAATGGGTGCTGTTATGGAGCATATGTGATTCAAAACCACCTCATACGACGGCCGCTTAGCCCCATATTTGGTATTTCAAATTTTTTTGGTCATTGAAACCTACCAAAAAAATTTCGTCTCAATCTGAAAACTTTTTTTGAAACCTTTTGTTCCCTCGACGTAGACTAAGTGCCCATACATAGCATATGTGACTCAAAACCACCTCATACGACGGCCGTTGTGCCCCATATTTGGTATTTCATATTTTATTGGTCATCGAAACCTACCACAAAAATTTCGTCTCAATCTGAAACCTTTTTTCCATCAACGTAGACTAAGCGTCGTTACGGAGCATATGTGACTCAAAACCACCTCATGCGACGGCCGTTTGGCCCCATATTTTGTATTTCATATTTTATTGGTCGTTTAAACCTACCATAAAAATTTCGTCTCAATCTGAAAACTTTTTTTTGAAACCTTTGTTTCCATTAACGTGAATGAGTGTCGTTAGGGAACGTATCTTATTCAAAACCACCTCATACGACGGTCGTTTGGCCCCATATTTGGTATTTCATATTTTTTGGTCATTGAAACCTTCCACAAAAATTTCGTTTCAATTTGAAAAGTTTTTTTCCATTAACATGGATGAGTGTCGATATTGAGCATATGAGACTCAAAATCACCTCATACGACGGCCGTTTTGCCCCATATTTGGTATTACATATTTTTTTGGTCATTCAAACCTACCACAAAAATTTGGTCTCCAATCTGAAAACTGTTTTTGAAACCTTTTTTTCCATCAACGTGGACTGAGTGCCGTTACGGAGCATATGTGACTCAAAACAACTTCATACGACGGCCGTTTGGCCCCATATTTGGTATTTCATATTTTATTGGTCATCGAAACCTACCACAAAAATTTCGTCTCAATCTGAAAACTTTTTTTGAAACCTTTTTTCCATCAACGTAGACTAAGCGTCGTTACGGAGCATATGTGACTCAAAACCACCTCATACGACGGCCGTTTGGCCCCATATTTTGTATTTCATATTTTATTGGTCGTTGAAACCTACCATAAAAATTCCGTCTCAATCTGAAAACTTTTTTTTCCAACCTTTGTTTCCATTAACGTGAATGAGTGTCGTTAGGGAACGTATCTGATTCAAAACCACCTCATACGACGGTCGTTTGGCCCCATATTTGGTATTTCATATTTTTTTGGTCATTGAAACATACCACAAAAATTTGGTCTCAATCTGAAAACTTGTTTTGAAAACTTTATTTTCCATCAACTTGGACAGAGAGCCGTTACGTAGCATATGTGACTCAAAACCACTTCCTACGACCGTTTGGCCCCATATTTGGTTTTTCATATTTATTTGGTCATTCAAACCTACCACAAAAATTTGGTCTCAATCTGAAAACTTTTTTTGAAACCTTTTTTTCCATCAACGTGGACTGAGTGCCGTTACGGAGCATATGTGACTCAAAACCACTTCATACGACGGCCGTTTGGCCCCATATTTTGTATTTCATATTTTTTGGTCTTTGATACCTACCACCAATATTTCGTCCCAATCTGGAAACTTTTTTCAAACGTTTTTTTCCATCAACGTAGAGTGAGTGCCGTTACGTAGCAAATGTGACTCAAAACCACCTCATATGACGGCCGTTTGGCCCCATATTAATTTTTTATATTTTATTGGTCATCGAAACCTAGTACAAAAATTTCTCCTCAATCTGAAAACTTTTTTTTTAAACCTTTGTTTCCTTTAACGTGGATGAGTGTCGTTACGGAACGTATTTGACTATAAACCACCATATACGACGGCCTTTTGTCCCCATATTTGGTATTTCATATTTTTTTTGTTCATTCGAACGTACAACAAAGTTTTGGTCTCAATCAGAAACCTCTTTTTGAAACCTTTTTTTCCATCAACGTGGACTAAGTCCCGTTACGGAGCATATGTGACTCAAAACCACCTCATACGACGGCCGTTTGGCCCCATATATGGTATTTCATATTTTTTTGGTCATTGAAACTTACCATCATAATTTCGTTCAAAAATTGGAAACATTTTTTTGAAACCTTTTTTCCAGCAACGTAGAATATGTGCCGTTAAGGAGCATATGTGACTCAAAACCACCTCATACGACGGCCGTTTGGCCCCATATTTGGTATTTCATATTTTTTTGGTCATTAAAACCTACCACAAAAATTTTGGTCTCAATCTGGAAATTTTTTTATTAACATTTTTTTCCATCAACGTGGAATGAGTGATATTACGGAGCATATGTGATTCAAAACCACCTCATACGACGGCCATTTGGCCCCATATTTGGTATTTCATATTTTTTGGTCATTGAAACCTACCACAAAAATTTCGTTTCAATTTGAAAAGGTTTTATACATTAACATGGATGAGTGTCGATATTGAGCATATGAGACTCAAAATCACCTCATACGACGGCCGTTTTGCCCCATATTTGGTATTTCATATTTTTTTGGTCATTCAAACCTACCACAAAAATTTGGTCTCCAATCTGAAAACTGTTTTTGAAACCTTTTTTTCCATCAACGTGGACTGAGTGTCGTTACGGAGCATATGTGACTCAAAATAACTTCATACGACGGTCGTTTGGCCCCATATTTGGTATTTCATATTTTTTTGGTCATTGATACCTACCACCAAAATTTCGTCCCAATCTGGAAACTTTTTTTTCCATCAACGTAGACTAAGTGCCCTTAAGGAGCATATGTGACTCAAAACCACCTCATACGACGGCCGTTTGGCCCCATATTTGGTATTACATATTTTTTTGGTCTTTGAAACCTACCACCAAAATTTTGTCCCAATCTGGAAACATTTTTTTGAACGTTTTTTCCATCAACTTGACTAAGTGTCGTTAAGGAGCATATGTGATTCAAAACCACCTCATACGAAGGCCGTTTGGCCCCATATTTGGTATTTCACAATTTTTTGGTCATTGAACCTACCACGAAAATTTCGTCTCAATCTGAAAACTATTTTTGAAACCTTTTTTTCCATTAACGTGGATGAGTTTCGTTACTTAGCATATTTGACTGAAAACTACCTCATACGATGGTCGTTTGGCCCAACATTTGGTATTTCATATTTTTTTGGTCATTCAAAACTACCATAAAAAATTTGGTATCAATCTGAAAACTTTTTTTGAAACCTTTTTTTCCATCAACCTCATACGATGGCCGTTCGGCCCCGTATTTGGTATTTCATAAATTTTTGGTCATTAAAACCTACCACAAAAGTTTCGTCTCAATCTGGAATTTTTTTTTGAAACATTTTTTTCCATCACCGTGGAATGGGTGCTGTTATGGAGCATATGTGATTCAAAACCACCTCATACGACAGCCGCTTGGCGCCATATTTGGTATTTAAAATTTTTTTGGTCATTGAAACCTACCACAAAAATTTCGTCTCAATCAGAAAACTTTTTTTTCAAACCTTTTGTTCCCCCAACGTAGACTAAGTGCCGGTACATAACATATATGACTCAAAACCACCTCATACGACGACCGTTTGGCCCCATATTTTGTATTTCATATTTTATTGGTCGTTGAAACCTACCATAAAAATTTCGTCTCAATCTGAAAACTTTTTTTTGAAACCTTTTTTTCCATTAACGTGAATGAGTGTCGTTAGGGAACGTATCTCATTCAAAACCACCTCATACGACGGTCGTTTGGCCCCATATTTGGTATTTCATATTTTTTTAGTCATTGAAACATACCACAAAAATTTGGTCTCAATCTGAAAACATGTTTTGAAAACTTTTATTTCCATCAACTTGGACAGAGAGCCGTTACGGAGCATATGTGACTCAAAACCACTTCATACGACCGTTTGGCCCCATATTTGGTATTTCATATTTATTTGGTCATTCAAACCTACCACAAAAATTTGGTCTCAATCTGAAAACTTTTTTTGAAACCTTTTTTTCCATCAACGTGGACTGAGTGCCGTTACGGAGCATATGTGAATCAAAACCACTTCATACGACGGCCGTTTGGCCCCATATTTTGTATTTCAGATTTTTTGGTCTTTCATACCTACCACCAAAATTTCGTACCAATCTGGAAACTTTTTTTTCAAACGTTTTTTTCCATCAACGTAGACTAAGTGCCCTTAAGGAGCATAAGTGACTCAAAACCACCTCATTCGACGGCCGTTTGGCCCCATATTTGATATTTCATATATTGTTGGTCATTAAAACCTACCACAAAAGTTTCGTCTCAATCTGGAATTTTTGTTTGAAACATTTTTTTCCATCAATGTGGAATGGGTGCTGTTATGGAGCATATGTGATTCAAAACCACCTCATACGACGGCCGCTTAGCCCCATATTTGGTATTTCAAATTTTTTTGGTCATTGAAACCTACCAAAAAAATTTCGTCTCAATCTGAAAACTTTTTTTGAAACCTTTTGTTCCCTCAACGTAGACTAAGTGCCCATACATAGCATATGTGACTCAAAACCACCTCATACGACGGCCGTTGTGCCCCATATTTGGTATTTCATATTTTATTGGTCATCGAAACCTACCACAAAAATTTCGTCTCAATCTGAAAACTTTTTTTGGAAACCTTTTTTCCATCAACGTAGACTAAGCATCGTTACGGAGCATATGTGACTCAAAACCACCTCATACGACGGCCGTTTGGCCCCATATTTTGTATTTCATATTTTATTGGTCGTTGAAACCTACCATAAAAATTTCGTCTCAATCTGAAAACTTTTTTTTGAAACCTTTTTTTCCATTAACGTGAATGAGTGTCGTTAGGGAACGTATCTCATTCAAAACCACCTCATACGACGGTCGTTTGGCCCCATATTTGGTATTTCATATTTTTTTGGTCATTGAAACATACCACAAAAATTTGGTCTCAATCTGAAAACTTGTTTTGAAAACTTTTTTTCCATCAACTTGGACAGAGAGCCGTTACGGAGCATATGTGACTCAAAACCACTTCCTATGACCGTTTGGCCCCATATTTGGTTTTTCATATTTATTTGGTCATTCAAACCTACCACAAAAATTTGGTCTCAATCTGAAAACTTTTTTTGAAACCTTTTTTTCCATCAACGTGGACTGAGTGCCATTACGGAGCATATGTGACTCAAAACCACTTCATACGACGGCCGTTTGGCCCCATATTTTGTATTTCATATTTTTTGGTCCTTGATACCTACCACCAAAATTTCGTCCCAATCTGGAAACTTTTTTCAAACGTTTTTTTCCAACAACGTAGAGTGAGTGCCGTTACGTAGCAAATGTGACTCAAAACCACCTCATATGACGGCCGTTTGGCCCCATATTAATTTTTTATATTTTATTGGTCATCGAAACCTACTACAAAAATTTCGCCTCAATCTGAAAACTTTTTTTTTAAACCTTTGTTTCCATTAACGTGGATGAGTGTCGTTACGGAACGTATCTGACTCAAAACCACCATATACGACGGCCTTTTGTCCCCATATTTGGTATTTCACATTTTTTTTGTTCATTCGAACGTACAACAAAATTTTGGTCTCAATCAGAAACCTCTTTTTGAAACCTTTTTTCCATCAACGTGGACTAAGTCCCGTTACGGAGCATATGTGACTCAAAACCACCTCATACGACGGCCGTTTGGCCCCATATATGGTATTTCATATTTTTATGGTCATTGAAACTTACCATCATAATTTCGTTCCAAATTGGAAACATTTTTTTGAAACCTTTTTTCCAGCAACGTAGAATATGTGCTGTTAAGGAGCATATGTGACTCAAAACCACCTCATACGACGGCCGTTTGGCCCCATATTTGGTATTTCATATTTTTTTGGTCATTGAAACCTACCACAAAAATTTTGGTCTCAATCTGGAAATTTTTTTTAAACATTTTTTTCCATCAACGTGGAATGAGTGCTATTACGGAGCATATGTGATTCAAAACCACCTCATACGACGGCCATTTGGCCCCATATTTGGTATTTCATATTTTTTGGTCATTGAAACCTACCACAAAAATTTCGTTTCAATTTGAAAAGTTTTTTTCCATTAACATGGATGAGTGTCGATATTGAGCATATGAGACTCAAAATCACCTCATACGACGGCCGTTTTGCCCCATATTTGGTATTTCATATTTTTTTGGTCATTCAAACCTACCACAAAAATTTGGTCTCCAATCTGAATACTGTTTTTGAAACCTTTTTTCCATCAACGTGGACTGAGTGCCGTTACGGAGCATATGTGACTCAAAACAACTTCATACGACGGTCGTTTGGCCCCATATTTGGTATTTCATATTTTTTTGGTCATTAATACCTACCACCAAAATTTCGTCCCAACCTGGAAACTTTTTTCAAACGTTTTTTTCCATCAACGTAGACTAAGTGCCCTTAAGGAGCATATGTGACTCAAAACCACCTCATACGACGGCTGTTTGGCCCCACATTTGGTATTACATATTTTTTTGGTCTTTGAAACCTACCACCAAAATTTTGTCCCAATCTGGAAACATTTTTTTGAACCTTTTTTCCATCAACTTGACTAAGTGTCGTTAAGGAGCATGTGTGATTCAAAACCACCTCATACGACGGCCGTTTGGCCCCATATTTGGTATTTCACAATTTTTTGGTCATTGAACCTACCACGAAAATTTCGTCTCAATCTGAAAACTATTTTTGAAACCTTTTTTCCATTAACGTGGATGAGTTTCGTTACTTAGCATATTTGACTGAAAACTACCTCATACGATGGTCGTTTGGCACCATATTTGGTATTTCATATTTTTTGGTCATTCAAAACTACCATAAAAAATTTGGTATCAATCTGAAAACTTTTTTTGAAACCTTTTTTTCCATCAACCTCATACGATGGCCGTTTGGCCCCGTATTTGGTATTTCATATATTTTTGGTCATTAAAACCTACCACAAAAGTTTCGTCTCAATCTGGAATTTTTGTTTGAAACATTTTTTTCCATCAATGTGGAATGGGTGCTGTTATGGAGCATATGTGATTCAAAACCACCTCATACGACGGCCGCTTAGCCCCATATTTGGTATTTCAAATTTTTTTGGTCATTGAAACCTACCAAAAAAATTTAGTCTCAATCTGAAAACTTTTTTTTGAAACCTTTTGTTCCCTCAACGTAGACTAAGTGCCCATACATAGCATATGTGACTCAAAACCACCTCATACGACGGCCGTTGTGCCCCATATTTGGTATTTCATATTTTATTGGTCATCGAAACCTACCACAAAAATTTCGTCTCAGTCTGAAAACTTTTTTTTGAAACCTTTTTTCCATCAACGTAGACTAAGCGTCGTTACGGAGCATATGTGACTCAAAACCACCTCATACGACGGCCGTTTGGCCCCATATTTTGTATTTCATATTTTATTGGTCGTTGAAACCTACCATAAAAATTTCGTCTCAATCTAAAAACTTTTTTTGAAACCTTTGTTTCCATTAACGTGAATGAGTGTCGTTAGGGAACGTATCTGATTCAAAACCACCTCATACGACGGTCGTTTGGCCCCATATTTGGTATTTCATATTTTTTGGTCATTGAAACCTACCACAAAAATTTCGTTTCAATTTGAAAAGTTTTTTTCCATTAACATGGATGAGTGTCGATATTGAGCATATGAGACTCAAAATCACCTCATACGACAGCCGTTTTGCCCCATATTTGGTATTACATATTTTTTTGGTCATTCAAACCTACCACAAAAATTTGGTCTCCAATCTGAAAACTGTTTTTGAAACCTTTTTTTCCATCAACGTGGACTGAGTGCCGTTACGGAGCATATGTGACTCAAAACAACTTCATACGACGGCCGTTTGGCCCCATATTTGGTATTTCATATTTTATTGGTCATCGAAACCTACCACTTAAATTTCGTCTCAATCTGAAAACTTTTTTTGAAACCTTTTTTCCATCAACGTAGACTAAGCGTCGTTACGGAGCATATGTGACTCAAAACCACCTCATACGACGGCCGTTTGGCCACATATTTTGTATTTCATATTTTATTGGTCGTTGAAACCTACCATAAAAATTTCGTCTCAATCTGAAAACTTTTTTTTGAAACCTTTGTTTCCATTAACGTGAATGAGTGTCGTTAGGGAACGTATCTGATTCAAAACCACCTCATAAGACGGTCGTTTGGCCCCATATTTGGTATTTCATATTTTTTTGGTCATTGAAACATACCACAAAAATTTGGTCTCAATCTGAAAACTTGTTTTGAAAACTTTTTTTTCCATCAACTTGGACAGAGAGCCGTTACGGAGCATATGTGATTCAAAACCACCTCATACGACGGCCATTTGGCCCCATATTTGGTATTTCATATTTTTTGGTCATTGAAACCTACCACAAAAATTTCGTTTCAATTTGAAAAGTTTTTTTCCATTAACATGGATGAGTGTCGATATTGAGCATATGAGACTCAAAATCACCTCATACGACGGCCGTTTTGCCCCATATTTGGTATTTCATATTTTTTTGGTCATTCAAACCTACCACAAAAATTTGGTCTCCAATCTGAATACTGTTTTTGAAACCTTTTTTTCCATCAACGTGGACTGAGTGCCGTTACGGAGCATATGTGACTCAAAACAACTTCATACGACGGTCGTTTGGCCCCATATTTGGTATTTCATATTTTTTTGGTCATTAATACCTACCACCAAAATTTCGTCCCAACCTGGAAACTTTTTTCAAACGTTTTTTTCCATCAACGTAGACTAAGTGCCCTTAAGGAGCATATGTGACTCAAAACCACCTCATACGACGGCTGTTTGGCCCCACATTTGGTATTACATATTTTTTTGGTCTTTGAAACCTACCACCAAAATTTTGTCCCAATCTGGAAACATTTTTTTGAACCTTTTTTCCATCAACTTGACTAAGTGTCGTTAAGGAGCATGTGTGATTCAAAACCACCTCATACGACGGCCGTTTGGCCCCATATTTGGTATTTCACAATTTTTTGGTCATTGAACCTACCACGAAAATTTCGTCTCAATCTGAAAACTATTTTTGAAACCTTTTTTTCCATTAACGTGGATGAGTTTCGTTACTTAGCATATTTGACTGAAAACTACCTCATACGATGGTCGTTTGGCACCATATTTGGTATTTCATATTTTTTTGGTCATTCAAAACTACCATAAAAAATTTGGTATCAATCTGAAAACTTTTTTTGAAACCTTTTTTTCCATCAACCTCATACGATGGCCGTTTGGCCCCGTATTTGGTATTTCATATATTTTTGGTCATTAAAACCTACCACAAAAGTTTCGTCTCAATCTGGAATTTTTGTTTGAAACATTTTTTTCCATCAATGTGGAATGGGTGCTGTTATGGAGCATATGTGATTCAAAACCACCTCATACGATGGCCGCTTAGCCCCATATTTGGTATTTCAAATTTTTTTGGTCATTGAAACCTACCAAAAAAATTTAGTCTCAATCTGAAAACTTTTTTTTGAAACCTTTTGTTCCCTCAACGTAGACTAAGTGCCCATACATAGCATATGTGACTCAAAACCACCTCATACGACGGCCGTTGTGCCCCATATTTGGTATTTCATATTTTATTGGTCATCGAAACCTACCACAAAAATTTCGTCTCAGTCTGAAAACTTTTTTTTGAAACCTTTTTTCCATCAACGTAGACTAAGCGTCGTTACGGAGCATATGTGACTCAAAACCACCTCATACGACGGCCGTTTGGCCCCATATTTTGTATTTCATATTTTATTGGTCGTTGAAACCTACCATAAAAATTTCGTCTCAATCTAAAAACTTTTTTTGAAACCTTTGTTTCCATTAACGTGAATGAGTGTCGTTAGGGAACGTATCTGATTCAAAACCACCTCATACGACGGTCGTTTGGCCCCATATTTGGTATTTCATATTTTTTGGTCATTGAAACCTACCACAAAAATTTCGTTTCAATTTGAAAAGTTTTTTTCCATTAACATGGATGAGTGTCGATATTGAGCATATGAGACTCAAAATCACCTCATACGACAGCCGTTTTGCCCCATATTTGGTATTACATATTTTTTTGGTCATTCAAACCTACCACAAAAATTTGGCCTCCAATCTGAAAACTGTTTTTGAAACCTTTTTTCCATCAACGTGGACTGAGTGCCGTTACGGAGCATATGTGACTCAAAACAACTTCATACGACGGCCGTTTGGCCCCATATTTGGTATTTCATATTTTATTGGTCATCGAAACCTACCACTTAAATTTCGTCTCAATCTGAAAACTTTTTTTGAAACCTTTTTTCCATCAACGTAGACTAAGCGTCGTTACGGAGCATATGTGACTCAAAACCACCTCATACGACGGCCGTTTGGCCACATATTTTGTATTTCATATTTTATTGGTCGTTGAAACCTACCATAAAAATTTCGTCTCAATCTGAAAACTTTTTTTGAAACCTTTGTTTCCATTAACGTGAATGAGTGTCGTTAGGGAACGTATCTGATTCAAAACCACCTCATAAGACGGTCGTTTGGCCCCATATTTGGTATTTCATATTTTTTTGGTCATTGAAACATACCACAAAAATTTGGTCTCAATCTGAAAACTTGTTTTGAAAACTTTTTTTTCCATCAACTTGGACAGAGAGCCGTTACGGAGCATATGTGACTCAAAACCACTTCCTACGACCGTTTGGCCCCATATTTGGTTTTTCATATTTATTTGGTCATTCCAACCTACCACAAAAATTTGGTCTCAATCTGAAAACTTTTTTTGAAACCTTTTTTTCCATCAACGTGGACTGAGTGCCGTTACGGAGCATATGTGACTCAAAACCACTTCATACGACGGCCGTTTGGCCCCATATTTTGTGTTTCATATTTTTTGGTCTTTGATACCTACCACCAAAATTTCGTCCCAATCTGGAAACTTTTTTCAAACGTTTTTTTCCATCAACGTAGAGTGAGTGCCGTTACGTAGCAAATGTGACTCAAAACCACCTCATATGACGGCCGTTTGGTAATTATTTATATTTTATTGGTCATCGAAACCAACTACAAAAATTTCGTCTCAATCTGAATACTTTTTTTTTAAACCTTTGTTTCCATTAACGTGGATGAGTGTCGTTACGGAACGTATTTTACTCAAAACCACCATATACGACGGCCTTTTGTCCCCATATTTGGTATTTCATATTTTTTTTGTTCATTCGAACGTACAACAAAATTTTGGTCTCAATCAGAAACCTCTTTTGAAACCTTTTTTTCCATCAACGTGGACTAAGTCCCGTTACGGAGCATATGTGACTCAAAACCACCTCATACGACGGCCGTTTGGCCCCATATATGGTATTTCATATTTTTTTGGTCATTGAAACTTACCATCATAATTTCGTTCAAAAATTGGATACATTTTTTTGAAACCTTTTTTCCAGCAACGTAGAATATGTGCCGTTAAGGAGCATATGTGACTTAAAACCACCTCATACGACGACCGTTTGGCCCCATATTTGGTATTTCATATTTTTTTGGTCATTAAAACCTACCACAAAAATTTTGTTCTCAATCTGGAAATTTTTTATTAACATTTTTTTCCATCAACGTGGAATGAGTGCTATTACGGAGCATATGTGATTCAAAACCACCTCATACGACGGCCATTTGGCCCCATATTTGGTATTTCATATTTTTTGGTCATTGAAACCTACCACAAAAATTTCGTTTCAATTTGAAAAGTTTTTTTACATTAACATGGATGAGTGTCGATATTGAGCATATGAGACTCAAAATCACCTCATACGACTGCCGTTTTGCCCCATATTTGGTATTTCATATTTTTTTGGTCATTCAAACCTACCACAAAAATTTGGTCTCCAATCTGAAAACTGTTTTTGAAACCTTTTTTTCCATCAACGTGGACTGAGTGCCGTTACGGAGCATATGTGACTCAAAATAACTTCATACGACGGTCGTTTGGCCCCATATTTGGTATTTCATATTATTTTGGTCATTGATACCTACCACCAAAATTTCGTCCCAATCTGAAAACTTTTTTGTGAAAACCTTTTGTTCCCAACATTTGGTATTTCATATTTTTTTGGTCATTCAAAACTACCATAAAAAATTTGGTATCAATCTGAAAACTTTTTTTGAAACCTTTTTTTCCATCAACCTCATACGATGGCCGTTCGGCCCCGTATTTGGTATTTCATAAATTTTTGGTCATTAAAACCTACCACAAAAGTTTCGTCTCAATCTGGAATTTTTTTTTGAAACATTTTTTTCCATCAACGTGGAATGGGTGCTGTTATGGAGCATATGTGATTCAAAACCACCTCATACGACGGCCGCTTGGCGCCATATTTGGTATTTAAAATTTTTTTGGTCATTGAAACCTACCACAAAAATTTCGCCTCAATCTGAAAACTTTTTTGTGAAACCTTTTGTTCCCTCAACGTAGACTAAGTGCCGGTACATAACATATGTGACTCAAAACTACCTCATACGACGGCCGTTTTGCCCCATATTTGGTATTTCATATTTTATTGGTCGTCGAAACCTACCACAAAAAATTTCGTCTCAATCTGAAAACTTTTTTTTGAAACCTTTTTTCCATCAACGTAGACTAAGCGTCGTTACGGAGCATATGTGACTCAAAACCACCTCATACGACGACCGTTTGGCCCCATATTTTGTATTTCATATTTTATTGGTCGTTGAAACCTACCATAAAAATTTCGTCTCAATCTGAAAACTTTTTTTTGAAACCTTTGTTTCCATTAACGTGGATGAGTGTCGTTAGGGAACGTATCTGATTCAAAACCACCTCATACGACGGTCGTTTGGCCCCATATTTGGTATTTCATATTTTTTTAGTCATTGAAACATACCACAAAAATTTGGTCTCAATCTGAAAACATGTTTTGAAAACTTTTATTTCCATCAACTTGAATAGAGAGCCGTTACGGAGCATATGTGACTCAAAACCACTTCATACGACCGTTTGGCCCCATATTTGGTATTTCATATTTATTTGGTCATTCAAACCTACCACAAAAATTTGGTCTCAATCTGAAAACTTTTTTTGAAACCTTTTTTTCCATCAACGTGGACTGAGTGCCTTTACGGAGCATATGTGACTCAAAACCACTTCATACGACGGCCGTTTGGCCCCATATTTTGTATTTCAGATTTTTTGGTCTTTGATACCTACCACCAAAATTTCGTACCAATCTGGAAACTTTTTTTCAAACGTTTTTTTCCATCAACGTAGACTAAGTGCCCTTAAGGAGCATAAGTGACTCAAAACCACCACATACGACGGCCGTTTGGCCCCATATTTGATATTTCATATTTTTTTGGTCATTGAATCCTACCAAAAACTTTTTTTGAAACCTTTTTTCCATCAACGTAGAATGAGTGTCGTTACGGAGCATATGTGACTCAAAACCACCTCATACGACGCCGTTTGGCCTTATTTTGTATTTTACATTTTATTGGTCAATGAAACCTACCATAAAAATTTCGTCTCAATCTGAAAACTTTTTTTTGAAACCGTTGTTTCCATTAAAGTGGATGAGTGTCGTTAGGGAACGTATCTGACTCAAAACCACCTCATACGACGATCGTTTTGCCGCATATTTAGTATTTCATATTTTTTGGTCAGTCAAACATACCACAAAAATTTGGTCTCAATCTGATAACTTGTTTTGAAAACTTTTTTCCATCAACGTGGACTGAATGCCGTTACGGAGCATATGTGACTCAAAACCACTTCATACGACGACCGTTTGGCCCCATATTTTGTATTTCATATTTTTTTGGTCATTCAAACCTACTACAAAATTTTGTCTCAATCTGAACACTTTTTTGAAACCTTTTTTCCATCAACGTGGACTGAGTGCCGTTACGGCGCATATGTGACTCAAAACCACTTAATACGACGGCCGTTTGGCCCGCATATTTGGTATTTCATATTTTTTTGGTCATTGATACCTACCACCAAAATTTCGTCCCAATCTGGATACTTTTGTTTCAAACGTTTTTATCCATCAACGTAGACTAAGTGCCTTTAAGGAGCATATGTGACTCAAAACCACCTCATACAACGGCCGTTTGGCCACATATTTGGTATTTCATATTTTTTTGGTCATTGAAACCTATCACTAAAATTTCGTCCCAATCTGAAAATAATTTTTTGAACCTTTTTTTCCATTAACGTTGATGAGTGTCGTTACAGAGCATATGTGATTATAAACCACCTCATACGACGGCCGTTTGGCCCCATATTTGGTATTTCATATTTTTTTGGTCATTTAAACCTAGCACAAAAATTTGGTCTCAATCTGAAAACTTTTTTTGAAACCTTTTTTTCCATCAACCTCATACGATGGCCGTTCGGCCCCGTATCTGGTATTTTATATTTTTTTGGTCATTAAAACCTACCACAAAAGTTTCGTCTCAATCTAGAATTTTTTTTGAAATATTTTTTTCCATCAACGTGGAATGAGTGCTGTTATGGAGCATATGTGATTCAAAACCACCTCATATGACGGCCGTTTGGCCCCATATTTGGTATTTCATATTTTTTTGGTCATTGAAACCTACCAAAAAAATTTTGTCTCAATCTGAAAACTTTTTTTTGAAACCTTTTTGTTCCCTCAACGTAGACTGAGTGCCGTTACGTTGCATATAAGACTCAAAACCACCTCATACGACGGCCGTTTGGCCCCATATTTGGTATTTCATATTTTTTTGGTCATTGAAACCTACCAATAAAATTTCGTCTCATTCTGAAAACTTTTTTTTGAAGCCTTTTTTCCATCAACGTAGAATGAGTGTTGTTACGGAGCACATGTGACTCAAAACCACCTCATACGACGGCCGTTTGGCCCTTATTTTTTATTTTACATTTTATTGGTCAGTGAAACCTACCATAAAAATTTCGTCTCAATCTGAAAACTTTTTTTTGAAACCTTTGTTTCCATTAATGTGGATGAGTGTCGTTAGGGAACGTATCTGACTCAAAACCACCTCATACGACGATCGTTTGGCCCCATGTTTTGTATTTCATATTTTTTTTGTTCATTCAAACATACCAGAAAAATTTGGTATCAATCTGAAAACTTGTTTTGAAAATTTTTTTCCATCAACATGGACTGAATGCCGTTACGGAGCATATGTGACTCAAAACCACTTCATACGACGGCCGTTTGGCCCCATATTTGGTATTTCATATTTTTTTGGTCATTCAAACCTACTACAAAAATTTGGTCTCAATCTGAAAATTTTTTTGAAACCTTTTTTTCCATCAACGTGGACTGAGTGCCGTTACGGAGCATATGTGACTCAAAACCACTTCATACGACGGCCGTTTGGCCCCATATTTGGTATTTCATATTTTTTTGGTCATTGATACCTGATAGGTTTTAGTCGTGTCACCTAATCAAAAATTAACCTACGGTCCTCTAACTAAGGTAGTCAGTTGTAGCAGGGTCGAATCCGCAGGGAGACAGAGTTTCTATATTAATATTCAATTAACTAACTACTTCAGATGAAAATATGGAGAATTAACTGAACTAATGAGTAAGCTAAATAATACGAATTAAGTCGAGGATTTAACTATGGAATAAAAGCCTAGGGTATTAGGTCGGTCCACCATGCTTATACCAATCAAACAAGGTCAACAACTATCGAAACCTAGGTCAAGAGTCGAGGGGTTAGAGCATGTGTTGAGCTATGGTTAAGACTCAACGCTCATAGTTCAACATACGCCGCATGTTCACTAACGTAATCAGAACTACTGATGTGTCCTAGGCCTCTAGTCGTAAGACGGATCTGTGCAAACAACTATTAACCACAAGCAATCAATGAAATTGGCCACTAACATTAATCACTAATTAAGAACAAACCACACCACAATCACTCTAATCAAGCCCTATAAATCAATAGGAGTCTAAATAGAAATCATGGTATAAACATGGCTTCCCTATTTAACACCCTAGAAAGAGAACTACTCAGACATGATCGAATTGACAACAACAAAACTAATTGAAAACCCTAAGAATTGCATCATGAACTAATTGAGAAATAAGCAATTGAACTAAAGTAATTGAGATAAAGGAATAAAGCAATAAGCAAGACGATTACCAAATTGACGGAAAGCGGAAACTTTAATTGAATTGAAATTGTACTTGAATCTCTTCTACAATCGAAAGCAATGATAAACTAGGCTAAGAGCTCTCTAAGTGTTTTACAATATGAAAGATACCAATAAAAATAACCTAAAAAGTATTTATAGGTCATAAGAAAACAATAAGATAGAGTGGGGAAAATAACGAAAATCGCATCCCCGTGTCCTCCACCCGATCGGGCAGAAGGCCGCCCGATCGGGCCTGGGAACAAGTCTCCAGCAGCAACAAAATAGGCTTCACCCGATGGGATCGGGCAGATTCCACCCGATCGGGGCCGCAACCCCAGCACCTGATCGGGCAAGTCCACCCGATGCCATCGGGTGGATGTCTTCTTCAGCTCTCAGAAAAACAGCAAGAATGGCTAAGTATTGCTCCGCCCGATCACATCGGGCAAGGCCGCCCGATCGGGCGGGAAACCTTAACTTCAGATTCTTCACTCGTACCCGATCGGGCAGTTGTTGCCCGACCCGATCGGGCGAGTCTTCTTCTTGCCTTGCTTTGCTTGGCTTCAGACGCCAAGTCTTTGCACACTTACTTCTTCATAATGGGGTCCAAATACCATCTTGAGACCTCAAAGATGCCTCATAACTTCCCGCTATAGCGTGGTGCTTAAAACATCAAGTAAATAGGGAGTTTTTCCCTAAAACCTGCAAAATGATATAGAACACACAAACCACAACTATATCGAAATAGTTAGCATAAATAGCTCCTAAGAGCATTAATGTAGCACAATTTAGCTTGTAAAGAAAGGGAAAAACTCTATAAGATATCGATATATCAAATTCCCCCAAGCCAAACCTTTGCTTGTCCTCAAGCAAATAGAGCATGATCGTGGAATAGATTGCCTCACCCCATAAATAAAATAATTCAAGCTCAAAAAGCATTTTCAAGACTAAGAATCGTTCAAGCCGGCATAATTCAAGTTCGGCAAATCAAATCCCTCCAACCACCAATCATCCAAGCAATTCATCAAGTTCCAGTGACTACTAGGCATACAAATCCTGAAAAGGTGCTCATAAAGGGTGTCACTCCTCTCAATTTTGTGGCAGGCAAAGAATGTGCCCGAACACTAACCGACCCGACCATAAATATCCCTTCCCACTCACACTCTCATGTGTTTAAGAAGGTAAAATGTCGCTCATCCTAATCAAGTCGACTCAACTAGCAGACGTACTCTTTAACTTTGACAAACTGACCAAAATCAATCTAGTAGACATTGTAGGCACAAGCTCAAGAGGACTTTTCCGGGTTGTAATGGGGCTTAGGTAAGAGGTAGGGAATACTTTTGGGTAATGTGGTGGAAAAACCAAGAAAGGGGAGCATGAACACTCAAACAAGGCCTTAGATGGCCTAAGCAACTCCCAATCAACACCATAAAACCATGAAAAATAAACCAATTCTCCAAATTCAATGAATACGCACAACAAACCCAAGTTTTAGGCAATGACATGAAACTTTATTTATGAACGTGCGTGAATAAAAGAACTTTGAATTCTTTTGAACTTTTATTTCATTTTTTTTCTTTCATTTTTTTGAACTTCATTCACGCAACTCTAATTTTGCCTTTTCTTTTCTTTTTCTAATAATCAAGCCACAACAAATACACTTTTGATTCCTCAACAATCAAACCAAACCATGAAACCAACTTCACTCTCAACCCATACACAAAGCTCCCCCAAGCTAGGCTTGGGAATAATATCGAAACAAAGGCCATGGGCTTATAATAAGGGTTTAAGTAACATGAAACAAGGTCATTAGGCTCAGCGGGGCTAAGGAGGATAAAAATGTATCAAAAACTAACTCTGGGGCTCAAGAATAAGTCAATAGAACGCCTCTATCATAGCAAGTGTAACAAGTCACCAAACATCAAATGAGTACGAAGTCAAAGTCAAGATCGATCCGCTAGAGAGGAACTAGCACACCAAAAATATAGACTGGATACAAGTATGAATCCAATAGGCTAGAAAAAGGCCTCACAATCTAACCAAATCAGGTATGCAGCACAAAGTAGTATATCATAGTCAGAAATTGCTCGAAATCAAAGTAGTCGAACATCAAATCAAAGCCTCATAATCACAAATGCCCAGCTATCCAGAAAACAAAGTCAAATCATTCTCAATAAAGCACAACAAGGGGCACAGGGAGGCAATCAAACCACTCATGATCAAACATATTTTTTCAAATTTTTCAATTTTTCTTAAAGTTGTAAACTAAACTATCAAAGCTTTAAACTACACTAAAAAGCAGTAAACTATACTAGAAAGCAATAAACTATACTCACAGTGAGAGATTCTCCCCCAAGCTGAACGAGGCAATGTCCTCATTGCAACGAGGGAGAGGAGAGAACAAGGGCATCAACCGCCCATATCATCATTAGTGGGGTCACTGAAGAAACCACCACTAGAAGTACCACCACCATCGGTAAAACCACCACCGGAGGGACCACTCATCCCACCACCAAATCCACTAGGACCTGCATCAAAACCACCTCCAAAACCACTAGGACCTAGGCCAAAGTCTCCTAAAGAGACTGACTGACGAGCAGGCTCATCCTCCTCATCCTCTGCCATGTCATCGCTCTGACCGGTAGGCTGGCCATAACTCGGGTTCCAATGGTACCACGAGGGGTGCTGGGCAGTCTGCTCAATAATGCCACGCCTACAATAGTCGTCATAGAGAGGATAAAGGGCGTAGTGCTGGTCGTTAGCCAAGGTGTCCATCCTCCCCCCATCTGGTCTATACGGGTATAAAGTTGATCGATGCGAGTGCCATAGCCCACGAGGGTGGCGGTGTTCGCGTTGATCAGCCCTTCCATTCTACCCATCCCCGTCTCCATGCGACCTAGGGTCGACATCATAGAGGTAAAGTCAAATGAGTCCCTGCGAGGGGGAGGGGGAGGGGGAGCAGAAGTGGAGGCGCCCTCGTCTAAAATCGGCGTATGCCGCCTATGGTAAGAACGGCGAGGGGGCTCTGGCTCAGGGACAACTAGGTCGACTCCCTCTATAGGGAGTAGGTAGTTTGCCTGACGAGGCCGTAGTCGGGCCCTAGAGTCGGGCAGAATGAGGGATTTTTTGGACTTAATCACCCACTGAAATCTATGGTCAGGCAGGCGGTACAGGACTTTGAGGGTGTTGAGATAGGTGAGGTCAATGAGGGTAGGGCCTAGGACGGGGGTACGCTGAGTCTCGTCAAAGCCGGCAATTTGTCGGGCAAACAATGTGATCAACCCCCCGTTAACTAACCTCCTAGAGGTCCAATTACCGTCTTCCCTTGTCTTAGGGAGCGAGTTCGAGGTACGCTCGAACTGAATAGCGATATGGTGAGCCAAGTTGTACTGAAATGGCTCCCTAGAGCCTTTAGCAATATAGCTAGCTATAGCAACTAGCTCAGCCCCCGGACCAAGTGACCCTCAAACCGTCCCAACAAAGTCTGGGCCATGAACCGTATCCAAATGCTAAAAATAGGATGACGGAAGTTCGCCCAATGACAGTGCTGGATGTCAAAGGGCGTAGGGTCCCCTGTCAGCATAACATAAGTATCGGCCATCCTAAAGTGGTCGGGTGGGTAGTAGTCACCCCGTACCTGTAACCTAAGACCCCCCGCAAATTCCCTAAGGCTTTAGAGTGTTCTTGGTTTAGAAGTCTAAAGTGGACATGGGTGACCGGATCGGCCCGGGGCTTTGTCAAACTGAAACTACTAAAAAATTCATAGACTAGAGGAGAATAAGTGTTAACATGTACATTATAAAGCGCCTCCATGCCTAGAACTTTCATGAAGTCCTTAAAATCATCAGTTAAACCAAGTTTAGACAAAAGCTCAACATCTAGAAATCGGGTAGGAAGTACCTCACGCTTTTTAAATCGCAAGAATTTCTCGCGATGTTCATCATACCGAAAAATGATTTCCGGGTATTGAGGATCCCGTGGAACTTGTGGTGGTGGTGGTGGTTGTGGTGTTGCCTCTCGCCTAGATCGCGAGCCTTCGCCTCGAATTATCCTTTTGAATTTGCTTGCCATGGTAGAAAATGTGCCTTGTAACCTCTTGTAACACAAAGATGGGGTTTTAAGGTGAGTGTGGGAAGAGAAGGGAGAGGGAAGATGATTTTTGTGAATGAAATTTTGTGAGATGGAGGGTGAAAGGGGGTAAGGAGGGGATTTTATGAAGTTTGGTTGAGAAGGATGGAAATTTGAGGTAGAAGAGTTCGGTTTTGATGGAGGTTAGGGGTTTGGGGGTTGAAGATGAGTGAAGAGAGAGAGAGAATTGATTGGAAAGATGATGAGTGAATGGTGAGAAAAGTGGGGAAATCCGTGTAAAAGAGGGATAAGGTCGCAGGCCCGATCGGGTACTTGGCCGCCCGATCGGGCGGAATTCAAATTTTTTTTCCTCAGAATTATCACTTCGCCCGATCGACCGCCCGATCGGGTGCCTAATTTCTCATCGGGTGCTCAAGTGTCGCGCCCGATCGGGCGACTGTTGCCCGATAGCGTCGGGCGGTATACCTTTTGACTGATTTTTTTCTTTGACTTTTACGCGTTCACCCGACCTGCCACCCGATCGGGCAAGGTATTTTTGATCGGGTGCTGGGGTTGCGCACCCGATCGGGCAAACCTTGCCCGATGTCATCGGGCGACCTTTCTTTTCTTCCTCTATGTTATTTTCCGCTCACCCGATCGGGTGCCAGCCACCCGATCTGATCCGGCGAGCTACTGTTCAGTAAGTTGCTCGCCTTTTTGCAAATTTGGGGCAAGTATGTGATATCACGTATTTATATAGAGTTTTCTCCCTTATTTACAAGCTAATTTGTGCGTCATTGGAGCTCTTGGGAGCTATTTTGTGCTAACTATCGTATACAGTTGTGGTTTTGTATTTTAGTGTTGAATTGCAGGTTTTATGGAGTTTTCTCCTTATTCCCGAGCCATTTGGAAGCAACCACGACTTTACGAGATGTTATGAGGCACGTAGGATGGCTCACGAGCTTTATGGATAGTTTAGGAGGTCCCAAGACCCCTAAACGTGAAGATTAGAGAGCCAAAGAGTCAAAAAGGAGGTCTCCGTACACTGATCGGGCAGAAATGGCCCGATCGGGCGAAGTATTTATGATCGGGTATGAAAGTCACGGACCCGATCGGGCAAGGCGTGCCCGATCAGATCGGGCGAGCATCAATGCACCAGACCCGATCGGGCGTAGTGTGCCCGGCCCGATCGGGCCGGATGCTGCTAGGTGCCATTGTGATGCTGCGTGTCAAGAGAGCACGCTAGTGGAATTTGTGTGAGGACCCGATCACAGACCCGATCGGGTGGACCTCATTTTGCCTTGAGTGCTGCGCTGCTGCTAACGAAGGCGCCAGAAGACCAAAAATGTTAAAGCTGCTGGGCACCCGATCGGGTACTGTGCTCGGGCCCGATCGGGTCTGACACCATTTTACGCGGATTTCGCCTTTTGTTTCCGTTTTTAGTTAACTTGAGGGGGTATTATAAATACCTTTTTCCACATCTTTATTTGACATCTTCTATTCATCTTTCATTCGGTTTTAGACTAGTTTTATTCTTCATTGTTCTTAGTTTAATTCAAACACTTTAGATTAATTTAGAGGTGATCAAACCTATTTCGATTTCAATAAAAGTTCCTGCTTTCCGTCAATTGGTACTCTTCTCTACTCTTTATCTCTTTAATTACTTTGATTGCTTAGTTTATTTATTTAATCGTTCATGATGCAATTGTTAGGGTTTCATATTAGTTTTATCGTTATTAATTCGATCATGTCTGAGTAGTCTCTTTCTAGGGTGATAGATAGGAAAGCCATGTTTATACCATGATTGCGATTCAGATTTCTATCAATTTCTAGGGCTTGATTAGGGTGATTGTGATGTGGTTTGTTCTTTATTGAGTAATTAACGTTATTGCGCAGTTTCGTTGGTTGCTTGTGGTTAATAGTTGTTTGCACAGATCCGTCTTACGACTAGAGGCCTAGGACACGTCAGTAGTTCTGATTACGTTAGTGAATATGCGGCGTATGTTGAACTATGAGCGTTGAGTCTTAACCATAGCTCAACATAGGCTCTAATCTCCCGACTCTTGACTTAGGTTTTGGTAGTAGTTGACCCTATTTGATTGGTATAAGCATGGTGGACCGACCTAATACCCTAGGTTTTTATTCCATAGTTTAATCCTCAATTTATTCCGTCTTCTGTAGTCTATTCTTTAGTTTAATTAATTCCTTCCTGATTTCATCTGGAGTAGCTGAATTGGTTGAATATTGATTTAGAAACTCTGTCTCCCTGTGGATTCGACCCTGCTTCCACTGACTACCTAGTTAGAGGTCCGTAGGTTTATTTTTGATTAGGTGACAAGACTAAAACCTATCAGTATGGCTCAAGTTTCTCTTCAATTAGCATATCTGCACATCAAAGCACACAAGATCTAGGAACACATTAGTACCCTCACGCTCTCTCACATGCTACAAACTACGAAACAAGAGAAAAGAAGATCTAACTAAGAGATACGGGTTGCCTCCCGCAAAGCGCTGGTTTATGAAGGTCCCGCACGACCATATTACCTCTCTAGGTAGATGAATCAAGTGGGGAGGAATCAAAGCGAATTTCCTCCACACAACCAACAAAGGCACCTTCATGGTACAGCTTCAGATGCTGTCCATTTGCCTTAAACTTCTCTCCTTTGTGGTTGGCAACTTCGATGGCACCATGTGCCTTCACTTCTGTCACCTCGAATGGTCCAGACCATCGAGATTTGAGCTTTCCAGGAAACAGTCTCAACCTGGAATTGAACAATAGGACCTTGTCGCCAACCTTGAATTCTCTTTTCCCTATCATCTTATCATGCAACTTCTTCGTTTGCTCTTTATAGAGCCTGTGATTTTCATAAGCATCCAAACGGAGCTCATCCAACTCATTGAGTTGAAGAAGTCGTGCTTCACCTGCAGCTGTCAAATCAAGGTTAATCTCTTTGACCGCCCACGCAGAAAGATACTCCATCTCAACTGGTAAGTGACAAGCCTTGCCATAAACCAGTCGATAGGGTGTGGTACCCAAAGGAGTCTTAAAAGCAGTGCGGAGCGCCCAAAGAGTATCATCAAGTTTCAAAGACCAATCCTTTCTAGCTTTAGTGACCACTTTTTCAAGGATTCTCTTAATTTGCCTATTAGATACTTCAACTTGGCCACTGGTTTGATGGTGATAGGCAAGTCCGACTTTGTGGGTGACTCCATGTTTTGTCAATAGGGTCTTGAAGGTGCTCTTATGAAAGTGAGAGCCACCATCACTAATTACAACACGGGGGACACCAAAACGGGGAAAGATTATCTTTTTAAACATCTTCATCACAACCTTAGAATCATTGGTTGGTGATGCTATAGCTTCTACCCATTTAGTCACATAGTCGACGGCCACTAGAATATACCTATTCCCACAAGAGGTAGGAAAGGGTCCCATAAAATCAATCCCCCAAACATCAAAAGGTTCGACCTCTAAAATCCCACTCTGTGGCATCTCTTGCCTTTTTGAAATATTACCCGTCCTTTGACAAGCATCACAAGACAAACAAAAGGCACGGGCATCTTTGAAAATCGAAGGCCAATAGAAACCACTATGTAAGACTCTAAAACCAGTAGCTTGGGAACCGAGATGACCACTAGAAGGCATACTATGACAATGTAGCAAAACACCCTCTATTTCCCAATCAGGAATGCAACGACGAAACATCCCGTCGGAGCACTTCTTATATAGGAAAGGATCCTCCCAAAAATATATTCTAGCATCATGATAAAACTTTTTGCGCTGCTGATATGTAAGATTGGGAGGATGAGAACCACTAACACAGAAGTTAGCAAAATCAGCATACCAAGGAGTTTTAGAGGACACAGAAAACAAATGATCATCAGGAAAAGAGTCATCTATAGGAGGGTCAGAAGGGGATCCAAACCTCAACCTAGAAAGGTGGTCGGCTACCACATTCTCAGCGCCCTTCTTATCTTTGATTTCCAAGTCGAATTCTTGCAGCAAAAGAATCCACCTGATGAGCCTAGGTTTGGCCTCCTTCTTAGCCATCAAGTACTTCAAAGCAGCATGATAAGTGTGTACTATAACCTTCGAACCTATAAGATAGGTGCGGAACTTATATAATGCATAGACTATGGCTAGCAACTCCTTCTCTGTCGTAGCATAATTAACCTGGGCTGGATCCAAGGTTTTGCTAGCATAGTGAATCACATGGAGTAGCTTATCCTTCCGCTGACCAAGTACTGCCCCTATCGCATAATCACTAGCATCACACATGATCTCGAAAGGGAGATCCCAATCTGGAGGTTGTATAATAGGGGCAGTGATCAAAGCTGTTTATCCTGTCAAAAGACTCCAAACACTCATCAGTAAAATCGAATGTGGCACCCTTTAGCAACAATTGAGTGAGGGGTTTCGCAATTTTTGAAAAGTCTTTGATAAATCTGCGATAAAACCCCGCATGACCAAGAAAACTCTTCACTCCTTTGACATTCATTGGAGGGGGAAGTTTCTCAATCACCTCAATCTTTGCTCTATCCACTTGGATGCCACGCTCAGAAATCAAGTGACCTAAAACGACACCTTCATTCACCATGAAGTGACATTTTTCCCAATTAAGCACGAGGTTTGCCTCAACACATCTTTTAAGCACTTTGGACAAATTATGCAGGCAAACATCAAAGTCAGAACCATAAACACTGAAATCATCCATAAACACTTCCATGATATTTTCAATAAAATCAGAGAATATGGCCATCATGCAGCGTTGGAAAGTAGCGGGAGCGTTACACAATCCAAATGGCATCCTACGATATGCGAAGGTGCCATAAGGACATGTAAACGTAGTCTTTTCTTGATCATCTGGATGGATGGGAATTTGGAAAAAAACAGAATATCCATCTAGATAACAGAAATAGCTATGTTTGGCTAGCCTTTCCAACATCTGATCAATAAAAGGGAGGGGAAATGGTCCTTCAGGGTGGCATTATTAAGTCTACGATAATCAATGCACATACGCCACCCTGTCACAGTCCTAGTGGGAATTAAATCACCTTTCTCATTTTCAACAACAGTGGTACCCCCCTTCTTGGGAACCACTTGCACAGGACTGACCCATTTCGAATCAGCAATGGGATAAATGATCCCTGCATCTAACAGTTTCATGATCTCTTTCTTCACCACCTCTTGCATGTTAGGATTCAAACGTCTCTGAGGTTGAATGCAAGGGCGGTGATCCTCTTCAAGATTAATACGATGCATACAAAAATCAGGACTAATGCGCTTTAGATCATCAATACTATACCCAATAGCCTTCTTGTGGATACGAAGCACAGCAAGCAAACTTTGTAATTGGCTATCTGTGAGTTTAGTACTGACAATCACGGGACATTCTTCCTTATCATCTAAAAAGGCATACTTCAAATGAGAGGGAAGTGGTTTAAGTTCTACCTTAGTTACCTGAGGAGTAGAACTGGAGCATACACTTTCAAGTATCACAGTTTCCTGTTTCTGTTCAGCTCCATGACCCTCAAAATCAGCAAGACAGACATCAACATCAGTATCAATGCCTAAGGAGTCACTCTCAGTCAATGCTACCTCCAATGGGTCAGCATCACGTATCTGCTGAAATCAGACATCACAGCTTTGTCTACCACATCTATCCTGCAACAAGATTCTTCAAGCATAGGAGACTTCATAGCATTGGTTAGTTTAAAAGTGACAGTATCATCACCAACACTCAAAGTTAAAGATCCTGACTTGACATCAATAACAGCACTTGCAGTGCACAAAAATGGTCTGCCCAAAATAATAGGAATTTGGGCATCCTCCTCCATATCCAACACAACAAAATCCACAGGAATGTAAAACTTCCCCACCCTAACAGGGACGTCTTCTAAAACACCTAGAGGGTATTTTATAGAACGGTCAGCCATCTACAAAGTAATTTGAGTGCACTTAAGTGCTCCCATATTTAGTTTATTACAGACAGACAAAGGCATGACAAACACAGATGCACCTAAATCACATAAAGCTTTATCAATAAAAAGTGCACCTACATGACAAGGGATGGAAAAGCTACCCGGATCTTTCAATTTAGGTGGAGATTTATTTTGCAAAATGGCACTACACTCTTCAGTGAGTGTGACTCTATCTACCCCACCAAAATCTCTCTTTTTTGTGATCATCTCCTTCAACAACTTAGCATAGACAGGCACTTGAGAAATAAGTTCAGTGAAAGGAACTGTTACCTCAAGGTTCTTGACCATAGCCAAGAACTTACCAAGTTGTTGATCCACCTTGGACTTTTGCATTCGATGAGGAAAAGGCAACCTTAGTGTAAAAGGTGTATCAGCAACCTTCTCCTTCTCCTTCTTCTTTTCTGCCTATTCAGCTGTTTCAGACACTTCGACATCAGATGTCGAATTCTTCTCCAATTCCTTCTCTACTACCTCCTTCTCCTTGCTAGGGGCAATATCATCATCGACGGGCATAGGAGGAGCAGCATAAGCAGTGCCACTACGAAGAGTAACGGCATTTGCTTGCTCCCTATGTGTAGGTTGCCCCGGCAATTGTCCCTGCTGCCTCTGTGCATTAGTCTCTGTCAACTGAGCAATCTGAGTCTCGAGAAGTTTTATGTGCTTCTCTTGGGACTTCTGTGTTTCCTCATGTGTCTTCTGCATAGACAATATTAATTTCATCAGTTCAGAATTGCTAGGCTCTTGTGGGGTTGCATTTTATGGTGCTGGCTGATAATTCTGATGAGCAGGTCTTTGGAAACCAGGAGGATGATGAGAATTTCCTTGGTTTTGGTAGTAGTTGGGTTTTGGGTTGTGGTGTGGAGGTGGATAGGAATTTTGTGGGGGATGGTAGGAAATTTGTGGCTGTGGGTTTTGAACATTGTTGCTTCTATAGGAAAGAAGTGGGTTGTCTTTCCAACCAGGATTGTATGTGTTGGAGTAGGGGTTATTGGGTTGTCTTTGCTGAAAAGCATTAGCCTGCTCCATCTGATTCTGACTGAACTGACAATCATGGCCGAAATGGCCCTGAATACCGCACACCTCGCAGTAAGATGAGGTGATGGGTGCAACTGCTGACATAACGTTGATGCTCATTGGCGGAGGTGTTGAACTAGAGGATTTCATTAGCTGTTGAGTGAGTTGCGCCATCTGAGATGTAAGCAATGAAATAGCGTCAACTTCAAGCACCTTCTTAGTCAAACTCCTAGATGATGAATGGTCATTGGCTGCAAGATTTGCTAGGAAATCATAACCCTCATCAACTGCCTTGTCTAAAAAGACCCCTCCTGCAGACGAATCAACAGTACTCTTCGTCTGAGGCTGCAGACCATTATAAAAAGTCTGCGTCAGAAACCACTTGTCCATATTATGATGTGGACATTCCCTCTGTAGGTCTCTGAATCTATTCCACGCTTCCCTTAATGTCTCATCTAGCTCTTGGGAAAACGTAGCCAGCTTGTTCCTGATTTCTGCTGTTTTTGTGGGAGGGTAATACTCATGTAGAAATGCAGCAGAAATCGCCGGCCATTCTGTCTCAGTGATATCGCTGAACCACCTCTTAGCCTTGTCTCTGAGTGAGAACTCAAATAACATAACCTTTAGCTGCTCAGGTGTGACTCCTTGATGTTTAACAGTCCTGCAGAGTTGTTGGAATCTCTGCAGATGGTTGGCCGGATATTCAGAAGGATGCCCACTAAACTGATTCTGCTGCACCATATTAATTAGTGCAGGTTTGATTTCAAAATTGTTCGCAGCAATAGTGGGCATCGGTGGACCTGTGGGTATGCCTTCAGGATTAGGCACCCCATAAGATTTCAGTGACTTCGCTATTGGTAATGTAGAAATCTCTGAAACTGGCTTCTCTTGGTCAAATTCTGCTCTAAGATCCCGAAGTATTGCTTCTGTGTCAGGATCTCCAGGAATAATGTGAGTTTTCTTTCGATACCTGGACATATAAGAGAAAACGACAAGATAACCGTAAGAACGGCCTCGATTGGAATGGGAGGTTCCAATGAGGCAAAGAGAAGTACGCTAATTAATCGAATAAAAATTAGAAAACTAGCCGTCTCCCCGGCAACGGCGCAAAAATTTGATAGGTTTTAGTCGTGTCACCTAATCAAAAATAAACCTACGGTCCTCTAACTAAGGTAGTCAGTGGTAGCAGGGTCGAATCCGCAGGGAGACAGAGTTTCTATATTAATATTCAATTAACTAACTACTTCAGATGAAAATATGGAGAATTAACTGAACTAATGAGTAAGCTAAATAATACGAATTATGTCGAGGATTTAACTATGGAATAAAAGCCTAGGGTATTAGGTCGGTCCACCATGCTTATACCAATCAAAGAAGGTCAACAACTATCGAAACCTAGGTCAAGAGTCGAGGGGTTAGAGCATGTATTGAGCTATGGTTAAGACTCAACGCTCATAGTTCAACATACGCCGCATGTTCACTAACGTAATCAGAACTACTGATGTGTCCTAGGCCTCTAGTCGTAAGACGGATCTGTGCAAACAACTATTAACCATAAGCAATCAATGAAATTGGCCACTAACATTAATCACTAATTAAGAACAAACCACACCACAATCACTCTAATCAAGCCCTAGAAATCAATAGGAGTCTAAATAGAAATCATGGTATAAACATGGCTTCCCCATTTAACACCCTAGAAAGAGAACTACTCAGACATGATCGAATTGACAACAACAAAACTAATTAAAAACCCTAAGAATTGCATCATGAACTAATTGAGAAATAAGCAATTGAACTAAAGTAATTGAGATAAAGGAATAAAGCAATAAGCAAGACGATTACCAAATTGACGGAAAGCGGAAACTTTAATTGAATTGAAATTGTACTTGAATCTCTTCTACAATCGAAAGCAATGATAAACTAGGCTAAGAGCTCTCTAAGTGTTTTACAATATGAAAGATACCAATAAAAATAACCTAAAAAGTATTTATAGGTCATAAGAAAACAATAAGATAGAGTGGGGAAAATAACGAAAATCGCATCCCCGTGTCCTCCACCCGATCGGGCAGAAGGCCGCCCGATCGGGCCTGGGAACAAGTCTCCAGCAGCAACAAAATAGGCTTCACCCGATGGGATCGGGCAGATTCCACCCGATCGGGGCCGCAACCCCAGCACCCGATCGGGCAAGTCCACCCGATGCCATCGGGTGGATGTCTTCTTTAGCTCTCAGAAAAACAACAAGAATGGCTAAGTATTGCTCCGCCCGATGACATCGGGCAAGGCCGCCCGATCGGGCGGGAAACCTTAACTTCAGATTCTTCACTCGTACCCGATCGGGCAGTTGTTGCCCGACCCGATCGGGCGAGTCTTCTTCTTGCCTTGCTTTGCTTGGCTTCAGACGCCAAGTCTTTGCACACTTACTTCTTCATAATGGGGTCCAAATACCATCTTGAGACCTCAAAGATGCCTCATAACTTCCCGCTATAGCGTGGTGCTCAAAACATCAAGTAAATAGGGAGTTTTTCCCTAAAACCTGCAAAATGATATAGAACACACAAACCACAACTATATCGAAATAGTTAGCATAAATAGCTCCTAAGAGCATCAATATAGCACAATTTAGCTTGTAAAGAAAGGGAAAAACTCTATAAGATATCCATATATCAATACCTACCACCAAAATTTCGTTCCAATCTGGAAACTTTTGTTTCAAACGTTTTTATCCATCAACGTAGACTAAGTGCCTTTAAGGAGCTATGTGACTCAAAACCACCTCATACAACGGCCGTTTGGCCACATATTTGGTATTTCATATTTTTTTGGTCATTGAAACCTATCACTAAAATTTCGTCCCAATCTGGAAATAATTGTTTGAACCTTTTTTTCCATTAACGTGGATGAGTGTCGTTACAGAGCATATGTGATTCAAAACCACCTCATACGACGGTCGTTTGGCCCCATATTTGGTATTGCATATTTTTTTGGTCATTCAAACCTACCACAAAAATTTGGTCTCAATCTGAAAACTTTTTTCCATCAACGTGGACTGAGTGCCGTTACGGAGCATATGTGACTCAAAACCACTTCATACGACGGCCGTTTGGCCCCATATTTGGTATTTTATATTTTTTTGGTCATTGATATCTACCACCAAAATTTCGTCCAATCTGGAAATTTTTTTTCAAACGTTTTTTCCATCAACGTAGACTAAGTGCCCTTAAGGAGCATATGTGACTCAAAACCACCTCATACGACGGCCGTTTGGCCCCATATTTGGTATTTCATATTTTTTTGGTCATTGAAACCTGCCACAAAAATTTCGTCTCAATCTGAAAACTTTTTTTTGAAACCTTTTTCTAATCAACGTAGAATGAGTGTCGTTACGGAGCACATGTGACTCAAAACCACCTCATACGACGGCCGTTTGCCTCTTATTTTGTATTTTACATTTTATTGGTCAATGAAACCTACCATAAAATTTCGGTCTCAATTTGAAAACTTTTTTTTGAAACCGTTGTTTCCATTAACGTGGATGAGTGTCGTTAGGGAACGTATCTGACTCAAAACCATCTCATACGATGATCGTTTGGCCCCATATTTAGTATTTCATATTTTTTTGGTCATTCAAACATACCACAAAAATTTGGTCTCAATCTGAAAACTTGTTTTGAAAACTTTTTTTCCATCAACGTGGACTGAATTCCGTTACGGAGCATATGTGACTCAAAACCACTTCATACGACGACCGTTTGGCCCCATATTTGGTATTTCATATTTTTTTGGACGTTCAAACCTACCACAAATATTTGGTACCAATCTGAAAACTTTTTTTGAAACCTTTTTTTTTTTATTTTTTAGATAAGTGAAAATATATATTAAGTACCAAACACCACTACAATCTACTCCAAAGTGATGGCAACCCTTCTAGGAAGGCTCCCCAAACACCTAAGAGTAACTATTACAATTGGAGCTCATCTAGCCAACATTTGATCTTAGAGAAGGCCTTAGAGTTATAAACTAGTTTCATCCTAGTTCTAATTACAAATTTGATAGAAGCAGAACAACTATCAACACTAGGAACATAACTACACCAATAGGCTTGATTTCTAGCAAGCCACATATGATACACAACAGCAGCCACAACAGAAAATACTACTTTCCTTTTAGCTTGAGACATGTTACCCCTTTTACTGATCCAGTTAAGGCAGTCATCCATGCTAGTCCACCTCTTCTTAATCTTGATCCATACCAGGCATTCCTCCCATATCTGCTTGCTGAACAAACAGTGAAACAATAACTTATCAAGGCTCTCAGTGTGAGATCCACAGATGGTACAGGTGTCCTCATTACAGACACCAAATTTCTTGAGCTTTTCTCTTGTCATAATCCTTTGATGTGCTGCTAACCATAGCATAAAACTATATTTAGGTGTGTTTAACCTATTCCATACAATCCTGTCCCATACCACTTTGGTACCCCTCTTTTGTGCTTGTTTATAACACTTACCAATGGAGAAGACTTGGCCAGGTTGAGGAAGCCAGGGTGCTTGTTTAATTTCATCTCTGACTTGGCAAAAGTATCTCCATATCCAGCTAGTAGTGGTTTTAGGGTGGTGATGCCACCAGTCATCTCCCTGAATGTAAACAGAATTAACCCACCTCACCCAAAGGGTGTCTTTCTTCTCACAATGGCCCATATTTGCTTACTAACTGCTAGGAGGTTACAAAGCTTAATATCTCTAACACCCAAGCCTCCATGGCTCTTCCTGCTGCAGACTTTTTCCCAATTAACATAACCAGGTTTAAGGTAGTTAGCATTACCTTGCCATAAGTATACTCTGCAAATTTGATTGATTCTTGAAAGAACAGCCTCAGGGAAAATGAAAACCTGCATCCAGTAGTTGCAAACACTCATTAGCACAGAGTTTACAAGCTGAAGTCTACCAGCAAAAGACAGTGTTCTATGCTGCCAAGATTTGATCCTAAACAGCATCTTCTCAACTAACTTCTCACAATCTGCAGTTCTCAACTTTTTGGTGGAGATGGGAGCACCAAGATATTTGAGGGGCCAGGCACCAGAACTAAACCCAGACATTCTTGTTATCCTATGAAGATCTGTAGCTTTCATGTTAACCTGAAAAATTTCAGATTTCTGTTTATTTGCAGCTAGTCCAGAAGATTTCTCAAAAATTTTCAAGCCTTGAAGCATCAAGTAGACACTTCTGTAGTCTCCTCTACTGAACACCATAAGATCATCAGCAAAACAAAGGCTATTCAGTTTCAATTCTTGACATCTGGGGTGGAAATGAAAATCACTTTCTGCCCCTTGATAATTTAGTATTCTAGTGAGATACTCCATACATAACACAAACACCAGGGGGGAAATAGGATCCCCTTGTCTTAATCCTCTCTTAGCCTCAAACAGTTCTGTACATGCCCCATTAAAGAGAATAGTATATTTGGTAGTAGTTATACATACCATCAGGATATCAATGAAATCCTTAGGGAAGTTAAGGGCCTGAAGTAAATCATGCACAAATTACCATTCAATAGTATCATAGGCGTTTTGCTGGTCAATCTTCATCAAACAGCTTCTGGCAGCTTGTTTTCTAGTATAATGCTTGACAAGGTCTTGACATAGCAGTATATTATCAATGATACTTCTACCAGCCACAAATGCACTATGACTTTGGCTAACCAGACCAGGCAGGACTCTTTTCAATCTTGAACATAAGAGTTTGGAGATGATTTTGTACAGCACTGTACAGCAGGCTATAGGTCTGTAGTCTCCAACATGTGAAGGGCAATCAACCTTAGGAACCAAGGTTATTGCTGTAGTATTTATAGCTTGAAGCATTCTGCCTGAGCTAAAGACTTCTTGCACAGCAGAGATGACATCTTGTCCCACCACATCCCAAGCATCCTTGAAAAAACTGCTTCCATATCCATCTACCCCAGGAGATTTGTTGCTAGGGATAGACCATAGTGCTAATTTAATTTCTTCTTCTGTGAAATGGAGGTTCAGGAGATCATGTTGAGCATCCACCAAAACAGGCCCTTGAAGAATGAAACTGCTATTGATGGGTAGAACATCACTTTTTGTGTTAGCAACAAAATTGCTAAACTGCTTCAAGAAGATATTCTTCACCTCTTCATGCTCATACACCCAGACTTCATCACTACTCATAATAGCATTAATGTTAAATCTCTGAGCCAATAATTTGACACTATTATGAAATTTTTTGGTATTACTATCACCATCAAGAATCCACTCCCCCTTTGCTTTCTGACTCAAAAAAGAAAGGTAATTGCCCTGAGCATCTTTGAGCTTTTGATGTGCTATATATTCAGCATGCACAAGACTGACATTCCTGGGATCCAAATGCAGCTGATTCTGGCAAGCTTTAAGAGCAACAACAGCATTCAGATGAGCAGCTTCAACATCTCCAAATCTATCCTTGTTGAGCTTCTTGAGGCCTTGCTTCAAAATTTTCAGTTTCTGCCACACTTGGAACATCCTAGAGCCATGAATTTGCTGTTGCCAAGCTACTTTAACAACATTTAGAAAGCTCTCACATTTACTCCACATCTGAAAATACCTGAAGGGAATCTTGCCTTGGGGAGTGGGAAAACATTTGATCAAAGCTGGGGAGTGATCAAAATATCCCTCAGGAAGGAAGATCACTTCAACTGATTTGAAGAGATTTAGCCAATCATCATTAGCAACAACCCTGTCCAGCTTTGCAAGCACTCTATCTTCATTATCTTGCTTATTATTCCATGTGTAAAACCTACCATTAAATTTGACATCAATCAAATTACAGTAATTGAGGCAACTCTGAAAAGCTGCAATCTCTCTACTAGTTACTGCAGCCCTAACTCTTTCTTCATACTTAAGCACATTATTGAAGTCACCCATCATAATCCAAGGACCAACTAGAGAACTACCTATCTTTTCCAAGTCCTTCCATAATACACACCTATCAACAACATCATTATGAGCATAAATTATAGAACAAGCAAATGAAACCTTAGAGCTGCAAGAAGTAGCAACACAGTGCACTAACTGATCAGTGCAGAATCTGATGTCCACCTCAAAAACTCTAGGGTCCCAAGCAATGATAATTCTACCCCTTCCATGCCATGGTGAGTTTGTAGTGATATTCCAACCTGGAAATAAGTTCAGATACAAGGCCCCCAGTTTGTGTGCCCTGATCTTGGTTTCAAGGAGACAAACAAGCTTAGCTTTATGTGAAGAAATAAGGTTCTTCACCTCTTTCTGCTTAGCTAACTTGTTTATACCCCTTACATTCCAGCAAATGATATTATCCGTTCACAATAGGGGTAGTCAACCCCTTATCAATTAGCTCATCATTACCTCTGTCATCAGGGAGGGTATCTGTTTTAGCAACTTCAGTAGGCACCTGTTGCAACACCTCAAACCTATTGGGACTTGTCTGGCTTGTACTAACAGCAGCATTGACAGTAGGAGTTTGCTGTTTTTTAAATTTACTGGAGACTGGTCTGAAACCATCCTCATCAACCAACAGCTCCTGGTTCAATTTAGGGTTCACTTTGGGCCTCCATTCCTGCTTCTTTCTAACAATCCTACAATCATCACCTGTATGGCCTATCTTCTTGCAATGCTTGCAAATTTCAGGTTTCCACTCATATTCAATAATCTGATTAAGAGTTACACCATGTTCATTCAAGAAAGATACAGAGTCAGGATATACCTGATCAACCAACACTTCCACCAGCACTCTTGCATACATCAACCTATCTCTCTTCTAGGTAGCTTGATCAACCTTTACAAAGTCACCTAAAGCCTGTACTATTTTGGTAAGGCTTCGACCTCCCCAATATTTCACATTTAGCTTTGGGAGTTTAACCCAAATAGGGACCTTTTTCACAACTTGGTCACCAATATCAGCATCAATGTCCCATGATATGACAATCAAAGGCTTAGAATCAAAACTGAAATGGCCAGTAAGAGCCAAATTTTTGCCTCCCATGTCACTAAACCTCACCATAATAGTCCCCTTGCCAACTTGAGCAATCTTATCAATGCCCATTTTTCCCCAAATCCTCTTCAGAAACCCTTCCATTACTGAAAAAGGTGGATTAGCTCCTACCACAAAACAGAAAATGGCTGTTTGCCAATAGTCTACCTCCTCAGCAACATCATCTAGTTCTATTTTAGGTAACTGCTCCATTTGAGGAGGCTGCTCATCTATAACATTTAGCTTACTGAAGCTCTTCTTCCCAGTGTTCATCTCTACACTAACAGCAGAGCCAAATAAAATGTTCTTACTAGGATTGCTATGCTTGAACTTACCTCTAGAAACTGAGGCATGATCCCCAGTGTTAGATTTCAGAGCTGAAACCCATTATGAGAACCTTCTCAGAGCTTGAGGGTTAACTTCATCCCCATCAGAATGTACAATAGGCGTATCTGGATTGAACTCCTCATCACTTGTAATGTCAGGATCAGAAATGTCTTCCTCTTCCTCAGTCAGTTTGCCTTTCTGCTTCAGATCAATTGAGGTTTTAGCTATGGAATCAGAGTCTACTTTGCTTCTTGCATTCTTTCTCTTTGGGGGTCTGCCTCTCTTGCCCCCTGCCATGGCTTCCACAGATGGTGGAGGTGGGAAGGAGAAATCGCCTCAGAAGAGAGAGAACTTTCTATTTTTGGAAACCCGAAACCCTTTTTTTTTTAAACCTTTTTTTCCATCTGAAACCTTTTTTTCATCAACGTGGACTGAGTGCCGTTACGAAGCATATGTGACTCAAAACCACTTCATACGACGGACGTTTGGCCCCATATTTGGTATTTCATAATTTTTTGGTCATTGATACCTACCACTAAAATTTCGTCCCAATCTGGAAACTTTTTTTTCAAACGTTTTTATCCATCAACGTAGACTAAGTGCCTTTAAGGAGCATATGTGACTCAAAACCACCTCATACAACGGCCGTTTGGCCCCATATTTGGTATTTCATATTTTTTTGGTCATTGAGACCTATCACTAAAATTTCGCCCCAATCTGGAAATATTTTTTTGAACCTTTTTTCCATCAACTTGACTAAGTATCGTTAAGGAGTATATGTGATTCAAAACCACCTCATACGACGTCCGTTTGACCCCATATTTAGTATTTCGTATTTTTTTGGTCATTGAACCGACCACGAAAATTTCGTCTCAATTTGAAAACTATTTTTTGAAACCTTTTTTTCCATTAACGTGGATGAGTGTCGTTACAGAGCATATGTGACTGAAAACCACCTCATACGACGGCCGTTTAGCTAGGGGTGTTTATTTCGGATGATCCAATCCGATCCGAAATTTTCGGATCGGGAGAAGTGCGATCCAAATCCGATCCGAAAATTTCGGATACCCATTTTTTCGGATATCCGAAATTTCGGATCGAATACCCGGATTATCCGATCCGATTTTTATGGGGGAAAAAAGTTTAAAATCAAATTTATTTATTGGAAAATTTTACGGATATTTCGGATATTTCGGATCGGGTCGGATCGGATAATTATCCGAAAAATATGCGATTTTTTAAACATTTTTCGGATAATTCGGTTTTTTCGGATATCCGAAAAAGCCAAAAGGGTGATCCGAATCCGGTCTGAAATATCCGAAACACTATATTTCGGATCGGATATCCGAATTTTCGGATCGGATCGGATATTTGTGAACACCCCTACGTTTAGCCCCACATTTGGTATTTCATATTTTTTTGGTCATTCAAACCTACCACAAAATTTTGGTCTCAATCTGAATACTGTTTTTGAAACCTTTTTTTCCATCAACCTCATACGATGGCCGTTCGGCCCCGTATTTGGTATTTCATATTTTTTTGGTCATTAAAACCTACCACAAAAGTTTCGTCTCAATCTAGAAATTTTTTTTGAAACATTTTTTTTCCATCAACGTGGAATGAGTGCTGTTATGGAGCATATGTGATTCAAAACCACCTCATACGACGGCCGTTTGGCCCCATATTTGGTATTTTATATTTTTTTGGTCATTGAAACCTACCACAAAATTTTCGTCTGAATCTGAAAGCTTTTTTTGGAACCTTTTTGTTCCCTCAACGTAGACTGAGTGCCGTTACGTAGCATATGTGACTCAAAACCACCTCATACGACGGCCGTTTGGCCCCATATTTGGTATATTATATTTTATTGGTCATCGAAACCTACCACAAAAATTTCATCTCAACCAGAAACCTTTGTTTCCATTAATGTGGATGAGTGCCGTTATGGAGCATATGTGACTGAAAACCACCTCATACGACGGCCGTTTGGCCCCATATTTGGTATTTCATATTTTTTTAGTCATTGAAACCTACCACAAAAATTTCGTCTCAATCTAAAAACTTTTTATTGAAACCTTTTGTTCCATCAACGAAGACTGAGTGTCGTTAAGGAGCATTTGTGACTCAAAACCACCTCATACGACGGCCGTTTGGCCCCATATTTGGTATTTCATATTTTTTTGTTCATTGAAACCTACCACAAAAATTTTGTCTCAAACTGAAAACGGTTTTTTGAAACCTTTTTTTTTCCATTAACGTGGATGAGTGTCGTTACGGAGCATATGTGACTGGAAACCACCTCATACGACTGCCATTTGGCAAAATATTTGGTACTTTATATTTTTTTGGTCATTCAAACCTACCACAAAAATTTGGTCTCAATCTGAAAACTTTTTTTGAAACCTTTTTTTTTTTTTTTAGATAAGTGAAAAGATATATTAAGCACCAAACACAAATACAATCTACTCCAGAGTGATGGCAACCCTTCTAGGAAGGCCCCCCAACCACCTAAGAGTAACTATTACAATTGGAGCTCATCTAGCCAACATTTGATCTTAGAGAAGGCCTTAGAGTTATAGACTAGCTTCATCCTAGTTCTAATTACAAACTTGATAAAAGCAAAGCAACTATCAACACTAGGAACATAACTACACCAGTAGGCCTGATTTCTAGCAAGCCAAATGTTATACACAACAGCAGCTACAACATAATAAACTATTTTCCTTTTAGCTTGAGACATATTACCCCTTTTACTGATCCAGTGAAGGCAGTCATCCATGCTAGTCCACCTCTTCTTGATCTTGATCCATACCAGACCCTCCTCCCATACCTGCTTGCTGAAGTAGCAATGAAACAGTAACTGATCAAGGCTCTCAGTGTGAGATCCACAGATGGTACAGGTTTCCTCATCACAGACACCATATTTCTTGAACTTTTCTCTTGTCATAATCCTTTGATGAGCTGCTAACCATATCATGAAACTGTTTAGGTGTTTTTAACCTATTCCATACAATCCTGTCCCAGACCACTTTATTACCCATCTTTTGTGCTTGTTTATAACAATTACCAATGGAGAAGACTTGGCAGGTTGAGGAACCCAGGCTGCTTGTTTAATCTCATCTCTAACTTGGCAGAAATATCTCCATATCCAGTTAGCAGTGGACTTTGGGTGGTGATGCCACCAGTCATCTCCTTGAATGTAAACTGAGTTAACCCACCTCACCCAAAGGGTGTCTTTCTTGTCAGCAATGGCCCAAATTTGCTTACTAACTGCTAGGAGGTTCCATAACTTTATATCTCTAACACCCAGGCCTCCATGGCTCTTTCTACTGCAGACTTTTTCCCAATTAACATAGCTTGGTTTTAGGTACTTAGCATTACCTTGCCATAAGTAGACTCTGCAAATTTGATTGATTCTTGAAAGGACAGCCTCAGGAAGAATGAATATCTGCATCCAGTAATTACAGACACTCATCAGCACAGAGTTGACAAGTTGAAGTCTGCCAGCAAAAGACAGCATTCTATGCTGCCAAGATTGGATCCTAAATAGCATTTTCTCAACCAACTTCTCACAATCTGCAATTCTCAGTTTTTTTGTGCTAATGGGAGCACCAAGATATTTGAGGGGCCTGGCACTAGAACCAAAACCAGACATCCTTTTTATCCTATGTAGTTCTGTAGCTTCCATGTTAACCTGAAAAATGTCAGATTTCTGTTTATTAGCAGCTAGGCCAGATGATTTCTCAAAAAGTTTCAAACCTTGGAGCATCAAGCAGACACTTCTATAATCTCCTCTACTGAAAACCATGAGATCATCAGCAAAACAAAGGCTATTTAGTTTCAAGCCTTGACATCTGGGGTGGAAATGAAACTCACTTTTTGCCCCTTGATAATTGAGTATCCTAGTTAGGTATTCCATACATAGGACAAAAACAAGGGGGGAAATAGGGTCCCCTGTCTTAATCCTCTCTTAGCCTCAAACAATTCTGTACAGGCCCCATTAAAGAGGATAGTATACCTGGTAGTAGATACACATACCATCAGAATATCAATGAAACCCTTAGGGAAATTAAGGGCCTGGAGCAAATCATGCACAAAATCCCATTCAATAGTATCATAAGCTTTTTGCAGATCAATTTTCATCAAACAGCTTCTGGCAGCTTGTTTTCTTGTATAATGCTTGACAAGATCTTGACATAACAGTATATTATCAATGATGCTTCTACCTGCCACAAATGCACTCTGACTTTGGCTAACCAGACCAGGCAAGACTCTTTTCAACCTTGAACATAAGAGTTTGGATATGATTTTATATAGCACTGTGCAACAGGCTATAGGTCTGTAGTCTCCAACATGTTAAGGGCAAGCAACCTTAGGAGCTAAGGTGATTGCTGTAGTGTTTATAGCTTGAAGCATTTTGCCTGAGCTGAAGACTTCTTGCACTGCAGAAATGATATCCTGTCCCACCACATCCCAAGCATCCTTGAAGAAGCTGCTCCCATAACCATCTACCCCAGGAGATTTGTTGTTAGGGATAGACCATAATGCTAATCTAATTTCCTCTCCTGTGAAATGGAGATTCAGAAGAGAATGCTGAGCTTCCACCAAAACAGGACCTTGATGAATGAACCTATTTTTGATAGGTAGAATTTCTCTTTTTGTATTAGCAACAAAAGTGCTAAAATGATTCAAGAAAATATTCTTCACCTCTTCATGCTCATATACCCAAACTTCATCTTTATTCATAATAGCATTAATATTATTTCTCTGGGCCAATAATTTAACACTATTATGAAATTTTTTGGTATTACTATCACCATCCAGAATCCATTCCCCCTTTGCTTTCTGACTTAGAAATGAAAGGTAATTTCCCTGAGCATCTTTGAGTTTCTGATGTGCTATATATTCAGCATGAACAAGATTTGCATTCCTGGGATCCAAATGCAGCTGATCCTGGCAAGCTTTAAGAGCAACAACAGCATCTAGATGAGCAGCTTCAACATCTCCAAATCTATCCTTGTTGAGCTTCTTTAGGTCTTGCTTCAGATTTTTCAATTTCTGCCAGACTTGAAACATTCTAAAACCTTGGATTTGCTGCTGCCAAGCTACTTTTACAACATTTAGAAAGCTATCACATTTACTCCACATCTGAAAATATCTGAAGGGAATCTTGCCTTGGGGTGTGGGAAAACATTTGATCAAAGCAGGGGGAGTGATCAAAATATCCCTCAGGAAGGAAAATCACTTCAACTGATTTGAAGAGAGTTAACCATTCTCCATTAGCAACTACCCTATCAAGCTTTGCAAGCAACCTATCTTCATCATCTTGCTTATTATTCCATGTATAGAATCTACCAGTAAATTTGACATCAGTCAAATTACAATAATTGAGGCATCTTTGAAAAGCTTCAATCTCTCTACTAGTAACTGCAGCCCCAATTCTTTCTTCATACTTGAGCACATTATTGAAGTTACCCATCATCACCCAAGGGCCAACTAAAGAACTACCTATTCTTTCCAAGTCCTTCCATAAAACACATCTTTGAGCAGCATCATTATGAGCATATACTATAGAACAAGCAAATGAAACACTTGAGCTGCAAGAAGTAACAATACAGTGCACTAACTGATCAGTGCAGAACCTGATATCCACCTCAAAAGCCCTAGGGTCCCAAGCAATGATAATTCTACCCCTTCCATGCCATGGTAAGTTTGTAGTTATGTTCCAACCTGGATATAAGTTCAGATACAAGGCCCCCAGTTTGTTAGCCCTGATCTTGGTTTCAAGGGACAAACAAGCTTAGCTTTGTGTGAAGAAATAAGGTTCTTGACCTCTTTCTGCTTAGCTAGCTTATTTATACCCCTTACATTCCAACAATTAGCTCATCATTACCTCTGTCATCAGAGAGGATGCCTGTTTTATCAGCTTTAGCATTCCCCTGTTGCAGCACCTCAAATCTATTGGGACTTGCCGGGCTTGTACTGACAGTAGCATTTATAGTAGGAGATTGCTGTTTTTTAAATTTACTGGAAACTTGTCTGAATCCATCCTCATCAACCAACAGCTCCTGGTTCAGTTTAGGGGTCACTTTGGGCCTCCATTCCTGCTTCTTTTTAACTATCCTACAAGCATCTCCTGTATGGCCTATCTTTTTGCAATGTTTGCAAACTTCAGGTTTCCATTCATATTCAATAACCTGAGTAAGAGTTACACCATGTTCATTCAAGAAAGATACAGAATCAGGATATACCTGATCAACCATTACTTCCACCAAAACTCTTGCATACATCAACCTATCTCTTTTCTCAGTAGCTTGATCAACTTTAACAAAGTAACCTAAAGCCTGTACTATTTTGGTAAGACTTCGACCTCCCCAATATTTCACATTCAACTTTGGGAGTTTAACCCAAATAGGGACTTTTTACACTACTTGGTCACCAATCTCAGCATCAATGTCCCATGATTTAACAATCAAAGGCTTTGAGTCAAAACTGAAATGGCCAGTAAGAGCCAAGTTTTTCCCTCCCATGTCACTAAACCTCACCATAATAGTCCCCTTGCCAACTTGAGCAATCTTATCAATGCCCATTTTTCCCCAAATCCTCTTCAGAAACCCTTCCATTACAGAAAAAGGTGGATTAGCTCCTACCACGAAACAGAATATGGCTTTTTGCCAATAGTCTACTTCCTCAGCAACATCATCTAGTTGTATTTTAGGTAACTGCTCCATTTGAGGAGGCTGCTCATCTATTACATTTAGCATATTAAAGTTCTTCTTCCCAGTTTTCATCTCTACACTAACAGCAGAGCCAAATAGGATGTTCTTACTAGGATTGCTACGCTTGAACTTACCTCTAGAAGTTGAGGCATGATCTCCAGTGTTCGATTTCAGAGCTAAAACCCTTTCTGAGAACCTTCTTAAAGCTTGAGGGTTAACTTCATCACCATCAGAATGTACAATAGGAGTATCTGGATTGAACTCCTCATCACTTGTAATGTCAATATCAGAAATATCTTCTTCTTCCTCAGTCAGTTTGCCTTTCTGTTTCAGATTAATGGTTGTTCTAGCTATGGAATCAGAGCCTACCTTGCTTCTTGCATTCTTCGTCTTTGGGGGTCTGCCTCTCTTGCCCCCTGCCATGGCTTCCACAGATGGTGGAGGTGGGAAGGAGAAATCGCCTCTTAGAGAGAGAACTTTCTATATTTGGAAACCTTTTTTTCCATCAACGTAGACTTGAAACCTTTTTTTCCATCAACGTGGACTGAGTGCCGTTACGGAGCAGATGTGACTCAAAACCACCTCATACGACGGCTGTTTGGCACCTATTTGGTATTTCATATTTTTTATTTGGTCATTGAAACCTACCACCAAAATTTCGTCTCAATCATTTCATTGGTCATTGAAACCTACCACCAAAAGTTCGTCTCAATCTGGAAATATTTTTTTTGAAACCTTTTTTCCATCAACGTAGACTGAGTGCCGTTAAGGAGCATATGTGACTCAAAACCACCTCATACAACGGCCATTGGGCTCCATATTTGGTATATCATATATTTTTCGTCATTAAAACCTACCACAAAAATTTCGTCTCAATCCGGAATTTTTTTTTAAAACATTTATTTCCATCAACGTGGAATGAGTGATGTTACGGAGCATATGTGATTGAAAACCACCTCATACGACGGCCGTTTGGCCCCATATTTGGTATTTCATATATTTTTGGTCACTAAACCTACCACAAAAATTTCGCCTCAATCTGAAAACTTTTTTTTTGAAACCTTTTTTCCATCAACGTAGACTGACTGTCGTTACAGAGCATATGTTACTCAAAACCACCTCATACGACTGCCGTTTGGGCCCATATTTGGTATTTCATATTTTATTGGTCATTGAAACCTACCATAAAAATTTCGTCTCAATCTGAAAACTTTTTTTTGAAACCTTTGTTTCCATTAACGTGGATGAGTGTCGTTACAGAACGTATGTGACTCAAAACCACCTCATACGACGGTCGTTTGGCCCCATATTTGGTATTTCATATTTTTTTGGTCATTCAAACATACCACAAAATTTTGGTCTCAATCTGAAAACTTGTTTTGAAAACGTTTTTTCCATCAACGTGGACTTAGTGTCGTTACGAAGCATATGTGACTCAAAACTACTTCATACGATGACCGTTTGGCCCCATATTTGGTATTTCATAATTTTTTGGTCATTGAAACCTACCACCAAAATTTCGTCCCAATCTGGAAACATTTTTTGAACCTTTTTTCCACGAACTTGACTGAGTGTCGTTAAGGAGCATATATGACTCAAAATCACCTCATACGACGGCCGTTTGGCCCCATATTTGGTATTTCATATTTTTTTGGTCATTAAAACCTACCACAAAAATTTCGTCTCAATCAGGAATTTTTTTTTTGAAACCTTTTTTCCATTAACGTGGAATGAGTACTGTTACGGAGCATATGTGATTCAAAACCACCTCATACAACAGCCGTTTGGCCCCATATTTGGTATTTCATATTTTTTTGGTCACTGAAACCTACCACAAAAATTTCGTCTGAATCTGAAAACTTTTTTCTGAAACCTTTTTTCCATCAACGTAGACTGAGTGTCGTTACGGAGCATATGTTACTGAAAACCACCTCATACGACGGCTGTTTAGCCCCATATTTGGTATTTCATATTTTTTTGGTCATTCAAACCTACCACAATAATTTGGTCTCAATCTGAAAACTTTATTTGAAACCTTTTTTTCCATGAACGTGGACAGAGTGCCGTTACGGAGCATATGTGACTCAAAACCACCTCATACGACGGCTGTTTGACACCATATTTTGTATTTCATATTTATTTCTTTGGTCATTGAAACCTACCACCAAAAGTTCGTCTCAATCTGGAAATATTTTTTTTGAAACCTTTTTTCCATCAACGTAGACTGAGTGCCGTTAAGGAGCATATGTGACTCAAAACCACCTCATACAACGGCCATTGGGCTCCATATTTGGTATATCATATATTTTTCGTCATTAAAACCTACCACAAAAATTTCGTCTCAATCCGGAATTTTTTTTTAAAACATTTATTTCCATCAACGTGGAATGAGTGATGTTACGGAGCATATGTGATTGAAAACCACCTCATACGACGGCCGTTTGGCCCCATATTTGGTATTTCATATATTTTTGGTCACTAAACCTACCACAAAAATTTCGCCTCAATCTGAAAACTTTTTTTTTGAAACCTTTTTTCCATCAACGTAGACTGACTGTCGTTACAGAGCATATGTTACTCAAAACCACCTCATACGACTGCCGTTTGGGCCCATATTTGGTATTTCATATTTTATTGGTCATTGAAACCTACCATAAAAATTTCGTCTCAATCTGAAAACTTTTTTTGAAACCTTTGTTTCCATTAACGTGGATGAGTGTCGTTACGGAACGTATGTGACTCAAAACCACCTCATACGACGGTCGTTTGGCCCCATATTTGGTATTTCATATTTTTTGGTCATTCAAACATACCACAAAATTTTGGTCTCAATCTGAAAACTTGTTTTGAAAACGTTTTTTCCATCAACGTGGACTTAGTGTCGTTACGAAGCATATGTGACTCAAAACTACTTCATACGATGACCGTTTGGCCCCATATTTGGTATTTCATAATTTTTTGGTCATTGAAACCTACCACCAAAATTTCGTCCCAATCTGGAAACATTTTTTGAACCTTTTTTCCACCAACTTGACTGAGTGTCGTTAAGGAGCATATATGACTCAAAATCACCTCATACGACGGCCGTTTGGCCCCATATTTGGTATTTCATATTTTTTTGGTCATTAAAACCTACCACAAAAATTTCGTCTCAATCAGGAATTTTTTTTTTGAAACCTTTTTTTCCATTAACGTGGAATGAGTGCTGTTACGGAGCATATGTGATTCAAAACCACCTCATACAACAGCCGTTTGGCCCCATATTTGGTATTTCATATTTTTTTGGTCACTGAAACCTACCACAAAAATTTCGTCTGAATCTGAAAACTTTTTTCTGAAACCTTTTTTCCATCAACGTAGACTGAGTGTCGTTACGGAGCATATGTTACTGAAAACCACCTCATACGACGGCTGTTTAGCCCCATATTTGGTATTTCATATTTTTTTGGTCATTCAAACCTACCACAATAATTTGGTCTCAATCTGAAAACTTTATTTGAAACCTTTTTTCCATGAACGTGGACAGAGTGCCGTTACGGAGCATATGTGACTCAAAACCACCTCATACGACGGCTGTTTGACACCATATTTTGTATTTCATATTTATTTCTTTGGTCATTGAAACCTACCACCAAAAGTTCGTCTCAATCTGGAAATATTTTTTTTGAAACCTTTTTTCCATCAACGTAGACTGAGTGCCGTTAAGGAGCATATGTGACTCAAAACCACCTCATACAACGGCCATTGGGCTCCATATTTGGTACATCATATATTTTTCGTCATTAAAACCTACCACAAAAATTTCGTCTCAATCCGGAATTTTTTTTTAAAATATTTATTTCCATCAACGTGGAATGAGTGATGTTACGGAGCATATGTGATTGAAAACCACCTCATACGACGGCCGTTTGGCCCCATATTTGGTATTTCATATATTTTTGGTCACTAAACCTACCACAAAAATTTCGCCTCAATCTGAAAACTTTTATTTTGAAACCTTTTTTCCATTAACGTAGACTGACTGTCGTTACAGAGCATATGTTACTCAAAACCACCTCATACGACTGCCGTTTGGGCCCATATTTGGTATTTCATATTTTATTGGTCATTGAAACCTACCATAAAAATTTCGTCTCAATCTGAAAACTTTTTTTTGAAACCTTTGTTTCCATTAACGTGGATGAGTGTCGTTACGGAACGTATGTGACTCAAAACCACCTCATACGACGGTCGTTTGGCCCCATATTTGGTATTTCATATTTTTTTGGTCATTCAAACATACCACAAAATTTTGGTCTCAATCTGAAAACTTGTTTTGAAAACGTTTTTTCCATCAACGTGGACTTAGTGTCGTTACGAAGCATATGTGACTCAAAACTACTTCATACGATGACCGTTTGGCCCCATATTTGGTATTTCATAATTTTTTGGTCATTGAAACCTACCACCAAAATTTCGTCCCAATCTGGAAACATTTTTTGAACCTTTTTTCCACCAACTTGACTGAGTGTCGTTAAGGAGCATATATGACTCAAAATCACCTCATACGACGGCCGTTTGGCCCCATATTTGGTACTTCATATTTTTTGGGTCATTGAAACCGACCACAAAAATTTCGTCTGAATATGAAAACTTTTTTTTCAAACCTTTTTTTCCATTAACGTTGACAAAGTGCCCTTAAGGAGCATATGTGACTAAAACCACCTCATTCGACAGCTGTTTGGCACCATATTTGGTATTTCATATTTTTTTATTTTGTCATTGAAACCTACCACCTAAATTTCGTCCCAATCTGGAAACATTTTTTTCAACCTTTTTTCCACCAACTTGACTAAGTGTCGTTACGGAGCATATATGACTCAAAACCACCTCATACGACGGCTGTTTGGCACCATATTTGGTATTTCATTTTTTTTATTTGGTCATTGAAACCTACCACCAAAATTTCGTCCCAATCTGGAAACATTTTTTAAAACCTTTTTTCCATCAACGTAGAGTAAGTGACGTTAAGGGGCATATGTGACTCAAAACCACCTCATACGACGGCCGTTCGGCCCCATATTTGGTATTTCATATTTTTTTGGTCATTAAAACCTACCACAAAAATTTCGTCTCAATCAGGAATTTTTTTTTTGAAACCTTTTTTTCCATCAACGTGGAATGCTTGCTGTTACGGAGCATATGTGATTCAAAACCACCTCATACAACAGCCGTTTGGCCCCATATTTGGCTTTTCATATTTTTTTGGTCACTGAAACCTACCACAAAAATTTTGTCCCAATCTGAAAACTTTTTTTGAAACCTTTTTTCCATCAACGTAGACCGAGTGTCGTTACGGAGCATATTTGACTCAAAACCACCTCATACGACGGCCGTTTGGCCCCATATTTGGTATTTCATATTTTATTAGTCATTGAAACCTACCATAAAAATTTCGTCTCAATCTGAAAACTTTTTTTGGAAACCTTTGTTTCCATTAACGTGGATGAGTGTCGTTACGGAGCATATGTGACTCAAAACCACCTCATACGACGGTCGTTTGGCCCCATATTTGGTATTTCATATTTTTTTGGTCATTCAAACATACCACAAAAATTTCGTCTGAATCTGAAAACTTTTTTTGGAAACTTTTTTTCCATCAACGTGGACTGGGCGCCGTTACGGAGCATATGTGACTCAAAACTACTTCATACGACGACCGTTTGGCCCCATATTTGGTATTTCATAATTTTTTGGTCATTGAAACCTACCACCTAAATTTCGTCCTAATCTGGAAACTTTTTTATGAAACCTTTTCTTCCATCAATGTTGACAAAGTGCCCTTAAGGAGCATATATGACACAAAACCACCTCATACGACGGCTGTTTGGCCCCATATTTGGTACTTCATATTATTTTGGTCATTGAAAGTGACCACAAAATTTTAGTCTGAATCTGAAAACTTTTGTTTCAAACCTTTTTTCCATTAACGTCGATGAGTGTCGTTACGGAGCATATGTGACTCAAAACCACCTCATACGACGGCTGTTTGGCACCATAATTGGTATTTGATATTTTTTTGGTCATTGAAACCTACCACCAAAATTTCGTCACAATCTTGAAACATTTTTTTGAACCTTTTTTCCACCAACTTGACTAAGTGTCGTTACGTAGCATATGTGACTCAAAACCACCTCATACGACGGCTGTTTGGCACCATATTTGGTATTTCATATTTTTTTATTTGGTCATTGAAACCTACCACCAAAATTTCGTCCCAATCTGGAAACATTTTTTTGAACCTTTTTTCCATCAACGTAGGCTGAGTGACGTTAAGGGCAATATGTGACTCAATACCACCTCATACGAGGGCCGTTCGGCCCCATATTTGGTATTTCATATTTTTTTGGTCATTAAAACCTACCACAAAAATTTCGTCTCAATCAGGAATTTTTTTTGAAACATTTTTTTTTTTTGGTAAATTAAAAAATGACATATCACCAAAAACCTTGTTTACAACCTAACTCCTCTTGGATGGGACAATCCCCAACTCAAGGTCATATGTATGCTAATTACAAAGCTTATGAAGCCAATCCCTATCTTTAGCTTTCAATTTACAAGTGTAAAGTATAGTTGATCTTTGAATAACAAAGAACTTGACCCTTTTGACAGTGTGACTGATTGAAGGAGCTTTAGCTAGCCATAAAGCCTGATTCCTTGCCCTCCACACATGGTAGAACATACCAGCAACAGTTGCTATAAGTACTTGCAGTTGTACATATGTTAGCTTCTTTCCTCTTCTGAGCCAGTTTAGCTGCTTCATGCAATCAGGCTGCTGTTGGACACCTAACCATTGTCCAATTTCTTGCCAAACTCCTCTTGTGTACTGGCATTCAAAGAACAGATGTTGATGTGTTTCCTGTTGTAGTTCACAGATGCTGCATAGTTGAGATTCACATGTTATGAATCTAGCTATCCTTTCTCTAACTGGGAGCCTTTGTTGAACTGCCACCCACCACAGAAAGTTATGTTTAGGCATAACAAGCTTGCTCCAAATAATGCCATGCCAATCCACTTTGGTCCCCATATTCACAATGCCATGATAAATCTTTGCAATTGAATATGTGCCAATATTCCACCAAGGTTGAAGGATCCAACCTTGTAACTAATTTTTGATTTTACAGAGCTGTTTCCACACCCAACTCCCAGTGGTGGCAGGTTTGTAAACTCACCAATCGGCCCCTTTCAAATAAACATTGTGGACCACCTCATACAACAGCCGTTTGAAACATTTTTTTCCATCAACTTGGAATGAGTGCTGTTACGCAGCATATGTGATTGAAAACCACCTCATACAACAGCCGTTTGGCCCCATATTTGGTATTTCATATTTTTTTGGTAACTGAAACCTACCACAAAAATTTCGTCTCAATCTGAAAACTTTTTTTTGAAACCTGGAATGAGTGCTGTTACGCAGCATATGTGATTCAAAACCACCTCATAAAACAGCCGTTTGGCCCCATATTTGGTATTTCATATTTTTTTGGTCCCTGTAACCTACCACAAAAATTTCGTCTCAATCTGAAAACTTTTTTTTGAAACCTTTTTTCCATCAACGTAGACTGAGTGTCGTTACGGAGCATATGTGACTCAAAACCACCTCATACTACGGCCGTTTGGCCCCATATTTGGTATTTCATATTTTATTGGTCATTTAAACCTACCATAAAAATTTCCTCTCAATCTGAATTTTTTTTTTGAAACCTTTGTTTCCATTAACGTGGATGAGTGTCGTTACGGAATGTATGTGACTCAAAACCACCTCATACCACGGTCGTTTGGCCCCATATTTGGTATTTCATATTTTTTTGGTCATTCAAACAAACCACAAAAATTTGGTCTCAATCTGAAAACTTGTTTTGAAAACTTTTTTTCCATCAACGTGGACTGAGTGCCGTTACGAAGCATACGTGACTCAAAACTACTTCATACGACGAACGTTTGGCCCCATATTTGGTATTTCACAATTTTTTGGTCATTGAAACCTACCACCTAAATTTCGTCCCAATCTTGAAACTTTTTTTTGAAACCTTTTCTTCCATTAACGTTGACAAAGTGCCCTTAAGGAGCATATGTGACTCAAAACCACCTTATACGGCAACCATTTGGCCCCATATTTGGTAGTTGATATTTTTTGGGTCATTGAAACCTACCACCAAAATTTCGTCCCAATCTGGAAACATTTTTTTGAAACTTTTTTCCACCAACTTGACTGAGTGTCGTTAAGGAGCATATATGACTCAAAATCACCTCATACGACGGCCGATTGGCCCCATATTTGGTACTTAATATTTTTTAGGTCATTGAAACCGACCACAAAAATTTCGTCTGAATATGAAAACTTTTTTTTCAAACCTTTTTTTCCATTAACGTTGACAAAGTGCCCTTAAGGAGCATATGTGACTAAAACCACCTCATTCGACAGCTGTTTGGCACCATATTTGGTATTTCATATTTTTTATTTGGTCATTGAAACCTACCACCTAAATTTCGTCCCAATCTGGAAACTTTTTTTTGAAACCTTTTCTTCCATCAACGTTGACAGAGTGCCCTTAAGGAGCATATGTGACTCAAAACAACCTCATACGAGGGCCGTTTGGCCCCATATTTGGTATTTGATATTTTTTTGGTCATTAATACCTTCCACCAAAATTTCGTCCCAATCTGGAAACATTTTTTTGAACCTTTTTTGCACCAACTTGACTAAGTGTCGTTACGGAGCATATGTGACTCAAAACCATCTCATACGACGGCTGTTTGGCACCATATTTGGTATTTCATATTTTTTTATTTGGTCATTGAAACCTACAACCAAAATTTCGTCCCAATCTGGAAACTTTTTTTAAAACCTTTTTTCCATCAACGTAGACTAAGTGACGTTAAGGGGCAAATGTGACTCCAAACCACCTCATACGACGGCCGTTCGGCCCCATATTTGGTATTTCATATTTTTTTGGTCATTAAAACCTACCACAAAAATTTCGTCTCAATCAGGAATTTTTTTTTTGAAACCTTTTTTTCCATTAACGTGGAATGAGTGCTGTTACGGAGCATATGTGATTCAAAACCACCTCATACAACAGCCGTTTGGCCCCATATTTGGTATTTCATATTTTTTTGGTCACTGAAACCTACCACAAAAATTTCGTCTGAATCTGAAAACTTTTTTCTGAAACCTTTTTTCCATCAACGTAGACTGAGTGTCGTTACGGAGCATATGTGACTCAAAACCACCTCATACGACGGCCGTTTGGCCCCATATTTGGTATTTCATATTTTATTAGTCATTAAAACCTACCATAAAAATTTCGTCTCAATCTGAAAACTTTTTTTGGAAACCTTTTTTTCCATCAACGTGGACTGAGCGCCGTTACGGAGCATATGTGACTCAAAACTACTTCATACGACGACCGTTTGGCCCCATATTTGGAATTTCATAATTTTTTGGTCATTGAAGCCTACCACCTAAATTTCGTCCTAATCTGGAAACTTTTTTATGAAACCTTTTCTTCCATCAACGTTGACAAAGTGCCCTTAAGGAGCATATATGACTCAAAACCACCTCATACGACGGCTGTTTGGCCCCATATTTGGTACTTCATATTATTTTGGTCATTGAAACCGACCACAAAAATTTCGTCTGAATCTGAAAACTTTTGTTTCAAACCTTTTTTCCATTAACGTGGATGAGTGTCGTTACGGAGCTTATGTGTCTCAAAACCACCTCATACGACGGCTGTTTGGCACCATAATTGGTATTTGATATTTTTTTGGTCATTGAAACCTACCACCAAAATTTCGTCCCAATCTGGAAACATTTTTTGAACCTTTTTTCCACCAACTTGACTAAGTGTCGTTACGTAGCATATGTGACTCAAAACCACCTCATACGACGGCTGTTTGGCACCATATTTGGTATTTTATATTTTTTTATTTGGTCAACCTACCACCAAAATTTTGTCCCAATCTGGAAACATTTTTTTGAACCTTTTTTCCATCAACGTAGGCTGAGTGACGTTAAGGGGCATATGTGACTCAAAACCACCTCATACGAGGGCCATTCGGCCCCATATTTGGTATTTCATATTTTTTTGGTCATTAAAACCTACCACAAAAATTTGGTCTCAATCAGGAATTTTTTTTTTGAAACTTTTTTTTTTTTTTTGGTAAATTAAAAAATGACATATCACCAAAAACCTTTTTTACAACCTAACTCCTCTTGGATGGGACAATCCCCAACTCAAGGTCATATGTATGCTAATTACAAAGCTTATGAAGCCAATCCCTATCTTTAGCTTTCAATTTACAAGTGTAAAGTATAGTTGATCTTTGAATAACAAAGAACTTGACCCTTTTGACAGTGTGACTAATTGAAGGAGCTTTAGCTAGCCATAAAGCCTGATTCCTTGCCCTCCACACATGGTAGAACATACCAGCAACAGTTGCTATAAGTACTTGCAGTTGTACATATGTTAGCTTCTTTCCTCTTCTGAGCCAGTTTAACAGTTGCTTCATGCAATCAGGCTGCTGTTGGACACCTAACCATTGTCCAATTTCTTGCCAAACTCCTCTTGTGTACTAGCATTCAAAGAACAGATATTGATGTGTTTCCTGTTGTAGTTCACAGATGCAGCATAGTTGAGATTCACAGGTTATGAATCTAGCTATCCTTTCTCTAACTGGGAGCCTTTGTTGAACTGCCACCCACCACAGAAAGTTATGTTTAGGCATAGCAAGCTTGCTCCAAATAATGCCATGCCAATCCACTTTGGTCCCCATATTTACAATGCCATGATAAATCTTTGCAATTCAATATGTGCCAATATTCCACCAAGGTTGAAGGATCCAACCTTGTAACTGATTTTTGATTTTACAGAGCTGTTTCCACAGCCAACTCCCAGTGGTGGCCGGTTTGTAAACCCACCAATCTGCCCCTTTCAAATAAACACTGTGGAACAACTCATACAACAGCCGTTTGAAACATTTTTTTCCATCAACGTGGAATGAGTGATGTTACGCAGCATATGTGATTCAAAACCACCTCATACAACAGCCGTTTGGCCCCATATTTGGTATTTCATATTTTTTTGGTCACTGAAACCTACCACAAAAATTTCGTCTGAATCTGAATACTTTTTTTTGAAACCTTTTTTCCATCAACGTGGAATGAGTGCTGTTACGCAGCATATGTGATTCAAAACCACCTCATACAACAGCTGTTTGGCCCCATATTTGGTATTTCATATTTTTTTGGTCCCTGTAACCTACCACAAAAATTTCGTCTCAATCTGAAAACTTTTTTTTTGAAACCTTTTTTCCATCAACGTAGACTGAGTGTCGTTACGGAGCATATGTGACTCAAAACCACCTCATACTACGGCCGTTTAGCCCCATATTTGGTATTTCATATTTTATTGGTCATTGAAACCTACCATAAAAATTTCCTCTCAATCTGAAATTATTTTTTTGAAACCTTTGTTTCCATTAACGTGGATGAGTGTCGTTACGGAACGTATGTGACTCAAAACCACCACATACGACGGTCGTTTGGCCCCATATTTGGTATTTCATATTTTTTTGGTCATTCAAACATACCACAAAAATTTGGTCTCAATCGGAAAACTTGTTTTGAAAACCTTTTTTCCATCAACGTGGACTGAGTGCCGTTACGAAGCATATGTGACTCAAAACTACTTCATACGACGACCGTTTGGCCCCATATTTGGTATTTCATACTTTTTTGGTCATTGAAACCTACCACCTAAATTTCGTCCCAATCTGGAAACTTTTTTTTGAAACCTTTTCTTCCATCAACGTTGACAAAGTGCCCTTAAGGAGCATGTGTGACTCAAAACCACCTCATACGACAGCCGTTTGGCCCCATATTTGGTATTTATATATTTTTGGTCATTGAAACCTACCAACAAAATTTCGTCCCAATCTGGAAACATTTTTTTGAACCTTTTTTCCACCAACTTGACTGAGTGTCGTTAAGGAGCATATATGACTCAAAACCACCTCATACGACGGTCGTTTGGCCCCATATTTGGTACTTCATATTTTTTGGGTCATTGAAACCGGCCACAAAAATTTCGTCTGAATATAAAAACTTTTTTTTCAAACTTTTTTTCCAGTAACGTGGATGAGTGTCGTTACGGAGCATATGTGACTCAAGCCACCTCATACGACAGCTGTTTGGTACCATATTTTGTATTTCATATTTTATTATTTGGTCATTGAAACCTACCACCTAAATTTCGTACCAATCTGGAAACTTTTTTTTGAAACCTTTTCTTCCATCAACGTTGACAAAGTGCCCTTAAGGAGCATATGTGACTCAAAACCACCTCATACGACGCCCGTTTGGCCCCATATTGGGTATTTGATATTTTTTTGGTCATTGAAACTTACCACCAATATTTCGTCCCCATCTGGAAACATTTTTTTGAACTTTTTTTCCACCAACTTGACTGAGTGTCGTTAAGGAGCATATGTGACTGATAACCACCTCATACGACGGCCGTTTGGCCCCATATTTGGTATTTCATATTTTTTTGGTCATTCAAAACTACCACAAAAATTTGGTCTCAATCTGAAAACTTTTTTTTGAAACCTTTTTTTCCATTAACGTGGATGAGTGTCGTTACGGAGCATATGTTACTAAAAACAACCTCATACGACGGCCGTTTGGCCCCATATTTGGTATTACATATTTTTTTAGTCATTCAAAACCTACCCCAAAAATTTGGTATCAATCTGAAAACTTTATTTGAAACCTTTTTTTCCATCAACGTGGACAGAGTGCCGTTACGGAGCATATGTGACCCAAAACCACCTCATACGACGGCTGTTTGACACCATATTTGGTATTTCATATTTTTTTCTTTGGTCATTGAAACCGACCACCAAAAATTTGTCTCAATCTGGAAACATTTTTTTGAAACCTTTTTTCCATCAACGTAGACTGAGTGCCGTTAAGGAGCATATGTGACTCAAAACCACCTCATACAACAGCCTTTGGGCTCCATATTTGGTATATCATATATTTTTGGTCATTAAAACCTACCACAAAAATTTCGTCTCAATCTGGAATTTTTTTTTGAAACATTTTTTTCCATCAACGTGAAATGAGTGCTGTTACGGAGCATATGTGATTCAAAACCACCTCATACGATGGCCGTTTGGCCCCATATTTGGTACTTCATATTTTTTTGTTAATTGAAACCTACCACAAAAATTTCGTCTGAATGTTAAACCTTTTTTTTCAAACCTTTTTTTCCATTAACGTGGATGAGTGTCGTTACGGAGCATATGTGACTAAAACCACCTTATTCGACAGCTGTTTGGCACCATATTTGGTATTTCATATTTTTTTATTTGGTCATTGAAACCTACCACCTAAATTTCGTCCCAATCTGGAAACTTTTTTTTTGAAACCTTTTCTTCCATCAAAGTTGACATAGTGCCCTTAAGGAGCATATGTGACTGAAAACAACCTCATACGAGGGCCGTTTGGCCCCATATTTGGTATTTGATATTTTTTTGGTCATTGAAACCTACCACCAAAATTTCGTCCCAATCTGGAAACTTTTTTTTGAGCCTTTTTTCCACCAACTTGACTAAGTGTCGTTACGGAGCATATGTGACTAAAAACCACCTTATACGACGGCTGTTTGGCACCATATTTGGTATTTCATTTTTTTTTGGTCATTGAAACCTACCACCAAAATTTCGTCCCAATCAGGAAACATTTTTTGAACCTTTTTTCCATCAACGTAGATTAAGTGACGTTGAGGGGCATATGTGACGCAAAACCACCTCATACGACGGCCGTTCGGCCCCATATTTGGTATTTCATATTTTTTTGGTCATTAAAACCTAGCACAAAAATTTCGTCTCAATCAGGAATTTTTTTTTGAAACATTTTTTTCCATCAACGTGGAATGAGGGCTGTTACGCAGCATATGTGATTCAAAACCACCTCATACAACAGCCGTTTGACCCCATATTTGGTATTTCATATTCTTTTGGTCACTGAAACCTATCACAAAAATTTCGTCTGAATCTGAAAACTTTTTTTGAAACCTTTTTTCCATCAACGTAGACTGAGTGTCGTTACGGAACGTATGTGACTCAAAATCACGTCATACGTCGGTTGTTTGGCCCCATATTTGGTATTTCATATTTTTTTGGTCATTCAAACATACCACAAAAATTTCGTCTGAATCTGAAAACTTTTTTTGGAAACTTTTTTTCCATCAACGTGGACTGAGTGCCGTTACGGAGCATATGTGACTCAAAACTACTTCAGACGACGACCGTTTGGCCCCATATTTGGTATTTCGTAATTTTTTGGTCATTGAAACCTGCCACAAAATTTTCGTCTGAATCTGAAAACTTTTTTTCAAACCTTTTTTTCCATTAACGTGGATAAGTGTCGTTACGGAGCATATGTGACTCAAAACCACCTCATACGACGGCTGTTTGGCACCATCATTGGTATTTGATATTTTTTTTGTCACTGAAACCTACTACCAAAATTTCGTCCCAATCAGGAAACATTTTTTTGAACCTTTTTTCCACCTACTTGACTGAGTGCCGTTACAGAGCATATGTGACTCAAAACCACCTAATACGACGGCTGTTTGGCACCATATTTGGTATTTCATTTTTTTTTATTTGGTCATTGAAACCTACCACCAAAATTTCGTCCCAATCTGGAAATATTTTTTTGAACCTTTTTTCCATCAACGTAAATTGAGTGCCGTTAAGGAGCATATGTGACTCAAAACCACCTCTACGACGGTCGTTCGACCCAATATTTGGTATTTCATATTTTTATGGTCATTAAAACCTACCACAAAAATTTCGTCTCAATCTGGAATTTTTTTTTGAAACATTTTTTTCCATCAACGTGGAATGAGTGCTGTTACGGAGCATATGTGATTCAAAACCACCTCATACAACGGCCGTTTGGCCCCATATTTGGTATTTCATATTTTTTTGGTCACTGAATCCTACCACAAAAATTTCGCCTCAATCTGAAAACTTTATTTTGAAACCTTTTTTCCATCGACGTAGACTGAGTGTTGTTACGGAGCATATGTGACTCAAAACCACCTCATACGACGGCCGTTTGGCCCCATATTTGGTATTTCATATTTTATTGGTCATTGAAACCTACCACAAAAATTTCGTCTCAATCTGGAAACTTTTTTTTAAACCTTTGTTTCCATTAACATGGATGAGTGTCGTTACAGAACGTATGTGACTCAAAACCACCTCATACGACGGTCGTTTGGCCCCATATTTGGTATTTCATATTTTTTTGGTCATTCAAACATACCACAAAAATTTGGTCTTAATCTGAAAACTTGTTTTGAAAACTTTTTTTCCATCAACGTGGACTGAGTGCCGTAACGGAGCATACGTGACTCAAAACTACTTCATACGACGACCGTTTGCCCCATATTTGGTATTTCATAAGTTTTTGGTCATTGAAACCTACCACCTAAATTTCGTCTCAATCTGGAAACTTTTTTTTGAAACCTTTGTTTCCATTAACATGGATGAGTGTCGTTACGGAACGTAAGTGACTCATAACCACCTCACACGACGGTCGTTTGGCCCCATATTTGGTATTTCATATTTTTTTGGTCATTCAAACATATCACAAAAATTTTGTCTCAATTTGAAAACTTGTTTTGAAAACTTTTTTTCCATCGTGGACTGAGTGCCGTCACGGAGCATATGTGACTCAAAACTACTTCATACGACCACCGTTTGGCCCCATATTTGGTATTTCATAATTTTTTGGTCACTGAAACCTACCACCTAAATTTCGTCCCAATCTGGAAACTTTTTTTTGAAACCTTTTCTTCCATCAACGTTGACAAAGTGCCCTTAAGGAACATATGTGACTCAAAACCACCTCATACAACAGCGGTTTGGCCCCATATTTGGTATTTGATATTTTTTTGGTCATTGAAACCTACCACCAAAATTTCGTCCCAATCTGGAAACATTTTTTGAACCTTTTTTCCACCAACTTGACTGAGTGTCGTTAAGGAGCATATAAGACTCAAAACCACCTCACACGACGGCTGTTTGGCCCCATATTTTGTACTTCATATTTTTTTGGTCATTGAAACCGACCACAAAAAATTCGTCTGAATTTGAAAACTTTTTTTTCAAACCTTTTTTTTCCATTCACGTGGATGAGTGTCGTTACGGAGCATATGTGACTCAAAACCGCCTCATACGACTGCTGTTTGGCACCATATTTGGTATTTGATATTTTTTTGGTTATTGAAACCTACCACAAAAATTTCGTCCCAATCTGGAAACATTTTTTTGAACCTTTTTTTCACCAACTTGACTGAGTGTCGTTACGGAGCATATGTGACTCAAAACCACCTCATACGACGGCCGTTTGGCCCCATATTTGGTATTTCATATTTTATTGGTCATTGAAACCTACCACATAAATTTCGTCTGAATCTGGAAACTTTTTTTTTAAACCTTTGTTTCCATTAACATGGATGAGTGTCGTTACAGAACGTATGTGACTCAAAACCACCTCATACGACGGTCGTTTGCCCCATATTTGGTATTTCATATTTTTTTGGTCATTCAAACATACCACAAAAATTTGGTCTCAATCTGAAAACTTGTTTTGAAAACTTTTTTCCATCAACGTGGACTGAGTGCCGTTACGGAGCATATGTGACTCAAAACTACTTCATACGACGACCGTTTGGCCCCATATTTGGTATTTCATAATTTTTTGGTCATTGAAACCTACCACCTAAATTTCGTCCTAATTTGGAAACTTTTTTTTGAAACCTTTTCTTCCATCAACGTTGACAAAGTGCCCTTAAGGAGCATATATGACTCAAAACCACCTCATACGACAGCTGTTTGGCCCCATATTTGGTACTTCATATTATTTTGGTCATTGAAACCGACCACAAAAATTTCGTCTGAATCTGAAAACTTTTTTTCCAAACCTTTTTTTCCATTAACGTGGATAAGTGTCGTTACGGAGCATATGAGACTCAAAACCACCTCATACGACGGCTGTTTGGCACCATAATTGGTATTTGATATTTTTTTTGTCATTGAAACCTACTACCAAAATTTCGTCCCAATCTGGAAACATTTTTTTGAACCTTTTTTCCACCTACTTGACTGAGTGCCGTTACAGAGCATATGTGACTCAAAACCACCTAATACGACGGCTGTTTGGCACCATATTTGGTATTTCATATTTTTTTTATTTGGTCATTGAAACCTACCACCAAAATTTCGTCCCAATCTGGAAACATTTTTTTGAACCTTTTTTCCATCAACGTAAATTGAGTGCCGTTAAGGAGCATATGTGACTCAAAACCACCTCTACGACGGTCGTTCGCCCCAATATTTGGTATTTCATATTTTTATGGTCATTAAAACCTACCACAAAAATTTCGTCTCAATCTGGAATTTTTTTTTGAAACATTTTTTTCCATCAACGTGGAATGAGTGCTGTTACGGAGCATAGTGATTCAAAACCACCTCATACAACGGCCGTTTGGCCCCATATTTGGTATTTCATATTTTATTTGACATTGAAACCTACCACAAAAATTTGTCTCAATCTGGAAACTTTTTTTAAAACCTTTGTTTCCATTAACATGGATGAGTGTCGTTACAGAACGTATGTGACTCAAAACCACCTCATACGACGGTCGTTTGGCCCCATATTTGGTATTTCATATTTTTTTGGTCATTTAAACATACCACAAAAATTTGGTCTCAATCTGAAAACTTGTTTTGCAAACTTTTTTCCCATCAACGTGGACTGAGTGCCGTTACGGAGCATATGTGACTCAAAACTACTTCATACGACGACCGTTTGGCCCCATCTTTGGTATTTCGTAATTTTTTGGTCATTGAAACCTACCACCTAAATTTTGTCTCAATCTGGAAACTTTTTTTTGAAACCTTTGTTTCCATTAACGTGGATGAGTGTCGTTACGGAACGTATGTGACTCATAACCACCTCACACGACGGTCGTTTGGCCCCATATTTGGTATTTCATATTTTTTGGTCATTCAAACATACCACAAAAATTTAGTCTCAATTTGAAAACTTGTTTTGAAAACTTTTTTTCATCAACGTGGACTGAGTGCCGTTACGGAGCATATGTGACTCAAAACTACTTCATACGACGACCGTTTGGCCCCATATTTGGTATTTCATAATTTTTTGGTCATTGAAACCTACCACCTAAATTTCGTCCCAATCTGGAAACTTTTTTTTGAAACCTTTTCTTCCATCAACGTTGACAAAGTGCCCTTAAGGAGCATATGTGACTCAAAACCACCTCATACGACAGCCGTTTGGCCCCATATTAGTTATTTGATATTTTTTTGGTCATTGAAACCTACCACCAAAATTTCGTCCCAATCTGGAAACATTTTTTTGAACCTTTTTTCCACCAACTTGACTGAGTGTCGTTAAGGAGCATATATGACTCAAAACCACCTCATACGACGGCTGTTTGGCCCCATATTTTGTACTTCATATTTTTTTTTGGTCATTGAAACCAACCACAAAAATTTCGTCTGAATTTGAAAACTTTTTTTCAAATATTTTTTTTCCATTAACGTGGATGAGTGTCGTTACGGAGCATATGTGACTCAAAACCACCTCATACGACGGCTGTTTGGCACCATATTTGGTATTTGATATTTTTTGGTCATTGAAACCTACCACCAAAATTTCGTCCCAATCTGGAAACATTTTTTTGGACCTTTTTTCACCAACTTGACTGAGTGCCGTTACGGAGCATATGTGACTCAAAACCACCTCATACGACGGCTGTTTGGCACCATAATTGGTATTTGATATTTTTTTGGTCATTGAAACCTACCACCAAAATTTCGTCCCAATCAGGAAACATTTTTTTGAACCTTTTTTCCATCAACGTAGATTAAGTGACGTTAAGGGGCACATGTGACTCAAAACCACCTCATACGACGGCCGTTCGGCCCCATATTTGGTATTTCATATTTTTTTGGTCATTAAGACCTACCACAAAAATTTCGTCTCAATCAGGATTTTTTTTTTGAATCATTTTTTTCCATCAACGTGGAATGAGTGCTGTTACGCAGCATATGTGATTCAAAACCACCTCATACAACAGCCGTTTGGCCCCATATTTAGTATTAATATTTTTTTGGTCACTGAAACCTACAACAAAAATTTCGTCTGAATCTGAAAACTTTTTTTTGAAACCTTTTTTCCATCAACGTATACTGAGTGTCGTTACGGAGCATATGTGACTCAAAACCACCTCATACGACGGCCGTTTAGCCCCATATTTCGTATTACATATTTTATTAGTCATTGAAACCTACCATAAAAATTTCGTCTCAATCTGAAAACTTTATTTTGAAACCTTTGTTTCCATTAACGTGGATGAGTGTCGTTACGGAACGTATGTGACTCAAAACCACCTCATACGACGGTCGTTTGGCCCCATATTTGGTATTTCATATTTTTTTGGTCATTCAAACATACCACAAAAATTTCGTCTGAATCTGAAACTTTTTTTGGATACTTTTTTTCCATCAACGTGGTCTGAGTGCCGTTACGGAGCATATGTGACACAAAACTACTTCATACGACGACCGTTTGGCCCCATATTTGGTATTTCATAATTTTTTGGTCATTGAAACCTACCACCTAAATTTCGTCCTAATCTGGAAACTTTTTTTGAAACCTTTTCTTCCATCAACGTTGACAAAGTGCCCTTAAGGAGCATATATGACTCAAAACCACCTCATACGACGGCTGTTTGGCCCCATATTTGGTACTTCATATTATTTTGGTCATTGAAACCGACCACAAAAATTTCGTCTGAATCTGAAAAAAAAAATTTCAAACCCTTTTTTCCATTAACGTGGATAAGTGTCGTTACGGAGCATATGTGACTCAAAACCACCTCATACGACGGCTGTTTGGCACCATAATTGGTATTTGATATTTTTTTGGTCATTGAAACCTACCACCAAATTTTCGTCCCAATCTGGAAACATTTTTTTGAACCTTTTTTCCACCAACTTGACTAAGTGTCGTTACGGAGCATATGTGACTCAAAACAACCTCATACGACGGCTGTTTGGAACCATATTTGGTATTTCATATATTTTTATTTGGTCATTGAAACCTACCACCAAAATTTCGTCCCAATCAGGAAACATTTTTTTGAACCTTTTTTCCATCAACGTAGATTAAGTGACGTTAAGGGGCATATGTGACTCAAAACCACCTCATACGACGGCCGTTCGGCCCCATATTTGGTATTTCATATTTTTTTGGTCATTAAAACCTACCACAAAAATTTCGTCTCAATCAGGATTTTTTTTTTGAATCATTTTTTTCCATCAACGTGGAATGAGTGCTGTCACGCAACATATGTGATTCAATACCACCTCATACAACAGCAATTTAGCCCCATATTTAGTATTTCATATTTTTTTGGTCACTGAAACCTACAACAAAAATTTCGTCTGAATCTAAAAACTTTTTTTAAACCTTTTTTCCATCAACGTAGACTGAGTGTCGTTACGGAGCATATGTGACTCAAAACCACCTCATACGACGGCCGTTTAGCCCCATATTTCGTATTACATATTTTATTAGTCATTGAAACCTACCATAAAAATTTCGTCTCAATCTGAAAACTTTTTTTTGAAACCTTTGTTTCCATTATCGTGGATGAGTGTCGTTACGGAACGTATGTGACACAAAACCACCTCATACGACGGTCGTTTGGCCCCATATTTGGTATTACATATTTTTTTGGTCATTCAAACATACCACAAAAATTTCGTCTGAATCTGAAAACTTTTTTTGGAAACTTTTTTTCCATCAACCTGGTCTGAGTGCCGTTACGGAGCATATGTGACTCAAAACTACTTCATACGACGACCGTTTGGCCCCATATTTGGTATTTCATAATTTTTTGGTCATTGTAACCTACCACCTAAATTTCGTCCCAATCTGAAACTTTTTTTTGAAACCTTTTCTTCCATCAACGTTGACAAAGTGCCCTTAAGGAGCATATATGACTCAAAACCACCTCATACGACGGCTGTTTGGCCCCATATTTGGTACTTCATATTATTTTGGTCATTGAAACCGACCACAAAAATTTCGTCTGAATCTGAAAACTTTTTTTTTCAAACCTTTTTTTCCATTAACGTGGATAAGTGTCGTTACGGAGCATATGTGACTCAAAACCACCACATACGACGGCTGTTTGGCACCATAATTGGTATTTGATATTTTTTGGTCATTGAAACCTACCACCAAAATTTCGTCCCAATCTGGAAACATTTTTTTGAACCTTTTTTCCACCAACTTGACTAAGTGTCGTTACGGAGCATATGTGACTCAAAACAACCTCATACGACGGCTGTTTGGCACCATATTTGGTATTTCATATTTTTTTATTGGGTCATTGAAACCTACCACCAAAAATTCGTCCCTATCAGGAAACATTTTTTTGAACCTTTTTTCCATCAACGTAGATTAAGTGACGTTAAGGGGCATATGTGACTCAAAACCACCTCATACGACGGCCGTTCGGCCCCATATTTGGTATTTCATATTTTTTTGGTCATTAAAACCTACCACAAAAATTTCGTCTCAATCAGGATTTTTTTTTGAATCATTTTTTTCCATCAACGTGGAATGAGTGCTGTTACGCAGCATATGTGATTCAAAACCACCTCATACAACAGCCGTTTGGCCCCATATTTAGTATTTCATATTTTTTTGGTCACTGAAACCTACAACAAAAATTTCGTCTGAATCTGAAAACTTTTTTTTAAACCTTTTTTCCATCAACGTAGACTGAGTGTCGTTACGGAGCATATGTGACTCAAAACCACCTCATACGACGGCCGTTTAGCCCCATATTTCGTATTACATATTTTATTAGTCATTGAAACCTACCATAAAAATTTCGTCTCAATCTGAAAACTTTTTTTGAAACCTTTGTTTCCATTAACGTGGATTAGTGTCGTTACGGAACGTATGTGACTCAAAACCACCTCATACGACGGTCGTTTGGCCCCATATTTGGTATTTCATATTTTTTTGGTCATTCAAACATACCACAAAAATTTCGTCTGAATCTGAAAACTTTTTTTGGAAACTTTTTTTCCATCAACCTGGTCTGAGTGCCATTACGGAGCATATGTGACACAAAACTACTTCATACGACGACCGTTTGGCCCCATATTTGGTATTTCATAATTTATTGGTCATTGAAACCTACCACCTAAATTTCGTCCCAAACTGAAACTTTTTTTTGAAACCTTTTCTTCCATCAACGTTGACAAAGTGCCCTTAAGGAGCATATATGACTCAAAACCACCTCATACGACGGCTGTTTGGCCCCATATTTGGTACTTCATATTATTTTGGTCATTGAAACCGACCACAAAAATTTCGTCTGAATCTGAAAACTTTTTTTTTCAAACCTTTTTTTCCATTAACGTGGATGAGTGTCGTTACGGAGCATATGTGACTCAAAACCACCTCATACGACGGCTGTTTGGCACCATAATTGGTATTTGATATTTTTTTGGTCATTGAAACCTACCACCAAAATTTCGTCACAATCTTGAAACATTTTTTTGAACCTTTTTCCACCAACTTGACTAAGTGTCGTTACGTAGCATATGTGACTCAAAACCACCTCATACGACGGCTGTTTGGAACCATATTTGGTATTTCATATTTTTTTATTTGGTCATTTAAACCTACCACCAAAATTTCGTCCCAATCTGGAAACATTTTTTTGAACCTTTTTTCCATCAACGTAGATTAAGTGACATTAAGGGGCATATGTGACTCAAAACCACCTCATACGGCGGCCGTTCGGCCCCATATTTGGTATTTTATATTTTTTTAGTCACAGAAACCTACCACAAAAATTTCGTCTCAATCTGAAAACTTTTTTTTGAAACCTTTTTTCCATCAACGTAAACTGAGTGTCGTTACATCAACGTAGACTGAGTGCCGTAAGGAGCATATGTTACTCAAAACCACCTCATACAACGGCCGTTCGGCCCCATATTTGGTATTTCATATTTTTTTGGTCATTAAAATCTACCACAAAAATTTCGTCTCAATCAGGAAATTTTTTTTTTGAAACATTTTTTTCCATCAACGTGGAATGAGTGCTGTTACGGAGCATATGTGATTCAAAACCACCTCATACAACGGCCGTTTGGCCCCATATTTGGTATTTCATATTTTTTTAGTCACAGAAACCTACCACAAAAATTTCGTCTCAATCTGAAAACTTTTTTTTGAAACCTTTTTTTTTTTTTAGATGAGTGAAAAAATATATTAAGTACCAAACACCATTACAATCTACTCCAAAGTGATGGCAACCCTTCTAGGAAGGCTCCCCAAGCACCTAAGAGTAACTATTACAATTGGAGCTCATCTAGCCAACATTTGATCTTAGAGAAGGCCTTAGAGTTATAAACTAGTTTCATCCTAGTTCTAATTACAAATTTGATAGAAGCAGAACAACTATCAACACTAGGAACATAACTACACCAATAGGCTTGATTTCTAGCAAGCCAAATATGGTATACAACAGCAGCCACCACAGAAAAAACTACTTTCCTTTTAGCTTGAGACATGTTACCCCTTTTACTGATCCAGTTAAGGCAGTCATCCATGCTAGTCCACCTCTTCTTAATCTTGATCCATATCAGGCATTCCTCCCATATCTGCTTGCTGAACAAACATTGAAACAGTAACTTATCAAGGCTCTCAGTGTGAGATCCACAGATGGTACAGATGTCCTCATTACAGACACCAATTTTCTTGAGTTTTTCTCTTGTCATAATTCTTTGATGTGCTGCTAACCATATCATAAAACTATGTTTAGGTGTGTTTAACCTATTCCATACAATCCTGTCCCATATCACTTTGGTACCCCTCTTCTGTGCTTGTTTATAACACTTACCAATGGAGAAGACTTGACCAGGTTGAGGAAGCCAGGGTGCTTGTTTAACTTCATCTCTGACTTGGCAGAAGTATCTCCATATCCAGCTAGCAGTGGTTTTAGGGTGGTGATGCCACCAGTCATCTCCCTGAATGTAAACAGAATTAACCCACCTCACCCAAAGGGTGTCTTTCTTCTCAGCAATGGCCCATATTTGCTTACTAACTGCTAGGAGGTTCCAAAGCTTAATAACTCTAACACCTAAGCCTCCATGGCTCTTCCTGCTGCAGACTTTTTCCCAATTAACATAACCAGGTTTAAGGTAGTTAGCATTACCTTGCCATAAGTATACTCTGCAAATTTGATTGATTCTTGAAAGAACAGCCTCAGGGAAGATGAAAATCTGCATCCAGTAGTTGCATACACTCATTAGCACAGAGTTTACCAGCTGAAGTCTACCAGCAAATGATAGTGTTCTATGCTGCCAAGATTTGATCCTAAACAGCATCTTTTCAACTAATTTCTCACAATCTGCAATTCTCAATTTTTTGGTGGAGATGGGAGCACCAAGGTATTTGAGGGGCCAGGCACCAGAACTAAACCCAGACATTCTTGTTATCCTATGAAGATCTGTATCTTTCATATTAACCTGAAAATTTTCAGATTTCAGTTTATTTGCAGCTAGTCCAGAAGATTTCTCAAAGATTTTCATGCCTTGAAGCATCAAGTAGACACTTCTGTAGTCTCCTCTACTGAACACCATAAGATCATCAGCAAAACAAAGGCTATTCAGTTTCATTTCTTGACATCTGGGGTGGAAGTGAAAATCACTTTTTTCCCCTTGATATTTTAGTATTCTAGTGAGATACTCCATACATAAGACAAAAACAAGGGGGAAATAGGATCCCCTTGTCTTAATCCTCTCTTAGCCTCAAACAGTTCTGTACATGCCCCATTAAAGAGAATAGTATATTTGGTAGTAGTAATACAAACCATCAAGATATCAATAAAATCCTTAGGGAAGTTAAGGGCCTGAAGTAAATCATGCACAAAGTGCCATTCAATAGTATCATAGGCTTTTTGCAGGTCAATTTTCATCAAACAGCTTCTGGCAGCTTGTTTTCTAGTATAATGCTTGACAAGGTCTTGACATAGCAGTATATTGTCAATGATACTTCTACCAGCCACAAATGCACTTTGACTTTGGCTAACCAGGCCAGGAAGAACTCTTTTCAATCTAGAACATAAGAGTTTGGAGATGATTTTGTATATCACTGTACAGCAGGCTATGGGTCTGTAGTCTCCAACATGTGAAGGGCAATCAACCTTAGGAACTAAGGTTATTGCTGTAGTATTTATAGCTTGAAGCATTCTGCCTGAGCTAAATACTTCTTGCACAGCAGAGATGACATCTTGTCCCACCACATCCCAAGCATCCTTGAAAAAACTGCTTCCATATCCATCTACCCCAGGAGATTTGTTGCTAGGGATAGACCATAGTGCTAATTTAATTTCTTCTCCTGTGAAATGTAGGTTCAGGAGATCATGTTGAGCATCCACCAAGACAGGCCCTTGAAGAATGAAACTGCTATTGATAGGTAGAACATCACTTTTTGTGTTAGCAACAAAATTGCTAAAGTGCTTCAAAAAGATATTCTTCACCTCTTCATGCTCATACACCCAGACTTCATCACTACTCATAATAGCATTAATGTTATTTCTCTGAGCCAATAATTTAACACTATTATGGAATTTTTTGGTATTACTATCACCATCAAGAATCCACTCCCCTTTTGCTTTCTGACTCAAAAAAGAAAGGTAATTGCCCTGAGCATCTTTGAGCTTTTGATGTGCTATATATTCAGCATGCACAAGATTGACATTTCTGGGATCCAAATGCAACTGCTCCTGGCAAGCTTTAAGAGCAACAACAGCATTTAGATGAGCAGCTTCAACATCTCCAAATCTATCCTTGTTGATCTTCTTGAGGCCTTGCTTCAAAATTTTCAGCTTCTGCCATACTTGGAACATCTTATAGCCATGAATTTGCTGTTGCCAAGCTACTTTAACAACATTCAGAAAGTTCTCACATTTACTCCACATCTGAAAATATCTGAAGGGAATCTTGCCTTGGGGAGTGGGAAAACACTTAATCAAAGCTGGGGAGTGATCAAAATATCCCTCAGGAAGGAAGATCACTTCAACTGATTTGAAGAGATTTAGCCAATCAACATTAGCAACAACCCTATCCAGTTTTGCAAGCACTCTATCTTCATTATCTTGTTTATTATTCCATGTGTAAAACCTACCAATAAATTTGACATCAGTCAAATTACAGTAATTGAGGCACCTCTGAAAAGCTGCAATCTCTCTACTAGTTACTGCAGCCCCAACTCTTTCTTCATACTTGAGCACATTATTGAAGTCACCCATCATCATCCAAGGACCAACTAGAGAACTACCTATCTTTTCCAAGTCCTTCCATAATACACACCTATCAGCAGCATCATTATGAGCATAAATTATGGAACAAGCAAATGAAACCTTAGAGCTGCAAGAAGTAACAACACAGTGCACTAACTGATCAGTGCAGAATCCGATGTCCACCTCAAAAACTCTAGGGTCCCAAGCCATGATAATTCTACCCCTTCCATGCCATGGTAAGTTTGTAGTGATATTCCAACCTGGAAATAAGTTTAGATACAAGGCCCCCAATTTATGTGCCCTGATCTTGGTTTCAAGGAGACAAACAAGCTTAGCTTTATGTAAGGAAATAAGGTTCTTCACCTCTTTCTGCTTAGCTAACTTGTTTATACCCCTTACATTCCAGCAAATGATATTATCCATTCACAATAGGGGAATTCAACCCCTTATCAATTAACTCATCATTACCTCTGTCATCAGGGAGGGTGTCTGCAGTAGCAACTTCAGTAGGTACCTGTTGTAGCACCTCAAATCTATTGGGACTTGACTGGCTTGTACTGACAGTAGCTTTGGCATTAGGAGTTTGCTGTTTTTTAAATTTACTGGAGACTGGTCTGAAACCTTCCTCATCAACCAACAGCTCTTGGTTCAGTTTAGGGTTCACTTTGGGTCTCCATTCCTGCTTCTTTCTAACAATCCTACAAACATCACCTGTATGGCCTATCTTCTTGCAATGCTTGCAAATTTCAGGTTTCCACTCATATTCAATAATCTGATTGAGAGGTACACCATGTTCATTCAAGAAGGATACAGAGTCAGGATATACCTGATCCACCAACACTTCCACCATCACTCTTGCATACATCAACCTATCTCTCTTCTCTGTAGCTTGATCAACCTTTACAAAGTCACCTAAAGCCTGTACTATTTTGGTAAGGCTTCGACCTCCCCAATATTTCACATTTAGCTTTGGGAGTTTAACCCAAATAGGGACCTTTCTCACCACTTGGTCACCAATATCAGCATCAATGTCCCATGATTTGACAATCAAAGGCTTAGAATCAAAGCTGAAATGGCCAGTAAGAGCCAAATTTTTTCCACCCAAGTCACTAAATCTCACCATAATAGTCCCCTTACCAACTTGAGCAATCTTATCAATGCCCATTTTTCCCCAAATCCTCTTCAAAAACCCTTCCATTACAGAAAAAGGTGGATTAGCTCCTACCACAAAACAGAAAATGGCTGTTTGCCAATAGTCTACCTCCTCAGCAACATCATCTAGTTCTATTTTAGGTAACTGCTCCATTTGAGGAGGCTGCTCATCTATAACATTTAGGTTACTGAAGCTCTTCTTCCCAGTGTTCATCTCTACACTAACAGCAGAGCCAAATAAAATATTCTTACTAGGATTGCTATGTTTGAACTTACCTCTAGAACCTGAGGCCTGACCACCATTGTTGGATTTCAGAGCTGAAACCCATTATGAGAACCTTCTCAGAGCTTGAGGGTTAACTTCATCCCCATCAGAATGTACAATAGGCGTATCTGGATTGAACTCCTCATCACTGGTAATGTCAAGATCAGAAATGTCTTCCTCTTCCTCAGTCAGTTTGCCTTTCTGCTTCAGATCAATGTAGGTTATAGCTATGGAATCAGAATCTACTTTGCTTCGTGTATTCTTTCTCTTTGGGGGTCTGCCTCTCTTGCCCCATGCCATGGCTTCCACAGATGGTGGAGTTGGGAAGGAGAAATCGCCTCAGAAGAGAGAGAACTTTCTATTTTTGGAAACTAAAAAAAATTGAAACCTTTTTTCCATCAACGTAAACTGAGTGTCGTTACGGAGCATATGTGTCTCAAAACCACCTCATACGACGGCCGTTTGGCCCCATATTTGATATTTCATATTTTGTTAGTCATTGAAACCTACCACCCAAATTTCGTCCCAATCTGGAAACATTTTTTTGAACCTTTTTTCACCAACTTAACTGAGTGCCGTTACGGAGCATATGTGACTCAAAACCACCTCATACGACGGCTGTTTGGCCCCATATTTGGTATTTCATATTTTTTTATTTGGTCATTAAAACCTACCACCAAAATTTCGTCCCAATCTGGAAACATTGTATTAAACCTTTTTTACATCAACGTAGACTGAGTGCTGTTACGGAGCATATGTGATTCAAAACCACCTCATACAACGGCCGTTCGGCCCCATCTTTGGTATTCCATATTTTTTTGGTCACTGAAACCTACCATAAAAATTTCGTCTGAATCTGAAAACTTTTTTTTTGATACCTTTTTTCTATCAACGTAGACTGAGTGTCATTACGGAGCATATGTGACTCAAAACCACCTCATACGACGGCCGTTTGGCCCCATATTTGGTATCTCATATTTTATTAGTCATTGAAACCTACCATAAAAATTTCGTCTCAATCTGAAAACTTTTTTTTGAAACCTTTGTTTCCATTAACGTGGATGAGGGTAGTTACGGAACGTATGTGACTCAAAACCACCTCATAGGACAATCGTTTGGCCCCATATTTGGTATTTCATATTTTTTTGGTCATTCAAACATACCACAAAAATTTCGTATGAATCTGAAAACTTTTTTTCAAAACTTTTTTTCCATCAACGTGGACTGTGTGCCGTTACGGAGCATATGTGACTCAAAACTACTTCATACGACGACCGTTTGGCTCCATATTTGGTATTTAATAATTTTTTGGTCATTGAAACCTACCACCTAAACTTCGTCTCAAACTGGAAACTTTTTTTTGAAACCTTTGTTTCCATTAACGTGGATGTGTGTCGTTACGGAACGTATGTGACTCAAAACCACCTCATACGACGGTCGTTTGGCCCCATATTTGGTATTTCATACATTTTTGGTCATTCAATCATACCACAAAAATTTGGTCTAAATCTGAAAACTTGTTTTGAAAACTTTTTTACCATAAACGTGGACTGAGTGCCGTTACGGAGCATATGTGACTCAAATCTACTTAATACGACGACCGTTTGGCCCCATATTTGGTATTTCATAATTTTTTGGTCATTGAAACCTTCCACCTAAATTTCGTCCAAATTTGGAAACTATTTTTCGAAATCTTTTCTTCCATTAACGTTAACAAAGTGCCCATAAGGAGCATATGTGTCTCAAAACCACCTCATACGACAGCCGTTTGGCCCCATATTTGGTATTTGATATTTTTTTGGTCATTGAAACCTACCACCAAAATTTCATCCCAATCTGGAAACATTTTTTTGAACCTTTTTTCCACCAACTTGACTGAGTGTCCTTAAGGAGCATATATGACTCAAAACCACCTCATACGACGGCTGTTTGGCCCCATATTTGGTACTTCATATTTTTATGGTCATTGAAACCGACCACAAAAATTTGGTCTAATCTGAAAACTTTTTTTTCAAACCTTTTTTTCCATTAAGGTGGATGAGTGTCATTACGGAGCATATGTTACTCAAAACCACCTCATACAACGGCTGTTTGGCACCATATTTTGTATTTGATATTTTTTTGGTCATTGAAGCCTACCACAAAAATTTCGTCCCAATCTGGAAACATTTTTTGCACCTTTTTTCCACCAACTTGACTGAGTGCCGTTACGGAGCATATGTGACTCAAAACCACCTCATACGACGGCTGTTTGGCCCCATATTAGATATTTATATTTTTTTATTTGGACATTGAAACCTACCACAAAAATTTCGTCTCACTCTGGAAACTTTTTTTTTTAAACCTTTGTTTCCATTAACGTGGATGAGTGTCGTTACGGAACGTATGTGACTCAAAACCACCTCATACGACGGCCGTTCGGCCCCATATTTGGTATTTCATATTTTTTTGGTCATTCAAACATACCACAAAAAATTGGTCTGAATCTGAAAACTTGTTTTGAAAACTTTTTTTCCATCAACGTGGACTGTGTGCCGTTACGGAGCATATGTGACTCAAAACTACTTCATACGACGACCGTTTGGCTCCATATTTGGTATTTCATAATTTTTTGGTCATTGAAACCTACCACCTAAACTTCGTCTCAAACTGGAAACTTTTTTTTGAAAACTCATTAACGTAGATGTGTGTCGTTACGGAACGTATGTGACTCAAAACCACCTCATACGACGGTCGTTTGGCCCCATATTTGGTATTTCATATTATTTTGGTCATTCAAACATAGCACAAAAATTTGGTCTCAATTTGAAAACTTGTTTTGAAAACTTTTTTTCCATCAACGTGGACTGAGTGCCGTTACGGAGCATATGTGACTCAAAACTACTTCATACGACGACCGTTTGGCCCCATATTTGGTATTTCATAATTTTTTGGTCATTGAAACCTACCACCTAAATTTCGTCCCAATCTGGAAACTTTTTTTTGAAACCTTTTCTTCCATCAACGTTGACAAAGTGCCCTTAAGGAGCATATGTGACTCAAAACCACCTCATACGACAGCCGTTTGGCCCCATATTTGGTATTTGATATTTTTTTGGTCATTGAAACCTACCAACAAAATTTCGTCCCAATCTGGAAACATTTTTTTGAACCTTTTTTCCACCAACTTGACTGAGTGTCGTTAAGGAGCATATATGACTCAAAACCCCCTCATACGACGGATGTTTGGCCCCATATTTGGTAATTCATATTTTTTTGGTCATTGAAACCGACCACAAAATTTTCGTCTGAATTTGAAAACTTTTTTTTCAAACCTTTTTTTCCATTAACGTGGATGAGTGTCGTTACGGAGCATATGTGACTCAAAACCACCTCATACGACGGCTGTTTGGCACCATATTTGGTATTTGATATTTTTTTGGTCATTGAAACCTACCACCAAAATTTCGTCCCAATCTGGAAACATTTTTTTGAACCTTTTTTTCACCAACTTGAATGAGTGCCGTTACGGAGCATATGTGACCCAAAACCACCTCATACGACGGCTGTTTGTCCCCATATTTGGTATTTCATATTATTTTTTTGGTCATTAAAACCTACCACCAAAATTCGTCCCAATCTGGAAACATTTTTTTGAACCTTTTTTACATCAACGTAGACTGAGTGCCGTTAAGGAGCATATGTGACTCAAAACCACCTCATACAACGGCCGTTCGGCCCCATATTTGGTATTTCATATTTTTTTGGTCATTAAAACCTACCACAAAAAATTCTTCTTAATCAGGATTTTTTTTTTGAAACATTTTTTTCCATCAACGTGGAATGAGTGCTGTTACGGAGCATATGTGATTCAAAACCACCTCATACAATGGCCGTTTGGCCCTATATTTGGTATTTCATATTTTTGTGGTCACTGAAACCTACCACAAAAATTTCGTCTGAATCTGAAAACTTTTTTTTGATACCTTTTTCCCATCAACGTAGACTGAGTGTCGTTACAGAGCATATGCTTCTGAAAACCACCTCATACGACGGCCGTTTGGCCCCATATTTGGTATTTCATATTTTGTTAGTCATTGAAACCTACCACCCAAATTTCTTCCCAATCTGGAAACATTTTTTTGTACCTTTTTTCCACCAACTTGACTGAGTGTCGTTAAGGAGCATATATGACTCAAAACCACCTCATACGACGGCTGTTTGGCCCCATATTTGGTACTTCATATTTTTTTGGTCATTGAAACCGACCACAAAAATTTCGTCTGAATCTCAAAACTTTTTTTTCAAACCTTTTTTTTCCATTAACGTGGATGAGTGTCGTTACGGAGCATATGTGACTCAAAACCACCTCATACGACGGCTGTTTGGCCCCATATTTGGTATTTCATATTTTTTATTTGGACATTGAAACCTACCACAAAAATTTCGTCTCAATCTGGAAACTTTTTTTTGAAACCTTTGTTTCCATTAACGTGGATGAGTGTCGTTACGGAACGTATGTGACTCAAAACCACCTCATACGACGGCCGTTCGGCCCCATATTTGGTATTTCATATTTTTTTGGTCATTCAAACATACCACAAAAAATTGGTCTCAATCTGAAAACTTGTTTTGAAAACCTTTTTTCCATCAACGTGGACTGAGTGCCGTTACGGAGCATATGTGACTAAACACTACTTCATACGACGACCGTTTGGCCCCATATTTTGTATTTCTTAATTATTTGGACATTGAAACCTACCACCTAAATTTCGTCTCAATCTGGAAACTTCTTTTTTAAACCTTTGTTTCCATTAACGTGGATGAGTGTCGTTACGGAACGTATGTGACTCAAAACCACCTCATACGACGGTCGTTTGGCCCCATATTTGGTATTTCATATTTTTTTGGTCATTCAAACATACCACAAAAAATTGGTCTCAATTTGAAAACTTGTTTTGAAACCTTTTTTTTCCATTAACGGGGATGAGTGTCGTTACGGAGCATATGTGACTCAAAACTACTTCATACGACGACCGTTTGGCCCCATATTTGGTATTTCATAATTTTTTGGTCATTGTAACCTACCACAAAAATTTCGTCCCAATCTGGAAACTTTTTTTTGAAACCTTTTCTTCCATCAACGTTGACAAAGTGCCCTTAAGGAGCATATGTGACTAAAAACCACCTCATACGATGGCCGTTTGGCCCTATATTTGGTATTTCATATTTTATTAGTCATTGAAACCTACCACCAGAATTTCGTCCCAATCTGGAAACATTTTTTTGAACCTTTTTTCCACCAACTTGACTGAGTGTCGTTAAGGAGCATATATGACTAAAAACCAACTCATACGACGGCTGTTTGGCCCCATATTTGGTACTTCATATTTTTTTGGTCATTGAAACCGACCACAAAAATTTCGTCTTAATCTCAAAACTTTTTTTTCCGTTAACGTGGATGAGTGTCGTTACGGAGCATATGTGACTCAAAACCACCTCATCCGACGGCTGTTTGGCATCATATTTGGTATTTGATATTTTTTTGGTCATTGAAACCTACCACCAAAATTTCGTCCCAATCTGGAAACATTTTTTTGAACCTTTTTTTCACCAACTTGACTGAGTGCCGTTACGGAGCATATGTGACCCAAAACCACCTCATACGACGGCTGTTTGTCCCCATATTTGGTATTTCATATTTTATTATTTGGTCATTAAAACCTACCACCAAAATTCGTCCCAATCTGGAAACATTTTTTTGAACCTTTTTTACATCAACGTAGACTAAGTGCCGTTAAGGAGCATATGTGACTCAAAACCACCTCATACAACGGCCGTTCTGCCCCATATTTGGTATTTCATATTTTTTTGGTCATTAAAACCTACCACAAAAAATTCGTCTCAATCAGGAATATTTTTTTTTGAAACATTTTATTTTTAAATATTTTTTTAGATAAGTGAGAAATATATTAATCACCAAACACAACTACAATCTACTCCAAAGTGATGGCAACCCTTCTAGGAAGGCTCCCCAAACACCTAAGATTAACTATTACAATTGGAGCTCATCAAGCCAACATTTGATCTTAGAGAAGGCCTTAGAGTTATAAACTAGTTTCATCCTAGTTCTGATTACAAACTTGATAGAAGCAAAACAACTATCAACACTAGGAACATAACTACACCAGTAGGCTTGATTTCTAGCAAGCCAAATGTGATACACAACAGCCGCCACAACAGAAAAAACTATTTTCCTTTTAGCTTGAGACATATTACCCCTTTTACTGATCCAGTTGAGGCAGTCATCCATGCTAGTCCACCTCTTCTTAATCTTGATCCATACCAGGCATTCCTCCCATATCTGCTTGCTGAAATAGCAGTGAAACAGTAACTGATCAAGGCTCTCAGTATGAGAACCACAGATGGTACAGGTGTGCTCATCACAGACACCAAATTTCTTGAGCTTTTCTCTTGTCATAATCCTTTGATGTGCTGCTAACCATATCATGAAACTATGTTTAGGTGTGTTTAACCTATTCCATACAATCCTGTCCCATACCACTTTGGTACCCATATTTCGTATTTCATATTTTATTAGTCATTGAAATCTACCATAAAAATTTCGTCTCAATCTGAAAACTTTTTTTTGAAACCTTTGTTTCCATTAAAGTGGATGAGTGTCGTTACGGAACGTATGTGACTCAAAACCACCTCATACAACGGCCGTTCGGCCCCATATTTGGTATTTCATATTTCTTTGGTCATTCAAACCTATCACAAAAATTTCGTCTCAATCAGGAATTTTTTTTTGAAATTTTTTTTCCATCAACGTGGAATGAGTGCTGTTACGGAGCATATGTGATTCAAAACCACCTCATACAACGGCCGTTTGGCCCCATATTTGGTATTTCATAATTTTTTGGTCACTGACACCTACCACAAAAATTTCATCTCAATCTGAAAACTTTTTTTTGAAACCTTTTTTCCATCAACGTAGACTAAGTGTCATTACGGAGCATATGTGACTCAAAACCACCTCATACGACGGCCGTTTGGCCCCATATTAGGTATTTCAAATTTTATTAGTCATTGAAACCTACCATAAAAATTTCGTCTCAATTGGAAAACTTTTTTTTGAAACCTTTGTTTCCATTAACGTGGCTGAGTGTCGTTACGGAACGAATGTGACTGAAAACCACCTCATACGACGGTCATTTGGCCCCATATTTGGTATTTCATATTTTTTTTGGTCATTCAAACATACTACAAAAATTTCGTCTGAATCTGAACACTTTTTTTGAAAACTTTTTTTCCATCAACGTGGACTGTGTGCCGTTACGGAGCATATGTGACTCAAAACTACTTCATACGACGACCGTTTGGCTCCATATTTGGTATTTCATAATTTTTTGGTCATTGAAACCTACCACCTAAACTTCGTCTCAAACTGGAAACTTTTTTTTGAAACCATTGTTTCCATTAACGTGGATGTGTGTCGTTACGGAACGTATGTGACTCAAAACCACCTCATACGACGGTCGTTTGGCCCCATATTTGGTATTTCATTTTTTTTGGTCATTCAATCATACCACAAATATTTGGTCTGAATCTGAAAACTTGTTTTGAAAACTTTTTTTCCATCAACGTGGACTGAGTGCCGTTACGGAGCATATGTGACTCAAAACTACTTCATACGACAACCGTTTGGCCCCATATTTGGTATTTCATAATTTTTTGGTCATTGAAACCTACCACCTAAATTTCGTCCCAATCTGGAAGCTTTTTTTGAAACCTTTTCTTCCATCAACGTGGAATGAGTGTTGTTATGGAGCATATGTGATTCAAAACCACCTCATACGAGGGCCGTTTGGCCCCATATTTGGTATTTGATATTTTTTGGTCATTCAAACCTACGACCAAAATTTCATCCCAATCTGGAAACATTTTTTTGAACCTTTTTTCCACCAACTTGACTGAGTGTGGTTAAGGAGCATATATGATTCAAAACACCCTCATACGACGGCTGTTTGGCCCCATATTTTGTATTTCATATTTTTTATTTGGTCATTGAAACCTACCAACAAACTTTCGTCCCAATCTGGAAACATGTTTTTGAACTTTTTTTCCATCAACGTAGACTGAGTGCCGTTAAGGAGCATATGTGACTCAAAACCAACTCATACGACGGCCGTTCGGCCCCATATTTGGTATTTCATATTTTTTTGGTCATTAAAACCTACGACAAAAATTTCGTCTCAATCTGGAATTTTTTTAAAAACATTTTTTTCCATTAACGTGGAATGAGTGATGTTACGGAACATATGTGATTCAAAACCACCTCATACAACGGCCGTTTGGCCCCATATTTGGCATTTTATATTTTTTTAGTCACTGAAACATACCACCAAAATTTCTTCTCAATCTGAAAAACTTTTTTTTGAAACTTTTTTTCCATCAATGTAGACTGAGTGTCGTTACGGAGCATATGTGACTCAAAACCACCTCATACGACGGCCGTTTGGTCCCATATTTGGTATTTTATATTTTATTTGTCATTGAAACCTACCAGCTAAATTTCATCCCAATCTGGAAACTTTTTTTTTGAAACCTTTTCTTCCATCAACGTTGACAAAGTGCCCTTAAAGAGCATATGTGACTAAAAACCACCTAATACGACAACCGTTTGGCCCCATATTTGGTTTTGATATTTTTTTGGTCATTGAAACCTACCACCAACATTTCGTCCCAATTTGGAAACATTTTTTTGAACCTTTTTTCCACCAACTTGACTAAGTGTCGTTAAGGAGCATATATGACTCAAAACCACCTCATACGACAGCCGTTTTGCCCCATATTTGGTATTTGATATTTTTTTGGTCATTGAAACCTACCACCAAAATTTCGTCCCAATCTATTAACATTTTTTTGAACCTTTTTTCCACCAACTTGACTGAGTGTGGTTAAGGAGCATATATGACTCAAAACCACCTCATACGACGGCTGTTTGGCCCCATATTTGGTACTTCATATATTTTTGGTCATTAAAACCGACCACAAAAATTTCGTCTGATCTGAAAAAAAAATTTTCAAACTTTTTTTCCATTAACGTGGATGAGTATCGTTACGGAGCATATGTGACTCAAAACCACCTCATACGATGGCTGTTTGGCACCATATTTGGTATTTGATATTTTTTTGGTCATTGAAACCTACCACCAAAATTTCGTCCCAATCTGGAAACATTTTTTTGAACCTTTTTTCCACCAACTTGACCAAGTGCCGTTACGGAGCATATGTGACTCAAAACCACCTCATACGACGGCTGTTTGGCCCCATATTTGGTATTTCATATTTTTTATTTGGTCATTAAAACCTACCACCAAAATTTCGTCCCAATCTGGAAAAAAAATTTTGAAACATTTTTTTTCCATCAACGTAGACTTATTGCCCTTAAGGAGCATATGTGACTCAAAACCACCTCATACGACGGCAGTTTTGCCCCATACTTGGTATTTGGTATTTTTTTGGTCATTGAAACCTACCACTCAAATTTCGTCCCAATCTGGAAACTTTTTTTTGAAACCTTTTTTCCATCAACGTTGATTGAGTGCCGTTGAGGAGCATATGTGAATCAAAACTACCTCCTACGACGGCCGTTTGGCCCCATATTTGGTATTTCATATTTTTTTGGTCATTCACACATACCACAAAAATTTGGTCTAAATCTGAATACGTTTTTTGAAACTTTTTTTTCCATCAACGTTGACTGAGTGCCGTTACGGAGCATATGTGACTAAAACCACTTCATACGACGGTCGTTTGGCCCCATATTTGGTATTTCATATTTTCTTGGTCATTGAAACCTCCTACAAAAATTTCGTCTCAATTTGGGAACTTTTTTTTTCAAACCTGTGTTTCCATTAATGTGGAAGAGTGTCGTTATGAAACATATGTGACTCAAAACCACCTCATACGACGGCCGTTTGACCCCATATTTGGTATTTCATATTTTTTTTGGTCATTAAAACCTACCTCAAAAATTTCGTCTGAATCTGGAATTATTTTTTAAAACTTTTTTTTCAATCAACGTGGAATGAGTGCTGTTATGGAGCATATGTGATTCAAAACCACCTTATACGACGGTTGTTTGGCCCCATATTTGGTATTTCATATTTTTTTGGTCATTGAAACCGACCACAAAAATTTTGTCTCAATCTGAAAACTTTTTTTGAAACCTTTGTTTCCGTTAACGTGGATGAATGTCGTTACGCAACATATGTGACTCAAAACCACCTCATACGACGGCCGTTTGGCCCCATATTTGGTATTTCATATTTGTTTGGTCATTCAAACATACCAGAAAAATTTGAGCTCAATCTGAAAACTTTTTTTGAAACCTTTTGTTCCATCAACGTGGACTGAGTGCCGTTACGGAGCATATGTGACTCAAAACCACTTCATACGACGACCGTTTGGCCCCAAATTTTGTATTTCATAATTTTTTGGTCATTGAAACCTACCACCTAAATTTCGTCCCAATCTGGAAACTTTTTTTGAAACCTTTTTTTCCTTCAACGTAGACAGAGTGGCCTTAAGGAGCATATCTGACTCAAAACCACCTCATACAACGGCCGTTTGGCCCCACATTTGGTATTTCATATTTTTTTGGTCATTGAAACCTACCACCAAAATTTTGTGCCAATCTGGAAACTTTTTTTAAAACGTTTTTTTCCATCAACGTAGACTGAGTGCCCTTAAGGAGCATATGTGACTCAAAACTACCTCACACGACGGCCGTTTGGCCCCATATTTGGTATTTGATACTTTTTTGGTCATTGAAACCTACCACCAAAATTTCATCCCAATCTGGAAACATTTTTTTGCCCCTTTTTTCCTCTAACTTGACTGAGTGTCGTTAAGGAGCATATGTGACTCAAAACCACCTCATAGGACGGCCGTTTGGCCCCATATATGGTATTTCATATTTTTTTGGTCATTCAAACATACCATAAAAATTTGGTCTCAATCTGAAAACTTGTTTTGAAACCTTTTTTTCCATGAACGTGGACTGAGTGCCCGTTACGTAGCATATGTGACTCAACACCACTTCATACGACGACCGTTTGGCCCCATATTTGGTATTTCATAATTTATTGGTCATTGAAACCTACCACCTAAATTTCGTCCCAATCTGGAAAAAAAATTTTGAAACATTTTTTTTCCATCAACGTAGACTTATTGCCCTTAAGGAGCATATGTGACTCAAAACCACCTCATAGACGGCCGTTTGGCCCGATATTTGGTATTTGATATTTTATTGGTCATTGAAACCTACCACCAAAATTTCGTCCCAATCTGGAAACATTTTTTTGTATCTTTTTTCCACTAACTTGACTGAGTGTCGTTAAAGAACATATGTGACTCAAAATCACCTCATACGACGGCCTTTTGGCCCCATATTTGGTATTTCATTATTTTTTGGTCATTGAAACATACCACAAAAATTTCGTCTCAATCTGAAAACTTAATTTGAAAACCTTTTTTTCCATTAACGTGGATGAGTGTCGTTACGGAGCATATGTGACTGAAAACCCCCTCATACGACGGCCGTTTGGCCCCATATTTGGTATTTCATATTTTTTTTGTCATTCAAACCTACCACAAAAATTTAATCTCAATCTGGAATTTTTTTGAAACATTTTTTTTCAATCAACGTGGAATGAGCGCTGTTATGGAGCATATGTGATTCAAAACCACCTCATACGACGGTTGTTTGGCCCCATATTTGGTATTTCATATTTTCTTGGTCATTGAAACCTCCTACAAAAATTTCGTCTCAATTTGGAAACTTTTTTTTCAAACCTTTGTTTCCATTAATGTGGAAGAGTGTCGTTATGAAACATATGTGACTCAAAACCACCTCATACGACGGCCGTTTGACCCCATATTTGGTATTTCATATTTTTTTTGGTCATTAAAACCTACCTCAAAAATTTCGTCTGAATCTGGAATTATTTTTTGAAACTTTTTTTTCAATCAACGTGGAATGAGTGCTGTTATGGAGCATATGTGATTCAAAACCACCTCATACGACGGTTGTTTGCCCCATATTTGGTATTTCATATTTTTTTTGGTCATTGAAACCGACCACAAAAATTTTGTCTCAATCTGAAAAGTTTTTTTTGAAACCTTTGTTTCCGTTAACGTGGATGAATGTCGTTACGCAACATATGTGACTCAAAACCACCTCATACGACGGCCGTTTGGCCCCATATTTGGTATTTCATATTTGTTTGGTCATTCAAACATACCAGAAAAATTTGAGCTCAATCTGAAAGCTTTTTTTGAAACCTTTTGTTCCATCCACGTGGACTGAGTGCCGTTACGGAGCATATGTGACTCAAAACCACTTCATACGACGACCGTTTGGCCCCAAATTTTGTATTTCATAATTTTTTGGTCATTGAAACCTACCACCTAAATTTCGTCCCAATCTGGAAACTTTGTTTGAAACCTTTTTTTCCTTCAACGTAGACAGAGTGGCCTTAAGGAGCATATCTGACTCAAAACCACCTCATACAACGGCCGTTTGGCCCCACATTTGGTATTTCATATTTTTTTGGTCATTGAAACCTACCACCAAAATTTTGTGCCAATCTGGAAACTTTTTTTAAAACGTTTTTTTCCATCAACGTAGACCGAGTGCCCTTAAGGAGCATATGTGACTCAAAACTACCTCACACGACGGCCGTTTGGCCCCATATTTGGTATTTGATACCTTTTTGGTCATTGAAACCTACCACCAAAATTTCATCCCAATCTGGAAACATTTTTTTGCCCCTTTTTTCCTCTAACTTGACTGAGTGTCATTAAGGAGCATATGTGACTCAAAACCACCTCATAGGACGGCCGTTTGGCCCCATATATGGTATTTCATATTTTTTTGGTCATTCAAACATACCATAAAATTTTGGTCTCAATCTGAAAACTTGTTTTGAAACCTTTTTTTCCATGAACGTGGACTGAGTGCCCGTTACGTAGCATATGTGACTCAACACCACTTCATACGACGACCGTTGGGCCCCATATTTGGTATTTCATAATTTATTGGTCATTGAAACCTACCACCTAAATTTCGTCCCAATCTGGAAAAAAAATTTTGAAACATTTTTTTTCCATCAACGTAGACTTATTGCCCTTAAGGAGCATATGTGACTCAAAACCACCTCATAGACGGCCGTTTGGCCCGATATTTGGTATTTGATATTTTATTGATCATTGAAACCTACCACCAAAATTTCGTCCCAATCTGGAAACATTTTTTTGTATCTTTTTTCCACTAACTTGACTGAGTGTCGTTAAAGAGCATATGTGACTCAAAATCACCTCATACGACGGCCTTTTGTCCCCATATTTGGTATTTCATTATTTTTTGGTCATTGAAACATACCACAAAATTTCGTCTCAATCTGAAAACTTAATTTTAAAACCTTTTTTTCCATTAACGTGGATGAGTGTCGTTACGGAGCATAGGAGACTGAAAACCCCCTCATACGACGGCCGTTTGGCCCCATATTTGGTATTTCATATTTTTTTTGTCATTCAAACCTACCCCAAAAATTAAATCTCAATCTGGAATTTTTTTTGAAACATTTTTTTCCATCAACGTGGAATGACTGCTGTTATGGAGCATATGTGATTCAAAACCACCTCATACGACGGCCGTTTGAACCCATACTTGGTATTTCATATTTTTTTGATTATTGAAACCTAACACCAAAATTTCTTCCCAATCTAGAAACGTTTTTTGAAAAGTTTTTTCCATCAACGTTGACTGAGTGCCGTTGAGGAGCATATGTGAATCAAAACCACCCCATACGACCCATATTTTTTTGGTCATTAAAACCTACCACAAAAATTTCGTCTGAATCTGGAATTTTGTTTTGAAACAAAATTTTCCATCCACGTGGAATCAGTGCTGTTATGGAGCATATGTGATTCAAAACCACCTCATACGACGTTTGTTTGGCCCCATATTTGGTATTCTATATTTTATTGGTCATTGAAACCGGCCACAAAAATTTCGTCTCAATCTTAAAACTTTTTTTTGAAACCTTTGTTTCCATTAACGTGGATGAGTGTCGTTACGGAACATATGTGACTCAAAACCACCTCATACGACGGCTGTTTGGCACCATATTTGGTATTTGATATTTATTTGGTCATTGAAACCTACCACAAAATTTTGTCCCAATCTGGAAACATTTTTTTGAACCTTTTTTCCACCAACTTGACTGAGTGCCGTTACGGAGCATATGTGACTCAAAACCACCTCATACGACGGCTGTTTGGCCCCATATATGGTATTTAATATTTTTTTGGTCATTCACACGTACCACACAAATTTGGTTTTAATCTGAAAACTTTATTTGTAACCTTTTTTTCCATCAACGTGGACTAAGTGATGTTACGGAGCATATGTGACTCAAAACCACTTCATACGACGGCCGTTTGGCCCCATATTTGGTATTTCACATTTTCTTAGTCATTGAAACCTACCAAAAAAATTTATTCTCAATCTGAAAAATTATTTTTGAAAACTTTTTTTCCATTAACGTGGATGAGTGTCGTTACGGAGCATATGTGACTGAAAACCACCTCATACGACCGCCGTTTGGCCCCATATTTTGTATTTCATATTTTTTTGGTCATTCAAACCTACCACAAAAATTTGATCTCAAACTAAAAACTTTTTTTGAAACCTTTTTTCCATCAAGGTGGATTGAGTGCCGTTACGGAGCATATGTGACTAAAAACCACCTCATGCGACTGCTCTTTGGCACCATATTTGGAATTTCATATTTTTTATTTGGTCATTGAAACCTACCACTAAAATTTCGTCCCAATGTAGAAACTTTTTTCTGAAACCTTTTTTCCATCAACGTAGACTGAGTGCCGTTAAGGAGCATATGTGACTCAAAACAACCTCATACGACGGCCGTTCGGCCCCGTATTTGGTATTGCATATTTTTTTGGTCATTAAAACCTACCACAAAAATTTCATCTCAATCTGGAATTTTTTTTTTAAACAGTTTTTTCCATCAATGTGAAATGAGTGCCCCTAAGGAGCATAAGTGACTCAAAACCACCTCATACGACGGTCGTGTGGCCCACTATTTGGTATTTCATATTTTTTTGGTCATTAAAACCTACCACTAAAATTTCGTTTCAATCTGGAACTTTTTTTTACACCTTTTTATCATCAACATTGACTAACTGCCGTTAAGGAGCATATGTGACTCAAAACCACCTCATACGACGGCCATTTGGCCCCATATTTGGTATTACATATTTTTTGGTCATTAAAACCTACCACAAATATTTGATTTCAATCTGGATTTTTTTTTTGAAACACTTTTTTCCATCAACGTGGAATGATTGCAGTTATGGAGCATATGTGATTCAAAACCACCTCATACGACTGATGTTTAGCCCCATATTTGGTATTTCATATTTTATTGGTCATTGAAACCTACCACAAAAATTTCGTCTCAATCTGAAAACTTTTTTTTAAACCTTTGTTTCTATTAACGTGGATGACTGTCGTTACGGAACATATGTGACTCAAAACCACCTCATACGACCGCTATTTGTCCCCATATTTGGTATTTCATATTTTTTTGGTCTTTCAAACATACCACAAAACTTTGGTCTCAATCTGAAAACTTGTTCTTAAACCTTTTTTTCCATTAACGTGGACTGAGTGCCGTTACGGAGCATATGTGACTCAAAACCATTCATACGACGACCGTTTGGCCCCATATTTGGTATTTCAAAATTTTTTGGTCATTGAAACCTACCACCAAAATTTCGTCCCAATCTGGAAACTTTTTTTGAAAACTTTTTTCCATCAACGTAGACTGAGTGTCGTTATGGAGCATATGTGACTCAAAACCACCTCATACGACGGCCGTTCGGCCCCATATTTGGTATTTCAAATTTTTTTGGTCATTAAAACCTACCACAAAATTTTCATCTCAATCTGGAATTTTTTTTGAAACATTTTTTTCCATCAACGTGAAATGAGGGTCCTTAAGGAGCTTATGTGACTCAAAACCACCTCATACGACGGCCGTTTGACCCCCTATATGGTATTTCATATTTTTTTGGTCATTGAAACCTACCACCATTCCCAATCTGGAAACTTTTTATTGAAATGTTATTTTCCATCAACGTAGACTGAGTGCCCTAAAGGAGCATATGTGACTCAAAACCACCTGACACGACGGCTGTTTGGCCCCATATTTGGTATTTGATATTTTTTGGTCATTAAAACCTACCACCAAAATTTCGTCCCAATCTGGAAACATTTTTTTAAACCTTTTTTCCACTAACTTAACGGAGTGTAGTTAAGGAGCTTATGTGACTCAAAACCACCTCATACGACGGCCGTTTGGCCCCATATTTTGTATTTCATATGTTTTTGGTCATTGAAACCTATCACAATAATTTCGTCTCATCTGAAAACTTTTTTTTGAAACCTTTTTTTCCATTAACGTGGAAGAGTGTCGTTACGGAGCATATGTGACTGAAAACCACCTCATACGATGGCCGTTTGGCCCCATATTTGGTATTTCAAATTTTTTTCCTCATTTTCAAACCTACCATTAAATTTGGTCTCAATCTTAAAACTTTTTTTGACACCTTTTTTCCATCAACGTGGACTGAGTGCCCTTAAGGAGCAGATGTGACTCATAACCACCTCACACGACGGCCGTTAGACCCCCTATATGGTATTTCATATTTTTTTGGTCATTGAAACCTACCACCAAAATTTCGTCCCAATCTGGAAACTCTTTTTTGAAATATTTTTTTCCATCAACGTAGACTGAGTGCCCTTAAGGAGCATATGTGACTCATAACCACCTCACACGACGGCCGTTTGGCCCCATATTTGGTATTTGATATTTTTTTGGTCATTGAAACCAACCACCAAAATTTCGTCCCAATCTAGAAACATTTTTTTGAACCTTTTTTCCACTAACTTGAATGAGTGTCGTTAAGGAGCATATGTGACTCAAAACCACCTCATACGACGGCCGTTTGGGCCCATATTTAGTATTTCATATTTTGTGGGTCATTGAAACCTACCACAAAAATTTTGCTCAATCTAAAAAATTATTTTTGAAAACTTTTTTTCCATTAACGTGGATGAGTGTCGTTACGGAGCATATGTGACTGAAAACCACCTCATACGACGGCCGTTTGGCCCCATATTTGGTATTTCATATGTTTTTGGTCATTGAAACCTACCACAAAAATTTCGTCTCAATCTGAAAACTTATTTTTGAAACCTTTTTTTCCATTAACGTGGATGAGTGTCGTTACGGAGCATATGTGACTGAAAACCACCTCATACGACGGTCGTTTGGCCCCATATTTGGGATTTCATATTTTTTTGGTCATTCAAACCTACCACAAAAATTTGGTCTCAATCTGAAAAAAAATTTTGAAACCTTTTTTTCCATCAACGTGGACTGAGTGCCGTTTGCGGAGCATATGTGACTCAAAACCACCTCATACGACGGCTGTTTGGCACCATATTTGGTATTTCATATTTTTTTATTTGGTCATTGAAACCTACCACCAAAATTTCTTCCCAATCTGGAAACTTTTGTTTGAAACCTTTTGGTGCAGGAGCATCCATGATCAATCCAAGTCTCCTAGCAAAGAGTCATCAAGAAGAGATTAAGGTGAAGGAGATTCAATTCATTAGCTTACTAAATCCCATTTCGAACAAGCAAGTACTTCGAATTGATTATTAAGCTTAACACCTTCTTCATCTATTTTAAGTCTTGTTGATTAATGCTTATGATCATCTTAACATCATAAAGTATTAGTAAACAAGCTTTAATTATGATTAAATAGCTTAATTAATTAGTTCTAAGTCATTAAAGTAAGCCTATTGAAACTGTTTTGGAAGATCAGTTTTGTACGGTTGGTTTAAGGGGTGTTTTGAGCATGTTTTTGAGCTTTATTCTTGGCTAAGGCAACCATACATGACTCACCTGTGTGGTTACCTACATCACCAACAACCATGTGAAGAGTTGGAGGCAAGAATCAATAGGAAATGAGAGCTTCATTAAGAAGTATCAAAAACCGCAGCCTCCCAGCGTCTTTATGGGCTCCACTTCATCAGTTCTGGGCAACAACTTTTTTTAAGTTTTTGGAGCTGAATTTTTGAGGATATTTTCCTTAGAATGTCTATTTTATTACCTTAGTTTCCTTTTTGCAGTACGATATTTTCGTTTCTCAAGATATCCTAATCATTGCACCTAGGTACTGAAAACTGGCCCAGATTTTGTAATATTTTAAGATAGCTTTTGTTACCTAAGCAAAACATCACAAAATGACGTGAATTTTTGGTATGTTGCTGCTTTATATGTTAGGATTGTAATGTAAGAAGTTTCATTAGACTTTGTTGAATGAATTGAGAGTTATACTCCTTTCTTTGAGCTGTGCGCTTAGAGTAAAAACTGGACAGTTTGTCCTAAATCAAGTCTTTGAGTTAATTAGCTAACTAACGTAGATTAGTTACTAATTTAACAAAGCAAGGTTGCATCAAGAGCTCTTCTTTGACATTGGTGGCCTAGTTTGGTGGTTCTAAGGCTAGTGAAAGTGGTGGTTGTTGGCACGGTTCCAACAAGGCTTGATGCAAAACTGTTTCATCGGTTCTTAACCAACGAATGCTCTTGATTGTGAAATGCTATATGCATCATTTGGTATCAGAGCTTTGGTTAGTTTAAGAGCATTCTTTTAACCCTCTAATCATCCTTTAATCATTTCCTAAACTCATACACTTATCCCCCCCCCAAAACCGAAATCATTTCTAAGCCAAACACACCTCTTTTCTTCTCTTTTCACCTCTAATCCTTGATACAGTCTCGTAGTTGTTAAAATGATTGGTAATGAAGAGCCAAATCAGTTTAGAAGGGGCATGACATTGAATGAAGCAAGGCTAGTTGGCCTTGAGAATCAAATGGAAACAATTAGTGAGCAAATGGCAAATCTCATGGAAGCCTTTCGAAGTTCTAGTGTTGGAGTTCGAAGAGAAGTTCGTGAAAGAAGGCACTTTGAAGATGAGAATGAGGTTGTTTATGACTCTAGTGAAGAAGTGCAATCACAAGCTTCTAATCAAAGAAGGAGGCCACGAAAACAAGATGAATTTCGAGACATCAAGTTAGATGTTCCAGAGTTTGATGGAAACCTTAATCCTGATGCTTACTTGGAATGGGTTTCGAGATGCAATAGGATTTTCGAGCTAAAGGAGTATGATGATTCGAAATCTTTCAAGGTGGCTATCACTAAACTAAAGGGGTATGCATCCCTTTGGTGGGAAAATGTTGCTCTTGCTAGAGAAAGGAAGCATAAGCCGAAAATCAAGAGTTGGAAGAAACTGAAAAAGAAGATGGAAGCTAAGTTTCTCCCCTCCACTTACACTCTTGATTTATATAACCAACTTTCTGATTTGTCTCAAGGTACCAAGAATGTCGAGACCTACATCCATGAATATGAGAAGTTGATGATGAAATTGGATGTTCAAGAAAGGGAAGAGCAGACCATGGCTCGTTTTGTGAAGGGCCTAGATCGTGACATTCAAAAGAAGCTTGAACTTCAATCTTATTCTACCTTAGATGAACTTTTCAGGTTGGCTCTTAAGGTGGAAAAGCATCAAAAAGACAAGAAGAAGAAGGTATTTAGCAAAGGAACTTCTTATGCTAAAGGAGGTTCTAGTTCGTATGTGAAGCCTACTTCTACATCTCCATTTACACCTAAAAATGAAGCTGGTTCGAGAGCTCTTGATAAAGGGAAGAAGGTTGCTGAAAGTTCTTCCAAGAAGGATGATGTCAAATGTTTTAAGTGTCATGGTTATGGTCATTATCAAGCACAATGCCCAAACAAAAGGGTGATGACCTTACTAGACATTAAAAAACATAGAAGATGCCCTTAAAGATCAAGAGGAGCACGAAAAAGAATCTGAAAAGGAGGTCGAGTGCAATGAATATGTTCTTGTCGATGAAGTGGAAGGAGATGATCATCTTAGCTTGGTTCTAAGGAGGGTCCTTCACTCCAAAGAAACCAAAGCTATACCATCTCAACGAGACCAGATTTTTCAGACGAAATGCTTAATCAAGGGCAAGATTTGTTCCATGATTATTGATGGTGGGAGTTGCACTAATGTAGCTTCGAGTTCTATGGTGGAGAAGCTCAATCATCCTACCTTCAATCATCCTAAACCATATAAGCTTCATTGGCTTAATGATGGTAACTGTGTGGAGGTAACAAAACAAGCTTTAATTAGCTTCTCTTTTGGTGATTCGTATAATGACAAGGTTTTATGTGATGTGGTGCCTATGAATGCATGTCATATTCTCTTAGGGAGGCCGTGGCAGTCTGATAAGGAAACCTTACATAATTGTAGGACTAATACATACACTTTCATGCATGAAAACAAGAAAATTATACTTAGTCCTAGCAAAAAGGGTCCGAATTTACCTAAGAAAGAAACCTCCAAGTCGAAAGCTAAAAATCAGAAATCCTTAATTCTCCAAAAACATCAAGTTGATAAGGCCATTGAAAAGGGGAAGGAAATGTACTTGTTGTTGTCGTTTGCTGCAAATGATGAAAATACTCGTGAATTACATGATTTGGTTAAACCATTAGTGAACGATTTTAGTGATATTTTTCCTGAGGATCTTCCATGTGGTTTACCACCTAGTAGGGGTATTGAGCATCAAATTGACCTAGTTCCTGGAGCACCATTACCTAACAAAGCAGCTTATAGATGTAATCCTGAAGAAGCTAAAGAGTTGCAAAAATATATTAATGAATTGTTAGCTAAGGGATTTGTGCAAGAAAGTCTTAGTCCATGTGCTGTTCCTGTTATTTTGGTTCCAAAGAAGGATGGGACTATGCGTATGTGTGTAGATTGCAGGGCTATAAACAACATCACCATCAAGTATAGGTATCCTATTCCTAGGCTTGATGATTTGCTCGATGAATTACATGGTGCTACTATATTCTCCAAGATAGATTTGCGTAGTGGTTATCATCAGATTCGAATCAAGGAAGGGGATGAATGGAAAACAGCCTTTAAGACTAAGAGTGGGTTATATGAGTGGCGTGTTATGCCATTTGGTTTAACTAATGCTCCTAGTACTTTCATGAGGCTCATGCATGAGGTACTTCGTCCCTTCATTGGTTCATTTTTTGTGGTTTATTTTGATGATATTCTTGTGTATAGCAACAATGAACATGATCATCTTATTCATCTGAAGAAGGTTTTTCTTAAGCTAAGGGAAAAGAAGCTATATGCAAAGATGGAGAAGTGTGAATTCTTCACTTCTAGTTTGTCTTTTCTTGGCTTCATTATTTCATCTCAGGGAATTTCTATGGATGAATCCAAGGTGGAGGCAATCAAATCATGGCCGATTCCAAAGTCCATCACAGAAGTTCGAAGTTTTCATGGATTGGCATCTTTTTACAGGAGATTCATCAGAGGTTTTAGTACTATTTTGGCTCCACTGACCGAATGTATCAAAGGGGGTTCTTTCACTTGGACTCCAGCAGCTCAGGAAGCATTTGATCAGTTGAAAAACAAGCTTTGTGAGGCGCCTGTTCTAGCCTTACCAGATTTCAAGAAAGTGTTTGAAGTTGAATGTGATGCAAGTGGCGTGGGAATTGGAGCTGTTTTACAACAAGGAGGGCGTCCCATAGCCTATTTCAGTGGGAAGCTCAATCATGCTAAGCTCAACTACAGCACCTATGATAAAGAGTTCTATGCTATTGTTCGTGCTTTGACTTATTGGACTCATTATCTTAGGCCAGCTCAGTTTGTGTTGCATTCAGATCATCAAGCTTTGAAGTACATTAATGGACAACATAAGCTCAGTTCACGGCATGCTAAATGGGTGGAGTTCCTTCAATCCTTTGATTTTGTTTTAAAGTATAAAACTGGAGTTTCTAATGTGGTTGCAGATGCATTATTTAGGAGGCATTCTATGCTTTCTCTAATGGAGGCTCGAGTTCTTGGCTTCACTCATATTAAGGAGCTTTATTATGATGATCCAGATTTTTCACCATTAATAGAAGCATGCAAGGATGGTTCTCATGGAGCTTTTTCGATTCAAGATGGTTTTCTCTTCCGAAACAATAAGCTTTGTATCCCTAAGTGCTCACTAAGGGATTTTCTCATCAAGGAGGTTCATGGAGGAGGCCTAGCAGGACATTTTGGTATTAACAAAATTGTGGATGTTTTGCAAAAACACTTTTATTGGCCAAAACTTGCAGGTGATGTTCACTCAGTTCTAGCTCGATGTTCTACATGTCAAAAGGCCAAGAGTTCTTTTCATCAAGGGCTCTATACTCCACTTCCAGTTCCTAATCAACCATGGGAAGATGTTAGTAGGGATTTCATTGTAGCTTTGCCTAGGACTCAAAGGCAAAGAGATGTTATTATGGTGGTGGTGGATCGATTATCAAAGATGGCTCATTTCATTTCTTGCAACAAAACGGATGATGCAATTCATGCAGCTGATTTGTACTTTAAGGAGATCATTAGATTACATGGTGTACCGAGAACTATTGTTTCTGATAAGGATGTTAAGTTCCTCAGTTTCTTTTGGAAGACTTTATGGAAGCTCCTAGGTACTAAGCTCCTCTTTAGTACCACGGCGCATCCACAAACTGATGGTCAAACGGAGGTGACAAACAGGACACTTACTACTCTCCTCAGGACTCTAGTCAACAAGTCACAGAAAGATTGGGATCTAAAGCTAGCACATGCAGAATTTGCTTATAACAGATCACCTACATATGCCACGAAGTGCTCTCCATTTGAAGTGAACTATGGGGTTAATCCTTTAAGCCCCATTGATTTACTATCTATTCCAGTTGAAGTGAGGCAAAGAAAAGATGCAGAGGAGAAGGCAAAGGAGATGAAGAAGCTTCACCAACAGATTAGAGCACGCATTGAGAAGGTTAATGAAGCTTACAAGGTCCGAGCAAACAAGCATCGAAAGGAGGTCATTTACAAGCCCGGGGACTTGTTATGGTTGCACCTAAGGAAGGAGCGATTTCCATCAAGAAGGAAGAACAAGCTGATGCCAAGGAGTGATGGTCCATTTAGGGTGCTTGAAAAGATCAATAACAATGCATACAAGATAAAACTACCAAGTGAGATGGGCAACATTTCGGCCACCTTCAATGTGGGTGACTTAGCTCCATATTTGGAAGAAGATTTCGAGTTGCAAGAAGACTTCTCCAAACCAGGGGAGAATGATGCAGGAGCATCCATGATCCATCCAAGTCTCCTAGCAAAGAGTCATCAAGAAGAGATTAAGGTGAAGGAGATTCAATTCATTAGCTTACTAAATCCCATTTCGAACAAGCAAGTTCTTCGAATTGATTATTAAGCTTAACACCTTCTTAATCTATTTTAAGTCTTGTTGATTAATGCTTATGATCATCTTAACATCATAAAGTATTAGTAACCAAGATTGAATTATGATTAAATAGCTTAATTAATTAGTTCGAAGTCATTAAAGTAAGCCTAGTGAAACTGTTTTGGAAGATCAGTTTTGTACGGTTGGTTTAAGGGGTGTTTTGAGCATGTTTTTGAGCTTTATTATTGGCTAAGGCAACCATACATGACTCACCTGTGTGCTTACCTACATCACCAACAACCATGTGAAGATTTGGAGGCAAGAATCAATAGGAAATGAGAGCTTCATTAAGAAGTATCCAAAACCGCAGCCTCCTAGCGTCTTTCTGGGCTCCACTTCATCAGTTCTGGGCAACAGCTTTTTTTAAGCTTTTGGAGCTGATTTTTTGAGGATATTTTCCTTAGAATTATTTTATTACCTTGGTTTCCTTTTCTCAGTACGATATTTTCGTTTCTCAGAATATCCTAATCATTGCACCTAGGTACTGAAAACTGGCCCAGATTTTGTAATATTTTTAGATTGCTTTTGTTACCTAAGCAAAACATCACCAAATGACGTGAATTTTTGGTATGTTGCTGCTTTATATGTTAGGATTGTAATGTAAGAAGTTTCATTAGACTTTGTTGAATGAATTGAGAGTTATACTCCTTTCTTTGAGCTGTGCGCTTAGAGTAAAAATTGGACAGTTTGTCCTAAATCAAGTCTTTGAGTTAATTAGCTAACTCACGTAGATTAGTTACTAATTTAACAAAGCAAGGTTGCATCAAGAGTTCTTCTTTGAAGTTGGTGGCCTAGTTTGGTGGTTCTAAGGCTAGTGAAAGTGGTGGTTGTTGGCACGGTTCCAACAAGGCTTGATGCAAAACTGTTTCATCGGTTCTTAACCAACGAATTCTCTTGATTGTGAAATGCTATATGCATCACCTTTTTTCCATCAACGTAGACTGAGTGCCGTTAAGGAGCATATGTGACTCATAACCACCTCATACGATGGCCGTTCGGCCCCATATTTGGTATTTCATATTTTTTTGGTAGTTAAAACCTACCACAAAAATTTCATCTAATTCTGGAATATTTTTTGAAACATTTTTTTCCATCAACGTGAAATGAGTGCCCTTATGGAGCATATGTGACTCAAAACCACCTTATACGACGGCCGTTTGACCCTATATAGTATTTCATATTTTTTTGGTCATTGAAACCTACCACCAAAATTTCGTCCCAATCTGGAAACTTTTATTTGAAACCTTTTTTCCATCAACGTAGACTGAGTGCCGTTAAGGAGCATATGTGACTCAAAACCACCTCATGCGACAGCTGTTCGGCCCCATATTTTTTTGGTCATTAAAACCTACCACAAAAATTTCATCTCAATCTGGAATATTTTTTGAAATATTTTTTTCCATCAACGTGAAATGAGTGCCCTTAAGGAGCATATGTGACTGAAACCACCTCATACGACGGCCGTTTGACCCCCTATATGGTATTTCATATTTTTTTGGTCATTGAAACCTACCACAAATATTTCGTCCCAATCTGGAAACTTTTTTTTGAAACGTTTCTTTCCATCAACGTAGACTGAGTGCCCTTAAGGAGCATATGTGACTCTTAACCACCTCACACGACGGCCGTTTGGCCCCATATTTGGTATTTGATATATTTTTTTTTGGTCATTGAAACCAACCACCAAACATTCGTCCCAATCTGGAAACATTTTTTTGTACCTTTTTTCCACTAACTTGAATGAGTGTCGTTAAGGAGCATATGTGACTCAAAACCACCTCATACGACGGCCATTTGGGCCCATATTTTGTATTTCATATTTTGTTGGTCATTGAAACCTACCACAAAAATTTCGTCTCAATCTGAAAAATAATTTTTCAAAACTATTTTTCCATTAACGTGGATGAGTGTCGTTACGGAGCATATGTGACTGAAAACCACCTCATACGACGGCCGTTTGGCCCCATATTGTGTATTTCATATTTTTTTTGGTCATTCAAACCTACCAAAAAAATTTTCTCAATCCGAAAACTTATTTTTGAAACCTTTTTTTCCATTAACATGGATGAGTGTCGTTACGGAGCATATGTGACTGAAAACCACCTCATACGACAGCCGTTTGGCCCCATATTTGGTATTTCATATTTTTTTGGTCATTCAAACCTACCACAAAAATTTGGTCTCAATCTGATAACTTTTTGTGAAACCTTTTTTTCCATCAACGTGAACTAAGTGTCGTTTGCGGACCATATGTGACTCAAAACCACCTCATACGACGGCTGTTTGGCACCATATTTGGTATTTCATATTTTTTTGGTCATCGAAACTAACCACCAAAATTTCGTCCCAATCTGGAAACTTTTTTTTGAAACGTTTTCTTCCATCAACGTAGACTAACTGCCCTTAAGGAGCATATGTGACTCATAACCACCTCACACGACGGTCGTTTGGCCCCATATGTGGTACTTGATATATTTTTTTTGGTCATTGAAACAAACCACCAAACATTCGTCCCAATCTGGAAACATTTTTTGAGCCTTTTTTCCACTAACTTGAATGAATGTCGTTAAGGAGCATATGTGACTCAAAACCACCTCATACGACGGCCGTTTGGGCCCATATTTGGTATTTCATATTTTGTTGGTCATTGAAACCTACCACAAAAATTTCGTCTCAATCTGAAAAATTATTTTTCAAAACTATTTTTCCATTAACATGGATGAGTGTCATTACGGAGCATATGTGACTGAAAACCACCTCATACGACGGCCGTTTGGCCCCATATTTGGTATTTCATATTTTTTTGGTCATTCAAACCTACCACAAAAATTTTCTCTCAATCCGAAAACTTATTTTTGAAACCTTTTTTTCCATTAACGTGGATGAGTGTCGTTACGGAGCATATGTGACTGAAAACCACCTCATACGACAGCCGTTTGGCCCCATATTTAGTATTTCATATTTTTTTATTTGGTTATTGAAACCTACCACCAAAATTTCGTCCCAATCTGGAAACTTTTTTTTGAAACCTTTTTTCCATCAACGTAGACTGAGTGCCGTTAAGGAGCATATGTGACTCAAAACCACCTCATACGACGGCCGTTCGGCCCCATATTTGGTATTTCATATTTTTTTGGTAATTAAAAACAACCACAAAAATTTCATCTCAATCTGGAATATCATTTGAAACATTTTTTTCCATCAACGTGAAATGAGTGCCCTCATGGAGAATATGTGACTCAAAACCACCTCATACAACCGCCGTTTGACCCTATATGGTATTTCATATTTTTTTGGTCATTGAAACCTACCACCAAAATTTCGTCCCAATCTGGAAACTCTTTTTTGAAATGTTTTTTCCATCAACGTAGACTGAGTGCCCTTAAGGAGCATATGTCACTCATAACACGACAGCCGTTTGGCCCCATATTTGGTATTTGATATTTTTTTGGTCATTGAAACCAAACACCAAAATTTCGTCCCAATCTGAAACATTTTTTTGAACCTTTTTTCCACTAACTTGAATGAGTGTCGTTTACGAGCATATGTGACTCAAAACAACCTCATACGACGGCCGTTTGGGCTTATACTTGGTATTTCATATTTTGTTGGTCATTGAAACATACCACAAAAATTTCGTCTCAATCTGAAAAATTATTTTTGAAAACTTTTTTTCCATTAACGTGGATGAGTGTCGTTACGGAGCATATGTGACTGAAAACCACCTCATACGACGGCCGTTTGGCCCCATATTAGGTATTTCATATTTTTTTGGTCATTCAAACCTACCACAAAAAATTTGGTCTCAATCTCAAAACTTTTTAACGTGGACTGAGTGTCGTTATGGAGCATATGTGACTCAAAACCACCTCATACGACGGCTGTTTGGCACCATATTTGGTATTTCATAGTTTTTTATTTGGTCATTGAAACCTACCACCAAAATTTTTCCAATCTGGAAACTTTTTTTTGAAACCTTTTTTCCATCAACGTAGACTGAGTGCCGTTAAGAAGAATATGTGACTCAAAACCACCTCATTCGATGGCCGTTCGGCCCCATATTTGGTATTTCATATTTTTTTGGTCATTAAAACCTACCACAAATTTCATCTCAATCTGGAATATTTTTTGAAACATTTTTTTCCATCAACGTGAAATGAGTGCCCTTAAGGAGCATATGTGACTCAAAACCACCTCATACGACGGCCGTTTGACCCTATATGGTATTTCATAAGTTTTTGGTCATTGAAACCTACCACCAAAATTTCGTCCCAATCTGGAAACTTTTTTATGAGACTTTTTTTCCATCAACGTAGACTGAGTGCCCTTAAGAAGCATATGTGACTCATAACAACCTCACACGACGGCCATTTGGCCCCATATTTGGTATTTGATATTTTTTTGGTCATTGAAACCAACTACCAAAATTTCGTCCCAATCTGGAAACATTTTTTTGAACCTTTTTTCCACTAACTTGAATGAGTGTCGTTTAGGAGCATATGTGACTCAAAACCACCTCATACGACGGCCGTTTGGGCTTATACTTGGTATTTCATATTTTGTTGGTCATTGAAACCTACCACAAAAATTTCGTCTCAATCTGAAAAATTATTTTTGAAAACTTTTTTTCCATTAACGTGGATGAGTGTCGTTACGGAGCATATGTGACTGAAAATCACCTCATACGACGGCGGTTTGGCCCCATATTTGGTATTTCATATGTTTTTGGTCATTTAAACCTACCACAAAAATTTCGTCTCAATCTCAAAACTTATTTTTGAAACCTTTTTTCCATTAACGTGGATGGGTGTCGTTACGGAGCATATGTGACTGAAAACCACCTCATACGACGGCCGTTTGGCCCCACATTAGGTATTTCATATTTTTTTGGTCATTCAAACCTACCACAAAAATTTTGTCTCAATCTGAAAACTTTTTAACGTGGACTGAGTGCCGTTATGGAGCATATGTGACTCAAAACCACCTCATACGACGGCTGTTTGGCACCATATTTGGTATTTCATATTTTTTTATTTGGTCATTGAAACCTACCACCAAAATTTTTCCAATCTGGAAACTTTTTTTTGAAACCTTTTTTCCATCAACGTAGACTGAGTGCCGTTAAGGAGCATATGTGACTCAAAACCACCTCATACGATGGCCGTTAGGCCCCATATTTAGTATTTCATATTTTTTTAGTCATTAAAACCTACCACAAATTTCATCTCAATCTGGAATATTTTTTGAAACATTTTTTCCCATCAACGTGAAATGAGTGCCCTTAAGGAGCATATGTGACTCAAAACCACCTCATACGACGGCCGTTTGACCCTATATGGTATTTTATAATTTTTTGGTCATTGAAACCTACCACCAAAATTTCGTCCCAATCTGGAATCTTTTTTTATGAGACTTTTTTTCCATCAACGTAGACTGAGTGCCCTTAAGGAGCATATGTGACTCATAACCACCTCACACGACGGCCATTTGGCCCCATATTTGGTATTTGATATTTTTTTGGTCATCGAAACCAACTACCAAAATTTCGTCCCAATCTGGAAACATTTTTTTGAACCTTTTTTCCACTAACTTGAATGAGTGTCGTTAAGGAGCATATGTGACTCAAAACCACCTTATATCACGGGCGTTTGGCCCCATATTTGGTATTTCATATTTTGTTGATCATTGAAACCTACCACAAAAATTTCATCTCGATCTGGAATATTTTTTTAAACATTTTTTTCCATCCACGTGGAATGAGTGCCCTTAAGGAGCATATGTGACTCAAAACCACCTCATACGACAGCCGTTTGAGCCTATTTGGTATTTCATATTTTTTTGGTCATTGAAACCTACCACCAAAATTTCGTCCCAATCTGGAAACTTTTTTATGAAACGTTTTTTTCCATCAACGTAGACTGAGTGCCCTTCAGGAGCATATGTGACTCATAACCACCTCACACGACGGCCGTTTGGCCCCATATTTGGTATTTGATATTTTTTTGGTCATTGAAACCAACCACCAAAATTTCGTCCCAATCTGGAAACATTTTTTTTAACCTTTTTTCCACTAACTTGAATGAGTGCCCTTATGGAGCATATGTGACTCAAAACCACCTTATACGACGGCCGTTTGACCCTATATGGTATTTCATATTTTTTTGGTCATTGAAACCTACCACCAAAATTTCGTCCCAATCTGGAAACTTTTATTTGAAACCTTTTTTCCATCAACGTAGACTAAGTGCCGTTAAGGAGCATATGTGACTCAAAACCACCTCATACGACAGCTGTTCGGCCCCATATTTTTTTGGTCATTAAAACCTACCACAAAAATTTCATCTCAATCTGGAATATTTTTTGAAACATTTTTTTCCATCAACGTGAAATGAGTGCCCTTAAGGAGCATATGTGACTCAAAACCACCTCATACGACGGCCGTTTGACCCCCTATATGGTATTTCATATTTTTTTGGTCATTGAAACCTACCTCCAAAATTTCGTCCCAATCTGGAAACTTTTTTTTGAAACGTTTCTTTCCATCAACGTAGACTGAGTGCCCTTAAGGAGCATATGTGACTCATAACCACCTCACACGACGGCCGTTTGGCCCCATATTTGGTATTTGATATTTTTTTGGTCATTGAAACCAACCACCAAACATTCGTCCCAATCTGGAAACATTTTTTTGTACCTTTTTTCCACTAACTTGAATGAGTTCGTTAAGGAGCATATGTGACTCAAAACCACCTCATACGACGGCCATTTGGGCCCATATTTGGTATTTCATATTTTGTTGGTCATTGAAACCTACCACAAAAATTTCGTCTCAATCTGAAAAATTATTTTTCAAAACTATTTTTCCATTAACGTGGATGAGTGTCGTTACGGAGCATATGTGACTGAAAACCACCTCATACGACGGCCGTTTGGCCCCATATTGTGTATTTCATATTTTTTTGGTCATTGAAACCTACCAAAAAAATTTTCTCAATCCGAAAACTTATTTTTGAAACCTTTTTTTCCATTAACATGGATGAGTGTCGTTACGGAGCATATGTGACTGAAAACCACCTCATACGACAGCCGTTTGGCCCCATATTTGGTATTTCATATTTTTTTGGTCATTCAAACCTACCACAAAAATTTGGTCTCAATCTGATAACTTTTTGTGAAACCTTTTTTCCATCAACGTGAACTAAGTGTCGTTTGCGGACCATATGTGACTCAAAACCACCTCATACGACGGCTGTTTGGCACCATATTTGGTATTTCATATTTTTTTGGTCATTGAAACCAACCACCAAAATTTCGTCCCAATCTGGAAACTTTTTTTTGAAACGTTTTCTTCCATCAACGTAGACTAACTGCCCCTAAGGAGCATATGTGACTCATAACCACCTCACACGACGGTCGTTTGGCCCCATATCTGGTACTTGATATATTTTTTTTGGTCATTGAAACCAACCACCAAACATTCGTCCCAATCTGGAAACATTTTTTGAGCCTTTTTCCACTAACTTGAATGAATGTCGTTAAGGAGCATATGTGACTCAAAACCACCTCATACGACGGCCGTTTGGGCCCATATTTGGTATTTCATATTTTGTTGGTCATTGAAACCTACCACAAAAATTTCGTCTCAATCTGAAAAATTATTTTTCAAAACTATTTTTCCATTAACATGGATGAGTGTCGTTACGGAGCATATGTGACTGAAAACCACCTCATACGACGGCCGTTTGGCCCCATATTTGGTATTTCATATTTTTTTGGTCATTCAAACCTACCACAAAAATTTTCTCTCAATCCGAAAACTTATTTTTGAAACCTTTTTTTCCATTAACGTGGATGAGTGTCGTTACAGAGCATATGTGACTGAAAACCACCTCATACGACAGCCGTTTGGCCCCATATTTAGTATTTCAAATTTTTTTATTTGATTATTGAAACCTACCACCAAAATTTCGTCCCAGTCTGGAAACTTTTTTTTCAAACCTTTTTTCCATCAACGTAGACTGAGTGCCGTTAAGGAGCATATGTGACTCAAAACCACCTCATACGACGGCCGTTCGGCCCCATATTTGGTATTTCATATTTTTTTGGTCATTAAAACCTAGCACAAAAATTTCATCTCAATCTTGAATATTTTTTGAAACATTTTTTTCCATCAACGTGAAATGAGTGCCCTTAAGGAGCATATGTGACTCACAAGCACCTCATACGACGGCCGTGTGACCCCCTATATGGTATTTCATATTTTTTTGGTCATTGAAACCTACCACCAAAATTTAATCCCAATCTGGAAACTTTTTTTTGAAACGTTTTTTTCCATCAACGTAGACTGAGTGCCCTTATGGAGCATATGTGACTCATAACCACCTCACACGACGGCCGTTTGGCCCCATATTTGGTATTTGATATTTTTTTGGTCATTGAAACCAACCACCAAACATTCGTCCCAATCTGGATACATTTTTTTGAACTTTCTTCCACTAACTTGAATGTGTGTCGTTAAGGAGCATATGTGACTCAAAACCACCTCATACGACGACCGTTTGGGCCCATATTTGGTATTTCATATTTTGTTGGTAATTGAAACCTACCAAAAAAATTTCGTCTCAATCTGAAAAATTATTTTTGAAAACTTTTATTCCATTAACGTGGATGAGTGTCGTTACGGAGCATATGTTACTGAAAACCATCTCATACGACCGCCGTTTGGCCCCATATATGGTATTTCATATTTTTTTGGTCATTCAAACCTACCACAAAAATATCGTCTCAATCTGATAACTTTTTTTTGAAACCTTTTTTTCCATTAACGTGGATGAGTGTCGTTACCGAGCATATGTGACTGAAAACCACCTCATACGACAGCTGTTTGGCCCCATATTTGGTATTTCAATTTTTTTTGGTCATTCAAACCTACCATAAAAATTTGGTCTGAATCTGAAAACTTTTTTTGAAACCTTTTTTCAATCAACGTGGACTGAGTGCCATTACGGAGCATATGTGACTCAAAAACCCCTTATATGACGGCTGTTTGGCACCATATTTGGTATTTCATATTTTTATATTTGGTCATTGAAACCTACCACCAAAATTTCGTCCCAATCTAGAAACTTTTTTTTGAAACCTTTTTTCTATCAACGTAGTCTGACTGCCGTTAAGGACCATATGTGACTCAAAACCACCTCATACGACGGCCGTTCGGCCCCATATTTGGTATTTCATATTTTTTTGGTAATTAAAACCAACCACAAAAATTTCATCTCAATCTGGAATATCATTTGAAACATTTTTTTCCATCAACGTGAAATGAGTGCCCTTAAGGAGAATATGTGACTCAAAACCACCTCATACGACCGCCGTTTGACCCTATATGGTATTTCATATTTTTTTGGTCATTGAAACCTACCACCAAAATTTCGTCCCAATCTAGAAACTCTTTTTGAAACGTTTTTTCCATCAACGTAGACTGAGTGCCCTTAAGGAGCATATGTCACTCATAACACGACAACCGTTTGGCCCCATATTTGGTATTTGATATTTTTTTGGTCATTGAAACCAAACACCAAAATTTCGTCCCAATCTGAAACAATTTTTTGAACCTTTTTTCCACTAACTTGAATGAGTGTCGTTTAGGAGCATATGTGACTCAAAACCACCTCATACGACGGCCGTTTGGGCTTATACTTGGTATTTCATATTTTGTTGGTCATTGAAACCTACCACAAAAATTTCGTCTCAATCTGAAAAATTATTTTTGAAAACTTTTTTCCATTAACGTGGATGAGTGTCGTTACGGAGCATATGTGACTGAAAACCACCTCATACGAGGACCGTTTGGCCCCATATTGTGTATTTCATATTTTTTTGGTCATTCAAACCTACCAAAAAAATTTTCTCAATCCGAAAACTTATTTTTGAAACCTTTTTTTCCATTAACATGGATGAGTGTCGTTACGGAGCATATGTGACTGAAAACCTCCTCATAAGACAGCCGTTTGGCCCCATATTTGGTATTTCATATTTTTTTGGTCATTAAAACCTAGCACAAAAATTTCATCTCAATCTTGAATATTTTTTGAAACATTTTTTTCCATCAACGTGAAATGAGTGCCCTTAAGGAGCATATGTGACTCACAAGCACCTCATACGACGGCCGTGTGACCCCCTATATGGTATTTCATATTTTTTTGGTCATTGAAACCTACCACCAAAATTTAATCCCAATCTGGAAACTTTTTTTTGAAACGTTTTTTTCCATCAACGTAGACTGAGTGCCCTTATGGAGCATATGTGACTCATAACCACCTCACACGACGGCCGTTTGGCCCCATATTTGGTATTTGATATTTTTTTGGTCATTGAAACCAACCACCAAACATTCGTCCCAATCTGGATACATTTTTTTGAACTTTCTTCCACTAACTTGAATGTGTGTCGTTAAGGAGCATATGTGACTCAAAACCACCTCATACGACGACCGTTTGGGCCCATATTTGGTATTTCATATTTTGTTGGTAATTGAAACCTACCACAAAAATTTCGTCTCAATCTGAAAAATTATTTTTGAAAACTTTTATTCCATTAACGTGGATGAGTGTCGTTACGGAGCATATGTTACTGAAAACCATCTCATACGACCGCCGTTTGGCCCCATATATGGTATTTCATATTTTTTTGGTCATTCAAACCTACCACAAAAATATCGTCTCAATCTGATAACTTTTTTGAAACCTTTTTTTCCATTAACGTGGATGAGTGTCGTTACCGAGCATATGTGACTGAAAACCACCTCATACGACAGCTGTTTGGCCCCATATTTGGTATTTCAATTTTTTTTGGTCATTCAAACCTACCATAAAAATTTGGTCTGAATCTGAAAACTTTTTTTGAAACCTTTTTTTCAATCAACGTGGACTGAGTGCCATTACGGAGCATATGTGACTCAAAAACCCCTTATATGACGGCTGTTTGGCACCATATTTGGTATTTCATATTTTTATATTTGGTCATTGAAACCTACCACCAAAATTTCGTCCCAATCTAGAAACTTTTTTTTGAAACCTTTTTTCTATCAACGTAGTCTGACTGCCGTTAAGGAGCATATGTGACTCAAAACCACCTCATACGACGGCCGTTCGGCCCCATATTTGGTATTTCATATTTTTTTGGTAATTAAAACCAACCACAAAAATTTCATCTCAATCTGGAATATCATTTGAAACATTTTTTTCCATCAACGTGAAATGAGTGCCCTTAAGGAGAATATGTGACTCAAAACCACCTCATACGACCGCCGTTTGACCCTATATGGTATTTCATATTTTTTTGGTCATTGAAACCTACCACCAAAATTTCGTCCCAATCTAGAAACTCTTTTTTGAAACGTTTTTTCCATCAACGTAGACTGAGTGCCCTTAAGGAGCATATGTCACTCATAACACGACAACCGTTTGGCCCCATATTTGGTATTTGATATTTTTTTGGTCATTGAAACCAAACACCAAAATTTCGTCCCAATCTGAAACAATTTTTTGAACCTTTTTTCCACTAACTTGAATGAGTGTCGTTTAGGAGCATATGTGACTCAAAACCACCTCATACGACGGCCGTTTGGGCTTATACTTGGTATTTCATATTTTGTTGGTCATTGAAACCTACCACAAAAATTTCGTCTCAATCTGAAAAATTATTTTTGAAAACTTTTTTTCCATTAACGTGGATGAGTGTCGTTACGGAGCATATGTGACTGAAAACCACCTCATACGAGGACCGTTTGGCCCCATATTGTGTATTTCATATTTTTTTGGTCATTCAAACCTACCAAAAAAATTTTCTCAATCCGAAAACTTATTTTTGAAACCTTTTTTTCCATTAACATGGATGAGTGTCGTTACGGAGCATATGTGACTGAAAACCTCCTCATAAGACAGCCGTTTGGCCCCATATTTGGTATTTCATATTTTTTTGGTCATTCAAACCTACCACAAAAATTTGGTCTCAATCTGATAACTTTTTGTGAAACCTTTTTTTCCATCAACGTGAACTAAGTGCCGTTTGCGGACCATATGTGACTCAAAACCACCTCATACGACGGCTGTTTGGCACCATATTTGGTATTTCATATTTTTTGGTCATTGAAACCAACCACCAAAATTTCGTCCCAATCTGGAAACTTTTTTTTGAAACGTTTTCTTCCATCAACGTAGACTAACTGCCCTTAAGGAGCATATGTGACTCATAACCACCTCACACGATGGCCGTTTGGCCCCGTATTTGGTATTTGATATTTTTTTGGTCATCGAAACCAACCACCAAACATTCGTCCCAATCTGGATACATTTTTTTGAACTTTCTTCCACTAACTTGAATGTGTGTCGTTAAGGAACATATGTGACTCAAAACCACCTCATACGACGGCCGTTTGGGCCCATATTTGGTATTTCATATTTTGTTGGTAATTGAAACCTACCACTAAAATTTCGTCTCAATCTGAAAACTTATTTTTGAAACCTTTTTTTCCATTAACGTGGATGAGTGTCGTTACCGAGCATATGTGACTGAAAACCACCTCATACGACAGCTGTTTGGCCCCATATTTGGTATTTCAATTTTTTTTGGTCATTCAAACCTACCATAAAAATTTGGTCTGAATCTGAAAACTTTTTTGAAACCTTTTTTCAATCAACGTGGACTGAGTGCCATTACGGAGCATATGTGACTCAAAAACCCCTTATATGACGGCTGTTTGGCACCATATTTGGTATTTCATATTTTTATATTTGGTCATTGAAACCTACCACCAAAATTTCGTCCCAATCTAGAAACTTTTTTTTGAAACCTTTTTTCTATCAACGTAGTCTGACTGCCGTTAAGGAGCATATGTGACTCAAAACCACCTCATACGACGGCCGTTCGGCCCCATATTTGGTATTTCATATTTTTTTGGTAATTAAAACCAACCACAAAAATTTCATCTCAATCTGGAATATCATTTGAAACATTTTTTTCCATCAACGTGAAATGAGTGCCCTTAAGGAGAATATGTGACTCAAAACCACCTCATACGACCGCCGTTTGACCCTATATGGTATTTCATATTTTTTTGGTCATTGAAACCTACCACCAAAATTTCGTCCCAATCTAGAAACTCTTTTTTGAAACGTTTTTTCCATCAACGTAGACTGAGTGCCCTTAAGGAGCATATGTCACTCATAACACGACAACCGTTTGGCCCCATATTTGGTATTTGATATTTTTTTGGTCATTGAAACCAAACACCAAAATTTCGTCCCAATCTGAAACAATTTTTTGAACCTTTTTTCCACTAACTTGAATGAGTGTCGTTTAGGAGCATATGTGACTCAAAACCACCTCATACGACGGCCGTTTGGGCTTATACTTGGTATTTCATATTTTGTTGGTCATTGAAACCTACCACAAAAATTTCGTCTCAATCTGAAAAATTATTTTTGAAAACTTTTTTTCCATTAACGTGGATGAGTGTCGTTACGGAGCATATGTGACTGAAAACCACCTCATACGAGGACCGTTTGGCCCCATATTGTGTATTTCATATTTTTTTGGTCATTCAAACCTACCAAAAAAATTTTCTCAATCCGAAAACTTATTTTTGAAACCTTTTTTTCCATTAACATGGATGAGTGTCGTTACGGAGCATATGTGACTGAAAACCTCCTCATAAGACAGCCGTTTGGCCCCATATTTGGTATTTCATATTTTTTTGGTCATTCAAACCTACCACAAAATTTTGGTCTCAATCTGATAACTTTTTGTGAAACCTTTTTTCCATCAACGTGAACTAAGTGCCGTTTGCGGACCATATGTGACTCAAAACCACCTCATACGACGGCTGTTTGGCACCATATTTGGTATTTCATATTTTTTTGGTCATTGAAACCAACCACCAAAATTTCGTCCCAATCTGGAAACTTTTTTTTGAAACGTTTTCTTCCATCAACGTAGACTAACTGCCCTTAAGGAGCATATGTGACTCATAACCACCTCACACGATGGCCGTTTGGCCCCGTATTTGGTATTTGATATTTTTTTGGTCATCGAAACCAACCACCAAACATTCGTCCCAATCTGGATACATTTTTTTGAACTTTCTTCCACTAACTTGAATGTGTGTCGTTAAGGAACATATGTGACTCAAAACCACCTCATACGACGGCCGTTTGGGCCCATATTTGGTATTTCATATTTTGTTGGTAATTGAAACCTACCACTAAAATTTCGTCTCAATCTGAAAACTTATTTTTGAAACCTTTTTTTCCATTAACGTGGATGAGTGTCGTGACGGAGCATATGTTACTGAAAACCACCTCATACGACCGCCGTTTGGACCCATATATGGTATTTCATATTTTTTTGGTCATTCAAACCTACCACAAAAATATCGTCTCAATCTGAAAACTTTTTTTTGAAACCTTTTTTTCCATTAACGTGGATGAGTGTTGTTACCGAGCATATGTGACTGAAAACCACCTCATACGACGGCTGTTTGGCCCCATATTTGGTATTTCAAATTTTTTTGGTCATTCAAACCTACCATAAAAATTTGGTCTGAATCTGAAAACTTTTTTTGAAACCTTTTTTTCAATCAACGTGGACTGAGTGCCATTATGGAGCATATGTGACTCAAAACCCCCTTATACGACGGCTGTTTGGCACCATATTTGGTATTTCATATTTTTATATTTGGTCATTGAAACCTACCACCAAAATTTCGTCCCAATCTAGAAACTTTTTTTGGAAACCTTTTTCTATCAACGTAGTCTGACTGCCGTTAAGGAGCATATGTGACTCAAAACCACCTCATACGACGGCCGTTCGGCCCCATATTTGGTATTTCATATTTTTTTGGTAATTAAAAACAACAACAAAAATTTCATCTCAATCTGGAATATCATTTGAAACATTTTTTTCCATCAACGTGAATGAGTGCCCTCAAGGAGAATATGTGACTCAAAACCACCTCATACAACGGCCGTTTGACCCTATATGGTATTTCATAATTTTTTGGTCATTGAAACCTACCACCAAAATTTCGTCCCAATCTGGAAACTTTTTTATGAGACTTTTTTTCCATCAAGGTAGACTGAGTGCCCTTAAGGAGCATATGTGACTCATAACAACCTCACACGACGGCCATTTGGCCCCATATTTGGTATTTGATATTTTTTTGGTCATTGAAACCAACTACCAAAATTTCGTCCCAATCTGGAAACATTTTTTTGAACCTTTTTTCCACTAACTTGAATGAGTGTCGTTTAGGAGCATATGTGACTCAAAACCACCTCATACGACGGCCGTTTGGGCTTATACTTGGTATTTCATATTTTGTTGGTCATTGAAACCTACCACAAAAATTTCGTCTCAATCTGAAAAATTATTTTTGAAAACTTTTTTTCCATTAACGTGGATGAGTGTCGTTACGGAGCATATGTGACTGAAAACCACCTCATACGACGGCGGTTTGGCCCCATATTTGGTATTTCATATGTTTTTGGTCATTTAAACCTACCACAAAAATTTCGTCTCAATCTCAAAACTTATTTTTGAAACCTTTTTTCCATTAACGTGGATGGGTGTCGTTACGGAGCATATGTGACTGAAAACCACCTCATACGACGGCCGTTTGGCCCCACATTAGGTATTTCATATTTTTTGGTCATTCAAACCTACCACAAAAATTTTGTCTCAATCTGAAAACTTTTTAACGTGGACTGAGTGCCGTTATGGAGCATATGTGACTCAAAACCACCTCATACGACGGCTGTTTGGCACCATATTTGGTATTTCATATTTTTTTATTTGGTCATTGAAACCTACCACCAAAATTTTTCCAATCTGGAAACTTTTTTTGAAACCTTTTTTCCATCAACGTAGACTGAGTGCCGTTAAGGAGCATATGTGACTCAAAACCACCTCATACGATGGCCGTTAGGCCCCATATTTAGTATTTCATATTTTTTTAGTCATTAAAACCTACCACAAATTTCATCTCAATCTGGAATATTTTTTGAAACATTTTTTTCCATCAACGTGAAATGAGTGCCCTTAAGGAGCATATGTGACTCAAAACCACCTCATACGACGGCCGTTTGACCCTATATGGTATTTCATAATTTTTTGGTCATTGAAACCTACCACCAAAATTTCGTCCCAATCTGGAATCTTTTTTATGAGACTTTTTTTCCATCAACGTAGACTGAGTGCCCATAAGGAGCATATGTGACTCATAACCACCTCACACGACGGCCATTTGGCCCCATATTTGGTATTTGATATTTTTTTGGTCATCGAAACCAACTACCAAAATTTCGTCCCAATCTGGAAACATTTTTTTGAACCTTTTTCCACTAACTTGAATGAGTGTCGTTAAGGAGCATATGTGACTCAAAACCACCTTATATCACGGGCGTTTGGCCCCATATTTGGTATTTTATATTTTGTTGATCATTGAAACCTACCACAAAATTTTCATCTCGATCTGGAATATTTTTTTAAACATTTTTTTCCATCCACGTGGAATGAGTGCCCTTAAGGAGCATATGTGACTCAAAACCACCTCATACGACGGCCGTTTGAGCCTATTTGGTATTTCATATTTTTTTGGTCATTGAAACCTACCACCAAAATTTCGTCCCAATCTGGAAACTTTTTTATGAAACGTTTTTTTCCATCAACGTAGACTGAGTGCCCTTCAGGAGCATATGTGACTCATAACCACCTCACACGACGGCCGTTTGGCCCCATATTTGGTATTTGATATTTTTTTGGTCATTGAAACCAAACACCAAAATTTCGTCCCAATCTGAAACATTTTTTTGAACCTTTTTTCCACTAACTTGAATGACTGTCGTTTACGAGCATATGTGACTCAAAACAACCTCATACGACGGCCGTTTGGGCTTATACTTGGTATTTCATATTTTGTTGGTCATTGAAACATACCACAAAAATTTCGTCTCAATCTGAAAAATTATTTTTGAAAACTTTTTTTCCATTAACGTGGATGAGTGTCGTTACGGAGCATATGTGACTGAAAACCACCTCATACGACGGCCGTTTGGCCCCATATTAGGTATTTCATATTTTTTTAGTCATTCAAACCTACCACAAAAAATTTGGTCTCAATCTCAAAACTTTTTAACGTGGACTGAGTGTCGTTATGGAGCATATGTGACGCAAAACCACCTCATACGACGGCTGTTTGGCACCATATTTGGTATTTCATAGTTTTTTATTTGGTCATTGAAACCTACCACCAAAATTTTTCCAATCTGAAAACTTTTTTTTGAAACCTTTTTTCCATCAACGTAGACTGAGTGCCGTTAAGAAGAATATGTGACTCAAAACCACCTCATTCGATGGCCGTTCGGCCCCATATTTGGTATTTCATATTTTTTTGGTCATTAAAACCTACCACAAATTTCATCTCAATCTGGAATATTTTTTGAAACATTTTTTTCCATCAACGTGAAATGAGTGCCCTTAAGGAGCATATGTGACTCAAAACCACCTCATACAACGGCCGTTTGACCCTATATGGTATTTCATAATTTTTTGGTCATTGAAACCTACCACCAAAATTTCGTCCCAATCTGGAAACTTTTTTATGAGACTTTTTTTCCATCAAGGTAGACTGAGTGCCCTTAAGGAGCATATGTGACTCATAACAACCTCACACGACGGCCATTTGGCCCCATATTTGGTATTTGATATTTTTTTGGTCATTGAAACCAACTACCAAAATTTCGTCCCAATCTGGAAACATTTTTTTGAACCTTTTTTCCACTAACTTGAATGAGTGTCGTTTAGGAGCATATGTGACTCAAAACCACCTCATACGACGGCCGTTTGGGCTTATACTTGGTATTTCATATTTTGTTGGTCATTGAAACCTACCACAAAAATTTCGTCTCAATCTGAAAAATTATTTTTGAAAACTTTTTTTCCATTAACGTGGATGAGTGTCGTTACGGAGCATATGTGACTGAAAACCACCTCATACGACGGCGGTTTGGCCCCATATTTGGTATTTCATATGTTTTTGGTCATTTAAACCTACCACAAAAATTTCGTCTCAATCTCAAAACTTATTTTTGAAACCTTTTTTCCATTAACGTGGATGGGTGTCGTTACGGAGCATATGTGACTGAAAACCACCTCATACGACGGCCGTTTGGCCCCACATTAGGTATTTCATATTTTTTTGGTCATTCAAACCTACCACAAAAATTTTGTCTCAATCTGAAAACTTTTTAACGTGGACTGAGTGCCGTTATGGAGCATATGTGACTCAAAACCACCTCATACGACGGCTGTTTGGCACCATATTTGGTATTTCATATTTTTTTATTTGGTCATTGAAACCTACCACCAAAATTTTTCCAATCTGGAAACTTTTTTTTGAAACCTTTTTTCCATCAACGTAGACTGAGTGCCGTTAAGGAGCATATGTGACTCAAAACCACCTCATACGATGGCCGTTAGGCCCCATATTTAGTATTTCATATTTTTTTAGTCATTAAAACCTACCACAAATTTCATCTCAATCTGGAATATTTTTTGAAACATTTTTTTCCATCAACGTGAAATGAGTGCCCTTAAGGAGCATATGTGACTCAAAACCACCTCATACGACGGCCGTTTGACCCTATATGGTATTTCATAATTTTTTGGTCATTGAAACCTACCACCAAAATTTCGTCCCAATCTGGAATCTTTTTTATGAGACTTTTTTTCCATCAACGTAGACTGAGTGCCCATAAGGAGCATATGTGACTCATAACCACCTCACACGACGGCCATTTGGCCCCATATTTGGTATTTGATATTTTTTTGGTCATCGAAACCAACTACCAAAATTTCGTCCCAATCTGGAAACATTTTTTTGAACCTTTTTTCCACTAACTTGAATGAGTGTCGTTAAGGAGCATATGTGACTCAAAACCACCTTATATCACGGGCGTTTGGCCCCATATTTGGTATTTTATATTTTGTTGATCATTGAAACCTACCACAAAATTTTCATCTCGATCTGGAATATTTTTTTAAACATTTTTTTCCATCCACGTGGAATGAGTGCCCTTAAGGAGCATATGTGACTCAAAACCACCTCATACGACGGCCGTTTGAGCCTATTTGGTATTTCATATTTTTTTGGTCATTGAAACCTACCACCAAAATTTCGTCCCAATCTGGAAACTTTTTTATGAAACGTTTTTTTCCATCAACGTAGACTGAGTGCCCTTCAGGAGCATATGTGACTCATAACCACCTCACACGACGGCCGTTTGGCCCCATATTTGGTATTTGATATTTTTTTGGTCATTGAAACCAACCACCAAAATTTCGTCCCAATCTGGAAACATTTTTTTTAACCTTTTTTCCACTAACTTGAATGAGTGCCCTTATGGAGCATATGTGACTCAAAACCACCTTATACGACGGCCGTTTGACCCTATATGGTATTTCATATTTTTTTGGTCATTGAAACCTACCACCAAAATTTCGTCCCAATCTGGAAACTTTTATTTGAAACCTTTTTTCCATCAACGTAGACTAAGTGCCGGTAAGGAGCATATGTGACTCAAAACCACCTCATACGACAGCTGTTCGGCCCCATATTTTTTTGGTCATTAAAACCTACCACAAAAATTTCATCTCAATCTGGAATATTTTTTGAAACATTTTTTTCCATCAACGTGAAATGAGTGCCCTTAAGGAGCATATGTGACTCAAAACCACCTCATACAACGGCCGTTTGACCCCCTATATGGTATTTCATATTTTTTTGGTCATTGAAACCTACCACCAAAATTTCGTCCCAATCTGGAAACTTTTTTTTGAAACGTTTCTTTCCATCAACGTAGACTGAGTGCCCTTAAGGAGCATATGTGACTCATAACCACCTCACACGACGGCCGTTTGGCCCCATATTTGGTATTTGATATTTTTTTTTTGTCATTGAAACCAACCACCAAACATTCGTCCCAATCTGGAAACATTTTTTTGTACCTTTTTTCCACTAACTTGAATGAGTTCGTTAAGGAGCATATGTGACTCAAAACCACCTCATACGACGGCCATTTGGGCCCATATTTGGTATTTCATATTTTGTTGGTCATTGAAACCTACCACAAAAATTTCGTCTCAATCTGAAAAATTATTTTTCAAAACTATTTTTCCATTAACGTGGATGAGTGTCGTTACGGAGCATATGTGACTGAAAACCACCTCATACGACGGCCGTTTGGCCCCATATTGTGTATTTCATATTTTTTTGGTCATTCAAACCTACCAAAAAAATTTTCTCAATCCGAAGACTTATTTTTGAAACCTTTTTTTCCATTAACATGGATGAGTGTCGTTACGGAGCATATGTGACTGAAAACCACCTCATACGACAGCCGTTTGGCCCCATATTTGGTATTTCATATTTTTTTGGTCATTCAAACCTACCACAAAAATTTGGTCTCAATCTGATAACTTTTTGTGAAACCTTTTTTTCCATCAACGTGAACTAAGTGCCGTTTGCGGACCATATGTGACTCAAAACCACCTCATACGACGGCTGTTTGGCACCATATTTGGTATTTCATATTTTTTTGGTCATTGAAACCAACCACCAAAATTTCGTCCCAATCTGGAAACTTTTTTTGAAACGTTTTCTTCCATCAACGTAGACTAACTGCCCTTAAGGAGCATATGTGACTCATAACCACCTCACACGACGGTCGTTTGGCCCCATATCTGGTACTTGATATATTTTTTTTGGTCATTGAAACCAACCACCAAACATTCGTCCCAATCTGGAAACATTTTTTGAGCCTTTTTTCCACTAACTTGAATGAATGTCGTTAAGGAGCATATGTGACTCAAAACCACCTCATACGACGGCCGTTTGGGCCCATATTTGGTATTTCATATTTTGTTGGTCATTGAAACCTACCACAAAATTTTCGTCTCAATCTGAAAAATTATTTTTCAAAACTATTTTTCCATTAACATGGATGAGTGTCGTTACGGAGCATATGTGACTGAAAACCACCTCATACGACGGCCGTTTGGCCCCATATTTGGTATTTCATATTTTTTTGGTCATTCAAACCTACCACAAAAATTTTCTCTCAATCCGAAAACTTATTTTTGAAACCTTTTTTTCCATTAACGTGGATGAGTGTCGTTACAGAGCATATGTGACTGAAAACCACCTCATACGACAGCCGTTTGGCCCCATATTTAGTATTTCAAATTTTTTTATTTGATTATTGAAACCTACCAGCAAAATTTCGTCCCAGTCTGGAAACTTTTTTTTCAAACCTTTTTTCCATCAACGTAGACTGAGTGCCGTTAAGGAGCATATGTGACTCAAAACCACCTCATACGACGGCCGTTCGGCCCCATATTTGGTATTTCATAATTTTTTGGTCATTAAAACCTAGCACAAAAATTTCATCTCAATCTTGAATATTTTTTGAAACATTTTTTTCCATCAACGTGAAATGAGTGCCCTTAAGGAGCATATGTGACTCACAAGCACCTCATACGACGGCCGTGTGACCCCCTATATGGTATTTCATATTTTTTTGGTCATTGAAACCTACCACCAAAATTTAATCCCAATCTGGAAACTTTTTTTTGAAACGTTTTTTTCCATCAACGTAGACTGAGTGCCCTTATGGAGCATATGTGACTCATAACCACCTCACACGACGGCCGTTTGGCCCCATATTTGGTATTTGATATTTTTTTGGTCATTGAAACCAACCACCAAACATTCGTCCCAATCTGGATACATTTTTTTGAACTTTCTTCCACTAACTTGAATGTGTGTCGTTAAGGAGCATATGTGACTCAAAACCACCTCATACGACGACCGTTTGGGCCCATATTTGGTATTTCATATTTTGTTGGTAATTGAAACCTACCACAAAAATTTCGTCTAAATCTGAAAAATTATTTTTGAAAACTTTTATTCCATTAACGTGGATGAGTGTCGTTACGGAGCATATGTTACTGAAAACCATCTCATACGACCGCCGTTTGGCCCCATATATGGTATTTCATATTTTTTTGGTCATTCAAACCTACCACAAAAATATCGTCTCAATCTGAAAACTTTTTTTTGAAACCTTTTTTCCATTAACGTGGATGAGTGTCGTTACCGAGCATATGTGACTGAAAACCACCTCATACGACAGCTGTTTGGCCCCATATTTGGTATTTCAATTTTTTTTGGTCATTCAAACCTACCATAAAAATTTGGTCTGAATCTGAAAACTTTTTTTGAAACCTTTTTTTCAATCAACGTGGACTGAGTGCCATTACGGAGCATATGTGACTCAAAAACCCCTTATATGACGGCTGTTTGGCACCATATTTGGTATTTCATATTTTTATATTTGGTCATTGAAACCTACCACCAAAATTTCGTCCCAATCTAGAAACTTTTTTTTGAAACCTTTTTTCTATCAACGTAGTCTGACTGCCGTTAAGGAGCATATGTGACTCAAAACCACCTCATACGACGGCCGTTCGGCCCCATATTTGGTATTTCATATTTTTTTGGTAATTAAAACCAACCACAAAAATTTCATCTCAATCTGCAATATCATTTGAAACATTTTTTTCCATCAACGTGAAATGAGTGCCCTTAAGGAGAATATGTGACTCAAAACCACCTCATACGACCGCCGTTTGACCCTATATGGTATTTCATATTTTTTTGGTCATTGAAACCTACCACCAAAATTTCGTCCCAATCTAGAAACTCTTTTTTGAAACGTTTTTTCCATCAACGTAGACTGAGTGCCCTTAAGGAGCATATGTCACTCATAACACGACAGCCGTTTGGCCCCATATTTGGTATTTGATATTTTTTTGGTCATTGAAACCAAACACCAAAATTTCGTCCCAATCTGAAACAATTTTTTGAACCTTTTTTCCACTAACTTGAATGAGTGTCGTTTAGGAGCATATGTGACTCAAAACCACCTCATACGACGGCCGTTTGGGCTTATACTTGGTATTTCATATTTTGTTGGTCATTGAAACCTACCACAAAAATTTCGTCTCAATCTGAAAAATTATTTTTGAAAACTTTTTTCCATTAACGTGGATGAGTGTCGTTACGGAGCATATGTGACTGAAAACCACCTCATACGAGGACCGTTTGGCCCCATATTGTGTATTTCATATTTTTTTGGTCATTCAAACCTACCAAAAAAATTTTCTCAATCCGAAAACTTATTTTTGAAAACTTTTTTTCCATTAACATGGATGAGTGTCGTTACGGAGCATATGTGACTGAAAACCTCCTCATAAGACAGCCGTTTGGCCCCATATTTGGTATTTCATATTTTTTGGTCATTCAAACCTACCACAAAAATTTGGTCTCAATCTGATAACTTTTTGTGAAACCTTTTTTCCATCAACGTGAACTAAGTGCCGTTTGCGGACCATATGTGACTCAAAACCACCTCATACGACGGCTGTTTGGCACCATATTTGGTATTTCATATTTTTTTGGTCATTGAAACCAACCACCAAAATTTCGTCCCAATCTGGAAACTTTTTTTTGAAACGTTTTCTTCCATCAACGTAGACTAACTGCCCTTAAGGAGCATATGTGACTCATAACCACCTCACACGATGGCCGTTTGGCCCCGTATTTGGTATTTGATATTTTTTTGGTCATCGAAACCAACCACCAAACATTCGTCCCAATCTGGATACATTTTTTTGAACTTTCTTCCACTAACTTGAATGTGTGTCGTTAAGGAACATATGTGACTCAAAACCACCTCATACGACGGCCGTTTGGGCCCATATTTGGTATTTCATATTTTGTTGGTAATTGAAACCTACCACAAAAATTTCGTCTCAATCTGAAAACTTATTTTTGAAACCTTTTTTTCCATTAACGTGGATGAGTGTCGTGACGGAGCATATGTTACTGAAAACCACCTCATACGACCGCCGTTTGGCACCATATTTGGTATTTCATATTTTGTTGATCATTGAAACCTACCACAAAAATTTCATCTCGATCTGGAATATTTTTTGAAACATTTTTTTCCATCCACGTGGAATGAGTGCCCTTAAGGAGCATATGTGACTCAAAACCACCTCATACGACGGCCGTTTGAGCCTATTTGGTATTTCATATTTTTTTTGTCATTGAAACCTACCACCAAAATTTCGTCCCAATCTGGAAACTTTTTTATGAAACGTTTTTTTCCATCAACGTAGACTGAGTGCCCTTCAGGAGCATATGTGACTCATAACCACCTCACACGTCGGCCGTTTGGCCCCATATTTGGTATTTGATATTTTTTTTGGTCATTGAAACCAACCACAAAAATTTCGTCCCAATCTGGAAACATTTTTTTTTAACCTTTTTTCCACTAACTTGAATGAGTGTCGTTAAGGAGCATATGTGACTCAAAACCACCTCATACGACGGCCGTTGTGCCCCATATTTGGCGTTTCATATTTTGTTGGTCATTAAAACGTACCACAAAATTTCGGCTCAATCTGAAAAATTATTTTTGAAAACTTTTTTTCCATTAACGTGGATGAGTGTTGTTACGGAGCATATGTGACTGAAAACCACCTCATACGACGGCCGTTTGACCCCATATTTGGTATTTCAAAAAAAATTTGGTCATTCAAACATACCACAAAAATTTCGTCTGAATCTGAAAAATTATTTTTGAAACCTTTTTTTCAATTAACGTGGATGAGTGTCGTTACGGAGCATATGTGACGGAAAACCACCTCATACGACGGCCGTTTGGCCCCATATTTGGTATTTCATATTTTTTTGGTCATTAAAACCTACCACAAAAATTTGGTCTCAATCTGAAAACTTTTTAACGTGGACTGAGTGCCGTTATGGAGCATATGTGACTCAAAAGCACCGCATACGTCGGCTGTTTGGCACCATATTTGGTATTTCATATTTTTTTTATTTGGTCATTGAAACCTACCACCAAAATTTTGTCCCTATCTGGAAACTTTTTTTGAAACCTTTTTTCCATCAACGTTGACTGAGTGCCGTTAAGTAGCATATGTGACTCAAAACCACCTCATACGATGGCCGTTCGGCCCCATATTTGGTATTTCGTATTTTTTTGGTCATTAAAACCTACCACAAAAATTTCATCTCAATCTGGAATATTTTTTGAAACATTTTTTTCCATCAACGTGAAATGAGTGCCCTTAAGGAGCATATGTGACTCAAAACCACCTCATACGACGATCGTTTAACCCTATAAGGTATTTCATATTTTTTTGGTCATCGAAACCTACCACCAAAATTTCGTCCCAATCTGAAAACTTTTTTATGAGACGTTTTTTTCCATCAACTTAGACTGAGTGCCCTTAAGGAGCATATCACTCATAACCACCTCACACGACGGCCGTTGGGCCCCATATTTTTTTGGTCATTGAAACCTACCACAATAATTTCGTCTCAATCTGAAAACTCTTTTTTGAAACCTTTGTTTACCATTAACGTGGATGAGTGTCGTTACAGAACATATGAGACTCAAAACCACCTCATACGACGGCTGTTTGCCCGATATTTGGTATTTCATATTTTTTTGGTCATTAAAACCTACCACAAAAATTTTGTCTCAATCTGGAATTTTTTTTGAAACATTTTTTTCCATCAACGTGGAATGAGTGCTGTTATGGAGCATATTTGTTTCAAAACCACCTCATACGACGGCCGTTTGGTCCCATATTTGGTATTTCATATTTTTTTGGTCATTGAAACCTACCACCAAAAATTTATTCCTAAACTGGAAACATTTTTTGAAACCTTTCTTCCGTCAACGTTGACTAAGTGCCGTTTAGGAGCATATAAGAATCAAACCACCTCATACGACGGTCGTTTGGCCCTATATTTGGTATTTCATTTTTTTTGGTCATTAAAACCCACCACAAAAATTTCGGCTGAATCTGGAATTTTTTTTTGAAACTTTTTTTTCCATCAACGTAGAAGGAGTGCTGTTATGGAACATATATGATTCAAAACCACCTCATACGATGGTTGTTTGGCCCTATATTTGGTATTTCATATTTTATATGTCATTAAAACCTACCACAAAATTTTCGTCTCAATCTGAAAACTTTTTTTTGAAACCTTTGTTTCCATTAACGTGGATGAGTGTCGTTACGGAACATATGTGACTCAAAACCACCTCATACGATGGCTGTTTGGCCCCATATTTGGTATTTCATATTTTTTTGGTCATTCAAACCTACGACAAAAATTTGGTCTCAATTTGAAAAGTTTTTTGAAACCTTTTTTTCCATCAACGTTGACTGCGTGTCGTTAAGGAGCATATATGACTCAAAACCACCTCATATGACGGTCGTTTGGCCCCATATTTGGTATTTCATATTTTTTTATCATTAATACTATTATGAATATTGATGGGGATTGGGAGTATGATTATGCTACAGTCAGAGAGCTGTTTGTCCACCATTTCAGTACTTTTGTCAGCAATAGTAAGGTCCATGTAAAATCTGTAAAAAGAAAAGTCATGGATCAGGGTGCTTTGATACAAGATAATCATCTATCAATGTTGAATCTGTGCTTCTCTGATAGTGAAATAAAGGAGGCTATTTGGTCTATTCCAAATAGCAAATCCTCTGGCATTGATGGGTATACTAGTGGTTTTTTCAAGCATAGTTGGGATGTGGTAGGTAAGGGGAGTGTGAAGCTATAAAGGAGTTTTTTGCCTCAGGAAAACTGCTCAAGGAAGTGAATATTACTGCAATCACTTTGATTCCCAAAGTGAAGTGTCCTTCCCAAGTCAGTGATTACAGACCAATAGCATGCTGTAGTGTGCTATACAAAGCCATTTCAAAATTGAGCTGCTCAAGGTTGAAAAGAGTCCTACCTGATTTAATCAGTCAAAATCAAGGGGCCTTTGTCTCAGGGAGAAGCATTATGGATAATATCTTGGTGTGCCAATATCTTATTAGGAACTATAACAGGAGAATGGCTGCTAAAGGGTGTTTATTGAAGGTGGATCTGTAGAAAGCCCATGACACCATTGAGTGGATCATTATTAGAGAGTTACTGACTGCATTTCACTTCCCTATTAAGTTCAAGTATGTTGTTATGGAGTGTATTTCCACTGTGAAGTTTACATTATTGTTGAATGGCTCCTGCACAGAATTATTTGAAGCAAAAAGAGGGATTAGACAGGGAGATCCAATGTCCCCTTTGATCTTTGTTCTATGTATGGGGTATCTCACTAGGATTCTGAAGCTACAAGGCAACAATCACAGATTCAGATTCCATCCTAGATGCAAGCACTTGTAGCTCAACACCTTATGCTTTGCTGATGATCTGATGATCTTCAGTAAAGGTGAATACAAGAGTGTATATCTGATGCTACAAGGTCTGGATTTGTTTAAGAAGACTTCAGGCTTAGCTGCAAATAAGAGCAAGTATGAATTATATCATGCTAATATGGAGAGTACAGATGTTGCAAAAGCCATCAGGCTTTCTGGTTTCAAGCTGGGAGTTTGGCCTTTTAGATACCTTGGTGCTACTATAAGTACAAGGAAATTGAAGACTAGTGATTGTGACAAATTGATTGAGAAAATGATACATAGAATCAGAACTTGGCAATCAAGAAATCTGTCCTTTGCTGGGAGACTCACTCTGGTTAATGCAGTTTTGATGAACATTTGTAATTACTGGATGCAAATGTTCATTCTACCTAAAGCTGTACTAAAGAGGATAAATCAGATTTGCAGAGGTTACTTATGGAGAGGCAATGAGAAAAACAAGAAAATTGGCTATGTTGCCTAGGATAAAGTTTGTAGCCCAAAAAAGTATGGAGGATTAGGGGTAAGAAACATCTGCATTTGGAATACTCTTGCTGTTGGTAAACATGTATGGAACATAGCTCAGAAGAAGGACACTCTATGGGTAAAATGGGTTAGTAGTGTATACATCAAAGATCATAGTTGGAGTGACTATACACCTGGGGCAGTGAGCTGGGTTTGGAAACACATTTGCAAAGTGAAGGAAAAAGTTAAGACTGAAGGCTGGTTTCCTACTTCAGGGCATGCCTATAACATTGGGAAGCTTTACCACAACATCCAGAATCAGGGTGTACAAGTGTGTTGGGTGAAGTCAGTTTGGAACTGGTTGTCCATCCCTAAACACAGATTTATTTTTTGGGTGGCTGCTCACAAAAGGCTCATGACAAGAGCCAGTTTAGGAAGGTTTGGTGTGTGCACTGAGATTCATGGTTTAATCTGTGGCAATCATGATGAGTATATTGATCAACTTATGTTTGAGTGTCCATACAGTAGAGCAATATAGGATGGAGTTTTGGAGTGGCTGCAGCTGAAGAAAAGATGGGCTAGCATGGAGCAGTGTCTAAACTGGATCAGCAGGAGAGGGAGATTGAAAAAAGTTCAGAGATGGCTTGTATGTGCTTCAATTGCTGCTGTGATATATATGGTTTGGCAACCTAGGAATCAATTCCTTTGGGAGGAGTGTGTACCTAGTATTCCAACTTCTATAAATCATGTTAAGCTTTGTATTAGGAAGAGAATTGATGTAAAATATTCTTCTAAAGCTTCTAGTAGCTCTAAGTCCTTGTTAGATAAAATCAAGAACATATGACTTGTAGTTGTGGGGAGCCTTCCTAGAAGGGTTGTCACTTCTATAAGTTAGGTTGTAATAGTTTCTTGTGTGCTTCAATATATTTTCACTTAGCAAAAAAAAAAAACCCCCTAAAATCCTATTCGAATAACTTAATATAAATAACTGAAAACTGAACCTTCTAAAAATTCAGGCTATTACACCTTTTTTTCCGTCAACGTGGACTGAGTGTCGTTACAGAGCATATGTGACTCAAAACCACATCATACGACGGCTGTTTGGCCCCATATATGGTATTTCATAATTTTTTGGTCATTGAAACCTACCACCAAAATTTCGTCCAATCTGGAAACTTTTTTTTGAAACCTTTTTTCCATCAACGTAGGCTGAGTGCCCTTAAGGAGCATATGTGACTAAAAACCACCTCATACGACGGCCGTTTGGCCCCATATTTGGTATTTCATATTTTTTTGGTCATTGAAACCTAACACCAAAATTTCGTCCCAATCTGGAAACATTTTTTGAAACCTTTTTTTCCATCAACGTAGACTGAGTGCCGTTAAGGAGCATATGTGACTCAAAACCACCTCATACGACGGCCGTTTGGCCCCATATTTGGTATTTCATATTTTTTTGGTCATTAAATCCTACCACAAAAATTTCGTCTCAATATGGAATTATTTTTAAACCTTTTTTCCATCAATGTGGACTGAATGCTGTTAGGGAGCATATGTGATTTAAAACCACCTCATACGACGACCGTTTGGCCCCATATTTGGTATTTCATATTTTTTTGGTCATTGAAACCTACCACCAAAATTATGAAATAGCAAATATGGGGCCAAGCGACCTTCGTATGAGGTGGTTTCGAATCACATATGCTCCGTAACAGACTAACAGAACTTTGTCCACGTTGATGGAAAAAAAGGTTTAAAAAAAATTCCAGATTGAGACGAAATTTTTTGGTCGGTTTTACTGACCAAAAAATATGAAATACCAAATATGGGGAGAAACGGCCGTCGTATGAGGTGGTTTTGAGTCAAATATGTTCCTTAACGGCACTCATTCCACATTGATGGAAAAAAAGGTTTCAAAAAAAAGTTTTAAGATTAAGACGAAATTTTTGTGGTAGTTTTCAATGAATACAAAAATATGAAATACCAAATATGGGGACAAACGGTCGTCGTATGAGGTGGTTTTGTATCACATATGCTCCGTAACAGCACTCAGTCCACGTTGATTGAAAAAAAGGTTTCAAAAAATTTTTTCCAGACTAAGACAAATTTTTTGTGGTAGGTTTTAATGACCAAAAAAATATGAAATACCAAATGTGGGGCCAAACGGCCGTCGTATGAGGTGGTTTTTAGTCACATATGCTCCGTAACGGCACTCGGTCCACGTTAATGAAAAAAAAGGTTTCAAAAAAATGTTTTCAGATTGAGGCGAAATTTTTGTGGTAGGTTTCAATGACCAAAAAAATATGAAAAACCAAATATCGTTCCAGACGGCCGTCGTATGAGGTGGTTTTGAGTCACATTTGCTCCGTAACGACACTTAGTCCACGTTGATGGAAAAAAAGGTTTCAAAAAAAAGTTTTCAGATTGATACGAAATTTTTGTGGTAGGTTTCAATGACCAAAAAATTATGAAATACCAAATATGGGGCCAAACGGCCGTCGTATGAGGTGGTTTTGACTCACATATGCTCCGTTACGGCACTCAGTCAACGTTGGTGGAAAAAAAGGTTTCAAAAAAATGTTTCCATATTGGGACAGAATTTTGGTGGTAGTTTTCAATGACCAAAAAAATATGAAATACCAAATATGGGACCAAACGGTCGTCGTATGAGATGGTTTTGAATCACATATGCTCCCTAACAGCACTCAGTCCACGTTGATGGAAAAAAAGGTTTCTAAAAAAAATTCTAGATTGAGACGATATTTTGTGGTCGGTTTTACTGACCAAAAAAATAAGAAATACCAAATACGGGGAGAAACAGCCGTCGTATGAGGTGGTTTTGAGTCACATATGCTCCTTAACGGCACTCAGTCTATGTTGATGGAAAAAAAAGGTTTCAAAAAAAATTTTCCAGATTGGGACGAAATTTTGGTGTTAGGTTTCAATGACCAAAAAAATATGAAATACCAAATATGGGGCAAACGGCCGTCGTATGAGTTGGTTTTGAGTCACATATGCTCCGTAACGGCACTCAGTCAACATTGATGGAAAAAAAGGTTTCATAATAAAGTTTTAAGATTGAGACGAAATTTTGTGGTAGGTTTCAATGACTAAAAAAATATGAAATAACAAATATGGGGACAAACGGCCGTCGTATGAGGTGGTTTTGAATCACATATGCTTCGTAACAGCACTCAGTCCACGTTGATGGCAAAAAGGTTTGAAAAAAAATTGCCAGATTGAGACGAAATTTTTGTGGTAATGACCAAAAAATTATGAAATACCAAATATGGGGCCAAACCGCCGTCGTATGAGGTGGTTTTGATTCACGTATGCTCCTTAACGGCACTCAGTCTACGTTGATGGAAAAAAAGGTTTCAAAAAAAAAAGATTCCAAATTGGGACGAATTTTGGTGGGAGGTTTCAATGACCAAAAAAATATGAAATACCAAAGATGGGGCCAAACGGCTGTCGTATGAGGTGGCTTTGAGACACATATGCTCCGTAACGGCACTCGGTCCACGTTAATGGAAAAAAAAGTTTTCAAAAAATTTTTTTCAGATTGAGACAAAAAAAAATTTGTGGTAGGTTTCAATAACCAAAAAAATGTGAAATACCAAATATGGGGCCAGACGGCCGTCGTATGAGGTGGTTTTGAGTCACATTTGCTCCGTAACGACACTTAGTCCACGTTGATGGAAAAAAAGGTTTCAAAAAAAAGTTTTCAGATTGATACGAAATTTTTGTGGTAGGTTTCAATGACCAAAAACATATGAAATACCAAATAGGGGGCCAAACGGCCGTCGTATGAGGTGGTTTTGAGTCACATATGCTCCGTTACGGCACTCAGTCTACGTTGGAGGAAAAAAAGGTTTTGAGTCACATATGCTCCTCAAGGGCACTCAATCTACGTTGATGAAAAAAGAAGGTTTCAAAAAAAAGATTCCAGATTAGGCTGAAATTTTGGGGCCAAACGTTTCAATGACCAAAAAAATATGAAATAGCAAATATGGGGCCAAGCGACCTTTGTATGAGGTGGTTTCGAATCACATATGCTACGTAACAGACTAACAGCACTCTGTCCACGTTGATGGAAAAAAAGGTTTCAAAAAAAAAATTCTAGATTGAGACGATATTTTGTGGTCGGTTTTACTGACCAAAAAAATAAGAAATACCAAATACGGGGAGAAACAGCCGTCGTATGAGGTGGTTTTGCGTCACATATGCTCCTTAACGGCACTCATCAGTCCACGTTGATGGAAAAAAAGGTTTCAAATAAAGTTCCCAGATTGGGACGAAATTTTGGTGGTAGCTTTCAATGACCAAAAAAATATGAAATACCAAATATGTAGCCAAACTGTCGTCGTATAAGGTGGTTTTGAGTCACATATGTTCCGTAACGGCACTCAGTCCACATTGATGGAAAAAAAGGTTTCAAGATTGAGACGAAATTTTGTGGTAGGTTTCAATGACTACAAAAATATGAAATACCAAATATGGGGAGAAACGGCCGTCGTATGAGGTGGTTTTCTATCACATATGCTCCGTAACAGCACTCAGTCCACATTGATGGAAAAAAAGGTTTCAAAATTTTTTTTCCATATTGATACGTAATTTTTATGGTAGGTTTTAATGACCAAAAAATTATGAAATACCAAATATGGGGCCAAACGGCCGTCGTATGATGTGGTTTTGAGTCACATTTGCTCCTTAACGGCACTCAGTCTACGTTGATTGAAAAAAAAGTTTCAAAAAAAACATTCCAGTTTGGGACGAATTTCGGTGGTAGGTTTCAGTGACCAAAAATATATGAAATACCAAAGGTGGGGCCAAACGGCCGTCGTATGAGGTGGTTTTGAGTCACATATGCTCCGTAACGGCACTCGGTCCAGGTTAATGGAAAAAAATGTTTCAAAAAAATGTTTTCAGATTGACACGAAATTTTTGTGGTAGGTTTCAATGACCAAAAAAATATGAAAAACCAAATAGGGGCCAAACGGCCGTCGTATGAGGTGGTTTTGAGTCACATTTGCTCCGTAACGACACTCAGTCCACGTTGATGGAAAAAAAGGTTTCAAAAAAAAGTTTTCAGATTGATACGAAATTTTTGTGGTAGGTTTCAATGACCAAAAAAATATGAAATACTAAATATGGGGCCAAACGGCCGTCGTATGAGGCGGTTTTGAGTCACATATGGTCCTTAACGGCACTCAGTCTACGTTGATGGAAAAAAAGGTTTCAAAAAAACATACTAGATTGGGACGAATTTCGGTGGGAGGTTTTAAAGACCAAAAAAATATGAAATACCAAAGGTGGGGCCAAATGGCCGTAGTATGATGTGGTTTTGAGTCACATATGCTCCGCAACGGCACTCGGTCCACGTTAATGGAAAAAAAGGTTTCAAAAAAATGTTTTCAGATTGAGACGAAATTTTTGTGGTAGGTTTCAATGACCAAAAAAATATAAAAAACCAAATATGGGGCCAGACGGCCGTCGTATGAGGTGGTTTTGAGTCACATTTGCTCCGTAACGACACTCAGTCCACGTTGCTGGAAAAAAAGGTTTCAAAAAAGAGTTTTCAGATTGATACGAAATTTTTGTGGTAGGTTTCAATGACCAAAAAAATATGAAATACCAAATAGGGGGCTAAACGGCCGTCGTATGAGGTGGTTTTGAGTCACATATGCTCCGTTACGGCACTCAGTCTACGTTGGAGGAAAAAAGGTTTTGAGTCACATATGCTCCTCAAGGGCACTCAATCTACGTTGATGAAAAAAAAGGTTTCAAAAAAAAGATTCCAGATTAGGATGAAATTTTGGGGCCAAACGTTTCAATGACCAAAAAAATATGAAATAGCAAATATGGGGCCAAGCGACCTTCGTATGAGGTGGTTTCGAATCACATATGCTCCGTAACAGACTAACAGCACTTTGTCCACGTTGATGGGAAAAAAGGTTTCAAAAAAAAAATTCTAGATTGAGACGATATTTTGTGGTCGGTTTTACTGACCAAAAAAATAAGAAATTCCAAATATGGGGAGAAAAAGCCGTCGTATGAGGTGGTTTTGAGTCACATATGCTCCTTAACGGCACTCATCAGCCCGCGTTGATGGAAAAAAAGGTTTCAAATAAAGTTGCCAGATTGGGACGAAATTTTGGTGGTAGCTTTCAATGACCAAAGAAATATGAAATACCAAATATGTGGCCAAACTGTCGTCGTATAAGGTGGTTTTGAGTCACATATTTTCCGTAACGGCACTCAGTCCACATTGATGGAAAAAAAGGTTTCAAAAAAAAGTTTTAAGATTGAGACGAAATTTTGTGGTAGGTTTCAATGACTAATAAAATATGAAATACCAAATATGGGGGCAAACTGCCGTCGTATGAGGTGGTTTTGAATCAAATATGCTTCGTAACAGCACTCTGTCCACGTTGATGGCAAAAAGGTTTCAAAAAATATTTTCCAGATTTAGACGAAATTTTTGTGGTAATAACCAAAAAAATATGAAATACCAAATATGGGGCCAAACGGCCGTCGTATGAGGTGGTTTTGAGTCACGTATGCTCCTTAACGGCACTCAGTCTACGTTGATGGAAAAAAAGGTTTCAAAAAAAAAAAGATTCCCGATTGGGACGAATTTCGGTGGGAGGTTTCAATGACCAAAAAAATATGAAATACCAAAGTTGGGGGCAAACCGCCGTCGTATAAGGTGGTTTTGAGTCACATATGCTCTGTAACGGCCCTCGTTCCACGTTAATGGAAAAAAGGTTTCAAAAAAATATTTTTAGATTGAGACGAAATTTTTGTGGTAGGTTTCAATGACCAAAAAAATATGAAAAACCTAATATGTGGTCAGACGGCCGTCGTATGAGGTGGTTTTGAGACACATTTGCTCTGTAACGACACTTAGTCCAAGTTGATGGAAAAAAAGGTTTCAAAATAAAGTATTAAGATTGAGACGAAATTTTGTGGTAGGTTTCAATAACTAAAATAATATGAAATACCAAATATGGGGACAAACGGTCGTCGTATGAGGTGGTTTTGAATCACATATGCTTCGTAACAGCACTCATTCCACGTTGATGGCAAAAAGGTTTCAAAAAACATTTTCCAGATTGAGACGAAATTTTTGTGGTAATGACCAAAAAATTATGAAATACCAAATATGGGGCCAAACGGCCGTCGTATGAGGTGGTTTTGAGTCACGTATGCTCCTTAACGGCACTCAGTCTACGTTGATGGAAAAAAAAGGTTTTAAAAAAAAAAAGATTCCAGATTGGGACGAATTTCGATGGGAGGTTTCAATGACCAAAAAAATATGAAATACCAAAGATGAGGCCAAACGGCCGTCGTATAAGGTGGTTTTGAGTCACATATGCTCCGTAACGGCCCTCGGTCCACGTTAATGGAAAAAAGGTTTCAAAAAAATGTTTTTAGATTGAGACGAAATTTTTGTTGTAGGTTTCAATGACCAAAAAATATGAAAAACCAAATATGGGGTCAGACGGCCGTCGTATGAGGTGGTTTTGAGACACATTTGCTCTGTAACGACACTTAGTCCAAGTTGATGGAAAAAAAGGTTTCAAAATAAAGTATTAAGATTGAGACGAAATTTTGTGGTAGGTTTCAATAACTAAAATAATATGAAATACCAAATATGGGGACAAAAGGTCGCCGTATGAGGTGGTTTTGAATCACATATGCTTCGTAACAGCACTCATTCCACGTTGATGGCAAAAAGGTTTCAAAAAACATTTTCCAGATTGAGACGAAATTTTTGTGGTAATGACCAAAAAATTATGAACTACCAAATATGGGGCCAAACGGCCGTCGTATGAGGTGGTTTTGAGTCACGTATGCTCCTTAACGGCACTCAGTCTACGTTGATGGAAAAAAAGGTTTCAAAAAAAAAGATTCCAGATTGGGACGAATTTCGGTGGGAGGTTTCAATGACCAAAAAATATGAAATACCAAAGATGGGGGCAAACCGCCATCGTATAAGGTGGTTTTGAGTCACATATGCTTTGTAACGGCCCTCGGTCCACGTTAATGGAAAAAAGGTTTCAAAAAAATATTTTCAGATTGATACGAAATTTTTGTGGTAGGTTTCAATGACCAAAAACATATGAAATACCAAATAGGGGCCAAACGGCCGTCGTATGAGGTGGTTTTGAGTCACATATGCTCCGTTACGGCACTCAGTCTACGTTGGAGGAAAAAAAGGTTTTGAGTCACATATGGTCCTTAACGGCACTCAGTCTACGTTGATGGAAAAAAAGGTTTCAAAAAAACATACTAGATTGGGACGAATTTCGGTGGGAGGTTTTAAAGACCAAAAAAATATGAAATACCAAAGGTGGGGCCAAATGGCCGTAGTATGATGTGGTTTTGAGTCACATATGCTCCGTAACGGCACTCGGTCCACGTTAATGGAAAAAAAGGTTTCAAAAAAATGTTTTCAGATTGAGACGAAATTTTTGTGGTAGGTTTCAATGACCAAAAAAATATAAAAAACCAAATATGGGGCCAGACGGCCGTCGTATGAGGTGGTATTGAGTCACATTTGCTCCGTAACGACACTCAGTCCACGTTGCTGGAAAAAAAGGTTTCAAAAAAAAGCTTTCAGATTGATACGAAATTTTTGTGGTAGGTTTCAATGACCAAAAAAATATGAAATACCAAATAGGGGGCTAAACGGCCGTCGTATGAGGTGGTTTTGAGTCACATATGCTCCGTTACGGCACTCAGTCTACGTTGGAGGAAAAAAAGGTTTTGAGTCACATATGCTCCTCAAGGGCACTCAATCTACGTTGATGAAAAAAAAAGGTTTCAAAAAAAAGATTCCAGATTAGGATGAAATTTTGGGGCCAAACGTTTCAATGACCAAAAAAATATGAAATAGCAAATATGGGGCCAAGCGACCTTCGTATGAGGTGGTTTCGAATCACATATACTCCGTAACAGACTAACAGCACTTTGTCCACGTTGATGGAAAAAAAGGTTTCAAAAAAAAATTCTAGATTGAGACGATATTTTGTGGTCGGTTTTACTGACAAAAAAAATAAGAAATACCAAATATGGGGAGAAACAGCCGTTGTATGAGGTGGTTTTGAGTCACATATGCTCCTTAACGGCACTCATCAGCCCGCGTTGATGGAAAAAAAGGTTTCAAATAAAGTTGCCAGATTGGGACGAAATTTTGGTGGTAGCTTTCAATGACCAAAGAAATATGAAATACCAAATATGTGGCCAAACTGTCGTCGTATAAGGTGGTTTTGAGTCACATATGTTCCATAACGGCACTCAGTGCACATTGATGGAAAAAAAGGTTTCAAAAAAAAGTTTTAAGATTGAGACGAAATTTTGTGGTAGGTTTCAATGACTACAAAAATATGAAATACCAAATATGGGGACAAACGGCCGTCGTATGAGGTGGTTTTCTATCACATATGCTCCGTAACAGCACTCAGTCCACATTGATGGAAAAAAAGGTTTCAAATTCCATAATAGTGTTAAATTATTGGCTCAGAGAAATAACATTAATGCTATTATGAGTAGTGATGAAGTCTGGGTGTATGAGCATGAAGAGGTGAAGAATATCTTTTTGAAGCACTTTAGCAATTTTGTTGCTAACACAAAAAGTGATGTTCTACCTATCAATAGCAGTTTCATTCTTCAAGGGCCTGTCTTGGTGGATGCTCAACATGATCTCCTGAACCTACATTTCACAGGAGAAGAAATTAAATTAGCACTATGGTCTATCCCTAGCAACAAATCTCCTGGGGTAGATGGATATGGAAGCAGTTTTTTCAAGGATGCTTGGGATGTGGTGGGACAAGATGTCATCTCTGCTGTGCAAGAAGTATTTAGCTCAGGCAGAATGCTTCAAGCTATAAATACTACAGCAATAACCTTAGTTCCTAAGGTTGATTGCCCTTCACATGTTGGAGACTACAGACCCATAGCCTGCTGTACAGTGATATACAAAATCATCTCCAAACTCTTATGTTCTAGATTGAAAAGAGTTCTGCCTGGCCTGGTTAGCCAAAGTCAAAGTGCATTTGTGGCTGGTAGAAGTATCATTGACAATATACTGCTATGTCAAGACCTTGTCAAGCATTATACTAGAAAACAAGCTGCCAGAAGCTGTTTGATGAAAATTGACCTGCAAAAAGCCTATGATACTATTGAATGGCACTTTGTGCATGATTTACTTCAGGCCCTTAACTTCCCTAAGGATTTTATTGATATCTTGATGGTTTGTATTACTACTACCAAATATACTACTCTCTTTAATGGGGCATGTACAGAACTGTTTGAGGCTAAGAGAGGATTAAGACAAGGGGATCCTATTTCCCCCCTTGTTTTTGTCTTATGTATGGAGTATCTCACTAGAATACTAAAATATCAAGGGGAAAAAAGTGATTTTCACTTCCACCCCAGATGTCAAGAAATGAAACTGAATAGCCTTTGTTTTGCTGATGATCTTATGGTGTTCAGTAGAGGAGACTACAGAAGTGTCTACTTGATGCTTCAAGGCATGAAAATCTTTGAGAAATCTTCTGGACTAGCTGCAAATAAACTGAAATCTGAAATTTTTCAGGTTAATATGAAAGATACAGATCTTCATAGGATAACAAGAATGTCTGGGTTTAGTTCTGGTGCCTGGCCCCTCAAATACCTTGGTGCTCCCATCTCCACCAAAAAATTGAGAATTGCAGATTGTGAGAAATTAGTTGAAAAGATGCTGTTTAGGATCAAATCTTGGCAGCATAGAACACTATCATTTGCTGGTAGACTTCAGCTGGTAAACTCTGTGCTAATGAGTGTATGCAACTACTGGATGCAGATTTTCATCTTCCCTGAGGCTGTTCTTTCAAGAATCAATCAAATTTGCAGAGTATACTTATGGCACGGTAATGCTAACTACCTTAAACCTGGTTATGTTAATTGGGAAAAAGTCTGCAGCAGGAAGAGCCATGGAGGCTTAGGTGTTAGAGTTATTAAGCTTTGGAACCTCCTAGCAGTTAGTAAGCAAATATGGGCCATTGCTGAGAAGAAAGACACCCTTTGGGTGAGGTGGGTTAATTCTGTTTACATTCAGGGAGATGACTGGTGGCATCACCACCCTAAAACCACTGCTAGCTGGATATGGAGATACTTCTGCCAAGTCAGAGATGAAGTTAAACAAGCACCCTGGCTTCCTCAACCTGGTCAAGTCTTCTCCATTGGTAAGTGTTATAAACAAGCACAGAAGAGGGGTACCAACGTGATATGGGACAGGATTGTATGGAATAGGTTAAACACACCTAAACATAGTTTTATGATATGGTTAGCAGCACATCAAAGAATTATGACAAGAGAAAAACTCAAGAAAATTGGTGTCTGTAATGAGGACATCTGTACCATCTGTGGATCTCACACTGAGAGCCTTGATAAGTTACTGTTTCAATGTTTGTTCAGCAAGCAGATATGGGAGGAATGCCTGATATGGATCAAGATTAAGAAGAGGTGGACTAGCATGGATGACTGCCTTAACTGGATCAGTAAAAGGGGTAACATGTCTCAAGCTAAAAGGAAAGTAGTTTTTTCTGTGGTGGCTGCTGTTGTATACCATATTTGGCTTGCTAGAAATCAAGCCTATTGGTGTAGTTATGTTCCTAGTGTTGATAGTTGTTCTGCTTCTATCAAATTTGTAATTAGAACTAGGATGAAACTAGTTTATAACTCTAAGGCCTTCTCTAAGATCAAATGTTGGCTAGATGAGCTCCAATTGTAATAGTTACTCTTAGGTGCTTGGGGAGCCTTCCTAGAAGGGTTGCCATCACTTTGGAGTAGATTGTAATGGTGTTTGGTACTTAATATATTTTTTCACTCATCTAAAAAAAAAAAAGGTTTTAAAAAAAGTTTTCAGATTGAGACAAAATTTTTGTGGTAGGTTTGAATGACCAAAAAATTATGAAACACCAAATAAAGGGCCAAACGGCCGTCGTATGAGGTGGTTTTGAGTCACATATGCTCCGTAACGACACTCATCCACGTTAATGAAAAAAAAAGGTTTCAAAAAAAGTGTTCAAATTGAGAAGAAATTTTTGTGGTAGGTTTCAATGACCAAAAAAATATGAAAAACCAAATATGGGGTCAAAAGGCTGTCGTACGAGGTGGTTTTGAATGACATATGCTACGTAACAGCACTCATTCCACGTTGATGGAAAAAATGGTTTCAAAAAAAAGTGTTCAAATTAAGACGAAATTTTTGTGGTAGGTTTCAATGACCAAAAAAATATGAAATACCAAATATGGGGCCAAACGGTCGTCGTATGAGGTGGTTTTGAGTCACATATGCTCCGTAACGGCACTCAGTACACGTTGATGGAAAAAAAGTTTTCAAAAAAAGTTTTCAGATTGAGACCGAATTTTTTGTAGCAGGTTTGAATGACCAAAAAAATTTGTAAAAAAACCAAATATTGGGCCAAACGACCGTTTTATGAGGTGATTTTGAGTCACATATGCTCCTAACGACACTCATCCACGTTAATGGAAAAAAAGGTTTCAAAAAAAATTTCATATTCAGACGAAATTTTTGTGGTAGGTTTCAATGACAAAAAAAAAATGAAATACCAAATATGGGCCAAACGGCCGTCGTATGAGGGGGTTTTGAGTCACATATGCTCCTTAAGGGCACTTTGTCTACGTTGATGGAAAAAAGGTTTCAAAAAAAGTTTCCAGATTAGGACGAAATTTTGGTGGTAGGTTTCAGTGACCAAAAAAATATGAAATACCAAATATGGGCCAAACGACCGTACTATGAGGTGGTTTTGAGTCACATTTTCTCCGTAACGGCACTCAATCCACGTTGATGGAAAAAAAGGTTTCACAAATAAGTTTTTAGTTTGAGATGAAATTTTTGTGGCAGGTTTCAATGACAAAAAAAATATGAAATACAAAATATGGGTCCAAACGACCGTCGTATGAGGTGGTTCTGAATAAAATATGCTCCGTAACAGCACTCATTCCACGTTGATGGAAAAAAAGGTTTCAAAAAAAAATTCCATATTGAGATTAAATTTTTGTGGTAGGTTTTAATGACGAAAAAAATATGAAACACCAAATATGGGGCGAAACGGCCGTCGTATGAGGTGGTTTTGAGTCACATATGCTCCTAACGACATTCATCCACGTTAATGGAAAAAAAGTCTGCAAAAAAAGTTTTCAGATTGAGATGAAATTTTTGTGGTAGGTTTGAATGACCAAAAAATTATGAAAAACCAAATATGGGGCCAAACGGCCATCGTATGAGGTGGTTTTGAGTCACATATGCTCCTTAACGGCACTTAGTACACGTTGATGGAAAAAAAGGTTTAAAAAAAAGTTTTCAGATTGCGATAAATTTTTGTGCTTTGTTTCAATGACCAAAAAAATATGAAATACCAAATAAGGGGCCAAACGGCCGTCGTATGAGGTGGTTTTGAATCACGTATGCTCCGTAACAGCACTCATTCCACGTTGATGGAAAAAAAGGTTTCAAAAAAAAACTCCAAATTGAGACGAAATTTTTGTGGTAGGTTTTTATCTCCAAAAAAAATATGAAATACCAAATATGGGTCAAATGGACGTCGTATGAGGTGGTTTTGAATCACATATGCTCCTTAACGACACTCAGTCTACGTTGATGGAAAATAAGGTGTAAAAAAAAAGTTTCCAGATTGGGACGAAATTTTGGTTGTAGGTTTCAATGACCAAAAAAAAATATAACACCAAATATGCGTATGAGGTTGTTTTGAGTCACATATGCTCTGTAACGGCACTCAGCCCACGTTGATGGAAAAAAAAGGTTTCAAAAAAAGTTTCAGATTGAGAACAATTTTTTGTGGTAGGTTTGAATGACCAAAAAATTATGAAATACCAAATATGGGGCCAAACGACCGTCGTAAGAGGTGGTTTTGAGTCACATATGCTCCGTAACAGCACTCATTCCACGTTGATGGAAAAAAAGGTTTCAAAAAAAAGTGTTCAAATTGAGAAGAAATTTTTGTGGTAGGTTTCAATGACGAAAAAAATATGAAAAACCAAGTATGGGGTCAAAAGGCTGTCGTATGAGGTGGTTTTAAATCACATATGCTACGTAACAGCACTCATTCCACGTTGATGGAAAAAATGGTTTCAAAAAAAAGTGTTCAAATTGAGACGAAATTTTTGTGGTAGGTTTCAATGACCAAAAAAATATGAAATACTAAATATGGGGCCAAACGGCCGTCGTATGAGGTGGTTTTGAGTCACATATGCTCCGTAACGGCACTCAGTACACGTTGATCGAAAAAAAGTTTTCAAATTTTTTTTTCAGATTTAGACCAAATATTTGTAGCAGGTTTGAATGACCAAAAAAATTTGTAAAAAAACAAAATATTGGGCCAAACGACCGTTTTATGAGGTGGTTTTGAGTCACATATGCTCCTAACGACACTCATCCACGTTAATGGAAAAAAAGGTTTGAAAAAAAAATTTCAGAATGAGACGAAATTTTTGTGGTAGGTTTCAATGATCAAAAAAATATGAAATACCAAATATGGGCCAAACGGCCGTCGTATGAGGGGGTTTTGAGTCACATATGCTCCTTAATGGCACTCAGTCTACGTTGATAGAAAAAAAGGTTTCAAAAAAAAGTTTCCAGATTAGGACGAAATTTTGGTGGTAGGTTTCAATGACCAAAAATATATGAAATACCAAATAAGGGCGAAACGGCAGTCGTATGAGGTTGTTTTGAGTCACATATGCTCCATAACGGCACTTAGTCTACGTTAATGAAAAAAAGGATTTAAAAAAAAGTTTTCACATTAAGGCGATTTTTTTGTGGTAGGTTTAAATGACAAAAAAATATGAAATACCAAATATGGGGCCAAACGGCCGTCGTATGAGGTGGTTTTGAATAACATATGCTCCTTAACATCACTTATTCTACGTTGATGGAAAAAAAGGTTTCAAATTTTTTTCCCGGATTGAGACGAAATTTTAGTGGTAGGTTTTAATGACCAAAAAAATATGAAATACCTAATATGGGGCAAAATGGCCGTCGTATGAGGTAGTTTTGAGTCACATATGCTCCTTAACAACACTCATCCACGTTAATGGAAAAAAAGGTTTCAAAAAAAGTTTTCTGATTGAGACGAATTTTTTTTGCTAGGTTTCAATGACCAATGAAATATGAAATACCAAATATGGGGCCAAACGACCATCATATGAGGTGGTTTTGAGTAATATATGCTCCGTGACGGAACTCAGTCTACGTTGATGAAAAAAAAGGTTTCAAAAAAAAGTTTCCAGATTGGGAAGAAATTTTGGTGATAGGTTTAAATGAACAAAAAATATGAAATACCAAAATATAGGGCCAAACGACCGTCGGATGAGGTGGTTTTGAATCACATATGCTCCGTAACAGCATTCATACCACGTTGATGGAAAAAATGGTTTGAAAAAAAAGTGTTCAAATTGAGACGAAATTTTTGTGGTAGGTTTCAATTACCAAAAAAATATGGAATACCAAATATGGGGCCAAACGGCAGTCGTATGAGGTGGTTTTGAGTCACATATGCTCCGTAACGGCACTCAGTACACGTTGATGGAAAAAAAGGTTTCAAAAAAAGTTTTCAGATTGCGACCAAAATTTTGTAGTAGGTTCGAATGACCAAAAAAATTTGTAAAAAAAGAAATATGGGGCCAAACGGCCGTCGTATGAGGTGGTTTTGATTCACATATGCTCCGTAACGACACTCATCCACGTTAATGGAAAAAAAGGTTTCAAAAAAAAGTTTTCAGATTGAGACGAAATTTTTGGGGTAAGTTTCAATAACCAAAAAAATATAAAAAATACCAAAAATGGGGCCAAACAGCCGTCGTATGAGGTTGTTTTGAGACACAAATGCTCCTTAAGGGCACTCGGTCTACGTTGATGGAAAAAAAGGTTTCAAAAAAAAGTTTCCAGATTGGAACGAAATTTTGGTGGTAGGTTTCAATGACCAACAAAATATGGGGCCAAACGGCCGTCGTAAGAGGTGGTTTTGAATCACATATGCTCCTTAATGGCACTTAGCCTACGTTGATGGAAAAAAAGGTTTCAAAATTTTTTCCAGATTGAGCCGAACTTTTTGTGGTAGGTTTTAATGACCAAAAATATATGTAATACCAAATGTGGGCCCAAACGGCCGTCGTATGAGGTAGTTTTGAGTCATATATGCTCCTTAACGGCACTCAGTCTACGTTGATGAAAAAAATGTTTCAAAAAAATGTTTCAGATTGGGACGAAATTTTGGTGGTAGGTTTCAATGACCAAAAACATATGAAATACCAAATATGGGGCTAAACGGCCCTCGTATGAGGTGGTTTTGAGTCACATATGCTCCTTACGGCACTCAGTCCACGTTAATGGAAAAAAAGGTTTCAAAAAAAGTTTTCAGATTGAGAGGAAATTTTTGTGGTAGGTTTTAATGACCAATAAAATATAAAATACCAAATATGGGGCCAAACGACCATCATATGAGGTGGTTTTGAGTCATATATGCTCCGTAACAGCACTCATTCCACGTTGATGGAAAAAAGGTTCAAAAAAAAGTGTTCAAATTGAAACGAAATTTTTGTGGTAGGTTTCAATGACCAAAAAATATGGAATACCAAATATGGGGCCAAACGGCCGTCGTATGAGGTGGTTTTGAGTCACATATGCTCCGTAACGGCACTCAGTACACGTTGATGGAAAAAAAAGGTTTCAAAAAAAGTTATCAGATTGAGACCAAATTTTTGTAGTAGGTTTGAATGACCAAAAAAATTTGTATAAAAACCAAATATGGGGCCAAACGGCCGTCGTATGAGGTGGTTTTGAGTCACATATGCTCCGTAACGACACTCATCCACGTTAATGGAAAAAAAGGTTTCAAAAAAAAGTTTTCAGATTGAGACAGTATTTTTGAGGTAGGTTTCAATGACCAAAAAAATATGAAAATACCAAATATGGGGCCAAACGGCGGTCGTATGAGGTGGTTTTGAGTCACAAATGCTCCTTAAGGGCACTCGGTCTACGTTGATGGAAAAAAGGTTTCAAAAAAAGTTTCCAGATTGGGACGAAATTTTCGTGGTAGGTTTCAATGACCAAAAAAATATGAAATACCAAATATGGGGCTAAACGGCCGTCGTATGAGGTGGTTTTGAATATAATGTGCTCCTTAAGGGCACTCAGTCTACGTTGAAGGAAAAAAAGGTTTCAAAAAAAAGTTTCTAGATTGGGACGAAATTTTGGTGGTAGGTTTCAATGACCAAAAAAATATGAAATACCAAATATGGGGCCAAACGGCAGTCGTATAAGGTGGTTTTGAGTCACATATGCTCCGTATCAGCACTAAGTCCACGTTAATGGGAAAAAAAGGTTTCAAAAAAGTGTTTTCAGATTGAGATGAAAATTTTGTGGTAGGTTTCAATTCCAAAAAAATAAGAAATACCGAATATGGGGCCAGACAACTGTCTTATGAATTGGTTTTGAGTCACATTTGCTCCGTTACGGCATTTTATCCATGTTGATGGAAAAAAAATTTTAAAAATAAGTTTTCAGTTTGAGACAAAATATTTGTGGTAGGTTTCAATGACCAAAAAAATATGAAATACCATATATGGGGCCAAACGGCCGTCGTATCAGGTGGTTTTGAAACACATATGCTCCGTAACGGCACTCAGGCTACGTTGATGGGAAAAAAAGTTTAAAAAAAAGTGTCCAAATTGGGAAGAAATTTTTGTGGTAGGTTTCAATGACCAAAAAATATGAAATACCAAATATGGGGACAAACGACCGTCGTATGAAGGGGTTTCAATCACATATGCTCCGTAACAGCACTCATTTCACGTTGATGGAAAAAATGGTTTCAAAAAAAAGTGTTCAAATTGAGACGAATTTTTTTTTCTAGGTTTGAATGACCAATTAAATATGAAATGCCAAATATGGGGCCAAACAGCATTCGTATGAGGTGGTTTTGAGTAACATATGCTCCGTAACGGCACTCAGTATACGTTGATGGAAAAAAAGGTTTCAAAAAAAGTTTTTAGATTGTGACCAAATTTTTGTAGTAGGTTTGAATGACCAAAAAAATTTGTAAAAAACACAAATATGGGGCCAAACGGCCCTCTTATGAGGTGGTTTTGAGTCACATATGCTCCGTAACGACACTCATCCACGTTAATGGAAAAAAAAGTTTCAGAAAAAACTTTTCAGATTGAGACGAAATTTTTGAGGTAGGTTTCAATAACCAAAAAAATATGAAAAATACCAAATATGGGGCCAAACGGCCATCGTATGAGGTGGTTTTGAGTCACAAATTCTCCTTAAGGGCACTCGGTCTACGTTGATGGAAAGAAAGGTTTCAAAATCTTTTTCAGATTGGGACGAAATTTTGGGGGTAGGTTTCAATGACCAAAAAAATATGAAATACCAAATATGGGGCCAAACGGCCGTCGTATGAGGTGGTTTTAAATCACATATGCTCCTTAAGGGCACTTAGTCTACGTTGATAAAAAAAGGTTTCAAAATTTTTTTCCAGATTGGGACGAAATTTTTGTGGTTGGTTTTAATAACCAAAAAAATATGTAATACCAAATGTGGGGACAAACGGCCGTTGTATAAGGTAGTTTTGAGTCATATATGCTCCTTAACGGCACTCAATCTCCGTTGATGAAAAAAAAGTTTTCAAAAAAATGTTTCAGATTGGGACGAAATTTTGGTGGTAGGTTTCAATGACCAAAAACATAGGAAATACCAAATATGGGGTCAAACTGCCGTCGTATGAGGTTGTTTTGAGTCATATATGCTCCTTACGGCACTCAGTCCACGTTGATGGAAAAAAAGGTTTTAAAAAAAGTTTTCAGATTCAGACAAAATTTTTGTGGTAGGTTTGAATGACCAAAAAATTATGAAACACCAAATAAAGGGCCAAACGGCCGTCGTATGAGGTGGTTTTGAGTCACATATGCTCCGTAACGACACTCATCCACGTTAATAAAAAAAAAGGTTTCAAAAAAAGTTTTCAGATTGAGCGGAAATTTTTGTGGTAGGTTTCAATGACCAATAAAATATGAAATACCAAATATGGGGCCAAACGACCATCATATGAGGTGGTTTAGAGTAATATATGCTCTGTAACAGCACTCATACCACGTTGATGGAAAAAAAGGTTTCAAAAAAAAGTGTTCAAATTGAGACGAAATTTTTGTGGTAGGTTTTAATGACCAAAAAATATGGAATACCAAATATGGGGCCAAACGGCCGTCGTATGAGGTGGTTCTGAGTCACATATGCTCCGTAACGGCACTCAGTACACGTTGATGGAAAAAAAAGGTTTCAAAAAAAGTCTTCAGATTGAGACCAAATTTTTGTAGTAGGTTTGAATGACCAAAAAAATTTGTAAAAAAACCAAATATGGGGCCAAACGGCCGTCGTATGAGGTGGTTTTGAGTCACATATGCTTCGTAACGACAATCATCCACATTAATGGAAAAAAAGGTTTCAAAAAAAAGTTTTCAGATTCAGACAAAATTTTTGTGGTAGGTTTCAATGACCATAAAAATATGAAAATACCAAATATGGGGCCAAACGACCATCATATGAGGTGGTTTTGAGTCATATATGCTCCGTAACAGCACTCATTCCACGTTGATGGAAAAAAAGGTTTCAAAAAAGTTTTCAGATTGAGAGGAAATTTTTGTGGTAGGTTTCAATGACCAATAAAATATGAAATACCAAATATGGGGCCAAACGACCATCATATGAGGTGTTTTTGAGTCATATATGGTCCGTAACAGCACTTATTCCACGTTGATGGAAAAAAAGGTTTCAAAAAAAAAGTGTTCAAATTGAGACGAAATTTTTGTGGTAGGTTTCAATGACAAAAAAAAAAGGAATACCAAATATGGGGCCAAACGGTCGTCGTATAAGGTGGTTTTGAGTCACATATGCTCCGTAACGGCACTCATGCACGTTGATAGAAAAAAAGGTTTCAAAAAAGTTATCAGATTGAGACCAAATTTTTGTGGTAGGTTTCAATGACCAAAAAAATATGAAAATACAAAATATGGGGCCAAACGGCGGTCGTATGAGGTGGTTTTGAGTCACAAATGCTCCTTAAGGGCACTCGGTCTACGTTGATGGGAAAAAAGGTTTCAAAAAAAAGTTTCCAAATTGGGACGAAATTTTGGTGGTAGGTTTCAATGACCAAAAAAATATGAAATACCAAATATGGGGCCAAACGGCAGTCGTATGAGGTGGTTTTGAATCATATATACTCCTTAACGGCAGTGAGTACACGTTGATGGAAAAAAAGGTTCAAGATAAAGATTTTTGATTGAGACAAAATTTTTGTGGTAGGTTTCAATGACCAGAATAATATGAAATACCAAATATGGGGCCAGACGGCCGTCGTATGAGGTGGTTTTGAGTCACATATATTTCGTAACGGCACTAAGTCCACGTTAATGGGAAAAAAGGTTTCAAAAAAGGGTTTTCATATTGAGATAAAAATTTGGTGGTAGGTTTCAATTACCAAAAAAATAAGAAATACCGAATATGGGGCCAGACGGCCGTCGTATGAGGTGGTTTTGAGTCACATAGCTCCTTAAGAGCACTCAGTCTACGTTGATGGAAAAAAAGGTTTCAAAAAAAAGTTTCCAGATTGGGACGAAATTTTGGTGGTAGGTTTCAATGACCAAAAAAATATGAAATACCAAATATGGGCCAAACGACCGTCGTATGAGGTGGTTTTGAGTCACATTTGCTCCGTAACGGCACTCAATCCACGTTGATGGAAAAAAAGGTTTCACAAATAAGTTTTTACTTTGAGACGAACTTTTTTGGCAGGTTTCAATGACCAAAAAAATATGAAATACAAAATATGGGTCCAAACGACCGTCGTATGAGGTTGTTTTGAATAAAATATGCTCCGTAACAACACTCATTCCACGTTGATGAAAAAAAGGTTTCAAAAAAAATTCCATATTGAGATGAAATTTTTGTGGTTGGTTTTAATGACGAAAAAAATATGAAATACCAAATATGGGGCGAAACGGTAGTCGTATGAGGTTGTTTTGAGTCACATATGCTCCTTAACGGCACTCAATCTACGTTAATGAAAAAAAGGATTTAAATAAAAGTTTTCAGATTAAGACGAATTTTTTGTGGTAGGTTTAAATGACAAAAAAAATATGAAATACCAAATATGGGGCCAAACTGCCGTCGTATGAGGTGGTTTTGAATCACATATGCTCCTTAACATCACTTATTCCACGTTGATGGAAAAAAAGGTTTCAAAAATTTTTTCCAGATTGAGACGAAATTTTAGTGGTAGGTTTTAATGACCAAAAAAATATGAAATACCAAATATGGAGCCAAACGGCCGTCGTATGAGGTAGTTTTGAGTCATATATGCTTCTCAACGGCACTCAGTCTACCTTGATGTAAAAAAGTTTTCAAAAAAAATGTTTCCAGATTGGGACGAAATTTTGGTGGTAGGTTTCAATGATCAAAAACATATGAAATACCAAATATGGGGCCAAACGGCCATCGTATGAGGTGGTTTTGAGTCACATATGCTCCGTAACGACACTCATTCACGTTAATGGAAAAAAGGTTTGAAAAAAAAGTTCTCAGATTAAGACGAAATTTTTGTGGTTCATTTCAATGACCAAAAAAATATGAAATACCAAATAAGGGGCCAAACGGCCGTCGTATGAGTTGATTTTGAATCACGTATGCTCCGTCACAGCACTCATTCCACGTTGATGGAAAAAAAGGTTTCAAAAAATAATTCCAGATTGAGACGAAATTTTTGTGGTAGGTTTTTATCTCCAAAAAAAAATTTGAAATACCAATATGGTGCCAAATGGACGTCGTATGAGGTGGTTTTGAATCACATATGCGCCTTAACGACACTCAGTCTACGTTGATGGAAAAAAAAAGGTATAATAAAAAAGTTTCCAGATTGGGACGAAATTTTGGTTGTAGGTTTCAATGACCAAAAAAATATGAAATACCAAATATGGGGCCAAACGGCCGTCGTATGAGGTGGTTTTGAGTCACATATGCTCTGTAACGGCACTCAGCCCACGTTGATGGAAAAAAAGGTTGCAAAAAAAAGTGTTCAAATTGAGAAGAAATTTTTGTGGTAGGTTTCAATGACCAAAAAAATATGAAAAACCAAATATGGTGTCAAAAGGCAGTCGTATGAGGTGGTTTTGAATCACATATGCTACGTAACAGCACTCATTCCACGTTGATGGAAAAAATGGTTTAAAAAAAAAGTGTTCAAATTGAGACGAAATTTTTGTGGTAGGTTTCAATGATTAAAAAAATTTGAAATACCAAATATGGGGCGAAACGGCATTCGTATGAGGTGGTTTTGTGTCACATATGCTTCGTAACGGCACTCAGTACACGATGATGGAAAAAAAGTTTTCAAAAAAAGATTTCAGATTGAGACCAAATTTTTGTAGAAGGTTTGAATGACCAAAAAAATTTGAAAAAAAAACAAATATTGGGCCAAACGACCGTCATATTAGGTGGTTTTGAGTCACATATGCTCCTAACGACACTCATCCACGTTAATGGAAAAAAGGTTTCAAATTTTTTTTCAGATTGAGACGAAATTTTTGTGGTAGGTTTCAATGACCAAAAAAATATGAAATACCAAATATGGGCCAAACGGCCGTCGTATGAGGGGGTTTTGAGTCACATATGCTCCTTAAGAGCACTCAGTCTACGTTGATGGAAAAAAAAGGTTTCAAAAAAAAGGTTTCAAAAAAAAGTTTCCAGATTAGGACGAAATTTTGGCTGTAGGTTTCAATGACCAAAAAAAATATGAAATACAAAATATGGGTCCAAACGACCGTCGTATGAGGTGGTTTTGAATAAAATATGCTCCGTAATAGCACTCATTCCACGTTGATGGAAAAAAAGGTTTCAAAAAAAATTCCATATTGAGATGAAAATTTTGTGGTAGGTTTTAATGACGAAAAAAATATAAAATACCAAATATAGGGCGAAACGGCAGTCGTATGAGGTTGTTTTGAGTCACATATGCTCCTTAACGGCACTCAGTCTACGTTAATGAAAAAAAAGGATTTAAAAAAAAGTTTTCAGATTAAGACGAATTTTTTGTGGTAGGTTTAAATGACAAAAAAAATATGAAATACCAAATATGGGGCCAAACGGCCATCGTATGAGGTGGTTTTGAATCACATATGCTCCTTAACATCACTTATTCCACGTTGATGGAAAAAAAGGTTTCAAAATTTTTTCCAGATTAAGACGAAATTTTAGTGGTAGGTTTTAATGACCAAAAAAATATGAAATACCAAATATGGGGCCAAACGGCCGTCGTATGAGGTAGTTTTGAGTCATATATGCTTCTCAACGGCACTCAGTCTACCTTGATGTAAAAAAGGTTTCAAAAAAATGTTTCCAGATTGGAACGAAATTTTGGTGGTAGGTTTCAATGATCAAAAACATATGAAAAACCAAATATGGGGCCAAACGGCCGTCGTATGAGGTGGTTTTGAGTCACATATGCTCCTTAACGGCACTCATCCACGTTAATGGAAAAAAAGGTTTCACAAAAAGTGTTTAGATTGAGACGAATTTTTTTTGCTAGGTTTCAATGACCAATGAAATATGAAATACCAAATATGGGGCCAAACGACCATCATATGAGGTGGTTTTGAGTAATATATGCTCCGTAACGGAACTCAGTCTACGTTGATGGAAAAAAAGGTTTCAAAAAAAAGTTTCCAGATTGGGAAGAAATTTTGGTGATAGGTTTAAATGAACAAAAAATATGAAATACCAAAATATAGAGCCAAACGACCGTCGTATGAGGTGGTTTTGAATCACATATGCTCCGTAACAGCACTCATTCCACGTTGATGGAAAAAATGGTTTCAAAAAAAATTGTTCAAATTGAGACGTAATTTTTGTGGTAGGTTTCAATGACCAAAAAAATATGGAATACCAAATATGGGGCCAAACGGCAGCCGTATGAGGTGGTTTTGAGTCACATATGCTGCGTAACGGCACTCATCCACGTTAATGGAAATAAAAGGTGTTAAAAAAAGTTTTCAGATTGAGACGAAATTTTTGTGGTAGGTTTCAATGACCAAAAAAATATGAAATACCAAATATAGGGCCATAAGGCCGCCGTATGAGGTGGTTTGAGTCATAAATGCTCCTTAAGGGCACTTAGTCTACGTTGATGGAAAAAAAATGTTTCAATGACCTCCTCTCTTTTTCTCTCTTGATGGCAATGCTAATCAAAGCAACAAATCCAAGAAAAACCACAAAATGCTTCAAATAAACAACCCAAAACACAATTTGGCACACAATCTGATGATCTCCTTCAATCAGTTTCAAGAAAAGAGGGTAAGGCAGCAATGGAAAACTGGCCATCAGATTTTGATGGCTCATCATCCAGTAGTGAATTTGATTCAGATGGAGACTATGCAAGTCCAAAAATCCAGTTAGCACTCCAAAGAAGCCAGATTAACACATCTATTCCCATTACTAAAGCTATGATCAATAATGGAGGTAAGCAGTTTGAGAGTAATTTGATCAATGTTGGTTCTAACTTGGTTGATTTAAACCTAAATGCTAGTATAACAACTAGATCATCAATTGATGTTGCCGATAACGATCATGTTACTAACCCACAAAATTCAATACGCAAAAGTCAACTGTTGACTATTACAAACCCTGATCATATTTCTGCTGTATTGAATGATTTTTTGAATGTTGATATGAACTGTCTGGATGCTAATAATGCTACTGCTCAACTGAAACCTATTCTTGAATGGGAGGATGTTAAGGAGGAGGTGGAATATTGGAGTACAGCAGTTGTATGTTTTGTTATAGGAGCAAAACCCCTACCCAGGTGTTTGAGGGATTTCTTAAGAGAATATGGGGAAATCCGGGAGTTGATGTCATTGCTCCTATTGCAAATGGAGGATACTTGGTGAGATTTAAAGATTTGAAGGCTGTTGAAACCACCACAAGTGGAGCCTATTTTTTTGACAACAAACCTTTGACAGTGAGGCAATGGGATCCAGATGCTAGCATGGAGGAATGTGCTACTCCCACAGTTCCTATTTGGATTCAATTGCACAATCTCAGTCTGAAATATTGGGGGAAAAGGAGCCTCAGCAAGATAGTAGGAGTGATTGGTACCCTCAGGAAGATAGACACCTATACTGAATTGAAGCAGAGGACAAAATTTGCTAGAGTTATGGTGGATGTTCAGCTGGATCAAGAATTTCCAGACCAAATTTCATTCATCAATGAGAAGGGTGTGGAAATGGTTCAAGAGGTTTATTATGAGTGGAAGCCTACTAAATGCCTAGTATGCAACAAGTATGGGCATGCTAGAGAGGATTGCTGGCATAAGGAGAAGCCTATCAAAGTTTGGAGGCCTAAGCAAACTGTCAAAATCAGTGTATCTCAAAGAGTGGTGGATGAGGATGGCTTCATCTCCATCACAAAGAAGGGGGGTGTTTCAGCTCAACCTTCACCTGCAAAGAACAAAGCTACACCAGAGGCTGGATATACTGAACACAACAACTCTTTTGAAGTTCTTGGACAGAATTCAATTGGTGCACAGGAGGGAAGTACAAACAAGGATAGGGTGCAGGGGCTGGCAACCTCTATCCCTAATGGATAGTATTTTGATATGGAATACCAGGGGGATTAATAGTTTTAGCAAACAGAGTTTTGTGAGGGACTTCCTCCATCAACATCATGCTAAACTAATATGTCTCCTGGAAACTAAGGTCAAGGCTAACCACATTGGTTCCTTGTACCTCAATATATGTCCAGGTTGGTGTATCACCTCTAACCTACCTTGGCATGGTAAAGGAAGAGTGGTGGTGGCTTGGGACCCTAGTGTATTTCAAGTTGATATCAAAGAGTGTACTGCTCAACTGGTGCATTGTATAATTAAACCAGTGCACTCAACTGCTTTCTTCTGTACTTTTGTGTATGCATTTAACAGAGGTGAAGAGAGGAAGCCTTTATGGAGGGACCTATGCAGGTTGGCTAGCACTGTGAAGGGACCTTGGGTATGGGGAGGTGATTTCAATGTCATCCTTAATGAGGATGAGAAGATAGGAGATGTGCACACAAAGAGGGAAATGCATGATTTCAAGAAGTGTGTAGAATATTGTGGCATGGAAGATATCAAGTTCAGATGCAGATGGTTTACTTGGAACAACAAAAAAGATGAGCATACTAGGGTTATGACCAAGATAGATAGGTTGATGGCTAATCCCTCTTGGTTGTCAACCTACACAAACTCAGAGGTCACTTTTCTCCCTGAGGGGGATTTTGACCATAGTCCAGCATTATTGAGAAGCTACACAGAGGTTCAGGGGTACAAACCTTTCAGATTTCTCAATTTTTAGTGTGAACAGGATGGGTACCATGATTTGCTTAAGGAATTTTAGGCAAAGCCTGTGCAAGGGTATGCTATGTTTCAGATTTATGAGAAGCTCAAACAACTTAAACCTTTTTTGAGGAGGTTTAACAAACATGTGGGGGATGTAGCTAAAAATATGAGACAAGCTGTCAGAGTGTATGAGGAGGCTCAGGAGGACATGCACAACAATATAGGTGATCCTCTGATTGTGCAAAAGGAATACATGGCTGCACAACAACTCAAGAAAGCTAAAAGTGAATATCTTAGTTTTTTGAGACAAAAAACTAGGGAGGAGGGGATCAATTTTGGAGATGATAATACTGCAGTTTTTCATCAGGCTGTTAAAGCTAGCAATCATAAAAATAGAATTAACACTGTGCAGAATGCAGATAGGGATTGGATCCTGGACCCTAAACTAGTATGTGAACAATTCATCCATCATTTCTCAAGTTTCATGAGGGATAGCCATATTGTCTCTAAGATCAAGCCAAAAGTTATTCTTCAGGGTGAGGTCCTTTCTGAGGATATGCAGAAGATGCTAGGCTTGGATTTTACAGCAGAGGAGATTAAAAAGGCTTTATGGTCCATACCTGAAAACAAGGCTCCTGGTATGGATGGGTATGGAAGTTCATTCTTCAAGACAAGCTGGGATACTACAGGTTCTACCTTGGTTGCTGCTGTCCAAGAATTCTTCCATACATGTGTTATGCTGAAGGTGTTGAATACTACCTCAATATCACTAGTGCCAAAAGTGAATTGTCCTACAAAGTCTATGAATATAGACCTATTGCTTGTTGCACTGTGGTGTACAAGTGTATTTCTAAACTGCTCTGTTCCAGGCTTAAAAATGTCCTCCCCTATATTGTCTCATAGAACCAGGGAGCTTTCATTAGTGGAAGAAGTATCATCAACAATATCCTGGTTTGTCAGGATCTTGTTAGACACTATGCTAGGAAGAATGTGCCTTCTAGCTGCTTAATGAAGAGAGATTTGCAGAAAGCTTATGACACAATTGAATGGGATTTCTTACAAGATCTCATGATTGCTCTCAACTTCCCAAGTCACTTCATTAAAGTGATTATGGCCTGTATCTCTACAGCTAGCTTCACTTTACTCATTAATGGTACAAGCCAGGGGTTTTTCAACTCTAAGAGGGGGTTGAGACAAGGGGATCCTGTATCTCCATTACTGTTTACTCTTTGTATGGAGTATCTAACTAGAACTTTGAAGTATATGGGAAGCAGGAAGGACTTCAAGTTCCATCCTAGATGCAATGATCTAAAGCTCAATACACTATGCTTTGCTGATGATTTGCTAGTTTTGTGCAAAGGTGTAATAGCTCTGTTTTAGGAACACCTTTATTAATTGTTAATTATAATATTAGCTTAATTAATTTTGAAACCCTTGTGTTTTAAATGAAAACTTATATTTGATTTTATTATTATTATTAAGAAGTTGTGCTATATTTATTGACATAATTATTTTAAATTATATTTATGGAATTATTTTTAATAATTTAGAGCTATTTATTAATATGAGAAATGATTTTGAATTATTAGTTTTAATGTGATTTATATTTCAAATACACAAATTAATTATATTTGTGTTGGTGTATACTTAATATATTAGAGGGTGGCGTGGCAATGGAAGGGAAGGGAAGAGGTGTTGTGTGTCATGAAATTAGAACAAGAGGGGTGACTCATCAATTAAATAAAAAAAAGAAGACAAAAGGGGAAGGGGTGTTTCCACAGGAAACAGAAACAGAAAGCCAAAGAAGGAAGAACAGGGGGTGAGGACGAGAGAAACAGGGGAAGAGGAAGAGAAAGAAAGAGAGAGAGAAAGAGAGAGGGAGAGCAGCGGCGACGGTGGCGCACGCCACCTGTGGCGAGTTGCCCACTCCGCGAGCAGCCGCAATCACCAACGGCGGCCAACGAAGAAAGAAAGAGGGAGAAACGTGCGAGTATCGGTTCCGGCGTGAAACCCAGGCCATCTCCGGCCACTTTTCCGGCGATTAGAGGAGGAGTAAGATGGGGTAAGATCAAAAATACCTAAACCCTCTATCTATTTAGAGATGATACGCAAAATTGGGGTTTTATTAAGATGGGTGAAGGAATGCGCCTGAGGAGGGCCGTGTGAGTGACCGACGACCACCACCACTGGCCAACCACCACACCACCGCCATCTATGTTTACCTAGAAACCTTAATTGAGGTACTAAACACTTTTATATGTAATTCCTAATTCCCGATTTACTTAGTTGAGTCTACATAATTTTCTCTTGTTCAATTGCTTGGACTATCTGTGAACTATGTGTTATCTGATTGTGAAATTCATATTGTATTCAGAATTCGAAATTGATTGTTAATTCTAGGTCTATGGGAATTGATGGTGAATAAGTTATAATGTGAGATTCTTGATGCTTAGATACGACATTACTGTTAGTCGGAATTTTAGGAATTTTGTAGCATACTGCACCCTTGAAGTTGTCTTGAGTTGGGAATGGGATAGTATGGTTTAGATTATGTGGGTTGAATGTCAGAAGGGAGTTGAAACAATCACAATAAGAGGAAAGTTATGAGTATGAAGGGACTTTGGGTTGTTAGGTTGTTCTCTTGGTAGAATGAGTTCACCTTCGAAGTCATTAATAAGGACATTAAAAGTTCAAACAAGTTTACAAGGTTTTAGGAAGTAAGCACGCAACCAGTGAATAAGATTGTTAAGAACCGTTGATTGCATAAGCAAGTCTAATTAAGATATAAAGGCGGGTAATATGACAACATATCAAAATTTAGAAAGTCTAATAATCAATGGGTTGATTAAGAATGATAAATAACTAGAATTACAAAATGCACTAGATTAATTTAGTCATTGATGGTTGGTGATATAATTTGAGTTGTTTATAGGATTGAGTTAATTGGTTCTATTACGAAGAAATGAATTAGTTAGTTTAAGTGGATCATTGAGGAATGTAAAATATGTGTAAGGGTATTAATAAACTAGTGAAGGAACTATATTTAAGAATGGGAAATTAAGTATATGAGATTTCAGTCACTTAAGTATATGTGATATTTATTCAACTTATAATACAATGGTCGCTAAAGTTTGGTTTTAACTTAAGAAGAAAGATGAATAAAGTGTTAGTTAAACTAGAAAACCGAAAGGCGAATTAGTTTCTTTAATACAATGAGAGACCCCTAAATGATATTACTATAATCCAGATTAACTAGAGAGTTATAATCAATATTAAAATCTTCTTCACGAGTCTATGAACTGGTTAGGGTTGATTTTGAAAGTAGACTAAGAGTCGAAGAGGTTCTAAATCAGAATTCTAAATAAGAGCATATGTATAACGAGGTGGTGTATGTATTAATTAGCAAGTCTAAAATATGAAAGTGAAGTTAACAGCATAACTAGTATATAGCTAAAACTAATTGTTGTTGTTAATAACGAGGAAATGATAAAGCCATAACTATGGTTTATAAAGGTTATACAAACTCAGATGTAAGATACTAAACTGAATCGCCCTAGATCTTATCAAGTCCATGTATTAAGATTAGCAAAACCTTCTTAGCGATTAGTCAAGCTACGTAAATGTCCTAGTTGTGATTGGAGAATTAGTTGTTATGTTCAATTGTTGTTGATTTGGGAGATTCACAAAAGAATCTAATAAAAGGAAGACATTTAGGGCTAGCTTATCCGAGTGACTCTAATATAGAATGAGTATCGATCTGTTCCATTATTGAGGTATACACTAGTAGGGAGTTTATAATGAGAGGAGTTGAGGTTATTAAGGTAAATTATGGAGGTTGAGTTTACGACTGATTAGTAAATGACTATGTTGAGGTCGGTGAAGTGATTCGATTGGAGATGTTATTGGAAAAGGAATTAGCCATAGAGGTCTTGTGGGATATCAGTCATGCTGATAATATCTTTATAATTATTTGAAATGATTTCCAAATCAATTACTTTATATATCACTTGATTTACGAATATTAAAGTGTGATATTTATGAGAATGTGTTACAAGGTGAAATGTGATATGTGATATGTGAAATAAGGTGAATGAGTCGCCACATACTATGTTGAATATTTATAATATAAATAAGAATGGTGAAATGAGGTTGTGAACATGCACCCGGGTTAGGGCGGGTATTCCCTAGCTGTTACCCAATCAGGAGGGGCGAAATCCTGACGTTGAAGGACATGTCCAGTTAAGTCTTGCAAGCAGAACATAAAAGGTGGGGTGACGACCCTCAACAGTTTGGAGACAGCCGGTACGTTGTACCCTCTCCACTCGCGTTCACACCGAGATAAGAAATGGAAATGAATGTTTCTTGTAAGAGACTTAAATGTTTTGGAAATAAGCCGAGTTTTCAAATAAATATTATATCGCTATTACCTTTCCTTATGAACTACGGTTTCAATAAGAGTTGTATACTGTTGTATATTGTTGAGTAAGTGATTTGAAGTATATATAGAGTTTATGTGAATTGTTGTGAATATATGTGATGAGTGTATTAAACAAAAGCCACCAAAGCATGTATTACTTAATTTACGGGTTTAGTACTCAGCGCGTTGCTGATGTGAGTCAAATGTTTTATTTTGTCAATTCTGTGGCCTGTCACTTGGGTGGGTGGCAGCCCCTAATTAGTTACAGGTGGATGCAATGAAGTTGTGGAAGCTTGGAGCAGGAATTCTTATTGCAATTATCTTTATATGTATTGAGGCGAGGACGATCGGTTTTGTAACAACGTAGTTATTAGTTATGTTGTAAATAGTTCTAAAATAGGAATTTGTAAAGTAGAAGCTGGAAATAGTTGCTGGAAATATATTAAAATGATATACAGGTTCATAGTTTGGAAGCAAGTCCTAAGTTAAATTTTAGGCGGTTCGTATTTCAAACGGAGCTCTGCCGAATTTTCTGTAGACTTTTATTATTTAATTAATACCATTCAGATCATTTAGATAACTTCATTTAGTGTTAATGTTTTATAGTTAAAGTTTTAAAAAGTTCAGGTTTTTAGAGTTCCATACTCGTCGTTTTAGGACGATGAGTGTGATGGTAATAGGCCGGATTAAGCGTCCAACTTAATTAGAGCTAAACACAGCGGAAACCTTAATCCGGACTATTACCATCACACTCATCGTCCTAAAACGACGAGTATGGAACTCTAAAAACCTGAACTATTTAAAACTTTAACTATAAAACATTAACACTAGATGAAGTTATCTAAATGATCTAAATGGTATTAATTAAATAATAAAATTCTACAGAAAATTCGGCAGAGCTCCGTTTGAAATACGGACCGCCTAAAAGTTAACTTAGGACTCGCGCCCAAATTATAAACCTGTATAAGATTTTAATATATTTCCAGCAACTATTTCCAGCTTCTACTTTACAAATTCCTATTTTAAAACTATTTACAACATAACTAATAACTACGTTGTTACAAAGCCAATCGTCCTCGCCTCAATACACATAAGGATAGTTGTGATAAGAATTCATGCTTCAAGCTTCCATAACTTCACTGCTTCTACCTGAAACTAATACGACACTGCCACCCACCCAAGTGACAGGCCACAGAAATGACAAAACAAACATTTGACTCCCATCAGCAACGCGCTGAGTACTAAACCCGTAAAATAAGTAAAACATGCTTTGGTGGCTTTTGTTCAAAACACTCGTCACATATATTCAATGCAATTCACATAAACTCCATATATACTTCAAATCACTTACTCAACAATCCTTACAACAATATACAACTCTTATTGAAATCGTAGTTCATAAGAAAAGGTAATAGCGATATAAGATTTATTTGAAAATTCGGCTTATTTCCAAAACATTTAAGTTTCTTACAAGTAACATTCATTTCCATTTCTTATCTCGGTGTGAACGCGAGTGGAGAGGGTACAACGTACCGGCTGTCTCCAAACTGTTGAGGGTCGTCACCCCACCTTTTATGTTCTGCTTGCAAGACTTAACTGGACATGTCCTTCAACGTCAGGATTTCGCCCTCCTGATTGGGTAACAGCTAGGGAATACCCGCCCTAACCCGGGTGCATGTTCACAACCCCATTTCACCATTCTTATTTATATTATATATATTCAACGTAGTAAGTGGCGACTCATTCACCTTATTTCACATATCACATATCACATTTTACCTTGTAACACATTCTCATAAATATCACACTTTAATACTCGTAAATCAAGTTTCATATAAAAATAATCAATTTGGAAATCATTTCACACAATCTCAAAATATATATTTTTAGCATACATGTTACTTCAATATTAATATCCTCAACTAGATCCGCAGCCTCTAAGACCTTCATAACAAATGTCTTTCCCAAATTGATCGAGATAGTTACCTTAATCTTAATAATCTCAACATAACTGTTCAACAATCACTCACACACATAGCTATTTCCATCTACCTTAGACTTCAACGATAAACGAGCAATCTCAATATAACCTAGAACAACTATCTTACATACCCTCTTCTAATTAGACTCCTATGTAAAATCTTTCCCATATCCTTTGATAACTAATCCTCAATTACTGGATTCTAAATACCAATAGGATGTTCCCATGTCTCGATTTATCTCTCAAAAATCTGTATTTATATAACTACCATTCTTCACCAAATCACCAGTATTTTATTTCCGAGTTCATGTAACCCTTACTAACATTAACTATTATTGCTAGTGGCAGTTTTTAAGACCAATATCAAGTTATTCTAGACAACAACTATTCTTATTCTTTGAGCTTTCATATTCCAACTCTAAATTACAACCTTATCACAATTAATGAAGTTGTTGATTTACTATCATGATAGACCTTAGCTCATTTACTAACCGATTAACTTTGGTCGCATTAGCTTTTAAACCATTTAGAACTAATCTCAATACTAATGACATATATAGGTTAATATTAAACTCTAAATGGGTCTATTCTACATTCTTGATTACTATTCGTTTGACACCTAAGTCATCATCGTTCTTAGACGAAAACCACAATTAATGACACTTATACAATATATATAATTTAACGAGAACTCTGAGAGCTTGTATTCAATTCATGTTTATAACCTGCTACTAACTAATGGATATCTTTTAGACTTGGACTTAAGTTTCTTAATTACACTTAACTAACTCAGTTCTTTTAGTCCAAGACTAATTGACTTAATTCTATAAGCCGATTCAAATCAGTTTCCAAATGAATAGTGACCCAATCCCTTACTCAAATTCTATATATTAACATCATTCAACTCTATTTGATAGACTAACTTGAGTTTTCTTATTGACATACTGACCAAGTCCCTAATTCAGTTCTTTAATTCCAAATCTATCTTATTTTCAACAACCTATTGATCACTAGATTCCATTACTGATCCGATTTCGGATATACATGTTAACTCAGATTATTTACCAGCTACTAACTAAACAAAACACAAGCTTTCCACTCCTCTTTCGATTCCCGGAATCACAACATCCCATAATTTTCAACCAGCACTAGCTTGAGCCATCTATTCCAATCTTAACAGAATTCATACCTTAACCCAATCCTATGCTGATTTTCATAATTCAGATTCTAATATCAATGTTATTAACATCCAGAGATACATACTCTAATGGAGCCCAAATTCGGAAAATAATATCACCCAATTTCATACTTCAAATCAATCTACTACCAATTTCCACAACATAGAATCAATACTTAATTTCCATTAATTCAGTAACAACAACACAAACAGACTTCATAGAATTCATAAACAATTTGAGAAATCTATCAAGTAAAGTATATAGATTCAGTCTAGTAAATTAAGAAATAGCAATTCCATGTGAAAGTGTTTAGTACCTCAGTGAGGGTTTCAAAGTGAGCGTAGGTGGCGGTTATGTGGTGGTTGGACAGTGGTGGTGGTCGCCGATGGTTCGCGTGACCCTCCTCACGCACACTCCTTCATCCCTCTCAATAAAATCCCCAATTTTAATCAAAATCTCTAAAATAGATGAGGGTTTTGGTATTTTGGAACTTACTCTATCTATCTCCCTCTCTATTGGCCGGAAAATCGGCCGGAAATGGCCTGTGTTTCGCGGTCGTGGCTGCTGCTCACACGTTTCTCCCTCTTTCTTTCCTCGACGGCTCGTGTTGGTGGTTGCGGCGCTGGCTTGCCGGAGTCGGCCTCCTTCCGGTCGTCTTCTTCCTTCCTCGCCGCTCTTCTCCTCTCTCTCTCTTCTCTCTCTCTCTCTCTCTCTCTCTCTCTCTCTTCCTCTTCCTCTGTTTCTCGCCTCCCCGACCCCAGCTCTCCCTTCTCTCTTTCCTCTTCTGGTTCCCCTTCCCCTTTGTTTTCTTTTTTTTTTTTTTTAATCTTGATGAGTCACCCCCCTCTTGTTCTAATTTCATGACACACAAATCACAAACACACCTCCCCTTCCCTTCAATTGACACGCCTAACCTCACTCTTTTCCCCCCTTATTTTTTTTATATTTTTAATAACCCATTAATATAATCTTATTTATTAAATGTAAAACCTCATTCTAATATATATTTTGTATTACATACACACAAATATAATTAATGTATTATCATAATAATAATTCAAACTCATTTCTTATATTAATAGTAATTCAGATAAAATAATTAAATATAATTACGTCGATAAATATAGTACGACTTCTTAATAATAATAATAAAAACAAATATAAATTTTCATTTAAAACACAAGGATTTCAGAAATTAATTAAGCTAATATTATAATTAACAATTAATAAAGGTGCTCCTAAAACAGAGCTATTACACTCTACCACCCTTATAAAAAGTTTCGTCCTCGAAACTTAAAACAATAAGATTTGAATATAGGAAGTCTTATTAAAATCAATAACGAAATATAATTATACTATTTGATTTAATAAGAAAAGCCAAGATCACAGAACTTCGCGATCAAAAGTTCAGCCTCCATTCATTAACATTTTTGTGTCTCGGCTACCCGATGCCTAGGCTCATCGAGGAGCTAAAATATCAAAATGGTAACCTTGTTGGCATTGAACTTAAGTCATTTCGTTTCAAGAGATCTCGTTTGAAAACTATAATAGCTATTTTCAAACTAAACCAAACTTTACAAAAGAAAATCCTTCCTTTTAAATCCAACGAACGATAATAAATAATTATAATAATAATATAAATAACATATAATATTAATCGTGGTAACCTAATATCAATCATAACTGTAGTCCCAATCAAGACTATTACACTCTTCCCCCTAAAAATGAGTTTTGTCCTCAAAACTCCAATCCACGCTTCCACTGCGCACTCTGATTACTAATTCCTAAGGGTATTATGGGTTCACGTAAGCACATAGTGTCACATATTAGCACATAAGAGACATATAATTCCACATAATGCTCAATGAGCAACACATAATACTTAAAAGGCGTAACTACTCTCAACGGCTTGATTCATTTTAATCCTAAACTCATTTTAAACTTACTTAACTCTTACGCTCGGATATGAAGATCCGTGCGTACCTAAAAACAATCCCGCTCTGATACCATTTGTAACAGCCCGGATTCACCGACCAACTTAATTAGAGCTAAACACAGCGGAAACCTTAATCCGGACTATTACCATCACACTCATCGTCCTAAAACGACGAGTATGGAACTCTAAAAACCTGAACTATTTAAAACTTTAACTATAAAACATTAACACTAGATGAAGTTATCTAAATGATCTAAATGGTATTAATTAAATAATAAAAGTCTACAGAAAATTCGGCAGAGCTCCGTTTGAAATACGGACCGCCTAAAAGTTAACTTAGGACTCGCGCCCAAATTATAAACCTGTATAAGATTTTAATATATTTCCAGCAACTATTTCCAGCTTCTACTTTACAAATTCCTATTTTAAAACTATTTACAACATAACTAATAACTACGTTGTTACAAAGCCAATCGTCCTCGCCTCAATACACATAAGGATAGTTGTGATAAGAATTCATGCTTCAAGCTTCCATAACTTCACTGCTTCTACCTGAAACTAATACGACACTGCCACCCACCCAAGTGACAGGCCACAGAAATGACAAAACAAACATTTGACTCCCATCAGCAACGCGCTGAGTACTAAACCCGTAAAATAAGTAAAACATGCTTTGGTGGCTTTTGTTCAAAACACTCGTCACATATATTCAATGCAATTCACATAAACTCCATATATACTTCAAATCACTTACTCAACAATCCTTACAACAATATACAACTCTTATTGAAATCGTAGTTCATAAGAAAAGGTAATAGCGATATAAGATTTATTTGAAAACTCGGCTTATTTCCAAAACATTTAAGTTTCTTACAAGTAACATTCATTTCCATTTCTTATCTCGGTGTGAACGCGAGTGGAGAGGGGTACAACGTACCGGCTGTCTCCAAACTGTTGAGGGTCGTCACCCCACCTTTTATGTTCTGCTTGCAAGACTTAACTGGACATGTCCTTCAACGTCAGGATTTCGCCCCTCCTGATTGGGTAACAGCTAGGGAATACCCGCCCTAACCCGGGTGCATGTTCACAACCCCATTTCACCATTCTTATTTATATTATATATATTCAACGTAGTAAGTGGCGACTCATTCACCTTATTTCACATATCACATATCACATTTTACCTTGTAACACATTCTCATAAATATCACACTTTAATACTCGTAAATCAAGTTTCATATAAAAATAATCAATTTGGAAATCATTTCACACAATCTCAAAATATATATTTTTAGCATACATGTTACTTCAATATTAATATCCTCAACTAGATCCGCAGCCTCTAAGACCTTCATAACAAATGTCTTTCCCAAATTGATCGAGATAGTTACCTTAATCTTAATAATCTCAACATAACTGTTCAACAATCACTCACACACATAGCTATTTCCATCTACCTTAGACTTCAACGATAAACGAGCAATCTCAATATAACGTAGAACAACTATCTTACATACCCTCTTCTAATTAGACTCCTATGTAAAATCTTTCCCATATCCTTTGATAACTAATCCTCAATTACTGGATTCTAAATACCAATAGGATGTTCCCATGTCTCGATTTATCTCTCAAAAATCTGTATTTATATAACTACCATTCTTCACCAAATCACCAGTATTTTATTTCCGAGTTCATGTAACCCTTACTAACATTAACTATTATTGCTAGTGGCAGTTTTTAAGACCAATATCAAGTTATTCTAGACAACAACTATTCTTATTCTTTGAGCTTTCATATTCCAACTCTAAATTACAACCTTATCACAATTAATGAAGTTGTTGATTTACTATCATGATATACCTTAGCTCGTTTACTAACCGATTAACTTTGGTCGCATTAGCTTTTAAACCATTTAGAACTAATCTCAATACTAATGACATATATAGGTTAATATTAAACTCTAAATGGGTCTATTCTACATTCTTGATTACTATTCGTTTGACACCTAAGTCATCATCGTTCTTAGACGAAAACCACAATTAATGACACTTATACAATATATATAATTTAACGAGAACTCTGAGAGCTTGTATTCAATTCATGTTTATAACCTGCTACTAACTAATGGATATCTTTTAGACTTGGACTTAAGTTTCTTAATTACACTTAACTAACTCAGTTCTTTTAGTCCAAGACTAATTGACTTAATTCTATAAGCCGATTCAAATCAGTTTCCAAATGAATAGTGACCCAATCCCTTACTCAAATTCTATATATTAACATCATTCAACTCTATTTGATAGACTAACTTGAGTTTTCTTATTGACATACTGACCAAGTCCCTAATTCAGTTCTTTAATTCCAAATCTATCTTATTTTCAACAACCTATTGATCACTAGATTCCATTACTGATCCGATTTCGGATATACATGTTAACTCAGATTATTTACCAGCTACTAACTAAACAAAACACAAGCTTTCCACTCCTCTTTCGATTCCCAGAATCACAACATCCCATAAATTTTCAACCAGCACTAGCTTGAGCCATCTATTCCAATCTTAACAGAATTCATACCTTAACACAATCCTATACTGATTTTCATAATTCAGATTCTAATATCAATGTTATTAACATCCAGAGATACATACTCTAATGGAGCCCAAATTCGGGAAATAATATCACCCAATTTCATACTTCAAATCAATCTACTACCAATTTCCACAACATAGAATCAATACTTAATTTCCATTAATTCAGTAACAACATCACAAACAGACTTCATAGAATTCATAAACAATTTGAGAAATCTATCAAGTAAAGTATATAGATTCAGTCTAGTAAATTAAGAAATAGCAATTCCATGTGAAAGTGTTTAGTACCTCAGTGAGGGTTTCAAAGTGAGCGTAGGTGGCGGTTATGTGGTGGTTGGACAGTGGTGGTGGTCGCCGATGGTTCGCGTGACCCTCCTCACGCACACTCCTTCATCCCTCTCAATAAAATCCCCAATTTTAATCAAAATCTCTAAAATAGATGAGGGTTTTGGTATTTTGGAACTTACTCTATCTATCTCCCTCTCTATTGGCCGGAAAATCGGCCGGAAATGGCCTGTGTTTCGCGGTCGTGGCTGCTACTCACACGTTTCTCCCTCTTTCTTTCCTCGACGGCTCGTGTTGGTGGTTGCGGCGCTGGCTTGCCGGAGTCGGCCTCCTTCCGGTCGTCTTCTTCCTTCCTCGCCGCTCTTCTCCTCTCTCTCTCTTTCTCTCTCTCTCTCTCTCTCTCTCTCTCTCTCTTCCTCTTCCTCTGTTTCTCGCCTCCCCGACCCCAGCTCTCCCTTCTCTCTTTCCTCTTCTGGTTCCCCTTCCCCTTTGTTTTCTTTTTTTTTTAATCTTGATGAGTCACCCCCCTCTTGTTCTAATTTCATGACACACAAATCACAAACACACCTCCCCTTCCCTTCAATTGACACGCCTAACCTCACTCTTTTCCCCCCTTATTTTTTTTATATTTTTAATAACCCATTAATATAATCTTATTTATTAAATGTAAAACCTCATTCTAAAATATATTTTGTATTACATACACACAAATATAATTAATGTATTATCATAATAATAATTCAAACTCATTTCTTATATTAACATAAAACTCGATATTATTAAAAGTAATTCCATAAATATAATTTAAAATAATTACGTCAATAAATATAGCACAACTTCTTAATAATAATAATAAAATCAAATATAAGTTTTCATTTAAAACACAAGGGTTTCAGAAATTAATTAAGCTAATATTATAATTAACAATTAATAAAGGTGCTTTAAAACAGAGCTATTACACTCTACCACCCTTATAAAAAGTTTCGTCCTCGAAACTTAAAACAATAAGATTTGAATATAGGAAGACTTATTAAAATCAATAACGAAATACTATAATACTATTTGATTTAACATTAGGAAAGCCAAGATGTTAGAACTTCACGATCAAAAGTTCAGCCTCCATTCATTAACATTTTTGTATCTCGGCTACCCGATGCCTAGGCTCATCGAGGAGCTAAAATATCAAAATGGTAACCTTGTTGGCATTGAACTTAAGTCATTTCGTTTCAAGAGATCTCGTTTGAAAACTATAATAGCTATTTTCAAACTAAACCAAACTTTACAAAAGAAAATCCTTCCTTTTAAATCCAACGAACAATAATAAATAATTATAATAATAATATAAATAAGATATAATATTAATCGTGGTAACCTAATATCAATCATAACTGTAGTCCCAATCAAGACTATTACACTCTTCCCCCCTAAAAATGAGTTTTGTCCTCAAAACTCCAATCCACGCTTCCACTGCGCACTCTGATTACTAATTCCTAAGGGTATTATGGGTTCACGTAAGCACATAGTGTCACATATTAGCACATAAGAGACATATAATTCCACATAATGCTCAATGAGCAACACATAATACTTAAAAGGCGTAACTACTCTCAACGGCTTGATTCATTTTAATCCTAAACTCATTTTAAACTTACTTAACTCTTACGCTCGGATATGAAGATCCGTGCGTACCTAAAAACAATCCCGCTCTGATACCATTTGTAACAGCCCGGATTCACCGACCAACTTAATTAGAGCTAAACACAGCGGAAACCTTAATCCGGACTATTACCATCACACTCATCGTCCTAAAACGATGAGTATGGAACTCTAAAAAAACCTGAACTATTTAAAACTTTAACACTGAAACATTAACACTAAGTGAAGTTATCTAAATGATCTAAATGATATTAATTAAATAATAAAAGTCTACAGAAAATTCGGCAGAGCTCCGTTTGAAATACGGACCGCCTAAAAGTTAACTTAAGACTCGCGCCCAAATTATAAACCTGTATAAGATTTTAATATATTTCCAGCAACTATTTCCAGCTTCTACTTTACAAATTCCTATTTTAAAACTATTTACAACATAACTAATAACTACGTTGTTACAAAGCCAATCGTCCTCGCCTCAATACACATAAGGATAGTTGTGATAAGAATTCATGCTTCAAGCTTCCATAACTTCACTGCTTCTACCTGAAACTAATACGACACTGCCACCCACCCAAGTGACAGGCCACAGAAATGACAAAACAAACATTTGACTCCCATCAGCAACGCGCTGAGTACTAAACCCGTAAAATAAGTAAAACATGCTTTGGTGGCTTTTGTTCAAAACACTCGTCACATATATTCAATGCAATTCACATAAACTCCATATATACTTCAAATCACTTACTCAACAATCCTTACAACAATATACAACTCTTATTGAAATCGTAGTTCATAAGAAAAGGTAATAGCGATATAAGATTTATTTGAAAACTCGGCTTATTTCCAAAACATTTAAGTTTCTTACAAGTAACATTCATTTCCATTTCTTATCTCGGTGTGAACGCGAGTGGAGAGGGGTACAACGTACCGGCTGTCTCCAAACTGTTGAGGGTCGTCACCCCACCTTTTATGTTCTGCTTGCAAGACTTAACTGGACATGTCCTTCAACGTCAGGATTTCGCCCCTCCTGATTGGGTAACAGCTAGGGAATACCCGCCCTAACCCGGGTGCATGTTCACAACCCCATTTCACCATTCTTATTTATATTATATATATATTCAACGTAGTAAGTGGCGACTCATTCACCTTATTTCACATATCACATATCACATTTAACCTTGTAACACATTCTCATAAATATCACACTTTAATACTCGTAAATCAAGTTTCATATAAAAATAATCAATTTGGAAATCATTTCACACAATCTCAAAATATATATTTTTAGCATACATGTTACTTCAATATTAATATCCTCAACTAGATCCGCAGCCTCTAAGACCTTCATAACAAATGTCTTTCCCAAATTGATCGAGATAGTTACCTTAATCTTAATAATCTCAACATAACTGTTCAACAATCACTCACACACATAGCTATTTCCATCTACCTTAGACTTCAACGATAAACGAGCAATCTCAATATAACGTAGAACAACTATCTTACATACCCTCTTCTAATTAGACTCCTATGTAAAATCTTTTCCATATCCTTTGATAACTAATCCTCAATTACTGGATTCTAATTACCAATAGGATGTTCCCATGTCTCGATTTATCTCTCAAAAATCTGTATTTATATAACTACCATTCTTCACCAAATCACCTGTATTTTATTTCCGAGTTCATGTAACCCTTACTAACATTAACTATTATTGCTAGTGGCAGTTTTTAAGACCAATATCAAGTTATTCTAGACAACAACTATTCTTATTCTTTGAGCTTTCATATTCCAACTCTAAATTACAACCTTATCACAATTAATGAAGTTGTTGATTTACTATCATGATAGACCTTAGCTCGTTTACTAACCGATTAACTTTGGTCGCATTAGCTTTTAAACCATTTAGAACTAATCTCAATACTAATGACATATATAGGTTAATATTAAACTCTAAATGGGTCTATTCTACATTCTTGATTACTATTCGTTTGACACCTAAGTCATCATCGTTCTTAGACGAAAACCACAATTAATGACACTTATACAATACATATAATTTAACGAGAACTCTGAGAGCTTGTATTCAATTCATGTTTATAACCTGCTACTAACTAATGGATATCTTTTAGACTTGGACTTAAGTTTCTTAATTACACTTAACTAACTCAGTTCTTTTAGTCCAAGACTAATTGACTTAATTCTATAAGCCGATTCAAATCAGTTTCCAAATGAATAGTGACCCAATCCCTTACTCAAATTCTATATATTAACATCATTCAACTCTATTTGATAGACTAACTTGAGTTTTCTTATTGACATACTGACCAAGTCCCTAATTCAGTTCTTTAATTCCAAATCTATCTTATTTTCAACAACCTATTGATCACTAGATTCCATTACTGATCCGATTTCGGATATACATGTTAACTCAGATTATTTACCAGCTACTAACTAAACAAAACACAAGCTTTCCACTCCTCTTTCGATTCCCAGAATCACAACATCCCATAAATTTTCAACCAGCACTAGCTTGAGCCATCTATTCCAATCTTAACAGAATTCATACCTTAACCCAATCCTATACTGATTTTCATAATTCAGATTCTAATATCAATGTTATTAACATCCAGAGATACATACTCTAATGGAGCCCAAATTCGGGAAATAATATCACCCAATTTCATACTTCAAATCAATCTACTACCAATTTCCACAACATAGAATCAATACTTAATTTCCATTAATTCAGTAACAACATCACAAACAGACTTCATAGAATTCATAAACAATTTGAGAAATCTATCAAGTAAAGTATATAGATTCAGTCTAGTAAATTAAGAAATAGCAATTCCATGTGAAAGTGTTTAGTACCTCAGTGAGGGTTTCAAAGTGAGCGTAGGTGGCGGTTATGTGGTGGTTGGACAGTGGTGGTGGTCGCCGATGGTTCGCGTGACCCTCCTCACGCACACTCCTTCATCCCTCTCAATAAAATCCCCAATTTTAATCAAAATCTCTAAAATAGATGAGGGTTTTGGTATTTTGGAACTTACTCTATCTATGTCCCTCTCTATTGGCCGGAAAATCGGCCGGAAATGGCCTGTGTTTCGCGGTCGTGGCTGCTGCTCACACGTTTCTCCCTCTTTCTTTCCTCGACGGCTCGTGTTGGTGGTTGCGGCGCTGGCTTGCCGGAGTCGGCCTCCTTCCGGTCGTCTTCTTCCTTCCTCGCCGCTCTTCTCCTCTCTCTCTCTTTCTCTCTCTCTCTCTCTCTCTCTCTCTCTTCCTCTTCCTCTGTTTCTCGCCTCCCCGACCCCAGCTCTCCCTTCTCTCTTTCCTCTTCTGGTTCCCCTTCCCCTTTGTTTTCTTTTTTTTTTTTTTTTTAATCTTGATGAGTCACCCCCCTCTTGTTCTAATTTCATGACACACAAATCACAAACACACCTCCCCTTCCCTTCAATTGACACGCCTAACCTCACTCTTTTCCCCCCTTATTTTTTTTATATTTTTAATAACCCATTAATATAATCTTATTTATTAAATGTAAAACCTCATTCTAATATATATTTTGTATTACATACACACAAATATAATTAATGTATTATCATAATAATAATTCAAACTCATTTCTTATATTAACATAAAACTCGATATTAAAAGTAATTCCATAAATATAATTTAAAATAATTACGTCAATAAATATAGCACAACTTCTTAATAATAATAATAAAATCAAATATAAGTTTTCATTTAAAACACAAGGGTTTCAGAAATTAATTAAGCTAATATTATAATTAACAATTAATAAAGGTGCTTTAAAACAGAGCTATTACACTCTACCACCCTTATAAAAAGTTTCGTCCTCGAAACTTAAAACAATAAGATTTGAATATAGGAAGACTTATTAAAATCAATAACGAAATACTATAATACTATTTGATTTAACATTAGGAAAGCCAAGATGTTAGAACTTCACGATCAAAAGTTCAGCCTCCATTCATTAACATTTTTGTATCTCGGCTACCCGATGCCTAGGCTCATCGAGGAGCTAAAATATCAAAATGGTAACCTTGTTGGCATTGAACTTAAGTCATTTCGTTTCAAGAGATCTCGTTTGAAAACTATAATAGCTATTTTCAAACTAAACCAAACTTTACAAAAGAAAATCCTTCCTTTTAAATCCAACGAACAATAATAAATAATTATAATAATAATATAAATAAGATATAATATTAATCGTGGTAACCTAATATCAATCATAACTGTAGTCCCAATCAAGACTATTACACTCTTCCCCCTAAAAATGAGTTTTGTCCTCAAAACTCCAATCCACGCTTCCACTGCGCACTCTGATTACTAATTCCTAAGGGTATTATGGGTTCACGTAAGCACATAGTGTCACATATTAGCACATAAGAGACATATAATTCCACATAATGCTCAATGAGCAACACATAATACTTAAAAGGCGTAACTACTCTCAACGGCTTGATTCATTTTAATCCTAAACTCATTTTAAACTTACTTAACTCTTACGCTCGGATATGAAGATCCGTGCGTACCTAAAAACAATCCCGCTCTGATACCATTTGTAACAGCCCGGATTCACCGACCAACTTAATTAGAGCTAAACACAGCGGAAACCTTAATCCGGACTATTACCATCACACTCATCGTCCTAAAACGACGAGTATGGAACTCTAAAAAAAACCTGAACTATTTAAAACTTTAACACTGAAACATTAACACTAAGTGAAGTTATCTAATTGATCTAAATGATATTAATTAAATAATAAAAGTCTACAGAAAATTCGGCAGAGCTCCGTTTGAAATACGGACCGCCTAAAAGTTAACTTAAGACTCGCGCCCAAATTATAAACCTGTATAAGATTTTAATATATTTCCAGCAACTATTTCCAGCTTCTACTCTACAAATTCCTATTTTTAAACTATTTACAACATAACTAATAACTACGTTGTTACAAAACCGATCGTCCTCGCCTCAATACATATAAGGATAGTTGTGATAAGAATTCCTGCTCCAAGCTTCCACAACTTCATTGCATCCACCTGTCACTAATTAGGGGCTGCCACCCACCCAAGTGACAGGCCACAGAATTGACAAAACAAACATTTGACTCCCATCAGCAACGCGCTGAGTACTAAACCCGTAAAATAAGTAAAACATGCTTTGGTGGCTTTTGTTCAAAACACTCGTCACATATATTCAATGCAATTCACATAAACTCCATATATACTTCAAATCACTTACACAACAATCCTTACAACAATATACAACTCTTATTGAAATCGTAGTTCATAAGAAAAGGTAATAGCGATATAATATTTATTTGAAAACTCGGCTTATTTCCAAAACACTTAAGTTTCTTACAAGTAACATTCATTTCCATTTCTTATCTCGGTGTGAACGCGAGTGGAGAGGGGTACAACGTACCGGCTGTCTCCAAACTGTTGAGGGTCGTCACCCCACCTTTTATGTTCTGCTTGCAAGACTTAACTGGACATGTCCTTCAACGTCAGGATTTCGCCCCTCCTGATTGGGTAACAGCTAGGGAATACCCGCCCTAACCCGGGTGCATGTTCACAACCCCATTTCACCATTCTTATTTATATTATATATATATTCAACGTAGTAAGTGGCGACTCATTCACCTTATTTCACATATCACATATCACTTATCACCTTGTAACACATTCTCATAAATATCACACTTTAATACTCGTAAATCAAGTTTCATATAAAAATAATCAATTTGGAAATCATTTCACACAATCTCAAAATATATATTTTTAGCATACATGTTACTTCAATATTAATATCCTCAACTAGATCCGCAGCCTCTAAGACCTTCATAACAAATGTCTTTCCCAAATTGATCGAGATAGTTACCTTAATATTAATAACCTCAACATAAGTGTTCAACAATCACTCACACACATAGCTATTTCCATCTACCTTAGACTTCAACGATAAACGAGCAATCTCAATATAACCTAGAACAACTATCTTACATACCCTCTTCTAATTAGACTCCTATGTAAAATCTTTCCCATATCCTTTGATAACTAATCCTCAATTACTGGATTCTAAATACCAATAGGATGTTCCCACGTCTCGATTTATCTCTCAAAAATCTATATTTATATAACTACCATTCTTCACCAAATCACCAGTATTTTATTTCCGAGTTCATGTAACCCTTACTAACATTAACTATTATTGCTAGTGGCAGTTTTTAAGACCAATATCAAGTTATTCTAGACAACAACTATTCTTATTCTTTGAGCTTTCATATTCCAACTCTAAATTACAACCTTATCACAATTAATGAAGTTGTTGATTTACTATCATGATAGACCTTAGCTCGTTCACTAACCGATTAACTTTGGTCGCATTAGCTTTTAAACCATTTGGAACTAATCTCAATACTAATAACATATATAAGTTAATTTTAAACTCTAAATGAGACCATTCAGTACTCTTGGTTACTATTCAATTGACACATAGGTCATCCTCGTTCTTAAACCAAAACCACAACTAATGACACTTATACAATATATTTAATTTAACGAGAACTCTCAGAGCTTATATTCAATTTATATTTATAACTTGCTACTAACTAATGGATATTTTATTAAGTATCTTAATTACACTGAACTAACTAACTCGGTTCTTTTAGGCCAAGACTAATTAACTCAATTCTATAAGTCGATTCAAATAACTTTCCAAATTAATAATGATCCTATCCCTTACTCCATTTCTTAATATTAGAATTACTTAACTCAATTCATAAGTGATCTTAGATTATTTCACTAACTGATTCATAAAGATTATGAAAGTATTGAATTCTGTAAGTATACTAATCCATCCCTTTTTGTTATTAATCAACTTTTAGATTAGATATACGACTATGAATTACCCACTAACACTAAGCAATCCGATACACATTTAGATTATTACAAGAACTTACTTTTAAAGAAAAAGCCAAGAATAATCCTATCAACGTCATACTCCTTGCAAGATAAACTAACAACCTTAAAACCTTCACACTCGATGATTATTTAATCCTCATTTGTAATCAACCCAAAACAAATATTCGGCATAAACTATTCCATTTGACACTCTATGGGTTATAACATACTTCGAGCATTCACTCAAAGCTAATGACTTCAATCGAGTCTTAGTTGTTCAAAGATTAACAAGTTTCATACTCCAAGCCATTTCACACTTAGCCTCATTATTCAGAAACCAACACTAATTCGAGACCTAACCCCAAGATGGCATCAAAGATAGATAAAATCTGATTGGAAACTCTAACTAAAGATCCTACTATCACAACAGTAAAACAAAGAGGCAGGAACAACAACAACAATATCAGACCTCATACAACAATAACAACATCCAAGTATCTCAGTTTATATCAACTCAATAATATAATCTTAAATCAGTAACTAAACAATTGAAATTCATTTCTAACTTATAACTGAACAAAATTAGATTAAACATCAACTAATCTAACAATAGGTTTAAAACTGAATTGATGTTCTATAATCATAAGTAATGGTTTAGTACCTCAGTTAGGGTTTCAAAGTGAGCAAGAACGGCAGTGGAGGTGGTCGTCGGTCACTCACACAACCCTCCTCACGCACAATCCTTCATCCCTCTCAAGAAAACCCCCTAATTTTGAGTATAATCTCTAAATAGATAGAGGGTTTAGGTATTTTGGATCTTAGCCCATCTTACTCCTTCTCTAATCGCCGGAAAAGTGGTCGGAGATGGCCTGGGTTTCGCGCCGGAACCGCTACTCGCACGCTTCTCCCTCTTCCTTTCCTCGACGGCTCGTGTTGGTGGTTGCGGCGCTGGCTTGCCGGAGTCGGCCTCCTTCCGGTCGTCTTCTTCCTTCCTCGCCGCTCTTCTCCTCTCTCTCTCTCTCTCTCTCTCTCTCTCTTCCTCTTCCTCTTCCTCTGTTTCTCGCCTCCCCGACCCCAGCTCTCCCTTCTCTCTTTCCTCTTCTGGTTTCACGAATGAAACCAGCCCCCTTCCCCTTTGTTTTCTTTTTTTTTTTTTTTAATCTTATTTGAGTGATGAATCACTCAACTCTCATTTCCCTTGGCACACATACCCCTTTGCCTTCTCTTCAATTGCCACGCGTCCCCTCATTCTTTTCCCTTTTTTTATAACTCATTAATCTAATCTTATTTATTAAATATAAAACTTCTAATATATATTTTGTATTACATAAACACAAATATATTAATGTATCTCTTTAAAATATAAAGTGTTATCAAAATAATAATTCAAACCCATTTCTTACATTAATATAAAGCTCTAAATTATTAAAAGTAATTCCATAAATATAATTTAAAATAATTACGTCAATAAATATAGCACAACTTCTTAGTAATAATAATAAAATCAAATATAAGTTTTCAATTAAAACACAAGGGTTTTAATAATTAATTAAGCTAATATTATAATTAACAATTAATAAAGGTGCTCCTAAAACAGGGCTATTACACTCTACCACCCTTATAAAAAGTTTCGTCCTCGAAACTTAAAACAATAAGATTTGAATATAGGAAGACTTATTAAAATCAATAACGAAATACTATAATACTATTTGATTTAACATTAGGAAAGCCAAGATGTTAGAACTTCACGATCAAAAGTTCAGCCTCCATTCATTAACATTTTTGTATCTCGGCTACCCGATGCCTAGGCTCATCGAGGAGCTAAAACATCAAAATGGTAACCTTGTTGGCATTGAACTTAAGTCATTTCGTTTCAAGAGATCTCGTTTGAAAACTATAATAGCTATTTTCAAACTAAACCAAACTTTACAAAAGAAAATCCTTCCTTTTTAAATCCAACGAACGATAATAAATAATTATAATAATAATATAAATAACATACAATATTAATCGTGGTAACCTAATATCAATCATAACTGTAGTCCCAATCAAGACTATTACACTCTTCCCCCCTAAAAATGAGTTTTGTCCTCAAAACTCCAATCCACGCTTCCACTGCGCACTCTGATTACTACTTCCTAAGGATATTATGGGTTCAAGTAAGCACATAGTATCACATATTAGCACATAAGAGACATATAATTCCACATAATGCTCAATGAGCAACACATAATACTTAAAAGGCGTAACTACTCTCAACGGCTTGATTCATTTTAATCCTGAACTCTTTTTAAACTTACTTAACTCTTACGCTCGGATATGAAGATCCGTGCGTACCCAAAAACAATCCCGCTCTGATACCATTTGTAACAGCCCGGATTCACCGACCAACTTAATTAGAGCTAAACACAGCGGAAACCTTAATCCGGACTATTACCATCACACTCATCGTCCTAAAACGACGAGAATGGAACTCTAAAAAAAACCTGAACTATTTAAAACTTTAACACTGAAACATTAACACTAAGTGAAGTTATCTAATTGATCTAAATGATATTAATTAAATAATAAAAGTCTACAGAAAATTCGGCAGAGCTCCGTTTGAAATACGGACCGCCTAAAAGTTAACTTAAGACTCGCGCCCAAATTATAAACCTGTATAAGATTTTAATATATTTCCAGCAACTATTTCCAGCTTCTACTCTACAAATTCCTATTTTTAAACTATTTACAACATAACTAATAACTACGTTGTTACAAAACCGATCGTCCTCGCCTCAATACATATAAGGATAGTTGTGATAAGAATTCCTGCTCCAAGCTTCCACAACTTCATTGCATCCACCTGTAACTAATTAGGGGCTGCCACCCACCCAAGTGACAGGCCACAGAATTGACAAAACAAACATTTGACTCCCATCAGCAACGCGCTGAGTACTAAACCCGTAAAATAAGTAAAACATGCTTTGGTGGCTTTTGTTCAAAACACTCGTCACATATATTCAATGCAATTCACATAAACTCCATATATACTTCAAATCACTTACACAACAATCCTTACAACAATATACAACTCTTATTGAAATCGTAGTTCATAAGAAAAGGTAATAGCGATATAATATTTATTTGAAAACTCGGCTTATTTCCAAAACACTTAAGTTTCTTACAAGTAACATTCATTTCCATTTCTTATCTCGGTGTGAACGCGAGTGGAGAGGGTACAACGTACCGGCTGTCTCCAAACTGTTGAGGGTCGTCACCCCACCTTTTATGTTCTGCTTGCAAGACTTAACTGGACATGTCCTTCAACGTCAGGATTTCGCCCCTCCTGATTGGGTAACAGCTAGGGAATACCCGCCCTAACCCGGGTGCATGTTCACAACCCCATTTCACCATTCTTATTTATATTATATATATATTCAACGTAGTAAGTGGCGACTCATTCACCTTATTTCACATATCACATATCACTTATCACCTTGTAACACATTCTCATAAATATCACACTTTAATACTCGTAAATCAAGTTTCATATAAAAATAATCAATTTGGAAATTATTTCACACAATCTCAAAATATATATTTTTAGCATACATGTTACTTCAATATTAATATCCTCAACTAGATCCGCAGCCTCTAAGACCTTCATAACAAATGTCTTTCCCAAATTGATCGAGATAGTTACCTTAATATTAATAACCTCAACATAAGTGTTCAACAATCACTCACACACATAGCTATTTCCATCTACCTTAGACTTCAACGATAAACGAGCAATCTCAATATAACCTAGAACAACTATCTTACATACCCTCTTCTAATTAGACTCCTATGTAAAATCTTTCCCATATCCTTTGATAACTAATCCTCAATTACTGGATTCTAAATACCAATAGGATGTTCCCACGTCTCGATTTATCTCTCAAAAATCTATATTTATATAACTACCATTCTTCACCAAATCACCAGTATTTTATAGTGTAATAGTCTTGATTGGGACTACAGTTATGATTGATATTAGGTTACCACGATTAATATTATATCTTATTTATATTATTATTATAATTATTTATTATCGTTCGTTGGATTTGAAAGGAAGGATTTTCTTTTGTAAAGTTTGGTTTAGTTTGAATAGTATTTTGATATGGAATACCAGGGGGATTAATAGTTTTAGCAAACAGAGTTTTGTGAGGGACTTCCTCCATCAACATCATGCTAAACTAATATGTCTCCTGGAAACTAAGGTCAAGGCTAACCACATTGGTTCCTTGTACCTCAATATATGTCCAGGTTGGTGTATCACCTCTAACCTACCTTGGCATGGTAAAGGAAGAGTGGTGGTGGCTTGGGACCCTAGTGTATTTCAAGTTGATATCAAAGAGTGTACTGCTCAACTGGTGCATTGTATAATTAAACCAGTGCACTCAACTGCTTTCTTCTGTACTTTTGTGTATGCATTTAACAGAGGTGAAGAGAGGAAGCCTTTATGGAGGGACCTATGCAGGTTGGCTAGCACTGTGAAGGGACCTTGGGTATGGGGAGGTGATTTCAATGTCATCCTTAATGAGGATGAGAAGATAGGAGATGTGCACACAAAGAGGGAAATGCATGATTTCAAGAAGTGTGTAGAATATTGTGGCATGGAAGATATCAAGTTCAGATGCAGATGGTTTACTTGGAACAACAAAAAAGATGAGCATACTAGGGTTATGACCAAGATAGATAGGTTGATGGCTAATCCCTCTTGGTTGTCAACCTACACAAACTCAGAGGTCACTTTTCTCCCTGAGGGGGATTTTGACCATAGTCCAGCATTATTGAGAAGCTACACAGAGGTTCAGGGGTACAAACCTTTCAGATTTCTCAATTTTTAGTGTGAACAGGATGGGTACCATGATTTGCTTAAGGAATTTTAGGCAAAGCCTGTGCAAGGGTATGCTATGTTTCAGATTTATGAGAAGCTCAAACAACTTAAACCTTTTTTGAGGAGGTTTAACAAACATGTGGGGGATGTAGCTAAAAATATGAGACAAGCTGTCAGAGTGTATGAGGAGGCTCAGGAGGACATGCACAACAATATAGGTGATCCTCTGATTGTGCAAAAGGAATACATGGCTGCACAACAACTCAAGAAAGCTAAAAGTGAATATCTTAGTTTTTTGAGACAAAAAACTAGGGAGGAGGGGATCAATTTTGGAGATGATAATACTGCAGTTTTTCATCAGGCTGTTAAAGCTAGCAATCATAAAAATAGAATTAACACTGTGCAGAATGCAGATAGGGATTGGATCCTGGACCCTAAACTAGTATGTGAACAATTCATCCATCATTTCTCAAGTTTCATGAGGGATAGCCATATTGTCTCTAAGATCAAGCCAAAAGTTATTCTTCAGGGTGAGGTCCTTTCTGAGGATATGCAGAAGATGCTAGGCTTGGATTTTACAGCAGAGGAGATTAAAAAGGCTTTATGGTCCATACCTGAAAACAAGGCTCCTGGTATGGATGGGTATGGAAGTTCATTCTTCAAGACAAGCTGGGATACTACAGGTTCTACCTTGGTTGCTGTTGTCCAAGAATTCTTCCATACATGTGTTATGCTGAAGGTGTTGAATACTACCTCAATATCACTAGTGCCAAAAGTGAATTGTCCTACAAAGTCTATGAATATAGACCTATTGCTTGTTGCACTGTGGTGTACAAGTGTATTTCTAAACTGCTCTGTTCCAGGCTTAAAAATGTCCTCCCCTATATTGTCTCATAGAACCAGGGAGCTTTCATTAGTGGAAGAAGTATCATCAACAATATCCTGGTTTGTCAGGATCTTGTTAGACACTATGCTAGGAAGAATGTGCCTTCTAGCTGCTTAATGAAGAGAGATTTGCAGAAAGCTTATGACACAATTGAATGGGATTTCTTACAAGATCTCATGATTGCTCTCAACTTCCCAAGTCACTTCATTAAAGTGATTATGGCCTGTATCTCTACAGCTAGCTTCACTTTACTCATTAATGGTACAAGCCAGGGGTTTTTCAACTCTAAGAGGGGTTGAGACAAGGGGATCCTGTATCTCCATTACTGTTTACTCTTTGTATGGAGTATCTAACTAGAACTTTGAAGTATATGGGAAGCAGGAAGGACTTCAAGTTCCATCCTAGATGCAATGATCTAAAGCTCAATACACTATGCTTTGCTGATGATTTGCTAGTTTTGTGCAAAGGTGTAATAGCTCTGTTTTAGGAACACCTTTATTAATTGTTAATTATAATATTAGCTTAATTAATTTTGAAACCCTTGTGTTTTAAATGAAAACTTATATTTGATTTTATTATTATTATTAAGAAGTTGTGCTATATTTATTGACATAATTATTTTAAATTATATTTATGGAATTATTTTTAATAATTTAGAGCTATTTATTAATATGAGAAATGATTTTGAATTATTAGTTTTAATGTGATTTATATTTCAAATACACAAATTAATTATATTTGTGTTGGTGTATACTTAATATATTAGAGGGTGGCGTGGCAATGGAAGGGAAGGGAAGAGGTGTTGTGTGTCATGAAATTAGAACAAGAGGGGTGACTCATCAATTAAATAAAAAAAAGAAGACAAAAGGGGAAGGGGTGTTTCCACAGGAAACAGAAACAGAAAGCCAAAGAAGGAAGAACAGGGGGTGAGGACGAGAGAAACAGGGGAAGAGGAAGAGAAAGAAAGAGAGAGAGAAAGAGAGAGGGGAGAGCAGCGGCGACGGTGGCGCACGCCACCTGTGGCGAGTTGCCCACTCCGCGAGCAGCCGCAATCACCAACGGCGGCCAACGAAGAAAGAAAGAGGGAGAAACGTGCGAGTATCGGTTCCGGCGTGAAACCCAGGCCATCTCCGGCCACTTTTCCGGCGATTAGAGGAGGAGTAAGATGGGGTAAGATCAAAAATACCTAAACCCTCTATCTATTTAGAGATGATACGCAAAATTGGGGTTTTATTAAGATGGGTGAAGGAATGCGCCTGAGGAGGGCCGTGTGAGTGACCGACGACCACCACCACTGGCCAACCACCACACCACCGCCATCTATGTTTACCTAGAAACCTTAATTGAGGTACTAAACACTTTTATATGTAATTCCTAATTCCCGATTTACTTAGTTGAGTCTACATAATTTTCTCTTGTTCAATTGCTTGGACTATCTGTGAACTATGTGTTATCTGATTGTGAAATTCATATTGTATTCAGAATTCGAAATTGATTGTTAATTCTAGGTCTATGGGAATTGATGGTGAATAAGTTATAGTGTGAGATTCTTGATGCTTAGATACGACATTACTGTTAGTCGGAATTTTGGGAATTTTGTAGCATACTGCACCCTTGAAGTTGTCTTGAGTTGGGAATGGGATAGTATGGTTTAGATTATGTGGGTTGAATGTCAGAAGGGAGTTGAAACAATCACAATAAGAGGAAAGTTATGAGTATGAAGGGACTTTGGGTTGTTAGGTTGTTCTCTTGGTAGAATGAGTTCACCTTCGAAGTCATTAATAAGGACATTAAAAGTTCAAACAAGTTTACAAGGTTTTAGGAAGTAAGCACGCAACCAGTGAATAAGATTGTTAAGAACCGTTGATTGCATAAGCAAGTCTAATTAAGATATAAAGGCGGGTAATATGACAACATATCAAAATTTAGAAAGTCTAATAATCAATGGGTTGATTAAGAATGATAAATAACTAGAATTACAAAATGCACTAGATTAATTTAGTCATTGATGGTTGGTGATATAATTTGAGTTGTTTATAGGATTGAGTTAATTGGTTCTATTACGAAGAAATGAATTAGTTAGTTTAAGTGGATCATTGAGGAATGTAAAATATGTGTAAGGGTATTAATAAACTAGTGAAGGAACTATATTTAAGAATGGGAAATTAAGTATATGAGATTTCAGTCACTTAAGTATATGTGATATTTATTCAACTTATAATACAATGGTCGCTAAAGTTTGGTTTTAACTTAAGAAGAAAGATGAATAAAGTGTTAGTTAAACTAGAAAACCGAAAGGCGAATTAGTTTCTTTAATACAATGAGAGACCCCTAAATGATATTACTATAATCCAGATTAACTAGAGAGTTATAATCAATATTAAAATCTTCTTCACGAGTCTATGAACTGGTTAGGGTTGATTTTGAAAGTAGACTAAGAGTCGAAGAGGTTCTAAATCAGAATTCTAAATAAGAGCATATGTATAACGAGGTGGTGTATGTATTAATTAGCAAGTCTAAAATATGAAAGTGAAGTTAACAGCATAACTAGTATATAGCTAAAACTAATTGTTGTTGTTAATAACGAGGAAATGATAAAGCCATAACTATGGTTTATAAAGGTTATACAAACTCAGATGTAAGATACTAAACTGAATCGCCCTAGATCTTATCAAGTCCATGTATTAAGATTAGCAAAACCTTCTTAGCGATTAGTCAAGCTACGTAAATGTCCTAGTTGTGATTGGAGAATTAGTTGTTATGTTCAATTGTTGTTGATTTGGGAGATTCACAAAAGAATCTAATAAAAGGAAGACATTTAGGGCTAGCTTATCCGAGTGACTCTAATATAGAATGAGTATCGATCTGTTCCATTATTGAGGTATACACTAGTAGGGAGTTTATAATGAGAGGAGTTGAGGTTATTAAGGTAAATTATGGAGGTTGAGTTTACGACTGATTAGTAAATGACTATGTTGAGGTCGGTGAAGTGATTCGATTGGAGATGTTATTGGAAAAGGAATTAGCCATAGAGGTCTTGTGGGATATCAGTCATGCTGATAATATCTTTATAATTATTTGAAATGATTTCCAAATCAATTACTTTATATATCACTTGATTTACGAATATTAAAGTGTGATATTTATGAGAATGTGTTACAAGGTGAAATGTGATATGTGATATGTGAAATAAGGTGAATGAGTCGCCACATACTATGTTGAATATTTATAATATAAATAAGAATGGTGAAATGAGGTTGTGAACATGCACCCGGGTTAGGGCGGGTATTCCCTAGCTGTTACCCAATCAGGAGGGGCGAAATCCTGACGTTGAAGGACATGTCCAGTTAAGTCTTGCAAGCAGAACATAAAAGGTGGGGTGACGACCCTCAACAGTTTGGAGACAGCCGGTACGTTGTACCCCTCTCCACTCGCGTTCACACCGAGATAAGAAATGGAAATGAATGTTTCTTGTAAGAAACTTAAATGTTTTGGAAATAAGCCGAGTTTTCAAATAAATATTATATCGCTATTACCTTTCCTTATGAACTACGGTTTCAATAAGAGTTGTATACTGTTGTATATTGTTGAGTAAGTGATTTGAAGTATATATAGAGTTTATGTGAATTGTTGTGAATATATGTGATGAGTGTATTAAACAAAAGCCACCAAAGCATGTATTACTTAATTTACGGGTTTAGTACTCAGCGCGTTGCTGATGTGAGTCAAATGTTTTGTTTTGTCAATTCTGTGGCCTGTCACTTGGGTGGGTGGCAGCCCCTAATTAGTTACAGGTGGATGCAATGAAGTTGTGGAAGCTTGGAGCAGGAATTCTTATTGCAATTATCTTTATATGTATTGAGGCGAGGACGATCGGTTTTGTAACAACGTAGTTATTAGTTATGTTGTAAATAGTTCTAAAATAGGAATTTGTAAAGTAGAAGCTGGAAATAGTTGCTGGAAATATATTAAAATGATATACAGGTTCATAGTTTGGAAGCAAGTCCTAAGTTAAATTTTAGGCGGTTCGTATTTCAAACGGAGCTCTGCCGAATTTTCTGTAGACTTTTATTATTTAATTAATACCATTCAGATCATTTAGATAACTTCATTTAGTGTTAATGTTTTATAGTTAAAGTTTTAAAAAGTTCAGGTTTTTAGAGTTCCATACTCGTCGTTTTAGGACGATGAGTGTGATGGTAATAGGCCGGATTAAGCGTTCCGCTGTGTTTAGCTCTAATTAAGTTGGTCGGTAAATCCGGGCTGTTACAAAAGGGGAAATCAAGAGTGCTAGGTTAATCCTTCAAGGCCTTAAACATTTTGAGCTTGTCTCAGGCTTGGTTGCTAACAAAGGCAAGTCTGAACTGTATTGTGCTAATATGGCTGCTGGTGATGTGGAATCTCTGATTCTGAAATCAGGGTTCAAGAGGGGAAGTTAGCCTTTCAAATATCTGGGGCTCCCAATTTGCAATAAAAAACTTAGTGCTGGTGACTGTGATCAACTTATCAAAAAAATTATGCACAGGTTTACAAGATGGCAAACCAAGCATCTCTCTTTTGCTGGGAGACTTCAATCTGTCAATTCTGTACTTATGAGTATCTGCACATACTGGATGCAGATCATTATCTTCCCCAAGGCTGCCATTCATAGAATTAATCAGTTGTGTAGAAGATTTCTTTGGGAAGGCAAAACAGTAGGGGTCAAAGCTGGATATGTAAAGTGGGATACAGTTTGCAAACCCAAGAAGCTTTGAGGACTGGGGGTTAGAAATTTGGCCCTCTGGAATAGAATTGCTGTTGGCAAAATAGCTTGGCAGTTGGCTGACAAAAAAGATACTCTCTGGGTGAAATGGGTTCATAGTGTCTATCTTAGAGGGGATGACTGGTGGGGGTACAAACCCACCACCAATGGGAGCTGGGTATGGGAACAAATTTGCATGGTGAAAGAGGGAATGCAAGACTGGATGCTCCAATCTTGGTGGCCTACTGAAGGTTATTCTATAGCCAAGATTTACCAGGGGATTGAACAGATGGGGATCAAAGTTCCATGGTCTGGTACAGTTTGGAACAGATTGGCTATGCCTAAACATAGTTTCTTATGGTGGCTGGTGATCCAACAAAAACTCCCTGTGAGAGAAAGATTGGCTAGGTTTGGCATTTGTGATTCACAGAGGTGTTGCATATGTGAACTCCACCTAGAGAGCCATCAACATGTATTTTTTGATTGCCAGTATGCTAGGAAGATATGGCAGGAAATTTGCTCTTGGCTAGGCATACACAGGATGTTTGATAGTATGAAACAACTACTGTGCTGGCTTAGGAGAGGAAGACAGTGTTCACTTGTGCAGCAGCAAGTTTTCAAAGCAACTGCAGCAGGGCTTTTATATTGCATATGGGGTGCTAGAAACCAATCTTTTTGGTTGTGTAAAACCCCTTTAGTGTTATACATAGTACAAAGAATCAAATTTTTTGTTAGTAAAAGACTTCACATGCTTTATACTTGTAAATTGGAAGAAAGAGATAGGAAATGGTTACAAGGTCTTTGTAACTAAGTACATGTGCCTCTGAGGTGGGGCTTGTCCCATCCTAAAAGGTGTTAGGGTGTAAACACAGTTGGGTGATATATCAAATTCTTTATTTACTAAAAAAAAAAAGGTTTCAAAAAAAAGTTTCCAGGTTGGGACGAAATTTTGGTGGTAGGTTTCAATGACCAAAAAAATATGAAATACCAAATATGGGGCAAAACGGCCGTCGTATGAGGTGGTTTTGAGTCACATATGCTCCGTAACGGCATTCAGTCTACGTTGATGGAAAAAAAGGTTTCAAGATAATGATTTCAGATTCAGACAAAACTTTTGTGGTAGGTTTCAACGACCAAAAGAATATGAAATACCAAATATGGGGCCAGACGGCCATCGTATGAGGTGGTTTTGAGTAACATATGCTCCGTAACGGCACTAAGTCCAAGTTAATGGGAAAAAAAAGGTTTCAAAAAAGTGTTTTCAGATTGAGATGAAAATTTTCTGGTAGGTTTCAATTACAAAAAAAATATGAAATACCGAATATGGGGCTAGACGACCGTTGTATGAGGTGGTTTTGAGTCACATTTGCTCCGTAACGGCACTCAATCCACGTTGATGAAAAAAGGTTTCAAAAATAAGTTTTCAGTTTGAGACGAAATTTTTGTGGTAGGTTTCAATGACCAAAAAAATATGAAATACCATATAGGGGGCCAAACGGCCGTCGTATCAGGTGGTTTTGAATCACATATGCTCCGTAACAGCACTCAGTCTACGTTGATGGAAAAAAGGTTTCAAAAAAAGTTTCCAAATTGGGAAGAAATTTTGGTGGTAGGTTTCAATGACCAAAAAATATGAAATACCAAATGTGGGGCCAAATGACCGTCGTATGAGGTGGTTTTGAATAAAATATGCTCCGTAACAGCACTCATTCCACGTTGATGGAAAAAAAGGTTTCAAAAAAAATTCCATATTGAGACGAAATTATTGTGGTAGGTTTTAATGACAAAAAAAAATATGAAATACCAAATATGGGGCCAAACGGGAGACGTATGAGGTGGTTTTGGGTCATATATGCTCCCTAACGGCACTCAGTCTACGTTGATGGAAAAAAAGGTTTTAAAAAAAGTTTTCTGATTGAGACCAAATTTTTGTGGTAGGTTTGAATGACCAAAATTATGAAATACCAAATATGGGGCCAAACGGCCGTCGTATGAGGTGGTTTTGAGTCACATATGCTCCGTAACGGTACTAAGTCCACGTTAATGGAAAAAAAAGGTTTCAAAAAGTGTTTTCAGATTGAGATGAAAATTTTCTGGTAGGTTTCAATTACAAAAAAATATGAAATACCGAATATGGGGCTAGACGACCGTTGTATGAGGTGGTTTTGAGTCACATTTGCTCCGTAACGGCACTCAATCCACGTTGATGAAAAAAGGTTTCAAAAATAAGTTTTCAGTTTGTGACGAAATTTTTGTGGTAGGTTTCAATGACCAAAAAAATATGAAATACCATATAGGGGGCCAAACGGCCGTCGTATCAGGTGGTTTTGAATCACATATGCTCCGTAACAGCACTCAGTCTACGTTGATGGAAAAAAAGGTTTCAAAAAAAAGTTTCCAAATTGGGAAGAAATTTTGGTGGTAGGTTTCAATGACCAAAAAATATGAAATACCAAATGTGGGGCCAAATGACCGTCGTATGAGGTGGTTTTGAATAAAATATGCTCCGTAACAGCACTCATTCCACGTTGATGGAAAAAAAGGTTTCAAAAAAAATTCCATATTGAGACGAAATTATTGTGGTAGGTTTTAATGACAAAAAAAAATATGAAATACCAAATATGGGGCCAAACGGGAGACGTATGAGGTGGTTTTGGGTCATATATGCTCCCTAACGGCACTCAGTCTACGTTGATGGAAAAAAAGGTTTTAAAAAAAGTTTTCTGATTGAGACCAAATTTTTGTGGTAGGTTTGAATGACCAAAATTATGAAATACCAAATATGGGGCCAAACGGCCGTCGTATGAGGTGGTTTTGAGTCACATATGCTCCGTAACGGTACTAAGTCCACGTTAATGGAAAAAAAAAGGTTTCAAAAAGTGTTTTCAGATTGAGATGAAAATTTTCTGGTAGGTTTCAATTACAAAAAAAATATGAAATACCGAATATGGGGCTAGACGACCGTTGTATGAGGTGGTTTTGAGTCACATTTGCTCCGTAACGGCACTCAATCCACGTTGATGAAAAAAGGTTTCAAAAATAAGTTTTCAGTTTGTGACGAAATTTTTGTGGTAGGTTTCAATGACCAAAAAAATATGAAATACCATATAGGGGGCCAAACGGCCGTCGTATCAGGTGGTTTTGAATCACATATGCTCCGTAACAGCACTCAGTCTACGTTGATGGAAAAAAAGGTTTCAAAAAAAAGTTTCCAAATTGGGAAGAAATTTTGGTGGTAGGTTTCAATGACCAAAAAATATGAAATACCAAATGTGGGGCCAAATGACCGTCGTATGAGGTGGTTTTGAATAAAATATGCTCCGTAACAGCACTCATTCCACGTTGATGGAAAAAAGGTTTCAAAAAAATTCCATATTGAGACGAAATTATTGTGGTAGGTTTTAATGACAAAAAAAAATATGAAATACCAAATATGGGGCCAAACGGGAGACGTATGAGGTGGTTTTGGGTCATATATGCTCCCTAACGGCACTCAGTCTACGTTGATGGAAAAAAAGGTTTTAAAAAAAGTTTTCTGATTGAGACCAAATTTTTGTGGTAGGTTTGAATGACCAAAATTATGAAATACCAAATATGGGGCCAAACGGCCGTCGTATGAGGTGGTTTTGAGTCACATATGCTCCGTAACGGTACTAAGTCCACGTTAATGGAAAAAAAAAGGTTTCAAAAAGTGTTTTCAGATTGAGATGAAAATTTTCTGGTAGGTTTCAATTACAAAAAAAATATGAAATACCGAATATGGGGCTAGACGACCGTCGTATGAGGTGGTTTTGAGTCACATTTGCTCCGTAACGGCACTCAATCCACGTTGATGAAAAAAGGTTTCAAAAATAAGTTTTCAGTTTGAGACGAAATTTTTGTGGTAGGTTTCAATGACCAAAAAAATGTGAAATACCATATAGGGGGCCAAACGGCCGTCGTATCAGGTGGTTTTGAATCACATATGCTCCGTAACAGCACTCAGTCTACGTCGATGGAAAAAGCTTTCAAAAAAAAGTTTCCAAATTGGGAAGAAATTTTGGTGGTAGGTTTCATTGACCAAAAAATATGAAATACCAAATATGGGGCCAAACGACCGTCGTATGAGGTGGTTTTGAATAAAATATGCTCCGTAACAGCACTCATTCCACGTTGATGGAAAAAAAGGTTTCAAAAAAATTCCACATTGAGACGAAATTATTGTGGTAGGTTTTAATGACCAAAAAAATATGAAATACCAAATATGGGGCCAAACGGGAGACGTATGAGGTGGTTTTAAGTCATATATGCTCCTTAACGGCACTCAGTCTACGTTGATGGGAAAAAAGGTTTTAAAAAAAGTTTTCTGATTGAGACCAAATTTTTGTGGTAGGTTTGAATGACCAAAATTATGAAATACCAAATATGGGGCCAAACGGCCGTCGTATGAGGTGGTTTTGAGTCACATTTGCTCCGTAACGACACTCATCCACGTTAATGGAGAAAAGGTTTCAAAAAAAAGTTTTCAGATTGAGGCGAAATTTTTGTGGTAGGTTTTAATGACCAATAAAATATGAAATACCCAATATGGGGCCAAACGGTCATCATATGAGGTGGTTTTGAGTCATATATGCTCCGTAACGGAACTCAGTCTACGTTGTTGGAAAAAAGGTTTCAAAAAAAGTTTCCAGATTGGGAAGAAATTTACGTGGTAGGTTTAAATGACCAAAAAATATGAAATACCAAATATAGGGCCAAACGACCGTCGTATGAGGTGGTTTTGAATCACTTATGCTCCGTAAATGTACTCATTCCACGTTGATGAAAAAAAAGGTTTCAAAAAAAAGTGTTCAAATTGAGACAAATTATTTGTGGTAGGTTTCAATGACCAAAAAAATATGAAATACAAAATATGGGGCCAAACGACCGTCGTATGAGGTGGTTTTGAGTCACATATGCTCTGTAACGGCACTATGTACACGTTGATGGAAAAAAAGTTTCAAAAAAAGTTTCAGATTGAGACCAAATTTTTGTAGGAGGTTTGAATGACCAAAAAAATATGAAATACCAAATATGGGGCCAAAAGGCCGCCGTATGAGGTGGTTTTGAGTCACATATGCTCCGTAACGGCACTGTGTACACGTTGATGGAAAAAAAGGTTTCAAGATAATGATTTCAGATTGGGACGAAATTTTGGTGGTAGGTTTCAACGACCATAAAAATATGAAATACCAAATATCGGACCAGACGGCCGTCGTATGAGGTGGTTTTGAGTCAAATATGTTCCGTTACGGCACTAAGTCCATGTTAATGGGAAAAAAAGGTTTCAAAAAAGTGTTTTCAGATTGAGATGAAATTTTTGTGGTAGGTTTGAATGACCAAAAAATTATGAAATACCGAAAATAGGGCTAGACGACCGTCGTATGAGGTGGTTTTGAGTCACATATGGTCCGTAACGACACTCATCCACGTTAATGGAAAAAAAGGTTTCAAAAAAAAGTTTTCAGATTGAGACGAAATTTTTGTGGTAGGTTTTAATGACCAATAAAATATGAAATACCAAATATGGGGCCAAACGGCCATCATATGATGTGGTTTTGAGTCATATATGCTCCGTAACGGAACTCAGTCTATGTTGTTGGAAAAAAAGGTTTCAAAAAAAAGTTTCCAGATTGGGAAGAAATTTTGGTGGTAGGTTTAAATGACCAATAAATATGAAATACCAAATATAGGGCCAAACGACCGTCGTATGAGGTGGTTTTGAGTCACATATGCTCCGTAAATGTACTCATCCACGTTGATGGAAAAAAAGTTTCAAAAAAAGTTTCAGATTGAGACCAAATTTTTGTAGGAGGTTTGAATGACCAAAAAAATATGAAATACCAAATATGGGGCCAAAAGGCCGCCGTATGAGGTGGTTTTGAGTCACATATGCTCCGTAACGGCACTCAGTCTACGTTGATGGAAAAAAAGGTTTCAAAAAAAGTTTCCAAATTGGGACGAAATTTTGGTGGTAGGTTTCAATGACCAAAAAAAATATGAAATACCAAATATGGGGCAAAACGGCCGTCGTATGAGGTGGTTTTGAGTAACATATGCTCCGTAAGGGCACTTAGTCTACGTTGAAGGAAAAAAAGGTTTCAAAAAAAAATTTCCAGATTGGGACGAAATTTTTGTGGTAGGTTTCAATGACCAAAATTATATGAAATACCAAATATGCGGCAAAACGGCCGTCATATGAGGTGGTTTGAGTCACGTATGCTCCGTAACGGCACTGAGTACACGTTGATGAAAAAAAGATTTCAAGATAATGATTTCAGATTGAGACGAAATTTTTGTGGTAGGTTTCAACGACCAAAAAAATATGAAATACCAAATATGGGGCCAGACGGCCGTCGTATGAGGTGGTTTTGAGTCAAATATGCTCCGTTACGGCACTAAGTCCACGTTAATGGGAAAAAAAAGGTTTCAAAAAAGTGTTTTCAGATTGAGATGAAATTTTTGTGGTAGGTTTGAATGACCAAAAAATTATGAAATACCAAAAATAGGGCTAGACGACCGTCGTATGAGGTGGTTTTGAGTCACATATGCTCTGTAACGACACTCATCCACGTTAACGGAAAAAAAGGTTTCAAAAAAAAGTTTTCAGATTCTGACGAAATTTTTGTGGTAGGTTTTAATGACCAATAAAATATGAAATACCAAATATGGGGCCAAACGGCCATCATATGAGGTGGTTTTGAGTCATATATGCTACGTAACGGAACTCAGTCTACGTTGTTGGAAAAAAAGGTTTCAAAAAAAAGTTTCCAGATTGGGAAGAAATTTTGGTGGTAGGTTTAAATGACCAAAAAATATGAAATACCATATATAGGGACAAACGACCGTCGTATGAGGTGGTTTTGAATCACTTATGATCCGTAAATGTACTCATTCCACGTTGATGGAAAAAAAGGTTTTAAACAAAAGTTTTCAAATTGAGACGAAATATTTGTGGTAGGTTTCAATGACCAAAAAAATATGAAATACGAAATATGGGGCCAAACGACCGTCGTATGAGGTGGTTTTGAGTCACATATGCTCCGTAACGGCACTTAGTACACGTTGATGGAAAAAAAGTTTCAATAAAAGTTTCAGATTGAGACCAAATTTTTGTAGGAGGTTTGAATGACCAAAAAATATGAAATACCGAATATAGGGCCAAAAGGCCGCCGTATGAGGTGGTTTTGAGTCACATATGCTCCGTAACGGCACTCAGTCTATGTTGATGAAAAAAAAGGTTTCAAAAAAAAGTTTCCAGGTTGGGATGAAATTTTGGTGGTAGGTTTCAATGACCAAAAATATATGAAATACCAAATATGGGGCAAAACGGCCGTCGTATGAGGTGGTTTTGAGTCACATATGCTCCGTAAGGGCACTCAGTCTATGTTAATGGAAAAAAAGGTTTCAAAAAAAAAATTCCAGATTGGGACGTAATTTTGGTGGTAGGTTTCAATGACCAAAATAATATGAAATACCAAATATGCGGCAAAACGGCCGTCGTATGAGGTGGTTTTGAGTCACATATGCTCCTTAACGGCACTGAGTACACGTTGATGGAAAAAAAGGTTTCAAGATAATGATTTCAGATTGAGACGAAATTTTTGTAGTAGGTTTCAATGACCAAAAAAATATGAAATACCAAATATGGGGCCAGACGGCCGTCGTATGAGGTGGTTTTGAGTCAAATATGCTCCGTTACGGCACTAAGTCCACGTTAATGGGAAAAAAAGGTTTCAAAAAAGTGTTTTCAGATTGAGATGAAATTTTTGCGGTAGGTTTTAATGGCCAAAAAATTATGAAATACCGAAAATAAGGCTAGACGACCGTCGTATGAGGTGGTTTTGAGTCACATATGCTCCGTAACGACACTCATCCACGTTAATGGAAAAAAGGTTTCAAAAAAAGTTTTCAGATTGTGAAGAAATTTTTGTGGTAGGTTTCAATGACCAATAAAATATGAAATACCAAATATGGGGCCAAACGGCCGTCGTATGAGGTGGTTTTGAGTCACATATGCTCCGTAACGGCATTCAGTCTACGTTGATGGGAAAAAAAGTTCAAAAAAAAGTTTCCCGATTGGGGAGAAATTTTGGTGGTTGGTTTCAATGACCAAAAAATATGAAATGCCAAATATAGGGCCAAACGACCGTCGTATGAGGTGGTTTTGAATCACATATGCTCTGTCACAGCATTCATTCCACGTTGATGGAAAAAAAGGTTTCAAAAAAAAGTGTTCAAATTGAGATGAAATTTTTGTAGTAGGTTTCAATGACCAAAAAAATATGAAATACCAAATATGGGGCCAAACGGCCGTCGTATGAGGTGGTTTTGAATCACATATGCTCCGTAACGGCACTTAGTCCACGTTGATGGAAAAAAAGGTTTCAAAATAAAATTCCAGATTCAGACGAATTTTTGTGGTAGGTTTTAATGACCAAAAAAAATATGAAATAGCAAATATGGGGCCAAACGGCCGTCGTATGAGGTGGTTTTGAGTCACATATGCTCCTTAACGACACCTAATATACTTTAATGGAAAAAAAGGTTTCAAAAAAAAGTTTCCAGATTGGGACGAAATTTTGGTGGTAGGTTTCATTACCAAAAATATATGAAATACCAAAGATGGGGTCAAACAGCCGTCGTATGAGGTGGTTTTGAGTCACATATGCTCCTTAAGGGCAATCAATCTACGTTGATGGAAAAAAAGGTTTTAAAAAAAAATTTCCAAATTGGGACGAAATTTTGGTGGTAGGTTTTTTTTTTGCTACGTGAAAATATATTGAACCATACAAAAACTATTACAACCTAACTTATAGATGTGACAACCCTTCTAGGAAGGCTCCCCACAACTACAAGTCATATGTTCTTGATTTCATCTAACCAAGACTTAGAGCTAATACAAGCTTTAGAGAAATATATTACATCAATTCTCTTCCTAATACAAAGATTAATATGATTAATAGAAGTTGGAATGCTAGGCACACACTCGTCCCAAAGGACTTGATTCCTAGCTTGCCAAACCATATATATCACAGCAGCAACTGAGGCACACACAAGCCATCTCTTAACCTTTTTCATTCTTCCTATCCTACTGATCCAGTCTAGGCATTGCTCCATGCTGAACCATCTTTTCTTCACCTGTAACCAATCCAATACTCCATCCCAGAGTGCTCTACTGTATTTACATTCAAACATCAGTTGATCAATGTGTTCATCATGACTGCCACAGATTAAGCAGTGAATCTCATTACAAACACCAAATCTTCCCAATCTAGCTCTATTCATAAGCCTTTTATGAGCAGCCACCCAGAGAATACATCTGTGTTTACGGAGTGATAATCTGTTCCAAACTGACTTCACCCAACAAACTTGTATACCCTGACTCTGGATGCTATGATAAAGCTTCTCAATGTTGTAGGCATGCCCTAAAGTAGGAAACCAGCCTTCATTCTTCACTTTTTCCTTCACTTTGCAAATATGCTTCCAAACCCAGCTCACTTCCCCATGTGTATAGTCACTCCAACTGTGACCTTTGATGTATACGCTACTAACCCACTTCACCCAGAGAGTATCTTTTTTCTGTGCTATGTTCCACACATGTTTACCAACAACAAGAGTATTCCAAATGCTGATATTTCTAACCCCTAACCCTCCATATTTCTCTGGACTACAAATTTTATCCCATGCAACATAGCCAACTTTCCTGTTCTTCTCATTGCCTTTCAATAAGTAGTCTCTACAAATCTGATTTATCCTCTTTAGCACAGATTTAAATAGGATGAAAATTTGCATCCAATAATTACAAATGTTCATCAAAACAGCATTAACCAAAGTGAGTCTCCCATCAAAGGAAAGGTTTCTTGCATCTAGGATGAAATCTGAATCTGTGATTGTTGCCTTGTAGCTTCAATATCCCGGTGAGATATTCCATACACAGAACAAAGATCAAAGGGGACATTGGATCTCCCTGTCTAATACCTCTTTTTGCTTCAAATAACTCTGTATAAGAGCCATTCAACAATAGTGTAAATTTCACAGTGGAGATACACTCCATAACAACATCAATGAACTTAGTAGGGAAGTGAAAGGCAGTCAATAAATCTCTAATAAAATTCCATTCAATGGTATCATATGCCTTCTGCAGGTCCACCTTCAATAAACACCCTTTAGCAGCCATTCTCCTGTTGTAGTGCCTAATAAGATCTTGGCATACCAAGATATTATCCTTAATGCTTCTCCCTGAGACAAAAAGCCCCTTGATTCTGACTGATTAAAGAAGGTAGAACTCTTTTCAATCTTGAGCAAATCAACTTTGAAATGGCTTTGTATAGCACACTACAGCATGCTATTGGTCTATAATCACTGACTTGGGAAGGACACTTCACTTTGGGAATCAAAGTGATTGCAGTAATATTCACTTCCTTGAGCAATTTCCTTGAGACAAAAAACTCCTTAATAGCTTCACACACTCCCTTTCCTACCACATCCCAGCTATGCTTGAAAAAGCCACTGGTATACCCATCAATGCCAGGGGTTTTGCTATTTTGAATAGACTAAATAGCCTCATTTTTTTCAGTATCAGAGAAACAAAGATTCAGCATTGGTAGATGATTATCTTGCACCAAAGCAACCCTGTTCCATGATTTTCTTTCTCACTGATTTTACATGAACCTTACTATTACTGACAAAGGTTATGAAATGGTTGATAAACAACTCTCTGACTGTAGCATAATCATATTCCCAATCCCCATCAATATTCATAACAGTATTAATAGAGTTTCTTTGAGCCCTCATTTCAATACTAGAATGAAAAAATTTTGTATTAGCATCCCCCTCCATGATCCACTCCCCTCTAACTTTTTGCATCAAGAAAGACAAATAACTACTCTTCAAGCTTCTAAACTCAAAGTTAGCAACATACTCATCATGAACAAGGTGAGGATTACCTGGGTCATCATGCACTTTGTTCTGGCACACTTGCAACCTCTCTTCAGCTTGAAGAAATTTGGAATGTATATCTCCAAATCCCTTCTTGTTAAGCTGATTAAAATCATGCTTTAACAACTTCAGCTTTTCCAAGTCTTGAACATTTTATAGCCAGGAACCTCTAAAAGCCACACTCTTGCAACTATGTCATAGTAATTCTTATACTGACACCACATCTCAAAAAACCTAAAGGGGTAGTTACCCTGAGGCCTTGACCAAAAAAATATGAAATACCAAATATGGGGCCAAACGGCTGTCGTATGAGGTGGTTTTGAGTCAAATATGCTCCGTATCGCCACTCAGTCCACGTTGATGGAAAAAAGGTTTCAAAAAACGTTTTCAGATTGAGACGAAATTTTTTTGGTATTTTTTAAATGAAAAAAAATATGAAATACAAAAAATGAGGCCAAACCGCCGTCGTATGAGGTGGTTTTGAGTCACATATGTTCCGTAACGGTACTCAGTCTACATTGATGGAAAAAAGGTTTCAAAAAAAAGTCTATATATTAGGAAGAAATTTTGGTGGTAGGTTTTAATACACACAAAAATATGAAATACCAAATATGGGGCCACACGACCGTCGTATGAGGTGGTTTTGAATCACATATGCTCCTTAAGGGCACTCAGTCTACGTTGATGGAAAAAAGGTTTCAAAAAAAGTTTCTAGATCGGGACAAATTTTGTGGTAAGTTTCAAAGACCAAAAAAATATGAAATACCAAATATGGGGCAAAAACGCCGTCGTACGAGGTGGTTTTGAGTCACATATGCTCCGTAACGGCACTGAGTACACGTTGATGGAAAAAAGGTTTCAAGATAATGTTTTCAGATTGAGACGAAATTATTGTGGTAGGTTTCATGACCAAAAAAATATGAAATACCAAATATGGGGCCAGACGGCCGTCGTATGAGGTTCTTTTGAGTCACATATGCTCCGTAACGGCACTAAGTCCACGTTAATGGGAAAAAAAAAGGTTTTAAAAAAGTGTTTTCAGATTGAGCTGAAAATTTTGTGGTAGGTTTCAATTACCAAAAACATAAGAAATACCGAATATGGGGCCAGACGACCGTCGTATGAGGGTGTTTTGAGTCACATTTGCTCCGTAACGGCACTCAATCCACGTTGATGGAAAAAAGGTTTCGAAAAAAAGTTTTCAGTTTGAGACGAAATTTTTGTGGTAGGTTTAAATGACCAATAAATTATGAAATAGCACATCTCGGGCCAAACGGCCGTCGTATCAAGTGGTTTTGAGTCACATATGCTCATAACGATACTCATCCACGTTAATGGAAAAAAAGGTTTCAAAAAAAAAATTTCAGATTGAGACGAAAATTTTGTGGTAGGTTTCAATGACCAAAAAAATATGAAATACCAAATATGGGCCAAACGGCCGTCCTATGAGGGGGTTTTGAGTCACATATGCTCCTTAAGGGCACTCAGTCTACGTTGATGGAAAAAAGGTTTCAAAAAAAAGGTTTCAAAAAAAAGTTTCCAGATTAGGACGAAATTTTGGTGGTAGGTTTCAATGACCAAAAACATATGAAATACCAAAAATATGGGCCAAACGACCGTCGTATGAGGTGGTTTTGAGTCACATTTGCTCCGTAACGGCACTCAATCCACGTTGATGGAAAAAAAGGTTTCACAAATAAGTTTTTAGTTTGAGACGAAATTTTTGTGACAGGTTTCAATGACAAAAAAAATATGAAATACAGAATATGGGTCCAAACGACCGTCGTATGAGGTGGTTTTGAATAAAATATGCTCTGTAACAGCACTCATTCCACGTTGATGGAAAAAAAGGTTTCAAAAAAAATTTCATATGGAGATGAAATTTTTGTGGTAAGTTTTAATGACGAAAAAAATATGTAATACCAAATATGGGGCGAAACGGCGGTCGTATGAGGTTGTTTTGAGTCACATATGCTCCTTAACGGCACTCAGTCTACGTTAACGAAAAAAATGATTTTAAAAAAAGTTTTCAGATTAAGACGAATTTTTTGTGGTAGGTTTAAATGACAAAAAAAATATGAAATACCAAATATGGGGCCAAACGGCCGTCGTATGAGGTGGTTTTGAATCACATATGCTCCTTAACATCACTTATTCCACGTTGATGGAAAAAAAGGTTTCAAATTTTTTTTCCAGATTGAGACGAAATTTTAGTGGTAGGTTTTAATGACCAAAAAAATATGAAATACCAAATATGGGGCCAAACGGCCGTCGTATGAGGTAGTTTTGAGTCATATATGCTTCTTAACGGCACTCAGTCTACCTTGATGTAAAAAAGGTTTAAAAAAATGTTTCCATATTGGGACGAAATTTTGGTGGTAGGTTTCAATGATCAAAAACATATGAAATACCAAATATGGGGCCAAACCGCCGTCGTATGAGGTGGTTTGAGTCACATATGCTCCTTAACGGTACTCATCCACGTTAATGAAAAAAAGGTTTCAAAAAAGTTTTCAGATTGAGACGAAATTATTTTGCTAGGTTTCAATGACCAATGAAATATGAAATACCAAATATGGGGCCAAACGACCATCATATGAGGTGGTTTTGAGTAATATATGCTCCGTAACGGAACTCAGTCAACGTTGATGGAAAAAAAGGTTTCAAAAAAAGGTTTCCAGATTGGGAAGAAATTTTGGTGATAGGTTTAAATGAACAAAAAATATGAAATACCAAAATATAGGGCCAAACGACCGTCGTATGAGGTGGTTTTGAATCACATATGCTCCGTAACAGCACTCAATCCACGTTGATGGAAAAAAAGGTTTCGAAAAAAAGTTTTCAGTTTGAGACGAAATTTTTGTGGTAGGTTTAAATGACCAATAAATTATGAAATAGCATATCTCGGGCCAAACGGCCGTCGTATCAAGTGGTTTTGAGTCACATATGCTCATAACGACACTCATCCACGTTAATGGAAAAAACGGTTTCAAAAAAAAAATTTCAGATTGAGACGAAAATTTTGTGGTAGGTTTCAATGACCAAAAAAATATGAAATACCAAATATGGGCCAAACGGCCGTCCTATGAGGGGGTTTTGAGTCACATATGCTCCTTAAGGGCACTCAGTCTACGTTGATGGAAAAAAAGGTTTCAAAAAAAAAGGTTTCAAAAAAAAGTTTCCAGATTAGGACGAAATTTTGGTGGTAGGTTTCAATGACCAAAAACATATGAAATACCAAAAATATGGGCCAAACGACCGTCGTATGAGGTGGTTTTGAGTCACATTTGCTCCGTAACGGCACTCAATCCACGTTGATGGAAAAAAAGGTTTCACAAATAAGTTTTTAGTTTGAGACGAAATTTTTGTGGCAGGTTTCAATGACAAAAAAATATGAAATACAGAATATGGGTCCAAACGACCGTCGTATGAGGTGGTTTTGAATAAAATATGCTCTGTAACAGCACTCATTCCACGTTGATGGAAAAAAAGGTTTCAAAAAAAATTTCATATGGAGATGAAATTTTTGTGGTAAGTTTTAATGACGAAAAAAATATGTAATACCAAATATGGGGCGAAACGGCGGTCGTATGAGGTTGTTTTGAGTCACATATGCTCCTTAACGGCACTCAGTCTACGTTAACGAAAAAAAAGGATTTTAAAAAAAGTTTTCAGATTAAGACGAATTTTTTGTGGTAGGTTTAAATGACAAAAAAAATATGAAATACCAAATATGGGGCCAAACGGCCGTCGTATGAGGTGGTTTTGAATCACATATGCTCCTTAACATCACTTATTCCACGTTGATGGAAAAAAAGGTTTCAAATTTTTTTTCCAGATTGAGACGAAATTTTAGTGGTAGGTTTTAATGACCAAAAAAATATGAAATACCAAATATGGGGCCAAACGGCCGTCGTATGAGGTAGTTTTGAGTCATATATGCTTCTTAACGGCACTCAGTCTACCTTGATGTAAAAAAGGTTTCAAAAATATGTTTCCATATTGGGACGAAATTTTGGTGGTAGGTTTCAATGATCAAAAACATATGAAATACCAAACATGGGGCCAAACCGCCGTCGTATGAGGTGGTTTGAGTCACATATGCTCCTTAACGGTACTCATCCACGTTAATGAAAAAAAAAGGTTTCAAAAAAAGTTTTCAGATTGAGACGAAATTTTTTTGCTAGGTTTCAATGACCAATGAAATATGAAATACCAAATATGGGGCCAAACGACCATCATATGAGGTGGTTTTGAGTAATATATGCTCCGTAACGGAACTCAGTCAACGTTGATGGAAAAAAGGTTTCAAAAAAGGTTTCCAGATTGGGAAGAAATTTTGGTGATAGGTTTAAATGAACAAAAAATATGAAATACCAAAATATAGGGCCAAACGACCGTCGTATGAGGTGGTTTTGAATCACATATGCTCCGTAACAGCACTCATTCCACGTTGATGGAAAAAATGGTTTCAAAAAAAAGTGTTCAAATTGAGACGAAATTTTTGTGGTAGGTTTCAATGACCAAAAAAATATGGAATACCAAATATGGGGCCAAACGGCAGTCGTATGAGGTGGTTTTTAGTCACTTATGCTGCGTAACGGCACTCATCCACGTTAATGGAAAAAAAAGGTGTTAAAAAAAAGTTTTCCGATTGAGACGAAATTTTTGTGGTAGGTTTCAATGACCAAAAAAATATGAAATACCAAATATAGGGCCATAAGGCCGCCGTATGAGGTGGTTTGAATCACAAATGCTCCTTAAGGGCACTCAGTCTACGTTGATGGAAAAAAGGTTTCAATGACCTCCTCTCTTTTTCTCTCTCTTTGAGCTCCCGTTGGTGATGGCAAACACAAGGAGTAGGCAGGGGAAGGGGTGAAATCTGTTGGTGGCAATGCTAATCAAAGCAACAAATCCAAGAAAAACCCACAAAATGCTTCAAATAAACAACCCAAAACACAATCTGGCACACAATTTGATGATCTCCTTCAATCAGTTTCAAGAAAAGAGGGTAAGGCAGCAATGGAAAACTGGCAATCAAATTTTGATGGCTCATCATCCAGTAGTGAATTTGATTCAGATGGAGACTATGCAAGTCCAAAAATCCAGTTAGCACTCCCAAGAAGCCAGATTAACACATCTGTTCCCATTACTAGAGCTATGATCAATAATGGAGGTAAGCAGTTTGAGAGTAATTTGATCAATGTTGGTTCTAACTTGGTTGATTTAAACCTAAATGCTAGTATAACAACTAGATCATCAATTGATGTTACCGATAACGATCATGTTACTAACCCACAAAATTCAATACGCAAAAGTCAACTGTTGACTATTACAAACCCTGATCATATTTCTGCTGTATTGAATGATTCTGTGAATGTTGATATGAACTGTCTGGATGCTAATAATGCTACTGCTCAACTGAAACCTATTCTTGAATGGGAGGATGTTAAGGAGGAGGTGGAATTTTGGAGTACAACAGTTTTATGTTTTGTTATAGGAGCAAAACCCCCTACCCAAGTGTTTGAGGGATTTCTTAAGAGAATATGGGGAAATCTGGGAGTTGATGTCATTGCTCCTATTGCAAATGGAGGATACTTGGTGAGATTTAAAGATTTGAAGGCTGTTGAAACCACCACAAGTGGAGCCTATTTTTTTGACAACAAACCTTTGACAGTGAGGCAATGGGATCCAGATGCTAGCATGGAGGAATGTGCTACTCCCACAGTTCCTATTTGGATTCAATTGCACAATCTCAGTCTGAAATATTGGGGGAAAAGGAGCCTCAGCAAGATAGTAGGAGCGATTAGTATCCTCAGGAAGATAGACACCTATACTGAATTGAAGCAGAGGACAAAATTTGCTAGAGTTATGGTGGATGTTCAGCTGGATCAAGAATTTCCAGACCAAATTTCATTCATCAATGAGAAGGGTGTGGAAATGGTTCAAGAGGTTTATTATGAGTGGAAGCCTACTAAATGCCTAGTATGCAACAAGTATGGGCATACTAGAGAGGATTGCTGGCATAAGGAGAAGCCTTCCAAAGTTTGGAGGCCTAAGCAAACTGTCAAAATCAGTGTATCTCAAAGAGTGGTGGATGAGGATGGCTTCATCTCCGTCACAAAGAAGGGGGGTGTTTCAGCTCAACCTTCACCTGCAAAGAACAAAGCTACACCAGAGGCTGGATATACTGAACACAACAACTCTTTTGAGGTTCTTGGACAGAATTCAATTGGTGCACAGGAGGGAAGTACAAACAAGGATAGGGTGCAGGGGCTGGCAACCCCTATCCCTAATGGATAGTATTTTGATATGGAATACCAGGGGGATTAATAGTTTTAGCAAACAGAGTTTTGTGAGGGACTTCCTCCATCAACATCATGCTAAACTAATATGTCTCCTGGAAACTAAGGTCAAGGCTAACCACATTGGTTCCTTGTACCTCAATATATGTCCAGGTTGGTGTATCACCTCTAACCTACCTTGGCATGGTAAAGGAAGAGTGGTGGTGGCTTGGGACCCTAGTGTATTTCAAGTTGATATCAAAGAGTGTACTGCTCAACTGGTGCATTGTAGAATTAAACCAGTGCACTCAACTACTTTCTTCTGTACTTTTGTGTATGCATTTAACAGAGGTTAAGAGAGGAAGCCTTTATGGAGGGACCTATGCAGGTTGGCTAGCACTGTGAAGGGACCTTGGGTATGGGGAGGTGATTTCAATGTCATCCTTAATGAGGATGAGAAGACAGGAGATGTGCACACAAAGAGGGAAATGCATGATTTCAAGAAGTGTGTAGAATATTGTGGCATGGAAGATATCAAGTTCAGTGGCAGATGGTTTACTTGGAACAACAAACAAGATGAGCATACTAGGGTTATGACCAAGATAGATAGGTTGATGGCTAACCCCTCTTGGTTGTCAACCTACACAAACTCAGAGGTCACTTTTCTCCCTGAGGGGGATTTTGACCATAGTCCAGCATTTTTGAGAAGCTACACAGAGGTTCAGGGGTACAAACCTTTCAGATTTCTCAATTTTTGGTGTGAACAGGATGGGTACCATGATTTGCTTAAGGAATTTTAGGCAAAGCCTGTGCAAGGGTATGCTATGTTTCAGATTTATGAGAAGCTCAAACAACTTAAACCTCTTTTGAGGAGGTTTAACAAACATGTGGGGGATGTAGCTGGTAATATGAGACAAGCTGTCAGAGTGTATGAGGAGGCTCAGGAGGACATGCACAATAATATAGGTGATCCTCTGATTGTGCAAAAGGAATACATGGCTGCACAACAACTCAAGAAAGCTAAAAGTGAATATCTTAGTTTTTTGAGACAAAAAACTAGGGAGGAGTGGATCAATTTTGGAGATGATAATACTGCAGTTTTTCATCAGGCTGTTAAAGCTAGCAATCATAAAAATAGAATTAACACTGTGCAGAATGCAGATGGGGATTGGATCCTGGACCCTAAACTAGTCAATGAACAATTCATCCATCATTTCTCAAGTTTCATGAGGGATAGCCATACTGTCTCTAAGATCAAGCCAAAAGTTATTCTTCAGGGTGAGGTCCTTTCTGAGGATATGCAGAAGATGCTAGGCTTGGATTTTACAGCAGAGGAGATTAAAAAGGCTTTATGGTCCATACCTGAAAACAAGGCTCCTGGTATGGATGGGTATGGAAGTTCATTCTTCAAGACAAGCTGGGATACTACAGGTTCTACCTTGGTTGCTGCTGTCCAACAATTCTTCCATACATGTGTTATGCTGAAGGTGTTGAATACTACCTCAATATCACTAGTGCCAAAAGTGAATTGTCCTACAAAGGTTTATGAATATAGACCTATTGCTTGTTGCACTGTGGTGTACAAGTGTATTTCTAAACTGCTCTGCTCCAGGCTTAAAAATGTCCTCCCCTATATTGTCTCACATAACCAGGGAGCTTTCATTAGTGGAAGAAGTATCATCAACAATATCCTGGTTTGTCAGGATCTGGTTAGACACTATGCTAGGAAGAATGTGCCTTCTAGCTGCTTAATGAAGATAGATTTGCAGAAAGCTTATGACACAATTGAATGGGATTTCTTACAAGATCTCATGATTGCTCTCAACTTCCCAAGTCACTTCATTAAAGTGATTATGGCCTGTATCTCTACAGCTAGCTTCACTTTACTCATTAATGGTACAAGCCAGGGGTTTTTCAACTCTAAGAGGGGGTTGAGACAAGGGGATCCTGTATCTCCATTACTGTTTACTCTTTGTATGGAGTATCTAACTAGAACTTTGAAGTATATGGGAAGCAGGAAGGACTTCAAGTTCCATCCTAGATGCAATGATCTAAAGCTCAATACACTATGCTTTGCTGATGATTTGCTAGTTTTGTGCAAAGGGGAAATCAAGAGTGCCAGGTTAATCCTTCAAGGCCTTAAACATTTTGAGCTTGTCTCAGGCTTGGTTGCTAACAAAGGCAAGTCTGAACTGTATTGTGCTAATATGGCTGCTGGTGATGTGGAATCTCTGATTCTGAAATCAGGGTTCAAGAGGGGAAGTTGGCCTTTCAAATATCTGGGGGTCCCAATTTGCAATAAAAAACTTAGTGCTGGTGACTGTGATCAACTTATCAAAAAAATTATGCACAGGTTTACAAGATGGCAAACCAAGCATCTCTCTTTTGCTGGGAGACTTCAATTGGTCAATTATGTACTTATGAGTATCTGCACATACTGGAAGCAGATCATTATCTTCCCCAAGGCTTCCATTCATAGAATTAATCAGTTGTGTAGAAGATTTCTTTGGGAAGGCAAAACAGAAGGGGTTAAAGCTGGATATGTAAAGTGGGATACAGTTTGCAAACCCAAGAAGCTTGGAGGACTGGGGGTTAGAAATTTGGCCCTCTGGAATAGAATTGCTGTTGGCAAAATAGCTTGCCAGTTGGCTGACAAAAAAGATACTCTCTGGGTGAAATGGGTTCATAGTGTCTATCATAGAGGGGATGACTGGTGGGGGTACAAACCCACCACCAATGGGAGCTGGGTATGGAAACAAATTTGCATGGTGAAAGAGGGAATGCAAGACTGGATGCTCCAATCTTGGTGGCCTACTGAAGGTTATTCTATAGCCAAGATTTACCAGGGGATTGAACAGATGGGGATCAAAGTTCCATGGTCTGGTACAGTTTGGAACAGATTGGCTATGCCTAAACATAGTTTCTTATGGTGGTTGGTGATCCAACAGAAACTCCCTGTGAGAGAAAGATTGGCTAGGTTTGGCATTTGTGATTCACAGAGGTGTTGCATATGTGAACTCCACCTAGAGAGCCATCAACATGTATTTTTTGATTGCCAGTATGCTAGGAAGATATGGCAGGAAATTTGCTCTTGGCTAGGCATACACAGGATGTTTGAAAGTATGAAACAACTACTGTGCTGGCTTAGGAGAGAAAGACAATGTTCACTTGTGCAGCAGCAAGTTTTCAAAGCAACTGCAGCAGGGCTTTTATATTGCATATGGGGTGCTAGAAACCAATCTTTTTGGTTGTGTAGAACCCCTTCAGTGTTATACATAGTACAAAGAATCAAATTTTTTGTTAGTAAAAGACTTCACATGCTTATACTTGTAAATTGAAAGAAAGAGATAGGAAATGGTTACAAGGTCTTTGTAACTAAGTACATGTGCCTGTGAGGTGGGGCTTGTCCCATCCTAAAAGGTGTTAGGGTGTAAACACAGTTGGGTGATATATAAAATTCTTTATTTACTCAAAAAAAAAAAGGTTTCGAAAAAAAGTTTCCTGGTTGGGACGAAATTTTGGTGGTAGGTTTCAATGACCAAAAAAATATGACATACCAAATATGGGGCAAAACGGCCGTCGTATGAGGTGGTTTTGAGTCACATATGCTCCGTAACGGCACTGAGTACACGTTGATGGAAAAAAAGGTTTCAAGATAATGATTTCAGATTGAGACAAAACTATTGTGGTAGGTTTCAACGACCAAAAAAATATGAAATACCAAATATGGGGCCAGACGGCCATCGTATGAGGTGGTTTTGAGTCACATATGCTCCGTAACGGCACTAAGTCCAAGTTAATGAAAAAAAAAGGTTTCAAAAAAGTGTTTTCAGATTGAGATCAAAATTTTCTGGTAGGTTTCAATTACAAAAAAAATATGAAATACCGAATATAGGGCTAGACAACCGTCGTATGAGGTTGTTTTGAGTCACATTTGCTCCGTAACTGCACTCAATCCACGTTGATGAAAAAAGGTTTCAAAAATAAGTTTTCAGTTTGAGACGAATTTTTTGTGGTAGGTTTCAATGACCAAAAAAATATGAAATACCATATAGGGGGCCAAACGGCCGTCGTATCAGGTGGTTTTGAATCACATATGCTCCGTAACAGCACTCAGTCTACGTTGATGGAAAAAAAGGTTTCAAAAAAAAGTTTCCAAATTGGGAAGAAATTTTGGTGGTAGGTTTCAATGACCAAAAAATATGAAATACCAAATATGGGGCCAAACGACCGTCGTATGAGGTGGTTTTGAATAAAATATGCTCCGTAATAGCACTCATTCCACGTTGATGGAAAAAAAGGTTTCAAAAAAAATTCCATATTGAGACAAAATTATTGTGGTAGGTTTTAATGACCAAAAAAATATGAAATACCAAATATGGGGCCAAACGGGAGACGTATGAGGTGGTTTTGAGTCATATATGCTCCTTAACGGCACTCAGTCTACGTTGATGGAAAAAAAGGTTTCAAAAAAAGTTTTCTGATTGAGACCAAATTTTTGTGGTAGGTTTGAATGACCAAAATTATGAAATACCAAATATGGGGCCAAACGGGCGTCGTATGAGGTGGTTTTGACTCACATATGCTCCGTAACGGCACTTAGTCCACGTTAATGGGAAAAAAAAGGTTTCAAAAAAGTGTTTTCAGATTGAGATGAAAATATTCTGGTAGGTTTCAATTACAAAAAAAATATGAAATACCGAATATGGGGCGAGACGACCGTCGTATGAGGTGGTTTTGAGTCACATTTGCTTTGTAACGGCACTCAATCCATGTTGATGAAAAAAGGTATCAAAAATAAGTATTCAGTTTGAGACGAAATTTTTGTGGTAGGTTTCAATGACCAAAAAAATATGAAATACCATATAGGGGGCCAAACGGCCGTCGTGTCAGGTGGTTTTGAATCACATATGCTCCGTAACAGCACTCAGTCTACGTTGATGGAAAAAAAGGTTTCAAAAAAAAGTTTCCAAATTGGGAAGAAATTTTGGTGGTAGGTTTCAATGACCAAAAAATATGAAATACCAAATATGGGGCCAAACGACCGTCGTATGAGGTGGTTTTGAATAAAATATGCTCCGTAACAGCACTCAGTCTACTTGATGGGAAAAAAGGTTTTAAAAAAAGTTTTCTGATTGAGACCAAATTTTTGTCGTAGGTTTGAATGACCAAAATTATGAAATACAAAATATGGGGCCAAACGGCCCTCATATGAGGTGGTTTTGAGTCACATATGCTCCGTAACAACACTCATCCACGTTAATGGAAAAAAAGGTTTCAAAAAAAAGTTTTCAGATGGAGACAAAATTTTTGTGGTAGGTTTTAATGACTAATAAAATATGAAATACCAAATATGGGGCCAAACGGCCATCATATGAGGTGGTTTTGAGTCATATATGCTCCGTAACGGAACTCAGTCTACGTTGTTGTAAAAAAAGGTTTCAAAAAAATGTTTCCAGATTGGGAAGAAATTTTGGTGGTAGGTTTAAATGACCAAAAAATATGAAATACCAAATATAAGGCCAAACGACCGTCGTATGAGGTGGTTTTGAATCACTTATGCTCCGTAAATGTACTCATTCCACGTTGATGGAAAAAAGTTTTCAAAAAAAAGTGTTCAAATTGAGACGAAATATTTGTGGTAGGTTTCAATGACCTAAAAAATATGAAATACAAAATATGGGGCCAAACGACCGTCGTATGAGGTGGTTTTGAGTCACATATGCTCCGTAACGGCACTTAGTAGACGTTGATGGAAAAAAAGTTTCAAAAAAAGTTTCAGATTGAGACCAAATTTTTTAGGAGGTTTGAATGACCAAAAAAATATGAAATACCAAATATGGGGCCAAAAGGCCGCCGTATGAGGTTGTTTGAGTCACATATGCTCCGTAACGGCACTCAGTCTACGTTGATGGAAAAAAAGGTTTCAAAAAAAAGTTTCCAGATTGGGACGAAATTTTGGTGGTAGGTTTCAATGATCAAAATAATATGAAATACCAAATATGCGGCAAAACGGCCGTCGTATGAGGTGGTTTTGAGTCACATATGCTCCGTAACGGCACTGAGTAGACGTTAATGGAAAAAAAGGTTTCAAGATAATGATTTCAGATTGGGACGAAATTTTTGTGGTAGGTTTCAACGACAATAAAAAATATGAAATACCAAATATGGGGCCAGACGGCCGTCGTATGAGGTGGTTTTGAGTCAAATATGCTCCGTTACGGCACTAAGTCCACGTTAATGGGAAAAAAAAGGTTTCAAAAAAGTGTTTTCAGATTCAGATGAAATTTTGGTGGTAGGTTTGAATGACCAAAAAATTATGAAATACCGAAAATAGGGCTAGACGACCGTCGTATGAGGTTGTTTTGAGTCGCATATGCTCCGTAACGACACTCATCCATGTTAATGGAAAAAAATGTTTCAAAAAAAAGTTTTCAAATTGAGACGAAATTTTTGTGGTAGGTTTTAATGACCAATAAAATATGAAATACCAAATATGGGGCCAAACGGCCATCATATGAGGTGGTTTTGAGTCATATATGCTCCGTAACGGAACTCAGTCTATGTTGTTGGAAAAAAAGGTTTCAAAAAAAAGTTTCCAGATTGGGAAGAAATTTTGGTGGTAGGTTTAAATGACCAAAAAATATGAAATACCAAATATAGGGCCAAACGACCGTCGTATGAGGTGGTTTTGAGTCACATATGCTCCGTAAATGTACTCATTCCACGTTGATGGAAAAAAAGTTTCAAAAAAAGTTTCAGATTGAGACCAAATTTTTGTAGGAGGTTTGAATGACCAAAAAAATAAGAAATACCAAATATGGGGCCAAAAGGCCGCCGTATGAGGTGGTTTTGAGTCTTATATGCTCCGTAACGGCACTCAGTCTACGTTGATGGAAAAAAGGTTTCAGCATCCTGTATCAGGTGTGGAGAGCTAGAAACCAATGCTTCTGGCCAGCCAAAACACCATCAGTCAACTATACTGTTAACAGAATCAAGTTTTTTGTGAACCAAAGATCACAGATGCTCTATACTTGTAAATTGAAAGAAAAAGACAGATTGTGGTTAGATATGATTTGTAATTAGACTATACTTGTGGTGGTTCCTTTGAGTTGGGGTTTTTTGTCCCTTCCAAAAGGTGATAGGTTGTAAAGAGCTTTTGTGGTTATGACACTTATTAAATTACCAAAAAAAAAAAAAAAAGGTTTCAAAAAAAAGTTTCCAGATTGGGACGAAATTTTGGTGGTAGGTTTCAATGACCAAAAAAATATGAAATACCAAATATGGGGCAAAACGGTCGTCGTATGAGGTGGTTTTGAGTCACATATGCTTCGCAACGGCACTCAGTCTACGTTGATGGAAAAAAAGGTTCCAATAAAAAATTTCCAGATGGGGACGAAATTTTGGTGGTAGGTTTCAATGACCAAAATAATATGAAATACCAAATATGTGGCAAAACGGCCGTCATATGAGGTGGTTTTGAGTCACATATGCTCCATAACGGCACTGAGTACACGTTGATGGAAAAAAAGGTTTCAAGATAATGATTTCAGATTGAGACGAAATTTTTGTGGTAGGTTTCAACGACCAAAAAAATATGAAATACCAAATATGGGGCAAGACGACCGTCGTATGAGGTGGTTTTGAGTCAAATATGCTCCGTTACGGCACTAAGTCCACGTTAATGGAAAAAAAAGGTTTCAAAAAAGTGTTTTCAGATTGAGATGAAATTTTTGTGGTAGGTTTGAATGACCAAAAAATTATGAAATACCGAAAATTGGGCTAGACGACCGTCGTATGAGGTGGTTTTGAGTCACATATGCTCCGTAACGACACTCATCCACGTTAATGGAAAAAAAGGTTTCAAAAAAAAGTTTTCAGATTGAGACGAAATTTTTGTGGTAGGTTTTAATAACCAATAAAATATGAAATATCAAATATGGGGCCAAACGGCCATCATATGAGGTGGTTTTGAGTCATATATGCTCCGTAACGGAACTCAGTCTACGTTGTTGGAAAAAACGGTTTCAAAAAAATGTTTCCAAATTGGGAAGAAATTTTGGTGCTAGGTTTAAATGACCAAAAAATATGAAATACCAAATATAGGACCAAACGACCGTCGTATGAGGTGGTTTTGAGTCACATATGCTCCGTAAATGTACTCATTCCACGTTGATGGAAAAAAAGTTTCAAAAAAAGTTTCAGATTGAGACCAAATTTTTGTAGGAGGTTTGAATGACCAAAAAAATATCGAATACCAAATATGGGGCCAAAAGGCGGCCGTATGAGGTGGTTTTGAGTCACATATGCTCCGAAACGGCACTCAGTCTACGTTGATGGAAAAATAGGTTCCAAAAAAAAGTTTCCAGATTGGGACGAAATTTTGGTGGTAGGTTTCAATGACCAAAAAATATGAAATACCAAATATGGGGCAAAACGGCCGTCGTATGAGGTCGTTTTGAGTCAGATATGCTCCGTAACGGCACTCAGTCTACGTTGATGGAAAAAAAGGTTTGAATAAAAAATTTCCAGATTGGGACGAAATTTTGGTGGTAGGTTTCAATGACCAAAATAATATGAAATACCAAATATGCGGCAAAACGGCCGTCATATGAGGTGGTTTTGAGTCACATATGCTCCGTAACGGCACTGAGTACACGTTGATGGAAAAAAAGGTTTCAAGATAATGATTTCAGATTGAGAAGAAATTTTTGTGGTAGGTTTCAACGACCAAAAAAATATGAAATACCAAATATGGGGCCAGACGGCCGTCGTATGAGGTGGTTTTGAGTCAAATATGCTCCGTTACGGCACTAAGTCCACGTTTATGGGAAAAAAAAGGCTTCAAAAAAGTGTTTTCAGATTGAGATGAAATTTTTGTGGTAGGTTTGAATGACCAAAAAATAATGAAATACCGAAAATTGGGCTAGACGACCGTCGTATGAGGTGGTTTTGAGTCACATATGCTCCGTAACGACACTCATCCACGTTAATGGAAAAAAAGGTTTCAAAAAAAAGTTTTCAGATTGAGACGAAATTTTTGTGGTAGGTTTTAATGACCAATAAAATATGAAATACCAAATATGGGGCCAAACGGCCATCATATGAGGTGGTTTGAGTCATATATGCTCCGTAACGGAACTCAGTCTACTTTGTTGGAAAAAAAGGTTTCAATACAAAGTTTCCAGATTGGGAAGAAATTTTGGTGGTAGGTTTAAATGACCAAAAAATATGAAATACCAAATATAGGGCCAAACGACCGTCGTATGAGGTGGTTTTGAATCACATATGCTCCGTAACGGCACTTAGTACACGTTGATGGAAAATGAGTTTCAAAAAAAGTTTCAGATTGAGACCAAATTTTTGTAGGAGGTTTGAATGACCAAAAAAATATGAAATACCAAATATGGGGCCAAAAGGCCGCCGTATGAGGTGGTTTTGAGTCACATATGCTCCGTAACGGCACTCAGTCTACGTTGATGGAAAAAAAGGTTTCAAATAAAAGTTTCCAGATTGGGACAAAATTTTGGTGGTAGGTTTCAATGACCAAAAATATTTGAAATACCAAATATGGGGCAAAACGGCCGTCGTATGAGGTGGTTTTGAGTCACATATGCTCCGTAAGGGCACTCAGTCTATGTTGATGGAAAAAAGGTTTCAAAAAAAAATTTCCAGATTGGGACGAAATTTTGGTGGTAGGTTTCAATGACCAAAATAATATGAAATACCAAATATGCGGCAAAACGGCCGTCGTATGAGTTGGTTTTGAGTCACATATGCTCCGTAACGGCATTGAGTACACGTTGATGGAAAAAAAGGTTTGAAGATAATGATTTCAGATTGAGACGAAATTTTTGTAGTAGGTATCAATGACCAAAAAAATATGAAATACCAAATATGGGGCCAGACGGCCGTCGTATGAGGTGGTTTTGAGTCAAATATGCTCCGTTACGGCACTAAGTCCACGTTAATGGGAAAAAAAGGTTTCAAAAAAGTGTTTTCAGATTGAGATGAAATTTTTGTGGTAGGTTTGAATGACCAAAAAATTATGAAATACCGAAAATAGGGCTAGACGACCGTCGTATGAGGTGGTTTTGAGTCACATATGCTCCGTAACGACACTCATCCACGTTAATGGAAAAAAAGGTTTCAAAAAAAGTTTTCAGATTGTGAAGAAATTTTTGTGGTAGGTTTCAATGACCAATAAAATATGAAATACCAAATATGGGGCCAAACGGCCGTCGTATGAGGTGGTTTTGAGTCACATATGCTCCGTAACGGCATTCAGTCTACGTTGATGGGAAAAAAAGTTCAAAAAAAAGTTTCCAGATTGGGGAGAAATTTTGGTGGTTGGTTTCAATGACCAAAAAATATGAAATGCCAAATATAGGGCCAAACGACCGTCGTATGAGGTGGTTTTGAATCACATATGCTCTGTAACAGCATTCATTCCACGTTGATGGAAAAAAGGCTTCAAAAAAAGTGTTCAAATTGAGATGAAATTTTTGTGGTAGGTTTCAATGACCAAAAAAATATGAAATACCAAATATGGGGCCAAATGGCCGTCGTATGAGGTGGTTTTGAATCACATATGCTCCGTAACGGCACTTAGTCCACGTTGATGGAAAAAAGGTTTCAAAATAAAATTCCACATTCAGACGAATTTTTGTGGTAGGTTTTAATGACCAAAAAAAATATGAAATACCAAATATGGGGCCAAACGGCCGTCGTATGAGGTGGTTTTGAGTCACATATGCTCCTTAACGGCACCTAGTATACGTTAATGGAAAAAAAGGTTTCAAAAAAAAGTTTCCAGATTGGGACGAAATTTTGGTGGTAGGTTTCAATTACCAAAAATATATGAAATACCAAAGATGGGGTCAAACAGCCGTCGTATGAGGTGGTTTTGAGTCACATATGCTCCTTAAGGGCAATCAGTCTACGTTGATGGAAAAAAAGGTTTTAAAAAAAGTTTCCAGATTGGGACGAAATTTTGGTGGTAGGTTTTTTTTTGCTACGTGAAAATATATTGAACCATACAAAAACTATTACAACCTAACTTATAGATGTGACAACCCTTCTAGGAAGGCTCCCCACAACTACAAGTCATATGTTCTTGATTTCATGTAACCAAGACTTAGAGCTAATACAAGCTTTAGAGGAATATATTACATCAATTCTCTTCCTCATACAAAGATTAATATGATTAATAGAAGTTGGAATGCTAGGCACACACTCCTCCCAAAGGACTTGATTCCTAGCTTGCCAAACCATATATATCACAGCAGCAACTGAGGCACACACAAGCCATCTCTTAACCTTTTTCATTCTTCCTCTCCTACTGATCCAGTCTAGGCATTGCTCCATGCTGAACCATCTTTTCTTCACCTGTAACCAATCCAATACTCCATCCCAGAGTGCTCTACTGTATTTACATTCAAACATCAGTTGATCAATGTGTTCATCATGACTGCCACAGATTAAGCAGTGAATCTCATTACAAACACCAAATCTTCCCAATCTAGCTCTAGTCATAAGCCTTTTGTGAGCAGCCACCCAGAGAATACATCTGTGTTTAGGGAGTGATAATCTGTTCCAAACTGACTTCACCCAACAAACTTGTATACCCTGACTCTGGATGCTATGATAAAGCTTCCCAATGTTGTAGGCGCACCTAAAGTAGGAAACCAACCTTCATTCTTCACTTTTTCCTTCACTTTGCAGATATGCTTCCAAACCCAGCTCACTTCCCCATGTGTATAGTCACTCCAACTGTGACCTTTGATGTATACACTACTAACCCACTTCACTCAGAGAGTATCTTTTTTCTGTGCTATGTTCCACACATGTTTACCAACAGAAAGAGTATTCTGATATTTCTAACCCCTAACCCTCCATATTTCTTTGGACTACAAATTTTATCCCATGCAACATAGCAAACTTTCCTGTTCTTCTCATTGCCTTTCAATAAGTAGTCTCTACAATCTGATCTATCCTCTTCAGCACAGATTTAGGTAGGATGAAAATTTGCATCCAATAATTACAAATGTTCATCAAAACAGCATTAACCAAAGTGAGTCTCCCAGCAAAGGAAAGGTTTCTTGATTGCCAAGTCCTGATCCTATGTATCATTTTCTCAATCAATTTGTCACAATCACTAGTTTTCAGTTTCCTTGTGCTTATAGTAGCACCAAGGTATCTAAAAGGCTAAACTCCCAGCTTGAAACCAGAGAGCCTGATGACTTTTGCCACATCTGTACTCTCCATATTAGCATGACACAATTCAGATTTGCTCTTGTTTGCAGCTAAACCTGAAGTCTTCTCAAACAAGTCTAGACCTTGTAGCATCAAATACACACTCTTGTATTCACCTTTACTGAAGATCATCAGATCATCAGCAAAGCACAAGGTGTTGAGTTGCAAATGCTTGCATCTAGGATGAAATCTGAATCTGTGATTGTTGCCTTGTAGCTTCAATATCCTGGTGAGATATTCCATACACAGAACAAAGATCAAAGGGGACATTGGATCTCCTTGTCTAATACCTCTTTTTGCTTCAAATAACTCTGTACAAGAGCCATTCAACAATAGTGTAAATTTCACAGTGGAGATACACTCCATAACAACATCAATGAACTTAGTAGGGAAGTGAAAGGCAGTCAATAAATCTCTAATAAAATTCCATTCAATGGTATCATATGCCTTCTGCAGGTCCACCTTCAATAAACACCCTTTAGCAGCCATTCTCCTGTTGTAGTGCCTAATAAGATCTTGGCATACCAAGATATTATCCTTAATGCTTCTCCGTGAGACAAAAGCCCCTTGATTCTGACTGATTAAAGCAGGTAGAACTCTTTTCAATCTTGAGCAAATCAACTTTGAAATGGCTGTGTATAGCACACTACAGCATGCTATTGGTCTATAATCACTGACTTGGGAAGGACACTTCACTTTTGGAATCAAAGTGATTGCAGTAATATTCACTTCCTTGAGCAATTTCCCTGAGACAAAAAACTCCTTAATAGCTTCACACACTCCCTTTCCTACCACATCCCAGCTATGCTTGAAAAAGCCACTGGTATACCCATCAATGCCAGGGGATTTGCTATTTGGAATAGACCAAATAGCCTCATTGTTTTCAGTATCAGAGAAACAAAGATTCAGCATTGGTAGATGATTATCTTGCACCAAAGCAACCCTGTTCCATGATTTTCTTTCTCACTGATTTTACATGAACCTTACTATTACTGACAAAGGTTCTGAAATGGTTGATAAACAACTCTCTGACTGTTGCATAATCATATTCCCAATCCCCATCAATATTCATAACAGTATTAATAGAGTTTCTTTGAGCCCTCATTTTAATACTAGAATGAAAAATTTTTGTATTAGCATCCCCCTCCATGATCCACTCCCCTCTAACTTTTTGCATCAAGAAAGACAAATAACTACTCTTCAAGCTTCTAAACTCAAAGTTAGCAACATACTCATCATGAACAAGGTGAGGATTACCTGGGTCATCATGCACTTTGTTCTGGCACACCTGCAACCTCTCTTCAGCTTGAAGAAATTTGGAATGTATATCTCCAAATCCCTTCTTGTTAAGTTGATTCAAATCATGCTTTAACAACTTCAGCCTTTCCAAGTCTTGAACATTTTATAGCCAGGAACCTCTAAAAGCCACACTCTTGCAACTATGTCATAGTAATTCTCATGCTGACACCACATCTCAAAAAACCTAAAGGGGTAGTTACCCTGAGGCCTTGACCAAAAGAATATGAAATACCAAATATGGGGCCAAACGGTTGTCGTATGAGGTGGTTTTGAGTCAAATATGCACCGTATCACCACTCAGTCCACGTTGATGGAAAAAAGGTTTCAAAAAACATTTTCAGATTGAGACGAAACTTTTTTGGTAGGTTTTAAATGAAAAAAAATATGAAATACCAAAAATGAGGCCAAACCGCCGTCGTATGAGGTGGTTTTGAGTCACATATGTTCCGTAACGGTACTCAGTCTACATTGATGGAAAAAAAGGTTTCAAAAAAAAAGTCTATATATTAGGAAGAAATTTTGGTGGTAGGTTTCAATACACAAAAAAATCTGAAATACCAAATATGGGGCCACACAACCGTCGTATGAGGTGGTTTTGAATCACATATGCTCCTTAAGGGCACTCAGTCTACGTTGATGGAAAAAAAGCTTTCAAAAAAAAGTTTCTAGATTGGGACAAATTTTGTGGTAAGTTTCAATGACCAAAAAAATATGAAATACCAAATATGGGGCAAAAACGCCGTCGTATGAGGTGGTTTTGAGTCACATATGCTCCGTAACGACACTGTGTACACGTTGATGGAAAAAAAGGTTTCAAGATAATGTTTTCAGATTGAGACGAAATTATTGTGGTAGGTTTCATGACCAAAAAAATATGAAATACCAAATATGGGGCCAGACGGCCGTCGTATGAGGTGCTTTTAAGTCACATATGATCCGTAACGGCACTAAGTCCACGTTAATGGAAAAAAAAAGGTTTTAAAAAAGTGTTTTCAGATTGAGCTGAAAATTATGTGGCAGGTTTCAATTACCAAAAACATAAGAAATACCGAATATGGGGCCAGACGACCGTCGTATGAAGGTGTTTTGAGTCACATTTGCTCCGTAACGGCATTCAATCCACGTTGATGGACAAAAAGGTTTCGAAAAAAAGTTTTCAGTTTGAGACGAAATTTTTGTGGTAGGTTTCAATGACCAATAAATTATGAAATACCATATCTCGGGCCAAACGGCCGTCGTATCAGGTGGGTTTGAATAAAATATGCTTCGTAACAGCACTGATTCCACGTTGATGGAAAAAAAGGTTTCAAAAAAAATTCCATATTGAGACAAAATTTTTGTGGTAGGTTTTAATGACAAAAAAAATATGAAATACCAAATATGGGGCCAAACGGCAGTCGTATGAGGTGGTTTTGAGTCACATATGCTCCTTAACGGCACTCAGTCCACGTTGATGAAAACAAAGGTTTCAAAAAAATTTCCAGATGGAGACGAAATTTTGGTGGTAGGTTTTAATGACCAAAAAAATATGAAATACCAAATATGGGGCCAAACGGCCGTCGTATGAGGTGGTTTTGAGTCATATATGCTCCTTAACGGCACTAAGTCTACGTTGATGAAAACAAAGGTTTCAAAAAAATGTTTCCAGATTGGGACGAACTTTTGGTGGTAGGTTTCAATTACCAAAAACATATGAAAGACCAAATATGGGGCAAAAGGCGGTCGTATGAGGTGGTTTTGAGTCACATATGCTCCGTAACGGCACTGAGTACACGTTGATGGAAAAAAGGTTTCAAGATAATGTTTTAAGATTGAGACGAAATTTTGGTGGTAGGTTTCAATGACCAAAAAAATATGAATTACCAAATATGGGGCCAGATGGCCGTCGTATGAGGTGTTTTGATTCACATATGCTCCGTAACGGCACTAAGTCCACGTTAATGGGAAAAAAAGGTTTCAAAAAAGTGTTTTCAGATTGAGATGAAAATTTTGTGGTAGGTTTCAATTAACAAAAAAATAAGAAATACCGAATATGGGGCCAGACGACCGTCGTATGAGGTGGTTTTGAGTCACATTTGCTCCGTAACGGCACTCAATCCACGTTGATGGAAAAAAAGGTTTCATGACCTTCCTTCCTTTTCTCTCTCTTTGAGCTCCCTTTGGCGACGGCAAACACTCGAAGTAGGCAAGGGAGGGGGGGAATCGGCAGGTGGCAATGCAAATCAAAGTAGCAAATCCATGAAAAAACCACAGATGCTTCAAATAAGGAACCCAAATCACAATCTGATGATCATCTTCAATCATCTTCACAAAAGGCGGGTAAATCAGAAATGGAAAATTTGCAATGTGCTTTTGATGGCTCCTCATCTAGCAGTGAACTTGATTCAGATGGAGACTATGCAAGCCCAAGAAACCAATTGGCCCTCCAAAGAAGTCAGATTACTACTTCAGTACCCATTACTAGAGCAGCTATGATCAATACTGGAGGTAAGCAATTCGAGAGTAATTTGATCATTGTTGGTTCTAATCTGGTTGATTTAAACCTAAATGCTAGTATAACAACTAGATCATATGTTGATATTGATGCTAATGATCATAATGTTGATCCACAATGCTCAATCCGAAAAGTCAACGTTTGACTGTTTCAAACCCTGATCATAATTCTGTTGAATTGATTGATTCTGTGAATGTTTCTGTGAACTGTATGGATGATTCTAATGTTGCTGCACAACCTAAACCTGTTCTTGAATGGGAGGATGTTAAGGAGGAAGTAGAATTTTGGAGTACAGTAGTTGTGTGTTTTGTTATAGGAGCAAAACCCCCTGTCCAGGTGTTTGAAGGATTTCTTAAGAGAATCTGGGGAACCTGGGAATTGGTGTCATTGCACCTATTGCAAATGGTGGATTCTTGGTGAGATTTAAAGATTTGAAGGCTGTTGAAACCACCACGAGTGGGGCCTACTTTTTTGATAATAAACCACTGACAGTGAGGCAATGGGATCCAGATGCTAGCATGGAGGAATGTGCTACCCCCACAGTTCCTATTTGGATCCAATTGCACAATCTCAGTCTGAAATTTTGGGGGAAAAGGAGTCTCAGCAAAATTGTGGGAGTGATTGGTACTCTCAGGAAGATCGATACCTATACTGAGTTGAAGCAGAGGACAAAATTTGCCAGGGTTATGGTGGATGTTCAGCTTGATCAAGATTTTCCAGACCAAATCTCGTTCATCAATGAGAAGGGTGTGGAAATGGTTCAGGAGGTTTACTATGAGTGGAAGCCTACTAAGTGCCTGGCATGTAAGAAGTATGGGCATGCTAGGGAGGATTGCTGACATAAGGAGAAGCCTGCACATCTTTGGAGGCCTAAACAAACTGCCAAGATCAGTGTAGCACAGAGAGTGGTGGATGAGGATGGCTTCATCTCCATCACTAAGAAGGGGGATGCCTCTACTCAACACTCACCTGCAAAGATCAAGGCAACACCTGAGGCTGGACCATATACTGCACACAGCAACTCTTTTGTGGTTCTTGGAGTAATACAGGATTCAGTTGGTACACAGGAGAAGGGTACAAGCAAGGATAGGGTGCAGGGGCTGGCAACCCCTATCCCTAATGGATAGTATCTTGATGTTGAATACCAGGGGGCTAAATCGTTTTAGCAAGCAGGGTTTTGTGAGGGACTTCCTCACTAAACATCATGCTAAACTAATCTGCCTCCTGGAAACTAAGGTCAAGGCTAACCACATTGGTTCCTTGTACCTCAATATATGTCCAGGTTGGTGTATCACAACTAACCTACCTTGGCATGGTAAAGGTAGAGTGGTGGTGGCTTGGGACCCTAGTGTGTTTCAAGTTGATATCAGAGAGTGCACAGCTCAAGTGGTGCATTGTAGAATAAAACCAGTACACTCAACAACTTTCTTCTGTACCTTTGTGTATGCTTTTAACAGAGGTGAAGAGAGGAGGCCTTTATGGAGGGATTTATGTAGATTGGCTAATACTGTGAAGGGCCCTTGGGTATGGGGTGGTGATTTCAATGTCATCCTTAATGAGGATGAGAAGACAGGAGATGTGCCCACAAAGAGGGAAATGCTTGATTTCAAGAAATGTGTAGAGTTTTGTGGCATGGAAGACATCAAGTTCAGTGGCAGGTGGTTCACGTGGAACAACAAGCAAGATGAGCATACTAGGGTAATGTCCAAGATAGATAGGGTGATGGCCAACTCTTCTTGGCTGTCAACCTACACAAACTCAAAGGTCACTTTCCTTCCTGAGGGGGACTTTGACCACAGCCCAGGATTACTGAGAAGCTACACTGAAGTTCAGGGGTACAAGCCCTTCAGATTTCTCAATATTTGGTGTGAGCAGGATGGATATCATGATATGCTTAAGGCATTTTGGGCAAAGCCTGTGCAAGGGTAAGCTATGTTTCAGATTTATGAGAAGCTCAAACAGCTCAAACCTATCTTGAGGAGGTTCAACAATGAGCATGTGGGGGATGTTGCTGGTAATATGAGGCAAGCTCCAAGAGTATATGAGGAGGCTCAGGAGGATATGCATAATAATACAAGAGATCCTATGTTTGTGCAAAAGGAATACATAGCTGCTCAACAATTCAAGAAAGCTAAGAGTGAATACCTCAGTTTTTTGAGACAAAAAACTAGGCAGGATTGGATCACTTTTGGAGATGATAATACTGCAGTTTTTCACCAAGCAGTTAAAGCTAGAAATCACAAAAACAGAATTAACACTGTGCAGAATGCAGATAGTGATTGGATCCTGGACTCAAACTAGTCTGTGACCAATTCATTCAGCATTTCTCAAGCTTCATGAGTGATAGCCACTCTGTCTCTAAGATCAAGCCAAGAGTTATTCTTCAGGGTGAGATCCTCTTTGAGGATATGCAGAAGATGCTAGGATTGGATTTTACAGCAGAGGAGATTAAAAAGGCTTTATGGTCCATACCTGAGAACAAGGCACCTGGCATTGATGGGTATGGAAGTTCCTTCTTCAAAGCAAGTTGGGATACTACAGGTTCTGATTTGATTGCACCTGTCAAAGAATTCTTCCATACAGGTGTTATGCTAAAGGTGTTGAATACTACCTCAATTTCACTAGTGCCAAAAGTGAACTGCCCCACACAGGTCTATGAATATAGACCTATTGCTTGTTGCACTTTGGTGTACAAGTGTATATCTAAACTGTCCTTCTCCAGGCTTAAAAAATGTCCTCCCCTACATTGTCTCACAGAATCAGGGAGCCTTTATTAGTGGAAGAAGCATCATCAACAACATCCTAGTATGCCATGATCTTGTTAGACATTATGCTAGGAAGAATGTGCCTTCTAGCTGCTTAATGAAAATAGACCTGCAAAAAGCTTATGACACAATTGAATGGGAGTTTTTACAAGATCTCATGAGTGCTCTCAACTTCACAAGCCACTTCATCAAAGTGATCATGGCCTGTATTTCTACAGCTAGCTTCACCTTGCTCATCAATGGTACAAGCGAGGGGTTTTTCAACTCTAAGAGGGGGTTGAGGCAAGGGGATCCTGTCTCCCCATTACTGTTCACTCTTTGTATGGAGTACTTGACTAGAACATTGAAGTATATGGGAAGCAGGAAGGATTTTAAGTTCCATCCTAGATGCAATGATCTAAAGCTCAATACATTATGCTTTGCTGATGATTTGCTAGTATTCTGCAAAGGGGAAATCAAGAGTGCCAGGTTAATTCAAGGCCTTAAGCACTTTGAACTTGTCTCAGGTTTGGTTGCTAACAAAGGCAAATCTGAAATGTATTGTGCCAATATGGATGCTGGTGATGTGGATTCTCTGGTTTTGAAATCAGGATTCAAGAGGGGGAATTGGCCTTTTCAATATATGGGGGTCCCAATATGCAATAAAAAACTAAGTACTGGTGATTGTGATCAACTCATCAAAAGAGTCATGCACATGATTACAAGATGGCAAACCAGGCATCTCTCTTTTGCTGGGAGACTTCAATTGGTCAATTCTGTACTTATGAGTATCTGCACTTACTGGATGCAGATCATTATCTTCACCAAGGCTGCCATCCAAAGAATCAATCAGTTGTGTAGAAGATTTCTTTGGGAAGGAAAAACAGAAGGGGTCAAAGCTGGCTATGTCAAGTGGGATACAATTTGCAAACCAAAGAAGCTTGGAGGTCAGGGGGTTAGAAATTCAGCACTCTGGAACAAAATTGCTGTAGGCAAAAATGCTTGGCAGTTGGCTGAAAAAAAGGAGACACTCTGGGTGAAATGGGTACATAGTGTCTACCTAAGAGGGAATGGCTGGTGGGGGTACAAATCTACCACCAATGGGAGCTGGGTATGGAAACAGATTTGTATGGTAAAAGAGGAAATGCAAGGCTGGATGCTACAATCTTGGTGGCCAGCTGGAGGCTATTCTATAGCCAAGATAAATCAGGGGATTGAACAGATGGGGATCAAAGTGCCATGGTCTGGTACTGTCTGGAACAGAATGACTATGCCTAAACACAGCTTCTTATGGTGGCTGGTGATCCAACAAAAACTCCCTGTGAGAGAAAGACTGGCTAGATTTGGTATTTGTGAATGACTGATATCATATATTTATATAGACTTTTCTCCCTTATTTACAAGTTATTTTGTGCGTCATTGGAGCTCTTTGGAGCTATTTTATGCTAACTATCGTATATAGTTGTGGTTTTGTGTTTTAGTGTTGAATTGCAGGTTTTAGGGAGTTTTCTCCTTATTCCCTAGCTATTTGGAAGCAACCACGGCTTTACGAGATGGTACGAGGCACATAGGATGGCTCACGAGCTTTATGGATAGTTTAGGAGGTCCTAAGACCTCTAAACGTGAAGAATTGAGAGCCAAAGAGTCAAAAAAGAGGTTTATGTACTCTAATCGGGCAAAAATAGCCCGATCGGGCGAAGATATGACGATCGGGTAGAGAAGTTGCGGACCCGATCGGGCAAGGCATGCCCGATCCGATCGGGCGAGCACCCATGTGCCCAGACCCGATCGGGCATAATGTGCCCGACCCAATCGGGTGGCCTTTGGCCCGATCGGGTCCTGTGCATTATTTCGCGACTTTCGTCTTTTAATTTCCGTGTTTAGTTAGACTGGAGGGGGTATTATAAATACCTTTTCCTCATTATTTTAGAGACATCTTTTATTATCCTTTTATTAGCGATTACTCTAGTTTTATCTCTCATAGTTTTACTTAGTTTAAAACACTTTAGATTAGATTAAAGGTGATTGAACCTATTCGATTTCAATAAAAGTTCCTGCTTTCTGTCAATTGGTATTCCTCTTTACCCTAATCTCTTTTATTATTCTTAATTGCTTAGCCTAATTATTTAATCATTCATGATGCAATTATTAGGGTTTCATATTAGATTTGTTGTTGTTAATTCGATTATGAGTGAGTAGTTCTCTTTCTAGGGTGTTGGATAGGAAAGCCATGTTTATACCATGATTGCTATTTAGATTTCTATCAATTTCTAGGGCTTGATTAGGGGTGATTGTGATGTGGTTTGTTCTTAATTAGTGATTAATGTCAGTGTACAATTTCATTTATTGCTTGAGGTTAATAGTTGTTTGCACAGATCCGTCTTACGACTAGAGGCATAGGACACGTCAGTAGTTCTGATTACGTTAGTGAACATGCGGCGTAGGTTGAAATCTAAGCGTTGAGTCTTAACCATAGCTCAACACATGCTCTAATCCCCATACTCTTGACTTAGGTTTTGATAGTAGTTGACCTTATTTGATTGGTATAAGCATGGTGGACCGACCTAGTACCCTAGACTTTTATTCCATAGTTAAATCCTCTGTTTAATTAGTCCTCCTTAGCTTAATCTTTAGTTCAGTTGATTCTTCTCTGATTTGATCTGAAGTAGCTGATTAGTTGAATATAAATTTAGAAACTCTGTCTCCCTGTGGATTCGACCCTGCTTCGATTGACTACCATAGTTAGAGGACTGTGGGTTTATTTTTGAATAGGTGATACGACTAAATCCTATCAAATTTTGGCGCCGTTGCCGGTGAGACGCCTAGTTTTCTAATTTTTTATTTGATTATTTGGTCTACTTCTCTGTACCTCATTGGAACTTCATTGTTCCAATTTAGGTACGTTTTACAGCTTCTTTTTGTTTCTTTTATATGCCAGGTCTCAAAGAAACGGTTCCCCCATTCCATTGGATCCCGATCTTACTAGGAAAATCAGGCGGATCCGAAAGAAATATCAGAAAGAAAAGTAGTCTGTTCAGCTGAACACCTTTGGAAAAGACACCTTGAGTTCAGTTATGTCAAAGTCACTGAAGTCATATGGGGTGCCCGACCCAGATGGTCTCTCCACTGGACCTACTATGCCCACCATTGCCGCGGCAAATTTTGAAATTAAGCCTGGACTCATAAGCATGGTTTAGCAAAATCAGTTTGGTGGGCATCCTACTGAAGACCCGGCAAATCATCTGCAGCGGTTTCAACAGCTTTGTCGAACCGTCAAACATGCCGACGTCACTCCAGATCAACTCAAAGTCATGTTGTTCGAGTTTTCATTGAGAGATAGAGCCCAGAAATGGTTGAACGACGTGAAAGAAACAGAATGGAGTTAGATTTCTGCTGCGTTTCTGAGAGAGTATTATCCACCTACAAAGACAGCAGAAATCAGAAACAAACTAGCCACGTTTTCCCAAGAGCCTGATGAAACATTACGGGAAGCGTGGGCTAGGTTTAGATATTTACAGAGAGAGTGTCCACACCACAACATGGACAAATGGTTCTTGACGCAGACATTCTACAACGGTCTGCAGCCTCAGACGAAGAGTATTGTTGATTCGTCTGCAGGAGGAGTTTTTCTGGATAACAAAGTGGATGTAGGCTATGAGTTTCTATCAAACCTTGCAGCCAATGATCATTCCACTTCCCGCAGCCTCACGAGGAAGGTACTGGAGGTAGATGCCATAGCATTATTGACTTCGCAGATAGCGAAGCTAAGTCAGTAGATTAACACCTTCAGTTCCTCTTCCTCAGCAACACCTCTTTGAGTATCAATGCTATGTCTGCCGTAGCACCCATTACCTCATCTTACTGCGAGGTATGTGGTGTTTAGGGTAACTTTGGGCATGACTGTCAGTTCAGTCAACTACAGATGGAGCAGGCAAACGCCTTTAAACAAAGACCACAAACCTTCCCCCCTCCACATAACTACCAAAACCCAGAAAACCATCATCCTCCACCTCCACAAAACCATCCCAAACCCTCTTACTACCTAACCCCACAAAACTTTCAGAGACCCCCATCACAAAACTTCCACAACCACAATAATTTCCAAACTCCACAAAATTGTCCCACTCCACCTCCACAAAACAACAACCCACAAGAGCCTCCCATATCTGAAGTGATGAAACTAATGTTGAGCATGCAAAAGACTAATGAGGAGGCGCAAAGAGCTCAAGAGCGCCAAATTCTTGCTATGCAAAGAGCTAATGAGGAAGCACAAAGAGCCCAAGAGAAGTACATCAAACTTCTCGAGGCTCAAGTAGCACAATTAGCAAGCACTAATGCTCAGAAGCGTCAGGGGGAGTTGCTAGGGCAACCCATTCAGAGAGAACATGTGAATGCCATCACTCTTCGTAGTGGTATAGCTTATGATTCTCCCCCATTGCCGATGAGGTTACCCCAACTAAGGGGAAGAAGAGAGTGGTAGAGGAAGGAAAAAGGAAGAATTCGACGTCTGACGACGATTTGTCTGCAGAAGCTGAACAGACAGGGAAGTAAAAGGAGAAGGTTTCTGCAACGCCTTTTACACCAAGGCTACCTTTTCCTCACAGAATGCAACAATCAAAGGTCGATCAGCAGTTTGGTAAGTTCTTGGCTATGGTCAAGAACCTTGAGGTAACGATTCCATTCACAGATTTAATTACCCAAGTCCCTGTTTATGCCAAATTTTTGAAAGATATGATAACTAAGAAAAGAGACTTTGGTGGGGTAGAACGTGTCGCTCTTACTGAAGAGTGCACTGCTTTTATTCAGAATAAAACCCCACCAAAGTTAAAAGATCCTGGTAGTTTTTCCATACCTTGCCATCTTGGACCTATTTTTATTGATAAGGCTTTGTGTGATTTAGGTGCTTCTATTTCTGTTATGCCATTATCTGTTTATAAGAAACTGAATATGGGAGCACTTAAATGCACACAAATCACTTTACAGATGGCTGATCGTTCTATAAAATACCCCCTAGGTGTTTTAGAGGACGTTCCTGTGAGGGTTGGGAAATTCTATATTCCTGTTGATTTTGTGGTGTTAGATATGGATGAGGATGCCCATATTCCTATTATTTTGGGTAGGCCATTTTTGTGTACTGCTGGTTCTGTCATTGATGTCAAGTCTGGGTCTTTAACTCTGAGTGTTGGTGATGATAAAGTGATTTTTAAACTAACCAATGTTGTTAAGGCACCTATGCTTGAGCAATCTTGTTGCAGGGATGAGATTTTGGATGAAGTGGGTGTGGAGAAGGTTCCAACTACACCTAAGGTTGCCTCACCTTCTGGAGGCCTTATCAAGAACATTTGGAGGCGAAAGATGTTTGATGAGGGTGGCACTCATTGCCAAGCCCCTCCTATTTGAGAGATGGAGGATTATGGTCGTGCGGGACCTTTATAAACCAGCGCTGTGCAAGAAGCAACTCGTATTTTTCTTTCCCCTTTTCCTTTTCTTTTTATTTTTTCTTCTTTTTTGTGAGTGAGCGTGAGGGTACTAACATTATTTTTCCTCTTAGCGTAGTCCTTATCACCTTTTGGCATTGAGGACACTGCCAAGTTCAGCTTGGGGGAGGAGTTCTGTTTGTATTCCCTATCTCTTTTACTGCTTTCTAGGATAGATTTACTGCTTTCGAAAAATTATGAAAAAATCAAAAAAATATGGTTCCCATGACTGCTTTAGTTGCCTCCATGTGCCCCTTGTTGTGCTCTATTTGAAAATGATTTGACTCTATTTTCTGGATAGCTGGGCATTTGTGATCTTGAGGCTATGATTTGATGTTTGATTGCTATGATTTCGAGCAAATTTGATTATATTACACCACTTTGTGCTGCATACCAGAATTGGTTAGACTGTGAGGCCTCTTTGTAGCCCATTGGATTCATACTATTATCCAGTCTATTTTTTTTGTGTTAGTTCCTCTTTAGTGGATTGATCTTGACTTTGACTTCGTACTTGTCTGATTTTCGATGAATTGTAGCATTTGCTGCGATAGAGGCGTTCTTTTGTCTTATTCTTGAGCTTCAGAGTGAATTTTTGATATATTTTTATCCTCCTTCGCCCCGCTGAGCCTAATGACTTGTTTCGTGCTACTTAAACCCCTATTATGAGCCCAAGGCCTTCACTTGATATTATTCCAAGCCTAGCTTGGGGGACTTTTGTATGGGTTGAGTTTGAAATTGGTCTCTTGGTTTAGTTTGGTTGTTGAGGAATTTAAAAGTGTATTTGTTGTGGTTTGAGAGTGAGAAAAAGAAAAGAAAAAGCAAATTTAGAGTTGCGTGAATGAAGTTCAGAAAAATGAAAGAAAAATGAAATAAAAGTTCAAAAGAATTCGAAGTTCTTTCATTCACGAACGTTCTTAAGGAAATATTCGCTTCATTGCTTGATAATTGGGTTTGTTATGATATTGTCATTGAGTTATGAGAGTTGGGTCACTTTACGTGGTTTTATGGTGTTGTTCGGAGTTGTGTAGGCCATCCTAGGCCTTGTTTGAATGATTCATGCTCCCCTTTCTTGGTTTTTCCACCACATTACCCAATAGTATCCCCTACCTCTTACCTAAGCCCCATTACAACCCTATAAAGTCATATTGAGCTTGTGTCTACATTGTTCATTTGATTGATTTCGAGTCAGTTTGTCAAAGTTAAAGAGTATTTCTGCTAATTGAGTCGACTTGACTAGGATGAGCGTCATTGAACCTTCTTAAACACATGAGAGTGTGAGTGGGAAGGGTATTTATGGTCGGGTTGGTGAGTGCTCAGGCATATTCTTTGCCTGCTACAAAATAGAGAGGAGTGACACCCTTGTGAGAGCCTTTTCAGGACTTGTATGCCTTGTGGATGCTTGAATTTGATAAATTGCTTGGATGATTGGTGGTTGGATGGATTTGAATTAGCCAAACTTGAATTATGCCTACTTGAACGATACTTAGTCTTGAAAATGTTTTGAGCTTTGATTTGTTTTTCATCTATGGGGTGAGGCAATCTATTCCATGTTCATGTTCTGTTTGCTTGAGGACAAGCAAAGGTTTAGCTTGGGGGAGTTTGATATCACGTCTTTATATAGACTTTTCTCCCTTATTTACAAGCTATTTTGTGCGTCATTGGAGCTCTTGGGAGCTATTTTATGCTAACTATCATATATAGTTGTGGTTTTGTGTTTTAGTGTTGAATTGCAGGTTTTAGGGAGTTTTCTCCTTATTCCCGAGCTATTTGGAAGCAACCACGGCTTTACGAGATATTACGAGGCACATCGGATGGCTCACGAGCTTTATGGGTAGTTTAGGAGGTCCCAAGACCTCTAAACGTGAAAAATTGAGAGCCAAAGAGTCAAAAAGGAGGTTTCCGTACTCTAATCGGGCAAAAATAGCCAGATCGGGCGAAGATATTACGATCAGGTAGACGATCGGGCGAGCACCCATGTGCCCAGACCCGATCGGGCATAATGTGCCCGACCCGATCGGGTCTCCTCCATTTGAGCTGCTGCTGTTGTACGCATCAAAATGAAGCGCTGGGCCTTGTTCGCTGAGGACCCGATCACAGACCCGATCGGGTGCTGGATCGGGTTGGCCAAAACTTCGCCCACACTGGCTGCTGCTGCTACGCTGAACAAGAAACGAAGAGCGAGAAAATCTCACTATGGGCCCGATCGGGTGGCCTTTGGCCCGATCGTGTCCTGTGCATTATTTCGCGACTTTCGTCTTTTAATTTCCATGTTTAGTTAGACTTGAGGGGGTATTATAAATACCTTTTCCTCATTATTTTAGAGACATCTTTTATTATCCTTTTATTAGCGATTACTCTAGTTTTATCTCTCATAGTTTTACTTAGTTTAAAACACTTTAGATGAGATTAAAGGTGATTGAACCTATTCGATTTCAATAAAAGTTCCTGCTTTCTGTCAATTGGTATTCCTCTTTACCCTAATCTCTTTTATTATTCTTAATTGCTTAGCCTAATTATTTAATCATTCATGATGCAATTATTAGGGTTTCATATTAGATTTGTTGTTGTTAATTCGATTATGAGTGAGTAGTTCTCTTTCTAGGGTGTTAGATAGGAAATCCATGTTTATACCATGATTGCTATTTAGATTTCAATCAATTCGATTTAGAGAGTATTATCCAACTGAGCTATACATGATGCACATACTCGTAGTTGGATTATGTTCTATATATTTCTTCTTAATATTACGTTGTCAATCATATTTCGTAGCAAATTTTGCTAAGGAAAATCATATCCGTTGCAAAATTTGCTACGGATTTAAATTGTTGCTCAAAATCGTATTCCATAGAAACTTTTTGCTACGAAATTGTAATCCGTTGCAAAATTTGCTAAGGATTTCAATCTACCACAAAAATCCGTAGCAAAAACTCTTTTTTTCTAGTGGCATGCTTTATACTTGTAAATTGAAAGAAAGGGATAGGGAATGGTTACAAGGTCTTTGTAACTAGTTTCATTTTCATGAATCTGTGAGTTGGGGATTGTCCCATCCAAAAAGGTGATAAGGTGTAAACACAGTTTGGTGATATATCAATTCTTTATTTACTAACAAAAAAAAAAAGGTTTCAAAAACAAGATTTCAGTTTGAGACGAATTTTTTTTGGTAGGTTTCAATGACCAAAAAATTATGAAATACCATATATACGGCCAAACGGCCGTCGTATCAGGTGGTTTTGAATCACATATGCTCCGTAACGGCACTCATTCTACGTTGATGGAAAAAAAGGTTTCAAAAAAAAGTTTCCAAATTGGGAAGAAAATTTGGTGGTAGGTTTCAATGACCAATAAATATAAAATACCAAATATGGGGCCAAACGACCGTCGTATGAGGTGGTTTTGAATAAAATATGCTCCGTAATAGTACTCATTCCACGTTGATGGAAAAAAAGGTTTCAAAAAAAATTCCATATTGAGACGAAATTTTTGTGGTAGGTTTTAATGACCAAAAAAATATATATTACCAAACATGGGGCAAAACGGCAGTCGTATGAGGTGGTTTTGAGTCACATATGCTCCTTAACGGCACTCAGTGATGCATAAAGCATTTCATAAGCAAGAGCATTCGTTGGTTAAGAACCGAAGAATCAGTTTTGCATCAAGCCTTGTTGGAACCGTACCAACAACCACCACTTTCACTAGCCTTAGAACCACCAAACTAGGCCACCAATGTCAAAGAAGAACTCTTGGTGCAACCTTGCTTTGTTAAATTAGTAACTAATCTACGTTAGTTAGCTAATTAACTCAAAGACTTGAATTAGGACAAACTGTCCAGTTTTTACTCTAAGCGTACAGCTCAAAGAAATGAGTATAACTCTTAATTCATTCAACAAAGTATAATGAAACTTCTTACATTACAATCCTAACATATAAAGCAGAAACATACCAAAAATTCATGTCATTTGGTGATGTTTTGCTTAGGTAACAAAAGCCATCTTAAACTATTACAAAATCTGGCCAGTTTTCAGTACCTAGGTGCAATGATTAAGGTATTCTGAGAAACGAAAATATCCTACTGCAAAAAGGAAACTAAGGTATTAAAATAGACATTCTAAGGAAAATATCCTCAAAAATCAGCTCCAAAAGCTTAAGAAAAGCGGCTGCCCAGAACTGCTGAAAAGGGCCCCAGAATGACGCAGGGGAGCTGCGGTTTTGGACACTTCTTCATGAAGCTCTCGTTTCCTATTGATTCTTGCCTCCAACTCTTCACATGCTTGTTGGTGATGTATGTAAGCACACAGGTGAGTCATGTATGGTTGCCTTGGCCAAGAATAAAGCTCAAAAACGTGGCCAAAATACTCCCTAAACCAACCGTATAAAATCTGTTCTTCCAAAACAGTTTCACTAAGCTTACTTTAATGACTTAGAACTAATTAATTAAGCTATTTAATCATAATTCAAGCTTGATTACTAATACTTTATGATGTTAAGATGATCATAAGCATTAATCAACAAGGCTTAAAAAAGATTAAGAAGGGGTTAAGCTTAATTAACAATTCGAAGTACTTGTTTGTTCGAAATTGGATTAAGTAAGCTAATGAATTGAATCTCCTTCACCTTAATCTCTTCTTGATGACTCTTTGCTAGGAGACTTGGATTGATCATGGATGCTCCTGCATCATTCTCCCCTGGTTTGGAGAAGTCTTCTTGCAACTCGAAATCTTCTTCCAAATATGGAGCTAAGTCACCCACATTGAAGGTGGCCGAAATGTTGCCCATCTCACTTGGTAGTTCTATCTTGTATGCATTGTTATTGATCTTTTCAAGCACCCTAAATGGACCATCACTCCTTGGCATCAGTTTGTTCTTCCTTCTTGATGGAAATCGTTCCTTCCTTAGGTGCAACCATACCAAGTCCCCGGGCTTGAAAATGACCTCCTTTCGATGCTTGTTAGCTCGGACCTTGTAAGCTTCATTAACCTTCTCAATGCGTGCTCTAATTTGTTGGTGAAGCTTTTTCATCTCCTTTGCCTTTTCCTCTGCATCTTTGCTTTGCCTCACTTCAACTGGAATAGGTAGTAAATCAATGGGGCTTAAAGGATTAACCCCATAGTTCACTTCGAATGGAGAGCACTTCGTGGCATATGTAGGTGATCTATTATAAGCAAATTCTGCATGTGCTAGCTTTAGATCCCAATCTTTCTGTGACTTGTTAACTAGAGTCCTGAGGAGAGTAGTAAGTGTCCTGTTTGTCACCTCCGTTTGACCATCAGTTTGTGGATGCGCCGTGGTACTAAAGAGGAGCTTAGTACCTAGGAGCTTCCATAAAGTCTTCCAAAAGAAACTGAGGAACTTAACATCCTTATCAGAAACAATAGTCTTCGGTACACCATGTAATCTAATGATCTCCTTGAAGTACAAATCAGCTACATGAATTGCATCATCCTTCTTGTTGCAAGCAATGAAATGAGCCATCTTTGAGAATCGATCCACCACCACCATAATAGCATCTCTTTGCCTTTGAGTCCTAGGCAAAGCTACAATGAAATCCATACTAACATCTTCCCATGGCTGATTAGGAACTGGAAGTGGAGTATAGAGCCCTTGATGAAAAGAACTCTTGGCCTTCTGACAGGTAGAACATCGAGCTAGGACTGAGTGAACATCACCTGCAAGTTTTGGCCAATAAAAGTGTTCCTGCAAAACATCCACAGTTTTGTTAATACCAAAATGTCCTGCTAGGCCTCCTCCATGAACCTCCTTGATGAGCAAATCCCTTAGTGAGCACTTAGGGATACAAAGCTTGTTATTTCGGAAGAGAAAACCATCTAGAACCGAAAAAGCTCCATGAGAACCATCCTTGCACGCTTCTATCAATGGTGAAAAATCTGGATCATTATAATAAAGCTCCTTAATATGAGTGAAGCCAAGAACTCGAGCCTCCATTAGAGAAAGCATAGAATGCCTCCTAGATAATGCATCTGCAACCACATTAGAAACTCCAGTTTTGTACTTTAAAACAAAATCAAAAGATTGAAGGAACTCCACCCATTTAGCATGCCGTGAACTGAGCTTATGTTGTCCATTAATGTACTTCAAAGCTTGATGATCTGAATGCAACACAAACTGAGCTGGCCTAAGATAATGAGTCCAATAAGTCAAGGCACGAACAATAGCATAGAACTCTTTATCATAGGTGCTGTAGTTGAGCTTGGCATGATTGAGCTTTTCACTGAAATAGGCTATGGGACGCCCTCCTTGTTGTAAAACAGCTCCAATCCCTACGCCACTTGCATCACATTCCACTTCAAACACTTTCTTGAAATCTGGTAAGGCTAGAACAGGCGCCTCACAAAGCTTGCTTTTCAACTGATCAAATGCTTCCTGAGCTGCTGGAGTCCAAGTGAAAGAACCCCCTTTGATACATTCGGTCAGTGGAGCCAAAATAGTACTAAAACCTCTGATGAATCTCCTGTAAAAAGATGCCAATCCATGAAAACTTCGAACTTCTGTGATGGACTTTGGAATTGGCCATGATTTGATTGCCTCCACCTTAGATTCATCCATAGAAATGCCCTGAGATGAAATAATGAAGCCAAGAAAAGACACACTAGAAGTGAAGAATTCACACTTCTCCATCTTTGCATATAGCTTCTTTTCCCTTAGCTTAAGGAAAACCTTCTTCAGATGAATAAGATGATCCTGTTCATTGTTGCTATACACAAGAATATCATCAAAATAAACCACAACAAATGAACCAATGAAGGGACGAAGTACCTCATGCATGAGCCTCATGAAAGTACTAGGAGCATTAGTTAAACCAAATGGCATAACACGCCACTCATATAACCCACTCTTAGTCTTAAAGGCTATTTTCCATTCATCCCCTTCCTTGATTCGAATCTGATGATAACCACTACGCAAATCTATCTTGGAGAATATAGTAGCACCATGTAATTCATCGAGCAAATCATCAAGCCTAGGAATAGGATACCTATACTTGATGGTGATGTTGTTTATAGCCCTGCAATCTACACACATACGCATAGTTCCATCCTTCTTTGGAACCAAAATAACAGGAACAGCACATGGACTAAGACTTTCTTGTACAAACCCTTTAGCTAACAATTCAGTAATCTGTTTTTGCAACTCTTTAGCTTCTTCAGGATTACATCTATAAGCTGCCTTGTTAGGTAATGGTGCTCCAGGAGCTAAGTCAATTTGATGCTCAATACCCCTACTAGGTGGTAAACCATATGGAAGATCCTCGGGAAAAATATCACTAAAATCGTTCACTAATGGTTTAACCCAATCATGTAATTCACGAGTATTTTCATCATTTGCAGCAAATAACAACAACAAGTACATTTCCTTCCCCTTTTCAATGGCCTTATCAACTTGATGTTTTTGGAGAATTAAGGATTTCTGATTTTTAGCTTTCCAATTGGAGGTTTCTTTCTTAGGCAAATTCGGACCCTTTTTGCTAGGACTAAGTATAATTTTCTTGTTTTCATGCATGAAAGTGTATGTATTAGTCCTACCATTATGTAAGGTTTCCTTATCAGATTGCCACGGCCTCCCTAAGAGAATATGACATGCATTCATAGGCACCACATCACATAAAACCTTATCATTATACGAATCACCAAAAGAGAAGCTAATTAAAGCTTGTTTTGTTACCTCCACACAGTTACCATCATTAAGCCAATGAAGCTTATATGGTTTAGGATGACTGAAGGTAGGATGATTGAGCTTCTCCACCATAGAACTCGAAGCTACATTAGTGCAACTCCCACCATCAATAATCATGGAACAAATCTTGCCCTTGATTAAGCATTTCGTCTGAAAAATCTGGTCTCATTGAGATGGTATAGCTTCGGCTTCTTTGGAGTGAAGGACCCTCCTTAGAACCAAGCTAAGATGATCATCTCCTTCCACTTCATCAACAAGAACATCTTCATTGCATTCTTCCTCCTTTTTAGATTCTTTTTCGTGCTCCTCTTGATCTTTAAGGGCATCTTCTATGTTTTTAATGTCTAGTAAGGTCATTACCCTTCTGTTTGGGCATTGTGCTTGATAATGACCATAACCATGACACTTAAAACATTTGACATCATCCTTCTTGGAAGAACTTTCAGCAACTTTCTTCCCTTTATCAAGAAATTTCGAACCAGCTTCACTTTTAGGTGTAAATGGAGATGTCGAAGTAGGCTTTACATACGAACTAGAACCTCCTTTAGCATAAGAAGTTCCTTTGCTAAATACCTTCTTCTTCTTGTCTTTTTGATGCTTTTCCACCTTAAGAGCCAACCTGAAAAGTTCATCTAAAGTAGAATAAGATTGAAGTTCAAGCTTCTTTTGAATGTCACGATCTAGGCCCTTCACAAAACGAGCCATGGTCTGCTCTTCCCTTTCTTGAACATCAAATTTCATCATCAACTTCTCATATTCATGGATGTATGTATCGACATTCTTGGTACCTTGGAACAAATCAGAAAGTTGGTTATATAAATCAAGAGTGTAAGTGGAGGGGAGAAACTTAGCTTCCATCTTCTTTTTCAGTTTCTTCCAACTCTTGATTTTCGGCTTATGCTTCCTTTCTCTAGCAAGAGCAACGTTTTCCCACCAAAGGGATGCATAACCCTTTAGCTTAGTGATAGCCAACTTGAAAGATTTCGAATCATCATACTCCTTTAGCTCGAAAATCCTATTACATCTCGAAACCCATTCCAAATAAGCATCCGGATTAAGGTTTCCATCAAATTCTGGAACATCTAACTTGATGTCTCGAAAATCATCTTGTTTTCGTGGCCTCCTTCTTTGATTAGAAGTTTGTGATTGTACTTCTTCACTAGAGTCATAGACAACCTCATTCTCATCTTCAAAGTGCCTCCTTTCATGAACTTCTCTTCGAACTCCAACACTAGAACTTCGAAAAGCTTCCATGAGATTTGCCATTTGCTCACTAATTGTAGCCATTTGATTCTCAAGGCCAACTAAACTTGCTTCATTCAATGTCATGCCCCTTCTAAACTGATTTGGATCTTCATTACCACTCATTTTAACAACCACAAAATTGTATCAAATATTAGAGGTGAAAAGAGAAGAAAAGAGATGTGTTTGGGCTTAGAATTGGTTTCGGTTTTAGGGGGGATAAGTGTATGAGTTTAGGAAATGATTATGGGAGGATTAGAGGGTTAAAAGAATGCTCTTAAATTAACCAAAGCTCTGATACCAAATGATGCATAAAGCATTTCATAAGCAAGAGCATTCGTTGGTTAAGAACCGAAGAATCAGTTTTGCATCAAGCCTTGTTGGAACCGTACCAACAACCACCACTTTCACTAGCCTTAGAACCACCAAACTAGGCCACCAATGTCAAAGAAGAACTCTTGGTGCAACCTTGCTTTGTTAAATTAGTAACTAATCTACGTTAGTTAGCTAATTAACTCAAAGACTTGAATTACGACAAACTGTCCAGTTTTTACTCTAAGCGCACAGCTCAAAGAAATGAGTATAACTCTTAATTCATTCAACAAAGTCTAATGAAACTTCTTACATTACAATCCTAACATATAAAGCAGCAACATACCAAAAATTCACGTCATTTGGTGATGTTTTTCTTAGGTAACAAAAGCCATCTTAAACTATTACAAAATCTGGCCAGTTTTCAGTACCTAGGTGCAATTATTAAGGTATTCTGAGAAACGAAAATATCCTACTGCAAAAAGGAAACTAAGGTATTAAAATAGAAATTCTAAGGAGAATATCCTCAAAAAATCAGCTCCAAAAGCTTAAGAAAAGCGGCTGCCCAGAACTGATGAAAAGGGCCCCAGAATGACGCAGGGGAGCTGCGGTTTTGGACACTTCTTCATGAAGCTCTCGTTTCCTATTGATTCTTGCCTCCAACTCTTCACATGCTTGTTGGTGATGTATGTAAGCACACAGGTGAGTCATGTATGGTTGCCTTGGCCAAGAATAAAGCTCAAAAACGTGGCCAAAATACTCCCTAAACCAACCGTATAAAATCTGTTCTTCCAAAAAAGTTTCACTAAGCTTACTTTAATGACTTAGAACTAATTAATTAAGCTATTTAATCATAATTCAAGCTTGATTACTAATACTTTATGATGTTAAGATGATCATAAGCATTAATCAACAAGGCTTAAAAAAGATTAAGAAGGGGTTAAGCTTAATTAACAATTTGAAGTACTTGTTTGTTCGAAATTGGATTAAGTAAGCTAATGAATTGAATCTCCTTCACCTTAATCTCTTCTTGATGACTCTTTGCTAGGAGACTTGGATTGATCATGGATGCTCCTGCATCACTCAGTTTACGTTAATGAAAGAAAAGAATTCAAAAAAAAGTTTTCAGATTGAGACGAATTTTTTGTGGTAGGTTTAAATGACAAAAAAAATATGAAATACCAAATATGGGGCCAAACGGTCGTCGTATGAGGTGGATTTGAATCACATATGCTCCGTAACATCACTCATTCCACGTTAACGGAAAAAAAGGCTTCAAAAAATTTTTCCAGATGCAGACGAAATTTTTTTGGTAGGTTTTAATTACCAAAAATATGAAATACCAAATATGGGGCCAAACGGCCGTCGTATGAGGTGGTTTTGAGTCATATATGCTCCTTAACGGCACTCAAACCACGTTGATGGAAAAAAAAGTTTCAAAACAAAGTTTTCAGTTTGAGACGAAATTTTGTGGTAGGTTTCAATGACCAAAAAATTATGAAATACCATATATGGGGCCAAACGGCCATCGTATCAGGTGGTTTTGAATCACATATGCTCCGTAACGGCACTCAGTCTACGTTGATGGAAAAAAAGGTTTCAAAAATAAGTTTCCAAATTGGGAAGAAAATTTGGTGGTAGGTTTCAATGACCAAAAAATATGAAATACCAAATATGGGGCCAAACGACGGTCGTATGAGGTGGTTTTGAATAAAATATGCTCCGTAACAGCACTCATTCCACGTTGATGGAAAAAAATGTTTAAAAAAAAATTCCGTATTGAGACGAAATTTTTGTGGTAGGTTTTATTGACCAAAAAAATATGAAATACCAAATATGGGGCCAAACGACAGTCGTATGAGGTGGTTTTGAATCAAATATGCTCTGTAACATCACTCATTCCACGTTGATGGAAAAAAAGGTTTCAAAAATTTTTTCCAGATGGAGAAGAAATTTTTGTAGTTGGTTTTAATCACCAAAAAAATCTGAAATACCAAATATGGGGTCAAACGGCCGTCATATGAGGTAGTTTTGATTCATATATCCTCCTTAACGGCACTTAGTCTACGTTGATGAAAAAAAAGGTTTCAAAAAAAAGTTTCGAGATTGGGACGAAATTTTGGTGGCAGATTTCAATGACCAAAAACATATAAAATACCAAATATGGGGCCAAACGGCGATCGTATGAGGTGGTTTTGAGTCACATATGCTCCTTCAGGGCACTCAGTCTACGTTGATGGAAAAAAAAGGTTTCAAAAAAAGTTTCCAGAATGGGAAGAAATTTCGGTGATAGGTTTCAATGACCAAAAAAATATATAATACAAAATATGGGGTCAAAAGGCCGTAGTATGAGGTGGTTTTGAGTCACATATTCTCCGTAACGGCACTGAGTCCACGTTGATGGAAAAAAAAGGTTTCAAAAAAAGTATTTAGATTGAGACCAAATTTTTGTGGTAGGTTTGAATGAACAAAAAATTATGAAATACCAAATATGGGGCCAAACCACCGTCGTATGAGGTGGTTTTGAGTCACATATGCTCCGTAACGTTACTCATCCACGTTAATGGAAAAAAAAGGTTTCAAAAAAACAGTTTTCAGATTGTGAAGAAATTTTTGTGGTAGGTTTTAATGACCAAAAAAAATATGAAATACCATATATAGGTCCAAACAGCAGTCGTATGAGGTGGTTTTGAGTCACATATGCTCCTTAACGGCACTCAGTCTACGTTGATGGAGAAAAAGGTTTAAAAAAAGTTTTCCAGATTGAGACGAAATTTTTGTGGTAGGTTTTAATGACCAAAAAAATATGAAATACCAAATATGGGGTCAACCGGCCGTCGTATGAGGTGGTTTTGAGTGATATATGCTCTTAAACGGCACTCAGTCTACGTTGATGAAAACAAAGGTTTCAAAAAAATGTTTCCAGATTGGGACAAAATTTTGGTGGTAGGTTTCAATGATGAAAAAAATATGAAATACCAAATATGGGGCCACACGGTCGTCGTATGAGGTGGTTTTGAGTCACATAAGCTCCTTAAGGGCAATCAGTCCACGTTAATGAAAAAAAGGTTTGAAAAAAAAGTTTCCAAATTGGGACGAAATTTTGGTGCTAGATTTCCATGACCAAAAAAATATGAAATCCCAAATATGAGGCCAAACGGCCGTCGTATGAGGTGGTTTTGAAACACATATGCTCCTTAAGGACACTCAGTATACGTTGATGGAATAAAAGGTTTTAAAAAAAAGTATCTAGATTGGGAAGAAAATTTGGTAGTAGGTTTCAATGACCAAACAAATATGAAATAACAAATATGGGGCCAAAAGGCCGTCGTATGAGGTGGTTTTGAGTCACATATGCTCCTTAATGACAATTAGTCTACGTTGATGGAAAAAAAGGTTTAAAAAAAAAGTCTCCAAATTGGGACGAAATTTTTGTGGTAGGTTTCAAAGACCAAAAAAAAATGAAATACCAAATATGGAACCAAACACCCGTCGTATGAGGTGGTTTTGAGTCAAATATGCTCCGTAACGGCACTCAGTCCACGTTGATGGAAAAAAAGGTTTTAAAAAAAGTTTGTAGATTGAGACTAAATTTTTGTGGTAAGTTTGAATGACAAAAAAATGAAATACCAAATATGGGGCCAAACGGCCGTCGTATGAGGTGGTTTTGAATCACATATGCTTCGTAACATCACTCATTCCACGTTGATGGAAAAAAAGTTACAAAAAAAATATCCAGATGGAAACGAAATTTTTGTGGTAGGTTTTAATCACCAAAAAAAATGAAATACCAAATATGGGGCCAAACGGCCGTCGTATGAGGTGGTTTTGAGTCATATATGCTCCTTAACGGCACTCAATCCACGTTGATGAATAAAAAGGTTTCAAAAAAAAGTTATCAGTTTGAGACGAAATTTTTGTGGTAGTATTCAATGCCCAAAAAATTATGAAATACCATATATGGGGCCAAACGGCCGTCGTATCAGTTGGTTTTGAATCACATATGCTCCGTAACGGCACTCAGTCTACGTTGATGGAAAAAAAGGTTTCAAAAAAAAGTTTCCAGATTGGGAAGAAAATTTGGTGGTAGGTTTCAATGACCAAAAATATGAAATACCAAATATGGGGCCAAACGACCGTCGTATGAGGAGGTTTTGAGTCACATATTCTCCTTAACGGCCCTCAGTCTACGTTGATGGAAAAAAAAGGTTTAAAAAAAAAGTTTCCAAATTGGGACAAAATTTTGGTGGTAGATTTCCATGACCAAAAAAATATGAAATACCAAATATGAGGCCAAACGGCCGTCGTATGAGGTTGTTTTGAAACACATATGCTCCTTAAGGGCACTCTGTCTACGTTGATGGAAAAAAAAGGTTTAAAAAAAAGTTTCTAGATTGGGAAGAAATTGTGGTAGTAGGTTTCAATGACCAAACAAATATGAAATACCAAATATGGGGCCAAAAGGCCATCGTATGAGGTGGTTTTGAGTCACATACGGTCCTTAATGACAATTAGTCTACGTTGATGGAAAAAAAGGTTTTAAAAAAAAGTCTCCAAATTGGGACGAAATTTTGGTGGTAGGTTTCAAAGATCAAAAAAATATGAAATACCAAATATGGAGCCAAACAGCCGTCGTATGACGTGGTTTTGAGTCAAATATGCTCCGTAACGGCACTCAGTCCACGTTGATGGAAAAAAAGATTTTAACAAAGTTTTCAGATTGAGACTAAATTTTTGTGGTAAGTTTGAATGACAAAAAAATGAAATACCAAATATGGGGCCAAACGGCCGTCGTATGAGGTGGTTTTGAATCACATATGCTTCGTAACATCACTCATTCCACGTTGATGGAAAAAACTTTCAAAAAAAATTTCCAGATGGAAACGAAATTTTTGTGGTAGGTTTTAATCACCAAAAAAAATTTGAAATACCAAATATGGGGCCAAACGGCCGTCGTATGAGGTGGTTTTGAGTCATATATGCTCCTTAACGGCACTCAATCCACGTTGATGAATAAAAAGGTTTCAAAAAAACGTTTTCAGTTTGAGACGAAAATTTTGTGGTAGGATTCAATGACCAAAAAATTATGAAATACCATATATGGGGCCAAAGGGCCGTCGTATCAGGTGGTTTTGAATCACATATGCTCCGTAACGACACTCAGTCTACGTTGATGGAAAAAAGGTTTCAAAAAAAGTTTCCAGATTGGAAAGAAAATTTGGTGGTAGGTTTCAATGACCAAAAAATATGAAATACCAAATATGGGGCCAAACGACCGTCGTATGAGGAGGTTTTGAGTCACATATTCTCGTTAACGGCACTCAGTCTACGTTGATGGAAAAAAAAGTTTTAAAAAAAAGTTTCTAAATTGGGACGAAATTTTGGTGGTAGATTTCCATGACCAAAATAATATGAAAACCAATATGGGGCCAAACGACTGTCGTATGAGGAGGTTTTGAGTCACATATTCTCCTTAACGGCCCTCAGTCTACGTTGATGGAAAAAAAAGGTTTAAAAAAAAGTTTCCAAATTGGGACAAAATTTTGGTGGTAGATTTCCATGACCAAAAAAATATGAAATGCCAAATATGAGGCCAAACGGCCGTCGTATGAGGTTGTTTTGAAACACATATGCTCCTTAAGGGCACTCTGTCTACGTTGATGGAAAAAAAGGTTTAAAAAAAGTTTCTAGATTGGGAAGAAATTGTGGTAGTAGGTTTCAATGACCAAACAAATATGAAATACCAAATCTGGGGCCAAAAGGCCATCGTATGAGGTGGTTTTGAGTCACATATGCTCCTTAATGACAATTAGTCTACGTTGATGGAAAAAAGGTTTTAAAAAAAGTCTCCAAATTGGGACGAAATTTTGGTGGTAGGTTTCAAAGATCAAAAAAATATGAAATACCAAATATGGAGCCAAACAGCCGTCGTATGACGTGGTTTTGAGTCAAATATGCTCCGTAACGGCACTCAGTCCACGTTGATGGAAAAAAAGATTTTAACAAAGTTTTCAGATTGAGACTAAATTTTTGTGGTAAGTTTGAATGACAAAAAAATGAAATACCAAATATGGGGCCAAACGGCCGTCGTATGAGGTGGTTTTGAATCACATATGCTTCGTAACATCACTCATTCCACGTTGATGGAAAAAAGTTTCAAAAAAAATTTCCTGATGGAAACGAAATTTTTGTGGTAGGTTTTAATCACCAAATAAATTTTGAAATACCAAATATGGGTCCAAACGGCCGTTGTATGAGGTGGTTTTGAGTCATATATGCTCCTTAACGACACTCAATCCACGTTGATGAATAAAAAGTTTTCAGTTTGAGACGAAATTTTTGTGGTAGGATTCAATGACCAAAAAATTATGAAATACCATATATGGGGCCAAACGGCCGCCGTATCAGGTGGTTTTGAATCACATATGCTCCGTAACGTCACTCAGTCTACGTTGATGGAAAAAAAGGTTTCAAAAAAACGTATTCAGTTTGAGACGAAAATTTTGTGGTAGGATTCAATGACCAAAAAATTATGAAATACCATATATGGGGCCAAACGGCCGTCGTATCAGGTGGTTTTGAATCACATATGCTCCGTAACGGCACTCAGTCTACGTTGATGGAAAAAAAGGTTTCAAAAAAAAGTTTCCAGATTGGAAAGAAAATTTGGTGGTAGGTTTCAATGACCAAAAAATATGAAATACCAAATATGGGGCCAAACGACCGTCGTATGAGGAGGTTTTGAGTCACATATTCTCGTTAACGGCACTCAGTCTACGTTGATGGAAAAAAAAGTATAAAAAAAAGTTTCTAAATTGGGACGAAATTTTGGTGGTAGATTTCCATGACCAAAATAATATGAAAACCAATATGGGGCCAAACGCCCGTCGTATGAGGAGGTTTTGAGTCACATATTCTCCTTAACGGCACTCTGTCTACGTTGATGGAAAAAAAAGGTTTAAAAAAAAGTTTCTAAATTGGGAAGAAACTTTGGTAGTAGGTTTCAATGACCAAACAAATATGAAATAACAAATATGGGGCCAAAAGGCCGTCGTATGAGGTGGTTTTGAGTCACATATGCTCCTTAATGACAATTAGTCTAAGTTGATGGAAAAAAAGGTTTTTAAAAAAAGTCTCCAAATTGGGACGAAATTTTGGTGGTAGGTTTCAAAGACCAAAAAAATATGAAATACCAAATATGGAGCCAAACAGCCGTCGTATGAGGTGGTTTTGAGTCAAATATGCTCCGTAACGGCACTCAGTCCACGTTGATGGAAAAAAAGATTTTAAAAAAGTTTGCAGATTGAGACTAAATTTTTGTGGTAAGTTTGAATGACAAAAAAATGAAATACCAAATATGGGGCCAAACGGCCGTTGTATGAGGTGGTTTTGAATCACATATGCTTCGTAACATCACTCATTCCACGTTGATGAAAAAAAGTTTCAAAAAAAATTTCCAGATGGAAACGAAATTTTTGTGGTAGGTTTTAATCACCAAATAAATTTTGAAATACCAAATATGGGTCCAAACGGCCGTTGTATGAGGCGGTTTTGAGTCATATATGCTCCTTAACGACACTCAATCCACGTTGATGAATAAAAAGTTTTCAGTTTGAGACGAAATTTTTGTGGTAGGATTCAATGACCAAAAAGTTATGAAATACCATATATGGGGCCAAACGGCCGCCGTATCAGGTGGTTTTGAATCACATATGTTCCGTAACGTCACTCAGTCTACGTTGATGGAAAAAAAGGTTTCAAAAAAAAGTTTCCATAGTGGAAAGAAAATTTGGTGGTAGGTTTCAATGACCAAAAAATATGAAATACCAAATATGGGGCCAAACGACCGTCGTATGAGGAGGTTTTGAGTCACATATTCTCGTTAACGGCACTCAGTCTACGTTGATGGAAAAAAAGGTTTTAAAAAAAGTTTGCAGATTGAGACTAAATTTTTGTGGTAAGTTTGAATGACAAAAAAATGAAATACAAAATATGGGGCCAAACGGCCGTCGTATGAGGTGATTTTGAATCACATATACTTCGTAGCATCACTCATTCCACGTTGATGGAAAAAAAGTTTCAAAAAAAATTTCCAGATGGAATCAAAATTTTTGTGGTAGGTTTTAATCACCAAAAAAATTTGAAATACCAAATATGGGGCCAAACGGCCGTCGTATGAGGTGGTTTTGAGTCATATATGCTCCTTAACGGCACTCAATCCACGTTGATGAATAAAATGGTTTCAAAAAAAAAGTTTTCAGTTTGAGACGAAATTTTTGTGGTAGGATTCAATGTCCAAAAAATTATGAAATACCATATATGGGGCCAAACGGCCGTCGTATCAGGTTGTTTTGAATCACATATGCTCCGTAACGGCACTCAGTCTATGTTGATGGAAAAAAAGGTTTCAAAAAAAAGTTTCCAGATTGGGAAGAAAATTTGGTGGTAGGTTTCAATGACCAAAAAATATGAAATACCAAATATGGGGCCAAACGACCGTCGTATGAGGAGGTTTTGAGTCACATATTCTCCTTAACGTCACTTAGTCTACGTTGATGGAAAAAAAGGTTTAAAACAAAAGTTCCTAGATGGGGAAGAAATTTTGGTAGTAGGTTTCAATGACCAAACAAATATGAAATTCAAAATATGGGGCCAAAAGGCTGTTGTATGAGGTGGTTTTGAGTGACATATGCTCCTTAAGGGCAATTAGTCTACGTTGATGGAAAAAAAGGCTTTAAAAAAAAGTCTCCAAATTGGGAGGAAATTTTGGTGGTAGGTTTCAAAGAACAAAAAAATATGCAATACCAAATATGGGGCCAAACAGCCGTCGTATGAGGTGGTTTTGAGTCAAATATGCTCCGTAACGGCACTCAGTCCACGTTGATGGAAAAAAAGGTTTTAAAAAAAGTTTGCAGATTGAGACTAAAATTTTGTGGTAAGTTTGAATGAAAAAAATGAAATACCAAATATGGTGCCAAACGGTCGTCGTATGAGGTGGTTTTGAATCACATATGCTTCGTAACATCACTCATTCCACGTTGATGGAAAAAAAGTTTCAAAAAAAATTTCCAGATGGAAACGAAATTTTTGTGGTAGGTTTTAATCGCCAAAAAAAATTTGAAATACCAAATATGGGGCCAAACGGCCTTCGTATGAGGTGGTTTTGAGTCAGATATGCTCCTTAATGGCACTCAATCCATGTTGATGAATAAAAAGGTTTAAAAAAAAGTTTTCAGTTTGAAACGAAATTTTTGTGGTAGGATTCAATGACCAAAAAATTATGAAATACCATATATGGGGCCAAACGGCCTTCGTATCAGGTGGTTTTGAATCACATATGCTCCGTAACGGCACTCAGTCTACGTTGATGATAAAAAAGGTTTCAAAAAAAAGATTCCAGATTGGGAAGAAAATTTGGTGGTAGGATTCAATGACCAAAAAAAATGAAATACCAAATATGGGGCCAAACGACCGTCGTATGAGGAGGTTTTGAGTCACATATTCTCCTTAACGGCACTCAGTCTACGTTGATGGAAAAAAAAGGTTTAAAAAAAAAGTTTCTAGATTGGGAATAAATTTTGGTAGTAGGTTTCAATGACCAAACAAATATGAAATACCAAATATGGGGCCAAAAGCCGTCGTATGAGGTGGTTTTGAGTCACATATGCTCCTTAAGGGCAATTAGTCTACGTTGATGGAAAAAAAGGTTTTAAAAAAAAGTCTCCGAATTGGGACGAAATTATGTTGGTAGGTTTCAAAGACCAAAAAAATATGAAATACCAAATATGGGGCCAAACAGCCGTCGTATGAGGTGGTTTTGAGTCAAATATGCTCCGTAACGGCACTCAGTCCACGTTGATGGAAAAAAAGGTTTTAAAAAAAGTTTGCAGATTGAGACTAATTTTTTGTGGTAAGTTTGAATGACAAAAATATGAAATACCAAATATGGGGCCAAACGGCCGTCGTATGACGTGGTTTTGAATCGCATATGCTTCGTAACATCACTCATTCCACGTTGATGGAAAAAAAGTTTCAAAAAAAATTTCCAGATGGAAACGAAATTTTTGTGGTAGGTTTTTATCACCAAAAAAATTTGAAATACCAAATATGGGGCCAAACGGCCGTCGTATGAGGTGGTTTTGAGTCATATATGCTCCTTAACGGAACTCAATCCACGTTGACGAATAAAAAGGTTTCAAAAAAAAATTTTCAGTTTGAGATGAAATTTTTGTGGTAGGATTCAATGACCAAAAAATTATGAAATACCATATATGGGGCTAAACGGCCGTCGTATCAGGTGGTTTTGAATCACATATGCTCCGTAACGGCACTCAGTCTACGTTGATGGAAAAAAAGGTTTCAAAAAAAAGTTTCCAGATTAGGAAGAAAATTTGGTGGTAGGTTTCAATGCTAAAAAAATATGAAATACCAAATATGGGCCAAACGACCGTCGTATGAGGAGGTTTTGAGTCACATATTCTCCTTAACGGCACTCAGTCTACGTTGATGGAAAAAAAAGGTTTAAAAAAAAAGTTCCTAGATTGGGAAGAAATTTAGGTAGTAGGTTTCAATGACCAAACAAATATGAAATACCAAATATGGGGCCAAAAGGCCGTCATATGAGGTGGTTTTGAGTCACATATGCTCCTTAACGACATTCAGTGTACGTTGATGGAAAAAAAGTTTCAAAAAAAAGTTTCCAGATTGGGACGAAATTTTGGTGGTAGGTTTCAATGACCAAAAATATATGAAATACCAAAGATAGGGTCAAACGGCCGTCGTATGAGGTGGTTTTGAGTCACATATGCTCCGTCACGACACTCAGTCCACGTTGATGGAAAAACATGTTTCAAAAAAATGATTTTAGATTGAGACGAAATTTTTGTGGTGGTTTCAATGACCAAAAAAATATGAAATATCAAATATGGGGCCAAACGGCCATCGTATGAGGTAGTTTTGAGTCAATATTGCTCCTTAACGGCACTTGGTGTACGTGATGGAAAAAAAGGCTTCAAAAAAACGTTTCCAGATTGGGACGAAATTTTGTTGGTAGGTTTCAATGACCAAAAAAATATGAAATACCAAATATGGGGCCAAACGGCTGTCGTATGAGGTGGTTTTGAGTCACATATGCTCCGTAACGGTACTTAGTACATGTTGATGGAAAAAAAGGTTTCTAGACCTTCCTTCTTTTTCTCTCTCTTTGAGCTCCCCTTGGTGATGGCAAACACACGGAGTGGGCAAGGGAAGGGGGTGAAATATGTTGGTGGCAATGCAAATCAAAGCAGCAAATCCATGAAAAAACCACAAAATGCTTCAAATAAGCAACCCAAATCACAATCTGATGATCATCTTCAATCAGCTTCAAGAAAAACGGGTAAAGCAGAAATGGAAAACTGGCAATCAGATTTTTATAGATCATCATCTAGCAGTGATTTTGATTCAGATGGAGACTATGAAAGTCCAAGAATCCAATTAGCACTTCAAAAGAGTCAGATTACCACGTCTGTACCCATTACTAGAGCTATGATCAACACTGGAGGTAAGAAGTTTGAGAGTAATCTGATCAATGTTGGTTCTAATCTGGTCTATTTAAACCTAAATGCTAGTATAACAACTAGATCATCAATTGATGTTGCTGATAATGATCATGCTATTGATTCACAAAACTCAATCCGCAAAAGTCAACTGTTGACTATTTCAAACCCTGATCATAATTCTGTTGAATTGAATGATTCTGTGAATGTTTCTGTGAACTATTTGGATGATATTAATGCTGCTGTACAGCTGAAACCTGTTCTTGAATGGGAAGATGTTAAGGAGGAGGTAGAATTCTGGAGTACAACAGTTGTATGTTTTGTTATAGGAGCAAAACCCCCTGTCCAGGTGTTTGAGGGATTTCTCAAGAGAATCTAGGGAAACCTGGGTATTGGTGTCATTGCATCTATTGCAAATGGTGGATACTTGGTGAGATTTAAGGATTTGAAGGCTGTTGAAACCACCACGAGTGGGGCCTACTTTTTTGATAATAAACCACTGACAGTGAGGCAATGGGATCCAGATGCTAGCATGGAGGAATGTGCTACCCCACAGTTCCTATTTGGATCCAATTGCACAATCTCAATCTGAAATTTTGGGGGAAAAGGAGACTCAGCAAGATTGTGGGAGTGATTGGTACCCTCAGAAAGATAGACACCTATACTGAATTGAAGCAGAGGACGAAATTTGCCAGAATTATGGTGGATGTTCAGCTTGATCAAGATTTTCCAGACCAAATCTCATTCATCAATGAGAAGGGTGTGGAGATGGTTCAGGAGGTTTACTATGAGTGGAATCCTACTAAGTGCCTGGTATGAAAGAAGTATGGGCATGATAGGGAGGATTGCTGGCATAAGGAGAAGCCTGCACAGGTTTGGAGGCCTAAACAAACTGCCAAGATCAGTGTAGCACAGAGAGTGGTGGATGAGGATGGCTTCATCTCTATTAAAAAGAGGGGGGGTGCATCTACTCAACACTCACATGCAAAGAGCAAGACAACACCTAAGGCTGGATCATCTATTGTTTCTGAAGGATCCAGTTCCTTCTCAAGTACCATCACTGAAGTTGAAAATCTGGTACTTAAAGGAAAACTGGAATCCTCTAGCAACAGACCGCCTGATCCTGTTAGTTGGATACAAAAGTATCAAAATGAAGGAAGAAGTGGACTAGGTTTTAATCATAAAAGTAAAAACAAAAAGAAGAAATATGTGGATCTGCCAAGTCATAAATATGCTCTTATTGTGGAAACAGTGGACACATAGTATCTGACTGTTCCTCCAAAGAAGAACATATTGAAACGAACACTCGCTTAGTTAAGCAAGAGTGGAAAATTAAAAGGAACTTAAGTTCAACAAAGGAACCCAAGTCAGAATGGTTTCCTTCTACTGACTGATTGTTGTAGGAGTAGACTAAAGTGAGGGGGAACAACCTGTGGTACCTCGATACCGGTTGTTCTAAGCACATGACAAGGGACAAAGCAAAATTTCTCTCACTTTTAGTCTAAGAAGGAGGAACTGTGACTTTTGGAGATAACCTTACAGGAAATATCGTAGCGATAGGTAAGTCAGGGAAATCTGTGTCACATTCCATAAATATATTTTTGGTCGAGGGTTTGAAACATAATTTACTTAGTATTTCTCAATTCTGTGACAAAAGGAACAATGTGATGTTTACTAACGAATGTTGTGTAGTTAGTAATGTCAGTATAAGAACCAAACTACTGGAAGGAACAAGGAAAGGAAATACTTATATTGTTGATCTAAACCTAGTTTTCGGGAACAATCTGACTTGTTTAAGCGTACAAGAAGACGACTAATTCCTTTGGCATAAAAGGTGTAGTCATGCAAGCATTACACTACTTCATAAACTAAGTGGCAAGGACTTGGTAGTGGTCTTCCAACAATCAAAATACCTAATCATGGAGTTTGTGGAGCATGTGTGAAAGGAAAGCAAGTCAAATCCTCGTTCAAATCTAAGAAAAGGGTAAGTACACAAAGTCCACTAGAGTTGACTCACATGGACTTGTGTGGTCCTGTATGTGTCCAAAGTAGATCGGGTAAGAGATATGTAATGGTTATTGTTGATGATTTTTCTAGATTCACGGGTTATTTTTGTTCATAGAAAAGATGAAACATTTGATGAATTTGTAATCTTTGCTAAGAAAGTTCAAAGGGTCAGTGGTTTTGAAATTGAAACACTTGAGATCTGACCATGGTACGAAATTTAAAAACTCCAAGTTTGATGATTTTTGTAGGCTTCTCTGCTCCTAGGACACCACAACAGAATGGTGTGGTTGAAAGGAAGAACAGGACCTTAGAGGACATGGCTAGGACAATGCTTATAGCTAGAAACATTCCAGATAATTTTTGGGCAGAATTAGTGAACAGAGCTTACTACATCATCAATAGGGTCATGCTTAGACCTATTACTTTGATAAGTCCTTATGAGCTTCTCAAAGGAAGAAAACCCAATATCTCCCACTTTTGAGTCTTTGGAGGTAGATACTTTGTACACAATAATGGTAAAGATATTTTAGGAAAATTTGTTGCTAGAAGTGATGCTATAAATAGTAAAGCATATAGACTCTACAACAAAAGAACAATGTGTGTTGAGGAAAGTGTCAATGTTATCTTCGATGAAACTAACACTCTGTAGGAACCATGTTATGAGAATGACTTTGAAATTGGATTGACTCGCCCTGAAGAGTCAGTTAACCTTGATGAGAAACTAACATCTGCAGGTACTAATAGAAAGCATATTTCTGAAGAGTAGATGATTGTTCTTGATCCTGATTCTCAGTGGGAACGGGCAGATGAAGGAACAAAAGTAGAAGAATTGAATCCGAAGAATGAAGCAACTGATGAACCTCAAATTGAAGGAACATGAACAAGGAGGTTTGAACAAAAACCTTGGAAGACCCATAAATCTCATCCTTTGGAATTGATCATAAGTGACATTGAGAAGGGAACTCAGACAAGGTCCTAGCTCAAGAAATTCTGTGCATTCCAAGATTTTCTGACCATGACAGAACCTTGAAATCATAATGAAGCATTGCTAGAGTCTGACTGGATTAATGCGATGAAATAGGAACTGAATAAGTTATAGAGGAACATGGTTTGAAATCTTGAGACCAAGCCTAAACACCAAAAAGGTAATTGAGCTCAAATGGGTCTTCAGGAACAAGCTAGATGAACATGATACAGTTGTAAGAAACAAGGCCAGACTTGTAGCCAAAGGGTACAATTAACAAGAAGGTATAGATTTCGATGAAACCTTTAATCCCGTTGCTAGAATAGAAGCAATTAGAATTTTGATTGTTTTTGCAGCTTTTGTGGGTTTTAGGTTGTACCAAATGGACGTCAAATGTGCTTTCTTAAATGGATATTTAATAGAAGACGTCTTTGTGGAACAATCTCATGCATTTGAAAAACCTAATCTTCCAAACCAAGTCTATAATTTAGATAAAGCTCTTTATGGGCTGAAACAAGCTCCTGAAAGACTCTCAAAATTCTGGCTTTCACATGACTTTATTAGAGGCAAGGTTGATAGAACCCTGTTTGTTTCGTTATTTTGATGATGACAAATAAATAGTTTTTAACTTAGTTTTAATTAGTTTTAATTTATGTAGTTATTTACATAGTATTATTAATTATTTATTTTATTAGACCTAAAATAAACTTATGGAGAATTGGTTTAATAATAACCAAAATTAAGTTGTTTAGGAAAATAGAATATTTAGTTATATTACTTTGTGTAGAATTATTATTCTAATATTATGGAATATTGGATTCCATACTATTAGTTGAGTTTGTTAGTGGTTTACAGGAAATTGAGACGTTGAAGAGCTGGCGATTTTGCGTGGCTAAATTGATGGGTTGAGGTCCTAGATTCTAGGGGCCATGATCTCAGCTAACAAACCGCGCATCTAATATAAATCCTAAACTGCCAACGACCAAGTCAAGAGATGTTGAGAAGATCATGGAAGACTCGAAGACTCGTTCAAACTGCGCAAACACAAGGTTATGGATCGTGGCCTTAACATGATCCATAACGGCTATGAAGGTGGAAGATAATGCCTAAAAACTTGCGTCCACTACAAGGAAGCTGAAGAAGACCATTGAAGATTTATCACTGCTATATAAACTGAGAAGAACTCAATTTTAGTTCTTAAGACTTTCTACATTAACTGTGTAAATCTGTAGAAAGCTATTTCAGTTTCATTCTCTTCAATAATTTATTGTATTCCATTAATCTGAGTTGGGGTGAGTGAAATTTTGTAAGAAAATTTATACATTCAAGAGATAAGAGAAGAAAGAGAAAGAGAAGACTTCGAGTGAAGTCTAGAGAGAAAGTCACGTGTTCAGGGGGAACAAGGTGACTGGGAACTAGTTACTAGAGGAACAGAGTGAGTTGCTTTTTATAATAGGGTGTAAGTTACTATTATGAATAAAAGGGCAAGATTTATTCCTAGAGAATATAGGAATAAGATCTTGTTTAAAAGCATTTCTAGTGTTCTTAGTTATAACTTCTCTTTAATTCTTTTAAACTTATTAATTCCGCAAAAATAGCCCCTAATAGTCTTTACTACAATTAACCCCCCCTCTTGTAGTAAACTTAGAAGTTCTATAGGACCAACAATTGGTATCAGAGCCTATTCCTCCTGAAACAGCTAACACTGAGGAGGCTGATCCTAGAGAACATGAATACAACTGGAGAAAAGCTAGATGAGGGATACTCTACTCAACGTCCTCCAATGTTCAATGGTAAACACTATCCCTATTGGAAGAATAGGATGGAAATATTCATTAAGGCATAAAACTATAAAGTATGGAGAGTTATTGAGATAGGTGACTTTGAAGTCACTGAAAAGAATGAAGAAGGCGAGCTAGTTACAAAACCACTCTCAAAGTATGACAAAGAAGACTTCGAGAAAATGGAGATGAACAACATGGCCAAGAAGATTCTGCATTGTGGTCTTGGTCCTCATGAACACAATAGAGTCATGGGATGCAAGAGTGCAAAGAAGATGTGGGAACTCCTTCAAGTTACACACGAAGGAACAAGCGAGGTCAAGAGATCAAAAATAGACATGCTCATGCATAGATATGAGTTATTTCAAATGAAACCTAAAGAGCCAGTTCATGATATGCTTACAAGATTCTCAAATATCATAAATGAGCTTGACTCTCTAGGAAAATCTATTTCTCCAGAGGAACAAGTACGCAAAGTATTGAGAAGTCTTCCACAAGACGAGAAGTGGATGGCTAAGGTGACAGCTCTACAAGAAACCAAGGATTTCACCAAGTTTAACATAGAACAACTTGTTGGATCCTTGATGACACATGAGTTGCACTTAGGAACTCATGAACCTGACTTTAGCAGATCAAAATCCCTAGCTCTCAAGACTGAAGAACAAGATGATTCAGAAACTGATGAAGAGGAAGCTGCCTTGATAGTTAAGAAATTCAAAAAGTTCTTCAACAAGATCTATAAAGGGAAGAGCACAAGGAAAACCTCAAAGCTAAGCTGCCATAAATGCGGAAGTCCAGATCACTTCATAAAGGAATGTCCTTTATGGGAAAACGATAAAAGAAAAAGCAGATTCAAGAGCAAAGAACAAAAATGTTTCTCTAAAACTGAAATGAGAAAGGCAATGGTAGCAGCCTGAGGTGAATCAGATTATGATGAGGAACAGGACAGCCTGAGGATGAAACTGCTCAGCTGTGTCTAATGGAAAAATCAAATAGTGAAGAGGACGTATCCAACAAACAGGTAAACTTTAATGTTGTTGAAGAAGAATTATCAAAATTAAATAAGAACTAACTCACTGAATTACTTTTAGAAACCCTTGATAACTACAAGGCAATCTGCATAAGAGAGGAGAATATTGAGAAGGCCTTGAAAGTTACCAAGGAACACACAAATTGTTTGAAAAAATTAAATTCAGATATTGAGGATTGGTTCGTTGATATTTTTGATAAATACCGTGGATTTCAAGAAGCTTATGAAAAACTGAAAAATGATAACTACTTCTTGAATATTGCTTTGGCAGAATTGAAACTAGTTGTTCCTGAAGGAACCAGTTCCACTGACAATTCCAGTAAAGAATTTGAAATTTTGAAAATTGAGCATAAATCAGTGCTAAATGAAAATATGGTACTGAAGAGGAAACTGGAATCTTCAAGAGTCAAGCTTCCTGATCCAGTTAGTTGGATACAAAATATAAAAATGAAGGAAGGAATGGACTAGGTTCCAATTATAAGAAGAGGAACAAACATAAAAAATATGTTGACCTGGCAAGCAACAGAATCTGTTCCTACTATGGGAATAGTGGACACTTAGTGTCTGACTGTTCCACCAAAGAGGAATAGATCGAAATGAACACTCGCTTAGTGAAGCAAGAGTGGAAAATTAAGTGGAACGCACACTCAACAGAGGAACCCAAGTCTAACTGGGTTCCTAACACTAACTAATTATTGTAGGTGCAGACTAAAGTGAGGGGCAACAACCTGTGGTACCTCGATAGCGGTTGTTCCAAGCACATGACAGGAGATAAAACCAAATTTCTCTCACTTTCAGTCTTCGAAGGAGGAACTGTGACCTTTGGAGACAACCTAACAAGTAACATAGTAGGTATAGGTAAAGTTGGGAAATCTCAGTCACATTCCATAAATAACGTATTTTTAGTCGAGGGTTTGAAACATAATTTGCTTAGCATCTCTCAATTCTGTGACAAAGGAAACAATGTAAATTTACTAATTAATATTGTGTGGTTTGTGTCACCATTACAGGAACAATGATACTAGAAGGAACAAGAAAGGGAAATACTTATGTTGTTGACCTAAATCTTATTCCTAGGAACAATCTAACTTGTCTTAGTGTACTAGAAAATGACCAAAACCTTTGGCATAAAAGGTGTGGTCATGGAAGCTTCACACTGCTTCATAAACTAAGTGGTAAAGACTTGGTAGTTGGTTTGCCAACTATAAAAGGAACAAGCCATGGAGCTTATGGAGCTTGTGTAAGAGGGAAGCAAGTCAGATCCTCGTTCAAATCCAAGAAAACGGTAAGCACTCAAAGTCCACTTGAGCTGATCCACATGGATCTTTGTGGCCCGGTGAGAATCCAAAGCAGATCAAGTAAGAGATATGTATTAGTTATTGTTGATGATTTTTCTAGATTTACGTGGGTAATCTTCCTTCATAGTAAGTATGAAACGTTTGATGAATTTATAACGTTTGCTAAGAAAGTTCAAAGGATAAGTGGTTTTAAATTGAAACCCCTAAGATCTGACCATGGTACGGAGTTTGAAAACTCCAAGTTTGATGATTTTGCAGTAATGAAGGATTAGATCACAACTTCTCTGCTACAAGGACACCACAACAGAATGGTGTAGTTGAAAGAAAGAACCGGACTCTGGAGGATATGGCTAGAACAATGCTTATATCAAGCAATCTTCCAAAGAATTTTTGGGCTGAAGTTGTGAACACTGAATGTTACATCATCTACAGGGTCATGCTAAGACCCATCACCAAGAAAACTCCTTATGAACTATTCAAAGGAAGAACACCAAATATCTCATACTTTAGAGTCTTTGGATGTAGATGTTTTGTACACAACAATGGTAAAAACAATTTAGGTAAATTTGATGCTAGAAGTGATGAAGCTGTTTTTATAGGATATGCTTTAAATAGTAAAGCATACAGAGTTTATAATAAGAGAACAATGTGCGTAGAGGAAAGTGTCCATATTATCTTTGATGAAACTAACTCACTGTAGGAACAATGTTATGAAAATGATTTTGAAATTGGGTTAACTTGTCCTCAAGAGACTGACAATCTTGAGGAGGAACTGACTCCTGCAGGAACAGTTAAGAAACATATTTCTGAAAATGAACTAACGGTTCTTGAGCCTGTTCTTTACGAGGAACGGGTAAATGAAGGAACAATAGATGCAGGAATACAGGCAGAAGAAACTCACACAGAGAATGAACAGGAACAAACTGAAGAACCTCAAGTTGAAGGAACAGAAACAAGAAGATTGGAACCAAGATCTTGGAGGCACCAAAAGTCACATCCCCTAGAGCAGATCATTAGCGACATTAAGAAGGGAACTCAAACAAGATCGCAACTTAGAAACTTTTGTGCCTTTCAAGTGTTCCTATTTATGATAGAACCTCGAGACCACAATGAAGCAATGCTAGAGTCTGACTGGATAAATGCCATGCAAGAGGAACTAAATGAATTTCAGAGGAACAAGGTATGGCACTTGGAGCCCAAACCCAAGAATAAGAAGGTAATTGGGTTAAAGTGGATCTTCAGGAACAAGTTAGATGAACATGGCACTGTGATCATAAACAAGGCTAGACTCGTAGCAAAAGGCTACAACCAACAAGAAGGTATTGACTTTGATGAAACCTTTGCTCAAGTAGCTAGAATAGAAGCAATAAGAATTTTAGTATCATTTGCAGCTTTCATGGGATTTAGGTTGTACCAGATGGACGTTAAATGTGCATTTCTAAATGGATATCTATTGGAAGACGTCTATGTGGAACAACCTACAGGATTTGAAAATCCTGATCTCCCAAACCAGGTCTATAAGCTAGATAAAGCCTTATATGGGCTGAAACAAGCTCCTAGATCTTAGTATGAAAGACTTTCTAAATTCTTACTTGCTCATAATTTTGTTAGAGGCAAAGTTGATAGAACCTCTTCCTTCAATCAAAAGGAACAAACATTTTAGTAGTACAATTTACGTTGATGATATTATTTTTGGTGCTTCTAATGATTCTCTGTGGAAGGGTTTTGCCGACTTAATGAGCAGTGAATTTGAAATGTGCATGATGGGAGAGTTGAACTTCTTTCTTGGTTTGCAAATCAAGCAAACTGAAAGAGGAACAATGATCCATCAGCAAAAAATACGTTAAGGAACTGCTAAAGAAATATGGACTGGAACAAGCTAAAATAAACCACACTCCTATAGGAACACGAACAAGGTTGGATGAAGATCAAAATGGTAAATTAGTAGATCAGAAATTATAGAGAGGTATGATTAGATCTCTTCTTTATTTAACTGCAAGTAGGCCTGATATTTCCTTCAGTGTTGGTCTATGTGCTAGGTTCCAATAAATCCAAAGGAATCCCACTTGAAAGCTGTCAAGAGGATCCTTAGGTATTTGAAAGGAAGTGACGATCTCTGTTTGTTCTATCCTCGTAGTGATACATTTGACCTAGTTAGCTACTCTGATGCTGACTATGCTGGAGATTTGGTCAATCGTAAAAGTACCTCAGGAATTTCCCAGTTCCTAGGAATAAGCTTAGTTTCTTGGGGATCCAAGAAACAACATACAGTTGCCTTGTCAACTGCTGAAGCTGAATATGTGGCTGCTGCTGCATGTTGTTCCCAAGTCTTATGGATCAAGCAACAGGTACGTGATTTTGGTATTAAGTTTCAATGTGTTCCAATCTTTTGTGATAATACCAGTGCCATATGCATATCCAAGGATCCAGTACACCCCCTCAAGGGTCAAGCACATTCACATCAGACACCACTTCTTGAAAGACTATGTTGAAAAGCTCTTAGTCAAAGTTGAATTTTGCCTTACAAAAAATCAAATTGCTGACATTTTTACCAAACCATTATCTAGGGACAGATTTGAAAAGATTCACTTGGAACTAGGAATGATCAGAATTGTATAAAATGGCCTATAAAATTTGAACCCTATGTACTAGTCTTTTCTAAGAGTGTCCTGCAATCTTCATGAATTAAATTTCATACACCTAGGGTCATGTCTAAGGACTCACATATGTCTTTAAATATTATCCTTATTGTCCATGCACATATATAGAGTACGTAAATTAAATTGCTTGTATAGTTTAAAAAGGGTCCGTGTACACAAGAGTAATTTTTTATTCTTCCACATTTTTTATTCTCTCTGTCCTCATATCATTATGATTTCTCTGATTCATTGTATCAACCAATTTATTTACTCAAAATCAAATTCAGTTTATCTATTTTAAAGAGGGGAAACATTAAATGAAACACATTTACCCAAGCCTTACCCAGTCAAATCACACCTCTTCACCTTCAACTCAATACGCCTCATCATTACAATAAAAACCCAACACTTCACTTCACTGACCACTTTTACTGACCCACTCCGTATTTTGTTGTTCATCTTCTCTCTCCTTCATCTCTCTTCATTCTTCATTCCCTCTCTCTCCCACGGCACCCAAAAAGGCAACCTCTAAACTTCAAGAAAATTACCCAGCCGAAAAAACACCCTCCATGGACGAGCAAAGTGACCAAGAATCTTCTAATCCAAAAGACGATTCCACACATTCTCAAGAACCCATTTCTAACACTGAAGCCATCTCCCACGCCTGAGGACGATGAAGAGGATTAAGAAAGCAGTCAGGGGAGAGACCTTCAGTTTCCCACAAAAAGGGGTAAGAAATCAAAATCCTCTCAATTTCATTGTCGGATTCTGTGTTGATCTTGCATGGTGCAAGAAAGTAAAATGGAATGAGTTTCTGAGTTTGTTAAAGTTTCAAAAATGGATGAAGTTAGTCTGTGTAGATGAGGGATTATATGAGGAAGAGATGAGTTCCTTCTGTGAGAACTTCAATAAAACAGAGGGAGTGTGTGTAAGCTTAGTGAATGGGTGTGTGGTCACATTTACAGAAAAGAAATTGAGTGAATGGTTTGAAGTACCTTCAGATGGGTACCAGGAGTATGTTAAAGGGAAAGGAAAATTAAACATCAATGGCGTCTCAAATGAAAATATTCTTCAGTTTTTTCAAGGAAACCCTAACTCTATGTCCATTGACCAAAAAGATCTCTCTCCCTTTCACAAACTTTTGTTTCAGTTTGTTTGGCGTTTTGTTTTATCCCGATCTTCCAAGATAACCCAACCTAATCTAATAGACCTCTCTATAATGTATTGTTTAGCAAAGAATATCAAGATAAACTTTCCCGCTCTTATGCTCTCTCACCTTTCCTACTACATATCCCATAATATCAAAGTGGGATATGGCAATCTAATCACCACAATTCGAAAGAAAAATAAAGTCAAAATGTCTTACAGCCCTTCTTTCACCCTTGAGCCTGAAAATTATTTGACCAAGGAGACACTGATTAGACTTAGTTTGAGGGTGGTTGGTGGGAAATTGGAATTTGAGGGAGAGGCTACAGTGACTAAGCTTGAGGCAGGAACAAAGAGAAAATTATTTGAGGAAGCTGATGGGGGATCTGTCAGGAAGAGCCAGAGACTGGCTGGGGGTAAGTCTCTTAAGGACCAGGATCAGGGTCATGCTGAAACGATCAATTTGGATGAGGATCATGTTCCTTCAACTGTTGTGGATTTTCCTCTCATATCTACCACTGGACTTCATGGAATTCTGAGGGAAATTAGGGAGTTTCTTACACTCATGCACACAAGGATCAATGTCCTAGAGAAGTCAGTTTCCACCCTTGATACACAGCAGCAGGAGACTTTAGCCGCCATCAAGCATGTAGACACGGGGATCAGGAACAAGGTGGATGTTGTGATCTCCAAGATTAACTCTAATGTCTCCAACATCTTCAAACGCCATAAACCATAATTTCCCCCCTCTCTTTAAACAATTAATTTACTGGATATTTTTTTTTGGGTTTGTAATATTTGGTTGAACATTTTTTTTCTCCTTTTTGCGTGTCTTCTTTTGACACAGATCTTTCTGAATTTTTCTTTCCTCGCTCTTGTGATATGCTCAATCTGATCCTTTTTGCTTGCACATGCTTTTTCTTTTCGTACTTCCTAGTGTTTGGATGGCTAATATTATGAGATGCTTGTTTGAGATACTTTAATTGATGCCTAGACGGTTGACTCTTTAGTGCTGCAGAGACATAACTTAGTTTTGATAAAAACAAAAGGGGAAAAGACTTGTTGGCTATCTAAAAACATTTTCTGGTCTGACTTAGTTCCTAGAGCCTTTTTGATTGCCTCTGATCCTAGAAGATCCAGTTCCTAGTCCAAATTGAGTTTAGACTAAGACTTAGACTTAGCCTTTTTAGACTTAAATATAGATATAAACTTTACTTTAGACTTAGACTTAGGTTAATTTTTTTTTTTTGCCAACTTATTTGCCATCATCAAATTGGGGGAATATTGTTGTATTCATTATTTTGATGATGACAAATAAATAGTTTTTAACTTAGTTTTAATTAGTTTTTATTTATGTAGTGATTTACATAATATTATTAATTATTTATTTTATTAGACCTAAAATAAACTTATGGAAAATTGGTTTAATAATAACCAAAATTAAGTTATTTAGGAAAATAGAATATTTAGTAATATTACTTTGTGTAGAATTAATATTCTAATATTATAGAATATTGGATTCCATACTATTAGTTGAGTTTGTTAGTGGTTTACAGGAAATTGAGACGTTAAAGAGCTGGCGATTTTGCGTTGCTAAATTGATGGGTTGAGGTCCTAGATTTTAGGGGCCATGATCTCAGCTAACAAACCGCGCATCTAATATAAATCCTAAACTGCCAAAGACCAAGTCAATAGCTGTTGAGAAGATTATGGAAGACTCGAAGACTCGTTCAAACTGTGCAAACACACGGTTATGGATTGTGGCCTTAACATGATCCATAACGTCTATGAAGGTGGAAGATAATGCCTAAAAACCTGCGTCCACAACAAGGATGCTGAAGAAGACCATTGAAGATTTATCACAGCTATATAAACTGAGACGAACTCAATTTTAGTTCTTTAAGACTTTCTACATTAACTGTGTAAATCTTTAGAAAGCTATTTCGGTTTTATTCTCTTCAACAATTTATTGTATTCCATTAAACTAAGTTGGGGTGAGTGAAATTTTGTGAGAAAATTTCTACATTCAAGAGAGAAAGAGAAGAAAGAGAAAGAGAAGACTTCGAGTGAAGTCTAGAGAGAAAGTTACGTGTTCAGGGGGGAACAAGGTGACTAGGAACTAGTTCCTAGAGGAACATAGTGAGTTGCTATTTATAATTGGGTGTAAGTTACTATTATAAATAAAAGGGTAAGATTTATTCCTAGAGAATATAGGAATAAGATCTTGTTTAAAAGCATTTCTAGTGTTCTTCGTTTTAACTTCTCTTTAATTCTTTTAAACTTATCAATTCCGCAAAAATAGCCCTAATAGTCTTTACTACAATTCACCCCCCTTCTTGTAGTAAACTTAGAAGTTCTATAGGACCAACACTGTTCCTTCAATCAAAAGGAACATATATATTAGTAGTACAAATTTTGTTGATGATATCATTTTGGTGCTACTAATGATTATATCTGCAAGGAATTTGTTGATTTAACGAGCAATCAATTTGAAATGAGCATGATGAGAGAATTGAAGTTCTTTCTTGGTTTACAGATCAAGCAAACTGAAAGAGGAACAATGATCCATAAACAAAAATAAGTGAAGGAACGGCTGAAGAAATATGGACTGGAACAAGCTAAGACTAACCACACTCCTATAGGAACATGAACAAGGTTAGATGAGGATTCAAATGGTAAATGTGTAGATCAGAAACAATATAGAGGTATGATTGGGTCTCTCCTTTATCTAATAGCAAGTATACTTGATATCTCGTTCAGTGTTGGTTTATGTGCTAGATTCCAATCAAATCCAAAGCTATCTCACTTGACAGCCGTCAAGAGAATCCTTAGGTATTTCAAAGGAAGTGATGATCTCTGCTTGTTTTACCCTCGTTGTGACATATTTAATCTAGTTAGCTACTCTGATGCTGACTATGCTGGAGACTTGGTCAATCGCAAAAGTACCTATGGAATTGCCCAGTTCCTAGGAACAAGCTTAGTTTCTTGTGGCTCTAAGAAACAAGCCTTATCAACTACAGAAGCTGAATATGTAGCTACTACCGCTTGTTGTTGCCAGGTCCTATGGATCAAGCAACAGGTACGTGATTTTGGTATTAACTTCAAGTTTGTTCCTAGCTTTTGTGACAATATAAATGCAATATGTATTTCCAAGGATCTAGTACATCATTCTAGGGTCAAGCATATTCACATTAGGAATCATTTCTTGAAGGGAAATGGGGAAAAGATTAGTCAAAGTTGAGTTTTGTCCTACTGAAAATCAAATAGCTAATATCTTGACCAAACCATCCCCACATGGTTTGAACAAAAATGGATCATCCCAATAGTACTTATGTGCCTCCTTGTAAAACCGCTTCGTTTGCTGTGAAGTATAGCCATATAGAGTGATAACACAAGCAAGAAACTTAGCAAAATTCGCAAACCAAGGAGGTTCATCAACAAATAGAGCAAACAATTGCTTCCCTTTTAGAAACACATCTATAGGAACTTCATTTTTTCCATATGTGCTAGGATCAAGAGGGCGTTGAGAGATGATCAGCAACATAATTTTTAGTTCCCTTCTTGTTCTTGATCTCAATGTCATATTCTTGAAGTAACAGAACCCAACGGATAAGCCTCGGCTTTGCATCCTTATTCTCCATGAGGTATCTGAGTGCCGAATGATCAGTATATACCACCACTTTAGAACACATGAGATATGGCCTGAATTTGTCAAAGCCAAATACAACAGCCAACATTTCCTTTTCAATGGTGGAATAGTTCCGTTGAGCCTTATCCATGGTGTGGCTAGCATGATAAATGACTTGTAATTTCCCATTATTTCTTTGACCTAGCACAACTCCAACTGAAAAATCATTGGCGTCACACATTAGCTCAAATGGCAAGCTCCAAACCGGAGCTTGCACAATAGACGCATATATCAATGCCTTTTTTAAAGTGTGAAAAGCACGAACACATGCTTCATCAAACTTAAACTATGCATCCTTCAAAAGTAGATTCCTCAAAGGTTTATTGATTTTTGAGAAATCATTGATGAAACGCCTATAGAACCCTGCATGTTCTAAGAAAGAGCCAACTCCCTTGATATTAGTGGGCGGGGGAAGCTTTTCAATCACTTCAACCTTTGCCGGATCTACTTAGATCCCTTTAGGTGACACTTTATGCCCCAAGACAATTCACTCTTGGACCATAAAGTGACATTTTTCCCAATTAAGCACCAAATTCATCTCGTGACATATCTTCAAAAGCAATGACAAATTACCAAGACAATGGTCAAAAGATGAACCACAAACAGAAAAAATCATCCATGAACACCTCAATGGATTCCTCCAACATATCAGAGAACATGGCTGTCATACATCTTTGAAAAGTAGATGGCGCATTACACAATCCAAATGGCATCCTTCGATACGCAAAGGTGCCAAATGGACATGTGAAAGTTGTCTTCTCTTGGTCATCGGGATGAATCGATATTTGGAAAAATCCCGAATAACCATCTAAGAAACATAAATATTGACGACAAGCCAGTCTCTCTAACATTTGGTCAATGAAGGGGACAGGAAAATGGTCTTTCCGGGTGGATTTATTCAAATTTTTGTAATCTATGCACATTATCCACCCAGTGACCGTTCTAGTAGAGATATCCTCCCCTTTATCATTCTTAACAATTGTAATTCCTCCCTTCTTTTAAACGAATTGAACCGGGCTTACCCACTTACTATCGGAGATAGGGTAGATAACACCCGCCTTAAGTTTCTTAACCACCTCTTTCATGTTGGGGTTAAGACGTCTTTGGGACTCAATAGAGGAGGCTTGACTATCGCTAAGATGAATGCGATGCATGCACAATGAAGGGATCACACCCTTAAGATCCTCAATGCTATACCCAATGGCACTACGGTGTTTTCTCAAAACATCCAACAATTTTTCAAGCTCGGTGCCATTGAGTTTAGCATTAACAATCACAGGATATGCTTCATTAGCATATAAGAAAGCTTGGTTCTATCCTCCTTTTCCTCATTAATACCCCTTAGTACATATGTGAACTCTTCAAACTCTTCTTTCTCTTCTTTCAGACTCATCACCGAAGTATCTCATGAATTTCATCGAACAAATCCCCGTTCAAACAATCATGCAGAGGGTCCTGAGTTGTACACCTACCTTCAAATGATTCAATGTCATCTTCTATCACATCTATCTTCCTCACTTGCTCCATCATAGTCTTATTTACTATTTTAGATATTTAAAATTTCATTGTCTCATCGGCAACCCCAAGTGTGATGGTGCCCGTCTTGCAATGAGTGGTCATGCCTAGAGTTTTCAGAGCTTCCCAGCCCAAGATGAGTGGTGTTTATGGATCTTCTTTCATATCCATCATCACAAAATCAAATGGTACTACAACATGCCCAATCTGGATTAGAATGTCTTCAAACTCTCCATAAGGAATCCACACCGACCTATCTGCTAGAAGAATAGTTTTCCTAGTCGGTTTCATCTCAAAACACAACTTTCATGCAATCATATCTCTAAGTTTCATAGGCAAAGTGAAGCTAGTATGATCTCTTGGCTTTTTTGGAATTGTCTTAGAGATGTAAGCACTAACTTGGTATGAAAGGGCCACATTTTCCTCCAACTTCTTATTGGTCAACAAATCCTTGAGAAACTTTGCAGTAGTAGGCAATTGGCTCATAGCAATTTTGTTATTCAGGATTCTTTGAGCAACCCTAGGAGGGTAAGGATTAAGAGGAACACAGGCTTTACTGGAGGTTGATCTTTATCTTTCTTTGTCGTGCCATCCAAATCTGCCACGATCTCTACTTATGCATTTTATTCCTCAATTCTCATTTCACTTGAAACATTTGTAGAGACATCACCCATAATTGGAACACTATGGTTAGGAGGTGCAGCATAAGAAGTTCCAGATCTCAATGTGATTTGCTTGGGATGATGTAGAGCTAGATTAGGCAAGGGTTGTCCAGGAAGCTGAGTTGCAGGTGCATTATTAGGATTAGATGCAATTTGTGAAACTTGGGTTTCCAACATCTTATTATGTGAATGCAACTCGTTATATCTGTGTACCTGTTGTTGAAGTTGTTGACCTTGCTGATTGAGCTGCTGAGTGAGGATCTGAAGTTGCTGCAAGATTTGATATGATTCATTACTAGGAGGCTCTGAAGAATTCTTGTAGGGAGGTTGATTGGGGTGATAGCTTCTTTGCATTTGTTGTTATCCTTGAAAGTTACCCCTCTTATTGGCATTGGGATGCTGATAAGTATTAGGAGGTGGTGGAGCTTAATTGAATGCTTGACCTTGCCCTTGACCAAAATTCCCATAGTTACCACTATTGCTTCCTTTTCCATAAGAGTTGCTTCCATAAGTACTTTGTGAATTGCTAAAAGAACTTTGCCCAAACCCTTGATTCCTCCATAGATTATTTTTGTTGGATTGAAATTGATCCCTAGAATTCACAACAGCAACATGTTCTGAATCTCGACCGCCACAATAGGATCTTGCATGGTCTGTGCCACCACATAAATCACATGAGAATTGCATCACTGGTGTAGAATTCACTTTGTTTTGTTGCCCTTCTTTCACTAGCTTTGCTAACATATCAGACTTGGCATTTATCTGGTCTATGCTTTCAACTCCAAACTTGCCACTATTCTTGGCTTGTTGATTTCTTCTTTGACCACCCTAAGAATCATTTTTTACCACCTCGTCATTTTTTGCTTCAATTTGGTCAACGGGAATGCTAGATAACTGACCTCAAGATCCTGCATCAAGGTTGGCTCTAGAGAAGAGATCTAAACCATCGTAGAAGAACCGATTGAGCATAATTGGATCGAACTCATGATGAGGACATGCTCGTACAAGAGACCGAAATCTGTCCCAAGCTTTATATAATGTCTTTTTCGCTTTCTTATTCAAAATGGGAAATCTTTCTTCTCATATCAGCTGTTTTCCAGTCAGGGAAGTATTTGTGAAGAAAAGTATCAGTAACTTCTTCCCATGTTGTCAATGATTGGTACGGAAGTGACATGAACCACTTCTTTGCATCCCCCGAGAAAGAAACTCGGAATAGGTGGAGCTTGATGTATTTTGGAGAAACAAGATCTGTGGTCACCATAGAGCATATCTCAAGAAATCGATCGAAGTGTTCATATGGACACTTATCCGTCTTCCAACCGAATGCCTAAGTCACCATGTTTTGAAATTGCGAATGCATTACAAAGTTGGTGGTGGTAGTTGGAAGAACAATGTGACATGGGAATCATAGCTTCCTCGTGTCCCAAAATCCCTGAATAACCATTGTGGGGGTGGTGGTACCTCTTCGTCATCCATTGTGCTAGTACTTTTTGTGTCGCTGTCATTGCTTGGGTAAAGTATTCTTCTATGAGCCCTGAGAGTTTGCTCAAGCTCGAGATCCAAGGGTAGTAAAGGCTTCCCTTGCGATCTAGTGTGCATGTAAAATCAAAGCTAAAAGACATGTTGGCATTGAAAAGGATGAGGGAAGTAAAAGGAAAAAGAAAATGAAAGCAATTCAAATAGAACTAAAATAATTAGACTACACAACTTCTAAATCGTACCTTCCCCGACAACGTCGCCAAATATTGATCGGCCTCAAAAGTGTCGTTAGATTCAAAAGCCAATGCAAAAGTAATTAAATTTTCCTAACTCTCCTACTAACATATAGCAAGGGTAAGTTAGAGTCGAATCCTCAGGGAAGTGAACGTAGTACTTATATTTGTCGAACTAATCCTAGTTCTACGGGCTTTTATTTTTGGTTCAGTGGAGAGAATAATTACCAAAAGTACTCTAAATTAAACTAAATGCACAAATGACGCATTTAAAAGGTAGTTTCAAGAATATGAGATTAAAAACACTATGAACATAGCTACACATGGCATAGGGGAGTCAAACGAGAAAACAACTAATGAGATATAGGGATAAACATGCTTCACAATCGAATGGAAAAATATTATTTTCATAAATTCTCACTACCTCTCTCGAATACTAGCAAACCAGAGAAAATAAGCAGCAATAGACATCTTTCGAATAGCCTATAATCATTTAAAAACTCGCGAATAATCTAGAGTCCTTCAATGGCTTTCCTTCTTAATTTAAGTCAATCTCTTGGTCATAGATCAGGATACAAATTGAGTTAAGGAATGAGTTTTGAAATAAACATAGACAAATATGGTTTAAGGGGACGCTTACAATGGTTAAGCGGACGCTCCACAATGCTCCAAAATTCCTGCCAACGAAGACATGCAAATAAGCGGACGCTTACAAAGGTTTAAGTAGCCTCCATAAGCTCTTGGCAACTCCGAAACCTCACTCCATATATACACAACCGTCATAAGTCTTCTTTGGCATAAAAAAAACAATCTCATTTTACATAAGGAAGCATTGAGCAATGTCACGCCATCAAATATACAAAGATCCAAAGTCATCTCATTTTCGCACTCGATCCAAAAGCTTTATCTCATCTCCTCAACAGCTACAAAATCATCGAAACATGTTCTAACCTACACACATGAACCAAACACACAAGAGGAGACACCAACGCACATCGCGTAACACAAGATTTAGCTTAAAATCATGGAAAATGCCAAAAATCACGCGACTGGACCAAAACAAGAAGAAAAGAGAAAAGAAGAGAAGAATGGTGTGAACTGAGAGGAAAGAAGGTGGAAATGAGGGAAAACATGAGTAAAAATTCCTAAAAGTGGATATGAAATCCACTTGCCAATGATTAACTTCCAATTTTCTTAGATTACTACAATCTTACAACTTGCTTATGTGAAGTGATAGCTGATTAAGATTGCCAAGAGTAAGATGTTATAATGATGATAAATTTTAAAAATAAAATCAGTGTTTGTTTTATAGGTAAAAGGGCTGGACCTATGTAAAAGTGCACTTGCAATCATTAACTTCATACCTATCTAAAAGGGTTAGAAGTTGGTTTTATTGGTACCTACTTAACCCATAACGTGACTTATTCTCTTCACATAAGCAATAAACTTTTAAAATTGAACAGGAATGAAATTCACGTCTTAATACTTATGTGATTAAGGGCTTTTTTTTGTTTGTAAAAAAGAGAAAAAAATAGATAGTTGCTTAACCATACAATTAAAAAGATTGCACGTCTATCACTTGGTCGATGCTTGGTTTGACCTGCCAATGTGTACGAGGAGATACACTTTTTCATGTCCAATTTTACATACTGCCCTAATTAACCGATTCACCAATCCAATCTAATCTAATCCAAATCTAACCTGATGCACTACTAATAAATCAAAGCAAAAAAATTTGCATTTTTTGACATCTCTATACCTTATTTTGGTCCTTAAATTATCGTATACATTTTAATACATATTGGATATGTACTTAATATACTTTGGACATTTCCCAACTTTGAACACGTCTTTTAAAAAAAGCAATTGTTATGTTGCAACTTTTCAAAGGCCAATTGACCAAACTTATCTTCAACACAATTAATCCTTAACGACAATTTGGTAAAGAAAGTTGGTCCGATGAAAAATTGGTAGCATATAGGATTATCTAATTATTACGGAAGTCCATAGAAGTTTGTGTGGCAAATAGAATGAGAGAAAACTATGCTCTTACAATATTCATGCTAGACATTACATATACTGTCTTATCCACATAATAACATTTTGAACAAATATATGCCATACCTATAGATTTTAATTCCATTATTATAATACTCTCTATATATTTTGCATTCATTTTTAAGTTTGTGTGCATGTGTTTTTATAATGATGAAAACATACATGCTATAATTTTGTTTTCATTGCCTTACAAACAATAGGTTTTCAGGAGGCACTTCAAAATGGTCTTGTATATCAAAATATTAAGGGCTCGTAATTAAAATAAAAACTTTCTAAGAGGAAGTTGAAAATGGGCGGTTACCAGTTATATGATTAACTTCCAATTTTCTTAGATTGCTACAATCCTACCAATTGCTTAATTGAATGATGATGAATTTTTAAAATAAAAATCAGTGTTTGTTTTATAGGTATAAGGGTTAGACCTAGGTAAAAGGGCACTTGCCATCATTACCTTCATAACCAGGTGAAAGGGTTAGAAGTTGGTTTCATTGATATCTACTTAACACATATAGTGACCTATTCTCTTCACATACGCAATAAACTCTTAAAATTGAACATCTATACAATTCACGTCTCAATACTTATGTGATTAAAGGCTTTTTTTGTTTGTAAAAAGAGAAAACGATAAATAGTTGCTTAACCATATAATTAAAAAGATTGCACGTATATCACTCGGTCGATGCTTGGTTTGGCCTGCCAATGCGTACGAGGAGTTACACTTTTCATCTGCAGTTTTATAAAATGCCCTAATTAACTGATTCACCAATCTAATCTAATATAATTTAAATCTAACCTGATGCACTACTAATAAATCGAAGCATAAAAATTTGCATTTTTTGACAGCTCCATAATTTATTTTGGTTCTTAGATTATCTATACATTTTAATATGTATTTGATATGTACTTAATATACAACACAATTGACCAATTGACCAAACTTATATTCAACACAATTGACCCTCAATGACAATTTGGTAAAGAAACTTGGTCCGACGACAGATTGATAGCAGTTAGGATTATCTAGTTATTACGTATAGTACATAGAAGTGTAATTCCAAATTATTTAAAGTCCAAATAAACCATGCCGTTATAAAGGGTTGTCAAATAGAAAGAGAGAAAACTTGCTCTTAAAATATTCATGCTGGACATTGTGTATATTATCGTATCCAAACAATAACATTTTGAAAAAATATAAGGCATACATGTAGATTATAATTCCATTATGATAATACCCTATATTTATTTCGCATTCATTTTTAAGTTTGTGCTCACGTGTTTTTATAATGATGACAAAAATTTTAAATAATACATTAATGTTTTGTATAATATCTTTAGCCATACCTATTATCGTTTGGTAATCGAGAAATCTCTAACAAAGGAGAAATTTTGGCAATGGGTATTAATATTGATTTGATAGGTGAAGGGAGTAGCATTTAGGTGTTTGGTATTAGGGAAATCAGGATTTTTGGTCATCCCTATCATACCTTTTGCACATGGCGAGACGTGCTCAAATTTGCTTTAATTGGCTTACAAATAATACGTTTTCATCCCTTCAAATAAAATTTTAAATTTTTATTGACAACAAAATACACAAGAAGTATTATTGTAAATCTAAAACATTACATGAGAACATTTAAATAAAAATAACCCAATAAAATTATTATTTCAATTATTGATTTTGTAGTTTTTGAAGAATCTGTTTTTATTTTCACAGGCCACCGAACCATATTTTGGTTGTATAATATTCATAACCTGTTTCAATTATTGATCATAATCTGTTTGGTAACTTCTAGCTAAGGGCGATTAACGAACACGCTCTACTTAACTCGGCTCGTTATCGTTTAAAAGTTAAAAATACTACATGAAGAGCGAATTCAATATCATTCCTAGCTCTAGCCTCTCATGAACTATGGGGCTGTTTGATATTATGGTTAGTACATAAAAAGTGTTTATACGTTTCCCAAAACATAAGAACAATATAATGAGATTTTGATTAATCACCAAAAATAATTATTTTTTTTGCATGTCAATATTTCTTGATTATCTAATGACGTTAAACAATATACAGTAACAAATTGAAATAATATGACAAATTGAGGTTTGATAATTGACTAATTAAAATCATTTATCCTCTTTAAGTAATTAGTTTTGTTGGTCACACTCTTTTATTGCCACTCCAAGCCTACAAGCTACAACTGCAAATAAAAAAGATAGGTTGATGTCTGATTAAGATAGACAAGAGGAAGATGCTATAAAATCAAAATTAGGGCGGTTTTAATTATAAAAGATATTACCAATAAATCAGTATTTAGTCTATTGGTATAGACGTCATATTAGGAGTACTCTCTTATTAGGCACTTACCATCTTTACCTCTACATATGGGTACAAGGGCTAACTGTTTTGTTAATTTAATGCAATTCAATTATTAATATTTTTTATACTCATTCTACTAACCCTTTTAAGAACTCAATTAATGTAATATTGTTATTTGTTATTAGCAATTTGTGAATTAATGACAAACTTTTTTACCTATTTGTTTATTGTGCTATTTTTTAAAAAATTTGTCGCCTGCTCTCCTATTTTAATTCCAAATTTGTAACCTGTTCTAATTAACCGATTCATGAATCTAAGCTAATCTAGTCTAATAATCAACCAATTAAGGAAAGTACTACCTCCGTAACTAAAAGATTATATTACAACAATTTGAAATTTTCTACTCACACTTTATGTCAACTCATTGCAATCTTTTAGTTACGGAGGTAGTATAAAAATTTGTAATTGGTGACGAAAAAATAACTTATATTAGTCATTAGCCTAAAGTGTATGTTTTAATCAATATTGGACATGTCCATCATCTCTTCTGGACAGTTGCCAACATGGGGTTGATTAATTGATTTTCGAATACCATAAGTTTTTAATGTTTGTGTGTAACATCCCGTCCGATACAAAGAACAAAAGAGACAATAATACATAAAATAAAGCAACTAGTGGTAGCGGAAATACCACTAAGACGGAGATGCTACTCTAAGGAGTAGAATTAAACTATAAATAAACATAAATCCTCCAAAAAAAGGATAATTAACTTTCGATATCATATAAAAAGGGAAATGAGGTCTCATACCCTCATTCCAACCAAAGTTCCAAACATTAGAGAAACTCCAAAAGAAACCTCAAGATAAAGTGATCCAACTCCACAAGATAATACTAATAATCCATGGTTCAAACATACGAAAAACGTAAAGGAAAACTACTTAAGACCCACTAAGTAGCTAGTCCTAATATCTGACTCAAAAATGCTCATCCACTATGACAAGCACCACCTTCTTGCTCGCAAGGGCAAAATGCACATTCCCGTCCAAACCGTAACAATCCTATACAACATCGTCGTCTGCATAATAAATCAACAACTTCCACAATCAGTGGGGAGTAACTAGCTGTTCCCCTAGCCCAAATAGGAACAAACAATAAACTTAAGAAAGTAGAAGCACGCCAAAGACATGCATCACAAAGAATCATAATTACAACATGAAATACATGATACTACGAGTCATAACCATCAAACGCACATAAAGAGAAAGCTAAGTACCAATGATCAATTCAACACACACAACCAAGCACACATCAATTCAAAGACAACAGACCATACTGTCTCTGAGTAGACTCATTGGACCATGCCGCCCGTTCCGGATAGCAAAACTCACTGGATCATACCACCCATGAGTGAACCAATGGACCATACCGCCCATGGTTAAGTAACCAAATCCTAGGACCATACCGCCCTCAGGATAAGCAAATAAATTCCTAGGACCATGCCGCCCTTAGGATCAATCAAACACAAAGAAGTAATGTATACACGACAAGGTATACCAAGAAACTCAAACAACCAACATACGTATACACGCCAAGGTATACATAAGAATCCAAACAACACTCAAGGTATACACGGCAAGGTATACATGTGTAACAATTCTATAAGACGAAAAATCAAACATGTTGAGGCGTATAACACAATAACGTTATTTGAGTTTAGGTACGAAGTTAGTTATGACTAAATCACAATATTCCCCGTACATAACTCTTGGCGAAGAGATGCTAGCGACAATACTATTCTCCCCCAAGCATTTCAACGTCGACAACTCAAAGTATAGGCCCACAACACCAACAAACCGAGCAACAACCAAAACTACCCAACCAACTAGGGTACGTTCCCTTAATAAAAGAAATCAAACCAACTCAAATTTACACTAACATGCTTAACATACATGCATAAGCCCAACACTAAACAAACAAACATGTTGTAAGCTCAAAGGAAAAACATTCACCAAAACGCAAACAAATGGGCAGGGTTCGGTCGCGGGGCGCGACAAAGGCATCGCGAGCTGCCACTGCTCGTGGCCTGCGGCTGTGCTCGTATGCAATCGCCTCGCCCAAACCAAGTACGCCAATGCTCAAGCAACGATCCCCACATCAATACACACCCATACCCAACCAAGACAACACTCTAGCATGATACTAAGCATCATTAACAACCAAAAGCTCAAACTCCAACAATTAATCAAGTTACTCTAATCAACATAACACCAACAACATCACTTTTGACAAATTAACTAACATGAACTAACAACATTAACATAACCACGCGTTCAACACATGAAAATACCACAACACAACCTTCCTAATCATGATACCACACTAAACCATAATCATACAATCATCCAAGTTCCACCTAACATGAATCTAAGTTCTCTAACGCAATTCTAACAACCTAAGTTCAAAATCTATTCCCTATCGAACTAGAAAAATGCTAGTTACCTTGTTCTTCGCGTGGAAAGTACTAGAACGCTCGATTGAAGTTTAGACACCTTGAGAATTGTCACCACCTTCGTCTCCTACGATCACAATACCAATGAACTCAACAAATGCTTGAAAACCGGTGCAAATATAGCTTGAAACCCAATAAGAAAAACTGATTTTGCATGTGAAAATTGTGAAGGGAGAAAATAACTCTTCCTCTCTTGTTTTCCTTCAATGGGGTGTGTGAATGGAGGTGAGGGAGAGGAGTAAAATGTTGATTTAGTTTACAGCAAAAGGGAGTGAGGGGAGGTGTTTACAGGGCGGTATTAAATGGGTTCATAATGGCCATGATGAGGGGGCATAATGAGGGTGAGTGAAGAGGTTAACTCTTGAGTAGTTTAACGTTACAAAGGGATGTCCAAAAATCTTCATAAACCCAAAGCAAACCAAAAATTTCGGACCCTTAAGTTAAGTAGAAAAAATGTGCGCAACCTCAAGTACAACGTACGTTTTCAAGAATAAAGTACATCGCTTAAAATAAAGGGAAATTCCCAATGTTGGCCCTTAGGTTTTAGAAATTCTCAATGGTGTAAATTTCAAAAAACCTTTCCCATTGGTAGCCCTACTTTACAAATTATTCCCAAATATAACCTTAATGAAAAATATTCTATTAATAATAAAGCATATTCCGTTACTTAACCATTAAGACGGTCACTCGCACGTAAAAATATAGCCTTAGGACTATGACACTTTCGCCCATATAATGCTTCGTAAGGAGCCATCTGGATACTAGCTTGGTAGCTGTTATTATACGAGAAATCTACCAAACTCTTGAAATTCCAAATCACAAGCACGGAGCACATCCTCCAGAGTCTGAATAGTTCTCTCGGTTTGCCATCAGTAGCGGCATGAAATGCGGTACTCAACTTCAACTTAGTACCAAAAACCTCTTGTAGAGCAACCCAAAAATGAGACAAGAATCTAGGATCACGGTCAGAGACTATATGCTTCGGGATACCATGCAATCGGATGATTTAGTTAGCATAAGCTTCCGCTAACTCTTCCATAGACCAAGTATTCTTCATCGGAATAAATCGTGCTACCTTAGTCATACGGTAGTTGTGATGGAGCACCCCGAATCAACTCCTTTCTCCCACTGGATCAGAAAACACTTCAACAACTTCGTGAAGTGTGTCAGTTGCAGCATCACTTACTTAGTACTGCACGAGACGATAGGTATGAGTCCACTAAATTACAAATAAAGCCCCCCTTTTCTACTACAAGAAGGATGATGTGTCTATCGTTAGTAGGGTGGACATTAAGGAGATTCTAAAAAGGGTTTGTATCAATGTGTCATGCATCCATGTTTATCAAATGTAAGTTCTTCACGTATATTTAGTAGTCAAATAATTAAGATATAGTAGCTTGAAATAAGTCACCACTTGCCCTCTACTTTCCCTAACATTTTAAATTATTATTGAGTACAAGTTTTTGATGGATGAATTTGCTAATTGTTTCAACAACTCCCTCGTTTCATTCATTTGTCCTCAAATGATACATGTTAGAAAAGTCCATGAACCTTCTAAGCTTAAATCTTACTTTAGGGATGCTTTTATCGTTGAGAAGAATAAAAAAGAGAAACAATACAAGCTTATTTTGGCATCCAGTGATTCCTTACAAGCTCAAGCTGGTCAAGTGTATGTATTTAACTCCAAAAGGAAACCTAAGGATAATCCACAAACGCTAAAGGTTTTGGCATTCATTGATTTGTAAGTATTTACTTTGTTTTACCTATCGTGAATTCTTAATATCATGTATTATTATTTATTGACTGTCTGTTCCAATCTTACTGTCAGATGGCAACCACCTTAGCGCCTTTAAGAAGAACCGCTAAAGGAGAGGCCACCACAGCGCTGAACACTGCCGTACCGAAAACACGACGTTTGACATGGGCGGTAGTGATGGTTGTATGGTCATCGTGGATTAGTTGAGTTGTGGCTTGGGGTTGATTTGGCTAAGGTTGTGTGTTTGATGCTGGATTGTATAATGATGTTGCTGTTTGTTTGTTGCTTTTGTTGTTGTTTTCGAGATTTGTTGGATGAAGAAGATGAATGTGTTGGGTGGTTAGTGAATGAATAAAATATGTAAGTTATGTTGCTTTCATTTAGAACTTATTTTATTTCATTTACTTCAGTTTTGTTTTCAGTTAGGTTTTTTTTAGTTAGTTGTTAAATGAAAGAATAAGAAAACTAAATGAAAGGATAATGTAAGTAACTGAAAACTAAACAAACATATAAATGAAAAACTAACTGAAAAAAATAAGAAAACTAGTTGAACGTGAAAGAAAACTAACTGAACTTAAAAGACATCCAATTGAACGAAAAAAGATCAACTGAACTTAAAAGGGGCCCAACTGAATGAACAGGAAAGAATAGAAGGTCCAACTGAACTTATCCACTAAATAACTAAAATCAAAATACATACAACTGAAAAAAATTGAGTCCAACTGAACTCGTCTAACCAAATGTTATGGTCAGACGAGCCTGACACAATACCTTCTCTTTACTTTATCATTTTTATTATAACTTATTTTTGCCTCATTTTTGTAATTGATTGAACTTAGTGTCCTCAACAAACCGGTGGGTTGGAATGTGGGTATTATGTCATGAATTACATGTTGGAGATTCTTACCTTGTATTGTGATTGCAAATGCTTGAAAGAGGTTAGTGTCCTCGATATATACAAGTGGTAGACCTATTAGTTGGCTTTTGCTCAATTTTATTTCTGAAATAATGTTAGATTGTCGGATTTGGAATGCACTTGATCATTTGATCTTAGATGTATGGAGATGTTGGAAGTTGATGAATTTGCCATTGTTTATTTTGTTGAAACAGGTTTATAAATTGGACAAGAGTCCTATATTAAATTTTAGGAAGTCCATATTTTAGAAACTCTGCTGAATGTTCTGTAAATTTTGTAATATATGATGGTATATAGTGTTTGACGTTCATGTCAATTGAATATGATGCGTATCCAATTCGCATCATGTTTTGGGTTCATTTACTCGATTTAGTTTAAACTGAATTTAGTGCTTTTACTAGCTTAGTCATTTTGTTATGATCTTTAATTAGGTTGATTAGCTATATTTTGTAATAATTAACACTATTTGTGTTAGTTAAAGTTTAGCTTAAGGTCTTAGGATAGCTAGACTAATATTTTTAGTATTTCGGTTTACCCAGTTTGTTTGTAAGCGGGTTTACGTAGGCTTAATAATGTTAATTGGGGATGAAATTTTGTAAGCAAGCAAGTGACACATTAAGGAGTTCACCTATGTGCTTAATTAGCTTACGGCAAGAAAAAGGAGAAAACCCATCAAAGGAAGTAACCTCCTTGTCATACGCTAGATTCACGTGAATCTAGGCGATTTTCGTTCACTTTTGGGTAGCCGTCTTTTTGAACCAAATTGCTGCAAATCTACCTTGGTTGGACCCCCCTTCACGTGAAAAGGTGGCTTTCTTGCCATTGGTTTCAAGGGGTGGCAAGATCAACCAATGGCAAGAAAGCCACCTTTTCTAAAGATGTGTGCCTAGCCACTTTTTTTGCTTAGTATTTTGGGTTTTCTTTCTTTCTTCATTTACTATAAATATGTAACTCCTCCTAGCTTGTAAGGACATGTGTTTATGAATGGAATTTGGAGCTTTTAATCTTTGTTAAATTTTGGAAGTATTTTATCCAAGTTTTATTGTGTTTAAGGAGTGAACTTAAACATAAAAACCTTAATCTAAGTGAGTGAACTTAGTTTAAAAGAGTTTAGATTAATTAGTGAGTGAAGCTTATCAAATATATTCGCATATCCTTCCTACATCATTAGTCTTAGGTCCGTGAAGCCTTAAACTTGATTTAGAACCCTTAGGCAATCTTAAGTGAGTGAAGCTTAGGAGAACCTAAGAAGAATCCTTTACCGGATTCGCATTAGAATCTTACAAACTTCTATTGCATTTTTAGGAATATTTTGGAACGCTCGATGCTTATACGGATGGAGAAATTAATGTGGTTCGAGAGCAATGGGCGAAGTATTATAGAACTACATAACCATCGTCTTAGTTTAGGTATTTAAGGAGGTTAGTTATTAGCTAGTTGATTGAACTTTATTTCAATTATGTATAAGTATTAGTATATCTACTGAAGACTAGTTGCTATTTGAAGTAATATAACTTGATAATATTGTAATTCGGTATTTGAATATATATTGTATTAATATAACTTGAGAACTGATGTCATGTTGTTTTGTATAGGTTTTCCCCCTACTTATGAGCTAAAATGTGCGTCAAACTATGCTCTTAGGAGCTATTTTATGATAACTCCTCGATCTAGTTGTGCTTTGCGTGTTTTATGTTGAATTACATGTTTTAGGGTGTTTTGTCCCTATTCTCTTCTCTTTTGAGCAACAAAGTATGATAGGCGGAGTTATGAGGCATATTTGCTGAGTCACCGAGCTCTAAGGCCGCACTCCATAAGCTTAGAGGCATTCTTGGTTCAAAGTTTTGGCTCAATGAGCCAAAGAAGAGAAACTGTTGTTCGCCCGTTACCATCGGGCTGAATCGCACGATCAGGCGGAATCATTGCTTTAGAAGATCGTCAAAATGCCCGATCGGGCCACCTCCCCGAAGCCATTGGGCGGCTTTGCTGCTGTTCCCAGATGCTACTATTGTGTTTGCTGGCTGGAATATGAAAAGATGTAAGACCCGCCAGATCGGGCGAATTTTCCCAGACCCATCGAGCGGATTTCTGAATGCTACCATACCATGTTTTGAAGACGGATATTTCGCCCGATCCCATTGGGTGGTTTTGCCCTATCGGGCGACTATTATTTGTGGTTAATGATGCGCGTTTTATCGCCCGTTTTTAATCCTTTTTCTATCCTTTTTAGACTTAATATAAATACACCACTTAATTTCTTTTTAGAAACATCTTATTTTCATTGTAATTTCATTAAGCTCTAGTATTAGAACTTTAGTTTTCTCTTCCTTGTTGAAGTTTGGATCATTACTTTGGTTTTCAATATAGTTCATATTTCAGACTCAATTTCGGTAATCTCTTTATTTTCGTTTCGTTCTTAGTTTATTCATACTTAGATTGTTCGTGATTGATTATTGCTTTCATTGTCAATTATGAATCTTTACTTTGAATTGGTTTTGTCATTCGTAATCATGAGTGAGTAGTTTCCTTTTCTGAGGTTTTAGGGAGGAAAACCATGTCTATGCCATGATTGCTATTTGAACTCTTATAGTTTCTTGGTTTTGATTACAGCGATTTTAATGAGATGTGTTCGTGAATCCATAATTTATGTTACTGGAAATTTCATGAGTTATGTCTACCTAATAATCGTTCGTACAGATCAACCTTAATTTTAGAGGCTTAAAACACCTTAGTTGTAATACTCTGTATATTCACCATTTAATATTATAATCTTTTAAAGTTCTGGTTAAGTTTTATACTTTAAAGTTATGATTATTTTAATCATAATCTTTTAAGTTTTGATTAAGTTTTATACTTTAAATTTATGATTATTTTAGTAAATATATTTCATGAACTATTAAGTTTTAGAATATATTTAGAGTCTAAAATATTAGTTTAAATATTTTCTTAAGGAGTTTATGAAAATCAAACTTTAAGGTGATTTTGGAGTTTGTTTGACTTTTCTAAGTTGAGTTTTGACTAGGTTAATGATTTTATAATCCTAATTTCATTAGTAATTAAAAGAAAAAAAAAGAGAAAACTATAAAAGGGCTTCTCCTCCCCTCTTCACATCACGCTGCACAGCAAGAAACCGCGCAACCCCCTTCCTCCTTCTTGTTCCTCTGTTAAACCAAAGAACAAAACGATGCTTCCATTGATTCGCCTCCATCACCGGCAGTCGCACCAATCACACCGGCGAGCCTTGTTCTCCTTTTTCTTGGTTTTGGTATCTTTATCTCCATCTCACGTCTTCGTGCTCTGTTTCGCTGCTGTAGTATTATTCTGTTTTGGGCCGTTATATACTCGCCGGTCAGGCGATGGTTTGTCGCCTAAGCCGCCTGAGTTAACGAGCCTCCTTCTCCCCCTCTTATTCTTACTGTTGTCATAAGTTATTGGTTGGGATTTTAGTGCCATGATTTTCGTTGGTGAGTTCGTGTAACGAAGCCAACTCCTCCTTCGTTTCAGCAGCGTGGATCACCGCCGCGGTGGGCCGACTGCTGCTGTCGTTGCTGTCGACAGTGGTGGTCGGGTGAGACACCGTGAAACTGCTATTTGGGCCGAGATTTTAAGGCTCTCATATAGTATTACAATTCAAGTTTCTCAAGTATATTTAAGGAAAATGTTTTGACAAGTCTTTGATTATTGTTATGTATCAATTAAATTATAGGTTATGTAAACTAGTTTATATTTTATGTAAAAGCTATATTATAAGTATGAAATTAGTTTTAAAAAAGTTTATATTTGAAAAGTGAAGGATAGTTGTTGAAAGGGTTCATATGGCTTAAAGAACCTAAAATTTCATATTACATTAAGGTTTTAAATTTGTTTTGAGTTTAAATAGTAATTTGATGTGAATTGAGTATTGATTACGACTCAATATATGTTTTAGGTACCCAATTCGTAGAAGGGGAGTTTTAGTACGTAGTTGTGTGGAATTCAAGCTTCAGAGGTACGTACTGATAGGATTTAGTCGTATCGCCTATTCAAAAATAAACCTACAGACCTCTAACTAGGTAGTCAGTGGAAGCAGGGTCGAATCCACAGGGAGACAGAGTTTCTAAATTAATATTCAACCAATTCAGCTACTCCAGATGAAATCAGATAAGAATTAATTAAACTAAGGAATAGACTACGGAAGACTGAATAAATCGAGGATTAAACTATGGAATAAAAGTCTAGGGTATTAGGTCGGTCCACCATGCTTATACCGATCAAATAGGGTCAACTACTATTAAAACCTAAGTCAAGAGTCGGGGGATTAGAGCCTATGTTGAGCTATGGTTAAGACTCAACGCTCATAGTTCAACATACGCCGCATGTTCACTAACGTAATCAGAACTACTGATGTGTCCTAGGCCTCTAGTCGTAAGACGGATCTGTGCAAACAACTATTAACCACAAGCAATCAATGAAATTGTACACTGACATTAATTACTCAATAAGAACAAACCACATCACAATCACCCTAATCAAGCCCTAGAAATTGATAGAAATCTAAATCACAATCATGGTATAAACATGGCTTTCCTATCTAACACCCTAGAAAGAGAACTACTCACTCATAATTGAATTGACAACAATAAGACTAATATGAAACCCTAAGAATTGCATCATGAACAATTGAATAATTAAACTAAGCAATCAAAGTAATTAAAGAGATAAAGAGTAGAGAAGAGTACCAATTAACGGAAAGCAGGAACTTTTATTGAAATCGAAATAGGTTTGATCACCTCTACATTAATCTAAAGTGTTTGAATTAAACTAAGAGCAATGTAGAATAAAACTAGTCTAAAACCTAATGAAAGATGAATAAAAGATGAATGAAAGATAATGAGGAAAAGGTATTTATAATACCCCTCAAGTTCACTAAAAACGGAAACAAAAAGTGAAAAAGCGCGATTAAAGCACCAGACCCGATCGGGCCCGAGCACAGTACCCGATCGGGTCCACATACAAATTTTCCCAACTTTACTTCTGGGCTCTGGCAGCAACAGCGCAGCAATAAGGCGAGAAAACGGCCCACCCGATCGGGTCGGGCGGTAGTCACCCGATCGGGTCTGGCGACAAAAAGTGCCAGCAAGCTCGCCTCCTCCGCAGCGTCCCAATAAGACCTAGCAGCACTAGACCCGATGGGATCGGGCGGTAGGTGCCCGATCGGGTCTGGGCACATGTGTTCTCGCCCGATCTGATCGGGCATGCCTTGCCCGATCGGGTCCGCAACTTTCGTACCCGATCATAATATTTCGCCCGATCGGGCCATTTCTGCCCGATCAGTGCACGGAAACCTCATTTGACTCTTTGGCTCTCTAATCTTCACGTTTAGGGGTCTTGGGACCTCCTAAACTATCCATAAAGCTCGTGAGCCATCCTACGTGCCTCGTAACATCTCGTAAAGCCGTGGTTGCTTCCAAAAGGCTCGGGAATAAGGAGAAAACTCCGTAAAACCTGCAATTCAATATAAAACACGAAACCACAACTACATACGATAGTTAGCACAAAATAGCTCCCAAGAGCTCCAATGACGCACAAATTAGCTTGTAAATAAGGGAGAAAACTCTATATAAATACGTGATATCAAACTCCCCCAAGCTAAACCTTTGCTTGTCCTCAAGCAAACAGCACATGAACATGGAATAGATTACCTCACCCCAAAGATAAAAACAAATCAAAGCTCAAAATATTTTCAAGACTAAGAATCGTTCAAGCAGGCATAATTCAAGTTTGGCTCATCAAATCCATCCAACCACCAATCATTCAAGCAATTTATCAAACTCAAGCATCCACAAAGCATACAAGTCCTGAAAAGGCACTCACAAGGGTGTCGCTCCTCTCAATTTTGTGGCAGGCAAAGAATGTGCCCGAACACTCACCAACCCGACCATAAGTACCCTTCCCACTCACACTCTCATGTGTTTAAGAAGGTTCAATGACGCTCATCCTAGTCAAGTCGACTCAATTAGAAGAAATCACTTTAACTTTGACAGACTAACTCGAAATCAATCAAATGAACAATGCAGACATAAGCTCAAGAGGACTTTATAGGGTTGTAATGGGGCTTAGGCGAGAGGTAGGGGATACTTTTGGGTAATGTGGTGGAAAAACCAAGAAAGGGGGAGCATAAATCATTCAAACAAGGCCTAGGATGGCCTACACAACTCCCAACAATCACCATAAAACCATGTAAAGTAACCCAACTCTCATAAATCAATGAAAAGCTCATAACAAACCCAATTTTCTAGCAATGGAGCGAATATTCTTTTATGAACGTACGTGAATGAAAGAACTAGAATTCTTTTGAATTTTCATTTCATTTTTCTTTCATTTTTCTGAACTTCATTCACGCAACTCTAAACTTGCTTTTTCTTTTCTCTTTCTCACTCTCAAACCACAGCAAATACACTTTTAAGTTCCTCAAAAACCAAACTAAACCAACAAACCAATCTCAAACTCAACCCATACAAAAGCTCCCCCAAGCTAGGCTTGGAATAATATCAAGTGAAGGCTTTTGGCTCATAATAGGGGTTTAAGTAACACAAAACAAGTCATTAGGCTCAGCGGGGCTAAGGAGGATAAAAGTATATCAAAAACTCACTCTGAAGCTCAATGAATAAGACAAAAGAACGCCTCTGTCACAGCACATGCTACAAGTCATCTAAAATCAGACAAGTACGAAGTCAAAGTCAAGATCAATCCACTAAAGAGGAACTAACACACAAGAATAGACTGGATAATAATATGAATCCAATAGGCTACAAAGAGGCCTCACAGTCTAACCAATTCAGGTATGCAGCATAAAGTGGTCTAATATAATCCAGAAATGCTCGAAATCATAGCAATCAAACATCAAATCATAGCCTCAAGATCACAAATGCCCAGCTATCCAGAAAACAAAGTCAAATCAATTTCAAATAGAGCACAACAAGGGGCACAGGGAGGCAACTAAACCAGTCATGGGAACCATATTTTTTTATTTTTTCAGTATTTTCCGAAAGCAGTAAAACTATTCTAGAAAGCAGTAAAAGAGATAGGGAATACAAACAGAACTCCTCCCCCAAGCTAAACTTGGCAGTGTCCTCAATGCCAAAAGGTGATAAGGACTATGCTAAGAGGAAAAACAATGTTAGTACCCTCACTCTCGCTCACAAAAGGAAAAAAATAAAAAGAAAAGAAAAAGGGAAAGAAAAGAAAATACGAGTTGCCTCTCGCACAGCGCTGGTTTATAAAGGTCCCGCACGACCCTAATCCTCCCTCTCTCAAATAGGAGGGGCTTGGCAGTGAGTGCCACCCTCATCAAACATCTTTCTCCTCCAAATGTTCTTGACAATGCCTCCAGACGGTGAGGCAACCTTAGGTGGAATTTGAACCTTCTCCACCCCTACTTCTTCTAAAACCTTATCCCTGCAAAAAGATTGTTCAAGCATAGGAGCCTTAACAGCATTGGTTAGTTTAAAAACCACTTTATCATCACCAACACTCAGAGTTAAAGACCCAGACTTGACATCAATGACAGCACCAGCAGTACACAAAAACGGCCTACCCAAGATAATAGGAATCTGGGCATCCTCATCCATATCTAACACCACAAAATCAACAGGAATATAGAATTTCCCTACCCTAACAGGAACGTCCTCTAAAACTCCTAGAGGGTATTTTATAGAACGATCTGCCATCTGTAAAGTGATTTGTGTGCATTTAAGGGCTCCCATGTTCAGTTTCTTATAAACAGACAATGGCATAACAGAAACAGAAGCACCTAAATCACACAAAGCCTTATCAATAAAAATAGGTCCAAGATGGCAGGGTATAGAAAAACTACCAGGATCTTTTAACTTTGGTGGGGTTTTATTTTGAATAAAAGCACTACACTCTTCAGTAAGAGCGACACTTTCTACCCCACCAAAGTCTCTTTTCTTAGTGATCATGTCTTTCAGAAATTTGGCATAAACAGGCACTTGGGTAATTAAATCTGTAAATTGAATCGTTACCTCAAGGTTCATGACCATAGCCAAGAACTTACCAAATTGCTGATCGACCTTAGATTGTTGCATCCTGTGAGGAAAAGGTAGCCTTGGTGTAAAAGGCGTTTCAGAAACCTTCTCCTTTTTCTTCCCTGTCTGTTCAGCTTCTGCAGACAAATCGACTTCAGACGTCGAATTCTTTCTTTTTCCTTCCTCTACCACCCTTTTCTTCCCTACAGTCGGGGTAACCTCATCAATGGGCACTGGAGGGGCATCATATGCAATGCCACTACGAAGAGTGATGGCATTCACATGTTCTCTCTGAACTGGTTGCCCTGGCAATTGTCCCTGCTGCCTCTGTGCATTAGATTCTGCCAACTGAGCAACTTGAGCCTCGAGAAGTTGGATGTGCTTCTCTTGGGACCTCCTTGCTTCCTCCTGGCCCCTCCGTGTTTCCTCATTTGTCTTTTGCATAGACAATATCAGTTTCATCAGTTCAGAATTGCTAGGCTCTTGTGGGTTGTTGTTTTGTGGGGGTGGGGTGTGGAAATTTTGTGGAGTTTGGAAGTTATTGGGATGATGGAAGTTTTGTGGTGGTGTTCTTTGGAAATTTTGTGGGGTTTGATGGTATGAAGGTTTAGGGTAGTTTTGTGGAGGTGGAGGTTGATGGTTTTGTGGGTTTTGGTAGTTATGTGAAGGGGGGAAGGTTTGTGGCCTTTGTTGAAAGGCGTTTGCCTGCTCCATCTGAAATTGACTGAACTGACAGTCATGCCCAAAGTGACCCTGAACACCACATACCTCGCAGTAAGATGAGGTAATGGGTGCTACTGCAGACATAGCATTGATACTCATGGGTGGAGGTGTCGGACTAGAAGACTTCATTAGCTGTTGAGTTAGTTGCGCCATCTGAGATGTAAGCAATGAAATTGCGTCAACTTCAAGTACCTTCTTAGTCAAACTCCTAGATGATGAATGGTCATTGGCTGCAAGATTTGATATGAATTCATAACCCTCATCAACTTCCTTGTCTAAAAACACTCCTCCTGCAGACGAATCAACAATACACTTCGTCTGAGGCTGCAGACCATTGTAGAATGTCTGCGTCAAGAACCATTTGTCCATATTATGGTGTGGACACTCTCTCTGTAAATCTCTAAACCTAGCCCACGCTTCCCTTAATGTTTCATCAGGCTCTTGGAAAAACGTGGCTAGTTTATTTCTGATTTCTGCTGTTTTAGTAGGTGGGTAATACTCTCTCAGAAATGCAGCAGAAATCTCACTCCACTCGGTTTCTTTCACATCGTTCAACCATTTTTGGGCTCTATCTCTCAGTGAAAACTCGAACAACATGACTTTGAGTTGATCTGGAGTGACGCCGGCATGTTTAACGGTTCGACAAAGTTGTTGAAACCGTTGCAGATGATTTGCCGGATCTTCAGTAGGATGCCCACCAAACTGATTTTGCTGGACCATGCTGATGAGTCCAGGCTTGATTTCGAAATTTGCTGCGGCAATGGTGGGCATAGTAGGTCCAGTGGAGAGACCATCCGGGTTGGGCACCCCATATGACTTCAGTGATTTTGACATAACTGAATTCAAGGTGTCTGTTCCAGAGGTGTTCAGCTGAACAGACTGCTTTTCTTTCTGTTTTATCTTTCGGATCCGCCTGATTGTCCTAGTAAGATCGGGGTCCGCTGGAATTGGGGAACCGTTTCTTTGGGACCTGGGCATACAAAAGAAACAAAAAGCAGCAGTAAAACGTACCTCGATTGAAACAATGAAGTTCCAATGAGGTACAGAGAAGTAGACCAAATAATTAAATAAAAACTTAGAGAACTAGCCGTCTCCCCGGCAACGGCGCCAAAATTTGATAGGATTTAGTCGTATCGCCTATTCAAAAATAAACCTACAGACCTCTAACTAGGTAGTCAGTTGAAGCAGGGTCTAATCCACAGGGAGACAGAGTTTCTAAATTAATATTCAACCAATTCAGCTACTCCAGATGAAATCAGATAAGAATTAATTAAACTAAGGAATAGACTACGGAAGACTGAATAAATCGAGGATTAAACTATGGAATAAAAGTCTAGGGTATTAGGTCGGTCCACCATGCTTATACCGATCAAATAGGGTCAACTACTATTAAAACCTAAGTCAAGAGTCGGGGGATTAGAGCCTATGTTGAGCTATGGTTAAGACTCAACGCTCATAGTTCAACATACGCCGCATGTTCACTAACGTAATCAGAACTACTGATGTGTCCTAGGCCTCTAGTCGTAAGACGGATCTGTGCAAACAACTATTAACCACAAGCAATCAATGAAATTGTACACTGACATTAATTACTCAATAAGAACAAACCACATCACAATCACCCTAATCAAGCCCTAGAAATTGATAGAAATCTAAATCACAATCATGGTATAAACATGGCTTTCCTATCTAACACCCTAGAAAGAGAACTACTCACTCATAATTGAATTGACAACAATAAGACTAATATGAAACCCTAAGAATTGCATCATGAACAATTGAATAATTAAACTAAGCAATCAAAGTAATTAAAGAGATAAAGAGTAGAGAAGAGTACCAATTAACGGAAAGCAGGAACTTTTATTGAAATCGAAATAGGTTTGATCACCTCTACATTAATCTAAAGTGTTTGAATTAAACTAAGAGCAATGTAGAATAAAACTAGTCTAAAACCTAATGAAAGATGAATAAAAGATGAATGAAAGATAATGAGGAAAAGGTATTTATAATACCCCTCAAGTTCACTAAAAACGGAAACAAAAAGTGAAAAAGCGCGATTAAAGCACCAGACCCGATCGGGCCCGAGCACAGTACCCGATCGGGTCCACATACAAATTTTCCCAACTTTACTTCTGGGCTCTGGCAGCAACAGCGCAGCAATAAGGCGAGAAAACGGCCCACCCGATCGGGTCGGGCGGTAGTCACCCGATCGGGTCTGGCGACAAAAAGTGCCAGCAAGCTCGCCTCCTCCGCAGCGTCCCAATAAGACCTAGCAGCACTAGACCCGATGGGATCGGGCGGTAGGTGCCCGATAGGGTCTGGGCACATGTGTTCTCGCCCGATCTGATCGGGCATGCCTTGCCCGATCGGGTCCGCAACTTTCGTACCCGATCATAATATTTCGCCCGATCGGGCCATTTCTGCCCGATCAGTGCACGGAAACCTCATTTGACTCTTTGGCTCTCTAATCTTCACGTTTAGGGGTCTTGGGACCTCCTAAACTATCCATAAAGCTCGTGAGCCATCCTACGTGCCTCGTAACATCTCGTAAAGCCGTGGTTGCTTCCAAAAGGCTCGGGAATAAGGAGAAAACTCCGTAAAACCTGCAATTCAATATAAAACACGAAACCACAACTACATACGATAGTTAGCACAAAATAGCTCCCAAGAGCTCCAATGACGCACAAATTAGCTTGTAAATAAGGGAGAAAACTCTATATAAATACGTGATATCACGTACACATTAGCAAAATTCTAGATTAGGAATCATGTTAGTCTATATATTTCGTAAATTGTCGCGTGAAGTGTGAAAAACTTAGTGTCATGATTAGAGGACGTAATTGTTTGGTCTATGTAAAATTAATGCATATTTTAAGTGACTTGTATGACACGTGATCCATGTAAGTTAAGCATAAAAGTAATATAATAGCATATTGTATAGTAAGTTTTATTGGAATGGCAAGTTTATCATGTTAAGCGAGTTCTGACATGTTTATTTATGGCAAGTTGTCCTTAAGCATGCTTTAGTTTGTTATCAAGCAATTTTGGTCTTCTGAGATTAAGCAAGTCAAGTGTAGTAAATTCAATTGAGAAGTCTGAGGTAACTTCATGTTAAGTCGAGGAACTAATCAGATGAATGTTATTTGATCACCTAACGTGATTTAAGATAAAAGAGAATGTATATGGTTTTATGAGTTGTCTTCGTGTCATGTGAGTATTTATGATATTCTTGTACGTGTCTATACTTTCATAAAACACTAAAGCATTTAAAGTGAAAGAAAAAATGGCATTAAAACTCGTAGGATGGATCCCCTATGACTATTGAGCAATGGGGGGGATGACAACCGCAATGTTGTACATTTCTTCACTTGCTTCTACATGACGATGTAGATGACCTATAGATTTAGTAATTCGTCGAGATGGCTAAGGTTAGCTAGACTTTCTGAGTAAGTTAATCCAGGTGAGACTCTTACTAAGAGGTATGATTCTACTGACGTTGTAGGCAAGGTTATTCGATTTGAGGACTGTCCTAGGGACGCTCTTATCACTTTTAAATAGTAGTAGCCCGTACGAATCCTGGTGGATGACGGTGCCCATTCAATGCCAATTCAATAATAAAGTAATAAAATCGTCTGTCTGATGAGTCAAGAGTCAAGTTGTTAAGTCATGCCATATTTTGACTTTGTTAGTATCACGCTAGGATGTTTTGCTATGCTTTAATTTTTTTTAGTGTGTATGTACTCAGCCCATAGCTGACGTGTATTTTCTTGTGTGACGTTCATTGTATTATGGACCTGCAACGACCCATCTCAACCTTATGTTGTATGGGGAGCAGGATTTCCTTTTCAGGTATTCGTCATGAGCATCATTAGGAAGGGATCTTTCAGCAAGTTGTTTTTAACTATTATGTTAAGAAACATTGATTTCATTTGATTTTCATTCAAAGAAAATTAGTTATGCTGGGATTGTTTTAAATATCAAGTTAGGAGTTTGGATTTCTAAGGATTTTAATAAGGGGCCTTAAAGGGTTTCCAGTTTGTCTTTTGATTAATTTTAATTTAAGACTTCCGCTGTTTTATTTTCAAAGTTAGTAGATTTATTTAATATCTTGTTATTTCAACCGTATACGTATCACCGTGGAGGTAACACCTCTAGATACCTCTGGTTTATGTAGAAAAATATTTGTGAAAATAGAGAGGAATTTGGGGGTGTTACATTAGTGATGCTGATTATGTTTGTGACCGCATTGCGTATGTTGAATTATGAGCGTTGAGACCTGACTATAAGCTTAACACCTTCTGTAATCGTTCCTCTTGAATTGTATAAGCATGGTGGACCGATCTATCGCCCTAGACTTTTAATTCATAGTTAAACCTTCAGTTTAATTCTCATTCTCTTAGTTTAATTAGTAGTTTAGGGTTTCCTATCTGATTTCATCTGAAGTAGTTATTTGATTGAATATTAACATAGAAACTTTGTCTCACTGTTGCTTCGACCCTACTTCCTTTGACTATTGTTGTTATAGGACTTTAGAAATTATCTTTGATTAGGTGATATGACTTTAGCCTATCAAATTTTGGCGTTGTTGCCAGGCAAATGGCTAGTTTTCTAGTTTTTATTCGATTATTTAGCATACTTCTTTTTGCCTCATTAGAACCTTATGTACTAATTGAGGTCGTTCTCACAGTTATCTTGTTGTTTCCCTTTTATGCCCAGTTACAAAAAGAAAACACATATATTTCCAGGAGATCCCGAAACGGTTATGATACTTCGGGACATTAGAAAAGAGTTTGAATAAGAGAAACCTGATTCAGAGACTTTTTCACCACCAATGGCAAAGTCACTTAAGTCCTATGGGGTGCCTAATCCTGAAGCCAAACCCACTAGTCCACAAATGCCCACAATAGCTGCCAACAATTTCGAGATCAAGCCTGCACTCATCAATATGGTGCAGCAAAATTAGTTTGGTGGGCATCCTACTGAAGATCCGGCCAATCATCTGCATAGGTTCCAACAACTTTGCAGAACTGTTAAACATCAAGGAGTCACACCTGAGCAGCTGAAGGTTATGTTGTTTGAGTTTTCACTCAGAGACAAAGCTCATAGGTGGTTTAGTGACATCGCTAAGCTAGAATGGTCGGGGATTTCTGCTTTGTTGGTCCAAGAGTATTACCCTCCCACAAAGACAACAGACATCAGGGATAAGTTGGCCACGTTTTCCCAAGAGCCATATGAGACATTGAGGGAAGCGTGGACTAAATTCAGAGACCTACAGAGGGAGTGTCCACATCATAATACGGACAAGTGGTTTCTGATGCAGACTTTCTATAATGGTCTGCAGCCCCAGACGAAGAGTAGTGTTGATTCATCTGCAGGAGAAGTATTTTTAGACAAGGCAGTTAATGAAGGCTATGACTTCCTAGCTAATCTCGCAGCAAATGATTATTCCTCATCTAGGAATCAGACTAAGAAGGTATTTCATGTTGACGCCATTTCATTACTTGCTTCTTAGATGGCGCAACAGAATTAGAAGTTCGACACATTGAAGCCTTCTTGTTCGACACCTCTTCCTATGAGTATAAATTTCATGTCAGCAGTTCCACCCATCACCTCATCTTACTGCGAGGTGTGTGGTATTCAGGGCCCCTTTGGCCACGATTGTCAGTTTGGTCAAAATCAGATGGATCAAGCAAATGCTTTTCAATAGAGACAACCAAATAATCCATACTCGAATACCTACAATCCTGGGTTGAGAGATAACCCACTTATTTCTTAAAGAAGCAACAATGTTCAGAACCCACAACCACAAAATTCCTACCACTCTCCACTAAATTCCTATCAACCTCCATAAAATAACCTAAAACCCAATTACTACCAAAACCAAGGGAATTCTCAAAATCCCCCTGGTTTTCAAACACCTCCCCAACAGAATTTTTATCAGCTAGCACCATAAAATATAGTCCCACAAGAGCCTAGTGCATCTGAATTGATGAGGCTGATGTTGGCGATGCAAAAGACTAATGAGGAGGCGCAAAAAATCCCAGGAGAGGCATAATCAGGCTCAACAGAAGCACATCAAACTTCTCGAGACGCAGATTGCTCAATTGGCGTGAAATAATGCTCAGAGGCAGCAGGGACAATTGCCTGGGCAGCCTATGCAGAAGGAGCAAGCAAATGTCGTTACTCTCCGTGGTGCCACGGCTTATGCTGCTCCTCCTATGCCCATTGATGATGATGTTGCTCCTAGCAAGGCGAAGGTGGTAGTAGAGAAGGATTTGGAGAAGAGTACGACATATGATGTCGAATTATCTGAGTAAGCTTAATAGACAGGAAAAGGTTTATGAAATGCCTTTTACCCCAGGGCTACCTTTCCCTCATAGGATGAAAAAGTCCAAAGTAGATCAACAACTTGGTAAGTTCTTAGCTATGATCAAGAACCTTGAGGTAAAGATCCCTTTCACTGAACTAATTTCACAAGTGCCTGTTTATGCCATGTTTTTGAAGGAAATGATAACTAAAAAGAAAGATTTTGGTGGGGTAGATAGAGTCAAACTCACTAAAGAGTGTAGTACTGTTTTGCAAAATAAATCTCCACCTAAATTGAAAGATCCTAGTAGCTTTTCTATCCCATGTCATGTAGGTGCATTCTTTATTGATAAAGCATTATGTGATTTAGGTGCATCTGTGTCTTTCATGCCATTGTTTCTCTGTAATAAACTGAACATGGGGGCACTTAAGTGCACTGAAATTACTTTGCAGATGTATGGCCGTTGTATAAAATATCCCCTAGGTGTTATAGAAGACGTCCCTGTTAGGGTGGGAAAGTTTTACATCCCTGTGGATTTTGTTGCGTTGGATATGGAGGAGGATGCCCAAATTCCTATTATTTTGGTATACCATTTTTGTGTACTGTTGGTGCGGTAATTGATGTCAAGTCGTAATTGATCTCAAGTCTAGGTCTTTGACTTTGACTATTGTTGATGATACTGTGAAGTCTCTTATGCTTGAGGAATCTTGTTGCAGTATTGATGTTGTAGACAGAGATGTTTTATCTGTGTTCCCGCAGATATCTGGTGCTGACCCTCTGGAGGTAGAACTTACTATGGGAGATCCATTAGGCGACGATACTGAAGTCGATGCCTATATTGCTGATTTGGAGGGCCAAACTGCTGAAAGGGGACAAGAGTTTGTGGTAATGGAAAATGTTTATTCTACCTCTACACCTCAGGTAACAAAGGTAGAACTTAAACCACTCCCCTGCCACTTGAAATATGCTTTTCTGGATGATAAGGAACAATGTCATGTGATTGTTCTTCCTAAACTCATAGATAGCCAATTGGAACAATTGTTTACAGTGCTTCGTATGCACAAGAAGGCTATAGGGTATAATATTGACGATCTTAAGGGCATTAGTCTTGACATTTGTATGCGTCCTATAAATCTGGAGGAAAATCACCGCCCTTGCATTCAACCTCAAAGGCGTTTAAATCCTAAAATGCCAGAGGTAGTGAAGAAAGAGATCATGAAATTGTTAGATGTAGGCATTATTTATCCTATTGCTAACTCTAAGTGGGTTAGTCCAGTGCAAGTAGCTCCTAAGAAGGGAGGGACAACTGTTGTAGAAAATGATAAGGGTGATTTAATCCCTACCCGGAGAGTTACAGGGTGGCGAATGTGTATTGATTATCGTAGACTTAATAATGCCTCCCTGAAGGACCATTTTCCCCTTCCCTTTATTGATGAGATGTTGGAAAGGTTAGCTAAGCATAGCTTTTTTTGTTTTCTGGATGGATATTCAGGCTTTTTCCAAATTCCTATCCACCCAGATGAATAGGAAAATACTACTTTTACATGTCCTTGTGGTAATTTTGCATACCGTAGAATGCCATTTGGATTGTTTAATGCTCCTGCTACTTTTCAGCGCTGTATGATGGCCATATTCTCTGATTTCATTGAAAATATCATGGAAGTTTTTAGGGATGATTTTAGTGTTTATGGGTCTGACTTTGATGTTTGCCTGTATAATTTATCTAAGATGTTGAAAACATGTGCTGAAGTGAACCTTGTTTTAAATTGGGAAAAATGCCATTTTATGGTCAATGAAGGTGTTGTCATATTAAATCACCAAAGTAAGGAACGCCCCATCGGGCGACTGCAATTCAAAGAAGGAAATTCCGCCCGGTGGCACCGGATAACTCAGCACGATTTGGCCCGCAACCAAGGAGCTTTTAGCATAAAAAATAGCCCGATCGGGCTTAAATCCGCCCAATCGGGCCGTTTCAAAAATTGGCATGGTGATTTTCGCCCAATGCCATCGGGCGTCGTCGCCTGATCGGGCCGAATATCGTTTCCGTGTTTCTTTCAGGAACCCAATTTATTTTGACTCACATCCGCACCCTTATTCACTCATCTCCCTCACAAAAACTCACACACTCTCTCTAAACCCTTATCTTCCTCCACCTTCAAACTCCATTAAACCTACCTTCATCCACCTACAAACTCCCTGAAACCTACCTTCATCCACCTTCAAACTCCATTAAAGCTTCCTCCATGTTTTTTTTCTCCATCTTCTTTCCTACTTTTCTCTATCCTTGACCACCAATTTTCATCTTTTCCCATCTCCATCACAAATTCTCAATTTTTCTTCCATATTTATGAGTAAAGGTTTCATTTGGGCTTCATGGCAAGTTTAGGACGACTTTTACGTCGTCAAGGTTCCAGATCTAGGAGACGGCAGCGATCTCCTTCATCACCACCACCACCACCACCACCAATTGCACCAGATGATCAGTTTCGTCCAGTCGTCTTTTGAGATGAAGAGTAAAAGGCCGAATTTTGTCTCCTTCGGTAGCGTGAGGTAGTTTTCACTCGTTTCCTTGATCTCCCTTTATTTACCAGTCAAGGTTTGTATGATGATTTTAAGGAACTAATATGTGTTATTGGTATGGAATCATTGTTTACTGTTCGGGTTCAGACCTACCCTTTGCTTGTTTACGAGTTCTATAGTAGTCTATAGGTAGTGAAACCTAGGTTTGGCCCTGTCACTCACATTAGATTTCGAATTCGCAATAGGGACCAGGAATATACACTGCCTGAATATACACTGTTTGAATTTGCCTTTTTTGCTAGGCGGATCCCTGGGTTTGATGAAGCCCAATACGGTCCAGCCTCGACCCTTAAGCTGTTGGATGCTACCTACCTTGAGACCATCCACCTCCTCAAAAGAAAAGCCAATGGAAAATACTATGTTCTCATCAATGAGACCCTCAAGTCTATAGAGCTGCCTGACCCTAGAGCACGTAATCACCCTGGCCTTCAGCACTATCACTTCCCCATATCAATGGAAGACATCCCGCCACCCCACATTGAGATTCCACAGAACACCTATATGCGGAGGCAGCGCACTTTTGATGACCCTGGCGCCTCTACTTCCACACACCCTCCTCCCCCTCCCCCGCCCAATGATTTTGACTATGTAGGTATGATGGGGATGTTGCAGTGCTTGCAGGTTGGCATGATAGCCAACACTACTATCGTATAGGAGCTGCATTAGGGGATGACAGCCAACACCTCGGACATTGCACGACTTGGCCAGCGTGTTGATACTATTGCTGATATGGTTCCACGGTTTAATCGTCTGGAACGTGATACACATTTGGCTCGTTACCTTGTGTATGACGACTACTGTGCGCATCATCACATTGCTAAGGGTGCAGAGCACCCATTATGGTACACGTTGAACCCCAACTATAGTTTACCGGCTGATGAGGAGGATGGTAGAGATGATGATGTTAGTGATGGAGATGGTGATGTTAGCGATAGACCTCGAGTCTTTATCTCTTTAGGGGACTTTGGTGCTGGCGGTAGTATTTTTCCTAGGGGTTTCCGTGGGGGTTTCTTAGGTGATTATTCTGATAGTGATTCAGATGGTGGTTCTTTCGGTGGTAACACCGACACTCACATGAGCGATCGATGCCCTTGTCATAGTCCTTTCCCTCGCTGCAATGAGGACATTGTTGAGTTCAACTTGGGGGAGGATTATCATCTACGTATGTACTCTCTCGCTTTCTTTTATTGCTTTCTAGTATAGTTTTACTGCTTTCCTAGACTAGTTTTACTGCTTTAAAAATGCTGAAAAAACACAAATAAATATTTGATTGATCATGACTTAAGTTTTCTAGATAACTAGGCTTTTGTGATTTTGAGGCTATGATTTGATGTCTGATTGCTATGATTTCGATCGAGTTTTGATTATTATACGCTACGATATGCTACATGCCTGAACTAGTTAGACTGTGAGGCCTTTTCTAGCCTATTGGTTTCATATTACTATTCACTCTGTTTTGGTTTGTTAGTTCCTCTTTAGTGGATTGATCTTGATTTTGACTTCGTACTTATCTGATGTCTAGTGACTTGTTACATTTGCTATGATAAAGGCATTTTTTTTGTCTAATTCTTAAGCCTCAAAGTGGAATTTTGTTATACTTTTATCATCCTTAGTCTTGTTGAGGCTAATGACATGTTTCGTGTTACTAAACCCTATTACATGCCCATAGCCTTCACATATATATTATCCTAAGCATAGCTTGGGGGAGCATTTGTATGGGTTAAGTTTGAGATTAGTCTTTATGGTTTGCTTTGGGGAATAAAAGAGTATTTTACGTGGTTTCAAGTGCGAAAAAAAAGAAAATAAAAAGCAAGTTTTGAGTTTCGTGAATGTTTGGTTCGAAAAAGAAAAAAATAAAAGGAAAAAAATAAAAGATAAATCAATGTTTCAAAAATAATCAAAGTTCCTTCATTCACGTTATCTATAAAGAGAAATTGTGCTACATTATTTGAAGGTTGGGTTTGTAGGAGGTTATTATCGATTCATAGGAGTCGGGGTGTATAGTGGTTATGTGGTTCTATTGGGGTATGTTTCGGCCACCTTCGGCCTTGTTATGAGATACTTTTGCTCTCTCGTGCTTGGTTTTTCCACCACATTTCCTAGAATTATTCCCTACCCTTGCCTAAGACCCATTTCAACCCTTAAAAGTACTCTTGAGCTTGTGTTTACAATATTTATTGGATAGATTTTGAGTCAGTTTGTCAAAGTCAAAGAGTATATCTGCTAACTGAGTCGACTTGATTAGAATGACGACATCTAACCTTCTTAAACACATAAGAGTGTGAGTGGGAAGAGACATTTATGGTCGCGTTGTTGAGTGTTCTGGCATATTCTTTGCCTGCCACACAATTAAGAGGAGTGACACCTTGGTGAGCACATTTTCAGGACATGTATGCCATGTAGATGTTGCGTTTGAAGTTTTGCTTGGATGATTGGTAGTTGGATTTAGAATTTTGCCTGCTGAACAATTCTTAGTCCTGAAAATGTTTTGAGCTTTGAATGTTTGATTCTTGGGGTGAGGCATTTTAAGCCATTGGTCATGATTTATTTGCTTGAGGACAAGCAAAGGTTTAGCTTGGAGGAATTTGATGTCATATTATTTTGTATAGTTTTTCCCGCTACTTTTGAGCTAAAATGTGCGCCAAACTATGCGCTTAGGAGCTATTTTATGCTAACTCCTCTAAGTAGTTGTACTTTGCGTGTTTTATGTTCAATTACAGGTTTTAGGGAGTTTTCTTCCTATTCTCCGCTATTTTGAGCAACAATGTATGATAGGCGGAGTTATGAGGCATATTTGATGAGTTGCGGAGCTCTAAGGCCACACTCCATAGGCTTAGAGGCGTCCTTGGTTTGGCTTAAAGAGCCAAAGAAGAGAAACTGCAGTTTGCCCTTTGCCATCGGGCTGAATCGCCCAATCAGGCGGAATCATTACTCAGGAAGATCGTCAAAACACCTGATCAGGCCACCTCGCCCGAAGCCATCGGGCGACTTTGCTGTTGTGCCCAGATGCTATTGTTGTGTTTGCTAGCTGGAATATGAAAAGACCTATAAGACCCACCTGATCGGGCGGATTTTCCCGGACGCAACGGGCGGATTCCTAAATGCTGCCAGGCAATGTTTTGAAGACGGATATGTCGCTCGATCCCATCGGGTGGTTTTGCCCGATCGAGCGATTATTATTTTGGGTTAATGACGCGTGTTTTCTCGCCCGTTTTGAATCATTTTTCCATCCTTTTTAGACTTAGTATAAATAAAACACTTAGTTTATTTTTAGAGACATCTTATTTTCATTGTTATTTCATTAAGCCCTAGTATTAGAACTCTAGTTTTCTTTCCCTTGTTGAAGTTTTGATCATTACTTTGGTTTTCAATATAGTTCATACTTTAGACTCAATTTCGGTAATCTCTTTATTTTCATTTCGTTTTTATTTATTCATACTTAGATTGTTCGTGATTGATTATTACTTTCATTGTCAATTATGAATCATTACTTTGCATTGGTTTTGTCTTTCGTAGTCATGAGTGAGTAAATTCCTTTTCTGGGGTTTTAGGGAGGAAAACCATGTTTATGCCATGATTACTATTTGAAATGTTATAGTTACTAGGTGATGTTTGTTGATTGAACCTCTTGAATGATATGAGCATGGTGGACTCTAAACCTAGCTGATGTTAGTTGTTTGAACCTCTTGAATGGTATAAGCATGGTGGACCCAACTATCGCCTCAGACTTTTAATTCATAGATAAACCTTCAGTTTAATTCTCATTCTCTTAGTTTAATTAGTAGTTCAATATTTCCTATATGACTTCATCTCAAGTAGTTATTTCATTGAATATTAACATAGAAACTCTGTCTCCCTGTGGATTGGACCCTACTTTCCTTGACTATTGTTGTTAGAGGGCTTTAGGAATTATTTTTTATTAAGTGATACGAATTTCTCCTATGAAGAACGCGAGACTAAGGTAATACTAGTTGGCTTTAGAGGTGTGTGTGATGTGTTGTTGATGTAATTTGGTAGTTCTAGTGCTGCTGTGGTGCTAGTATTTCTACTGCTATTTATGCTATGTTGTTGTACGGGCTACTGGCTGCTGTTGCATAAGTTTTTTTAAAACAATAAATAAACTTTGGTGCGAGCCTCATCCTATGGCCCGCAGATAAAGTTGATGATATTAGCTACTAACATCAACTTTAGTTGTGGGCCATAGGTTGAGGCCCGCAGCTATTGAACCCTGTTGCTGCGGGCGTGAGCTTAAGGCCCGCAGCTAATGCTTGAGAGTTGTTGTGACCTTTTACGCAGCTACGGTTTTTTCGAATTGATGCGCCTCCAATAGCTACGACCCCTTGTACGCAGCTCCAACCCCTTTAAGGCTCGTAACATTAGCCTATTTTTCCACTAGTGAGAGTATTATGATACTAGAATTAAAATCTACAAGTATATGTAATGTAAAGTTGGGGGTCAATTATGTTGAAGATAAGTTTGGTCAATTGGCTTTTCAGAAGTTGCAACATAACAATCGATTTTTGTAAAAGATGTGTTCAAAGTTGGAAAATGTCTAAAGTAAATTAAGTACATATCCAATACATATTAAAAGAGATACGATAATCTAAGGCCCAAAATAAGTTATGGAGTTGTCAAATAATTCAAATCTATATGCTTTGATTTATTAGTAGTGCATCGTGTTAGATTTTGATTAGATTAGATTAGATTGGTGAATCGGTTAATTAGGGTAGTTTACAAAATTGGTGATAGACGTGCATTCATTTTAATTGTATGGATAAACAACTGTCTATCTTTTTCTCTTTTTACAAACAAAAAAACCTAGTCACATAAATATATTAAGACGTGAATTATTGTAAAGTTGTTCAATTTTAAGAGTTTAGTGCTTATGTGAAGAGAATAAGTCACTATATGGTTAACTAGGTACCAATGAAACCAACTTCTAACCCTTTAACCTAGGTATGAAATTAATGATGGCAAGTGCCCTTTTACTTAGGTCTAGCCCTTTTACCTATAAAGCAAACCCTGATTTTAATCTTAAAATTTGTCATCATTATAGGATCTTACTCTTGACTAACTTAATCAACTATCACTTGACATAAACAAGTGGTAGGGTTGTAGCAATCTAAGATAATTGGAAGTTAATCATATAGCTGGTAACCGCTTACTTTCAACTTCCTCTTGGAAAGCCTTTATTTTAATTACGAACCCTTAATATTTTGATATACAACCCCATTTTGAAGCGCCTCTTGGACACACAAAGATTAAAAACTGACGGTATCCCAAAATCAATTAATCAACCCATGTTGGGCAATCTCCAGAAGAGATTATGGACATGTCAAATATTAATTAAAACGTACACCTTGGGCTAATGACTAACATAAGTTAATTTGTCGTCACCAATTGCAAATTTCTATACTTTCTTTTATTGGTAGTGGATGAGGTTAGATTACACTAGATTAAATAAGATTTGTGAATCGGTTAATTAGGGCAATCAAATATTAGGAAATAAAAATTGAGAGCACGCTTTTTTTTAAAAAAAAAAAAAAGTAGCACAATAAACAAGTAGGTAAAAAAGTTTGTTATTAATTCACGAATTGGTAATAAAAAATAACAAAATGACATTAATTGAACTCTTAAAAGGGGGTTAGTATTGGAATGAGTAAAAAATCATAATAATGGAATTGCATTAAATTAACCAAACATTTAGCACTTCTACCAATGTGTAGAGGTAAAGATGGTAAGTGCCTAATATGAGAGTACACCCTAATGTAACGTCTATCCCTCGTACACATAAACAAAATAATGATTTTATTTTTAAAATAAGTCATCATTATAGCATCTTCTATTGACTATCTTAATGAGACATCAGCCTATCACTTTAGTTGCATTTGTAGCTTGTAGGCTTGCAGTGGGAATAAACGATTGTGTCCAACAAAACTAGTTAAAAACGCCATTCTTTTAATAGTAAGTGAAGAGGATATACTTAATAGGGCAGTTATTAAACCTAAATAAACTTGCCATGTTTTTTGAATTAGTTTAATGTATATTGTTTAACGGTTATTATATAATTAAGAAATTATGGAAATAAAAAAAATTGGTTCATATTAATATTTTGATTGGTGATTAGTTATCTCTATTTTAATTTTTTTAAGGAAATATTATAATTTCCGGCAGTTATTAAACCTACTTTTCATTAATTTAATTTTATTTTGAATCCAGTGCCTAAAACAAGTTTATGTCATATCCAAAATGAATAATATAAGCGCATAGTTGTATTAAAATTTACAATAACCCTTCTTGTGTATCTTGTTGTTACTAAAGACCTTTTAATTTGGAAGGCAATTGAAATAAATTTTGAACACGTTCCCCCATGTGTGAAGGTCATGATGGGTATGACCAAAAATCCGGATTTCCCTATTACCAAGAAATGAATAACATTTGTTTCTTCACATTCCTAATCAATATTTATTTCTTTGCCAAAAATTTCCTCCTTGTTAGAGATTTCTTATCCCTTCCGCTCCACAACAACACACCCTATCCATCTTCTTCAGCTTTGCTTTATACTTTATTGTTGATCTTCCTAATTGCTATAAATTTCGGTTTCTTATACAATTCTGTAATTCACATAATTTTCTCAGTATACACTAAGATAGAATCGATAATGAAGTGAGTGTGAATATGTATCTCGGAATTTGTCCAAACCACCATATAAGAAGAAAAAATGTTGAGGAAGAAGATTACAGGCTCTTTCAGGAGGAAGAAATGACAAAGTTTGAATGATCCATAAAGAGACTTTTTGGTAAGGACCCAAGCAAAGAGCATTTGTGGACACAAAAAAATTGTTGTACAAAGATGCAAATGAGAGGGTGGCAGATGACATGGACATCATGTGTTCTCATGTCTTCAACAAGCTTGATACTGACATGCTCTTGAATTGTGTCCAAGTTTGTAAGTTTTGGGCAAAGAACATAATAGAAAGACTCGCGTACCCTGACTTCTACTCAATGTATTATGGATCTCGTTACTCATCGTGGTATGATTACCATTATAGCGTAATACTACGCTCCCAACAAAATCTTCCTCCAATTGTTGAATTCAAATGTGAGTGCCAATTGTGGGAACATCATGTGGAATACTTTACACCTTTCTGGGCATTTTTTAATGAAGAGTACAAGGACTATGGGGAACGGTTCTACCCCTTTGGGGAAGGGCAAGGCCTTATTATGGACTAAAGTCAGGTTCGTAGGAATTTCTAGGGCACCCATAGTTAGTGTCAAACCATAGTTATTTTAAATAATGTAAATTCATGTACTACTTGGGTGGACTAGCATGAATTTTATTTGTAGTTTCAATTTCAATCTATAACTCATGCTAGTACTAGTAGTTTGTAAATAACATATTGGCGTTTCTGTAAACATAGTATTAATGCGCTTTTTATTTTGTTTAATGTCATATTTGAATTACTATGAAATTATTGTGTTCGGGTCTTAATTGTCATAGATAAATATTCAAATGGCAAATAATACTTGTTTTATAAAGATGTGCTCAAAGTTCGGCAATGTCCAGAAGAGGTAATGATCGTAACCAATAGCTTCATACATGTAAACCCTTAGGAGATGACAGAAGGAAGTTATGTGTAACAGCCCCGATCAAATAAAATAATAAAATATTGAACAGTAGCAAAAATATTGTTGATCGGAGTGTCACTTGCTAATTCAAACATGGTGTCTAATTTCATTAATAGAAAATCATACTTCAAATATTATCCAAAGTAAGGTCATAAGCCTCTTACAACCCAAGTCATCATATAATGATGAAATCCTGAAATGATAGTAAGTAAGAAATGATAACAAAAGACGAAATAAAAACATTAGCATAAAATCCTATCTCTCACTCTAGCCCATTAAACCACCCAAATCATCAGCTTTCTTTACCAGCAAAATATATATAAATGGGGGTCCACAATCAGTGGGGAGCAACTAGAAGTACTCCCATGTTAAGTAAGATTCAGTAAGCTAATTACAATAATCCATATCAACTATAGTATTCATAGCTCAATCACAAGATAACAGAAACATCAGCAATGACATCACAACTCACATGATTTTCTTCAAAATATGACTGCAATAATTCTTATCAAAATAGACTCATTTCCAAAGTTTAAATACATTTCCAAAATGATAACTCAATACTTCACACAACGTCACATCATAACATATCATCACATCAACAACGTTGAGGGGGGAACTGAACGTAAATGGATTGACATAAAACCACCCACGATCCAACATCGTTTAAGTATTAGGATACACACAACCAGCTTAGTGTACGATGATATCACATATTTATATAGAGTTTTCCCCCTTATTTACAAGCTAATTTGTGCGTCATTGGAGCTCTTGGGAGCTATTTTGTGCTAACTATCGTTTATAGTTGTGGTTTCGTGTTTTAGTGTTGAATTGCGGGTTTTAAGGAGTTTTCTCCTTATTCCCGAGCCATTTGGAAGCAATCACGGCTTTACGGGATGATACGGGGCACGTAGAAAGGCTCACGAGTTTTATGGGTAGTTTAGGAAGTCCCAAGACCCCTAAACATGAAGTTTAGAGAGCCAAAGAGTCAAAAAGGAGGTTTCCATACTCTTATCGGGCAAAAATGACCCGATCGGGCGAAGGAATTATGATCGGGTTTATTCGCCCGATCGGGTGAGGAGCCATGTCCCCAGACCCGATCCGGCACCTGCCGCCCGACCCGATCGGGTCCCCTCAAATCTGGTTGCTGCTGCTGCTGCTGTTACGTATAGAGAGAGCTGGGCTCATTTGCCTCCAGGCCCGATCGGGTGGCTGCCCAAGGCCCGATCAGGTGGGACATAAATTCACCCTCCAGCCTGCTGCACTGCTACGCTGACCCAGGAGCAACAGCTGATGACTTTTGTATCTCGGCCCGATCGGGTACTGTGCTCGGGCCCGATCGGGTCTGGTGCTCTTTGTCGCGAATTTCGTCTTTTGTTTCCGATTTTAATTAGACTTGGGGGGTATTATAAATAACTTTTTCCTCATTATTTAGAGACATCTTTTATTCATCTTTTATTATTCTAGTTTAGACTCTAGTTATTCCTCATTGTTCTTAGCTTAGTTAAACACTTAGATTAGTTTAAAGGTGATTGAACCTGTTCCGATTTCAATAAAGTTCCTGCTTTCTGTCAATTGGTATTCCTTCTTACCCTAATCTCTTTTATTGTTCTCAATTGCTTAGTTTATTTATTCAATTGTTCATGATGCAATTATTAGGGTTTCATATTAGTAATCTTATTGTTAATTCGATTATGAGTGAGTAGTTCTCTTTCTAGGGTGTTAGATAGGAAAACCATGTTTATACCATGATTGTGATTTAGATTTCTACCAATATCTAGGGCTTGATTAGGGTGATTGTGATGTGATTTGTTCTTATTGAGTAATTAATGTCAGTGTACAATTTCATTGGTTGCTTGTGGTTAATAGTTGTTTGCACAGATCCGTCTTACGACTAGAGGCCTAGGACACGTCAGTAATTCTGATTACATTAGTGAACATGCGGCGTATGTTGAACTATGAGCATTGAGTCTTAACCATAGCTCAACACATGCTCTAATCCCCCGACTCTTGACTTAGGTTTTGATAGTAGTTGACCCTATTTGATTGGTATAATCATGGTGGACTGACCTAATACCCTAGACTTTTAGTCCATAGTTAAATCCTTGATTTATTCCGTCTTCCTTAGCTTACTCATTAGTTTAATTGATTCCTCTCTGATTTCATCTGAAGTAGCTGAATTGGTTGAATATTGATTTAGAAACTCTGTCTCCCTGTGGATTCGACCCTGCTTCCATTGACTACCATAGTTAGAGGACCGTAGGTTTATCTTTGATTAGGTGATACGACTTTAGCCGATTAAATTTTGGCGCCGTTGCCGGGGAGACGACTAGTTTTCTAAGTTTTTATTTGATGATTTGGTCTACTTCTCTGTACCTCATTGGAACTTCATTGTTTCAATCGAGGTACGTCTTACTGCTGCTTTTATTTCTTTTGTATGCCCAGGTCGCAGAGAAACAATCCCCCCATTCCAGTGGACCCCGATCTTAATAGGACAATCAGGCGGATCCGAAAGAAAAATCAGAAAGAAAAGCAGTCTGTTCAGCTGAACACCTCTAGAACAGACACCTTGAGTTCAGTTATGTCAAAATCACTGAAGTCATATGGGGTGCCCAACCTAGATGGTCTCTCCACTGGACGTACTATGCCCACCATTGTCGCGGCTAATTTTGAGATTAAGCCTGGACTCATCAGCATGGTCCAGCAAAATCAGTTTGGTGGGCATCCTACTGAAGATCTGGCAAATCATCTGCAACGGTTTCAACAACTTTGTCGAACCGTTAAACATGCCGGCGTCACTCTAGATCAACTAAAAGTCATGTTGTTCGAGTTTTCATTGAGAGATAGAGCCCAGAAGTGGTTGAACAATGTGAAAGAAACAGAATGGAGTGAGATTTCTGCTGCGTTTCTGAGAGAGTATTATCCACCTACAAAAACAGCAGAAATCATAAATAAACTAGCCACGTTTTCCCAAGAGCCTGATGAAACATTACGGGAAGCGTGGGCTAGGTCTAGGGAATTACAGAGAGAGTGTCCACACCACAACATGGACAAATGATTCTTGACGCAGACATTTTACAATGGTCTGCAGCCTCAGACGAAGAGTATTGTTGATTCGTCTGCAGGAGGAGTTTTTCTGGATAAGGAAGTGGATGTAGGCTACGAGTTTCTATCAAACCTCGCAGCCAATGATCATTCCACTTCCCGAAGCCTCACAAGGAAGGTACTGGAGGTAGATGCCATTGCATTATTGACTTTGCAGATGGCGAAGCTGAGTCAGCAGATTAACACCTTCAGTTCCTCTTCCTCAGCAGCACCCTCTTTGAGTATCAATGCTATGTCTGCAGTAGCACCCATTACCTCATCTTACTGCGAGGTATGTGGTGTTCAGGGTCACTTTGGGCATGAGTGTCAGTTCAGTCAACTTCAGATGGAGCAGGCAAACGCCTTTCAACAAAGGCCACAAACCTTCCCCCCTCCACATAACTACCAAAACCCACAAAACTATCAACCTCCACCTCCACAAAACTATCCTAAACCCTCATACCATCAAACCCCACAAAATTTCCAAAGACCACCACCACAAAACTTGCATCACCACAATAATTTCCAAACTTCACAAAAATTTTCCACCCCACCTCCACAAAACCATAACCCACAAGAGCCTAGCAATTCTGAACTGATGAAACTAATATTGTCTATGCAAAAGGCAAATGAGGAAGCACGGAGGGCTCAAGAGGAAGCACGGAGGGCCCAAGAGAAGCACATCAAACTTCTCGAGGCTCAAGTTGCTCAATTGGCAGAAACTAATGCATAGAGGCAGCAGGGACTATTGCCAGGGCAACCCGTTCAGAGAGAACATGTGAATCCCTTCACTCTTCGTAGTGGCATAGCTTATGATGCTCCTCCATTGCCCGTTGATGAGGTTACCCCAACTGCAGGGAAGAAGAGGGTGGTAGAGGAAGGAAAAAGGAAGAATTCGACGTCTGAAGTCGACTTGTCTGCAGAAGCTGAACAGACAGGGAAGGAAAAGGAGAAGGTTTCTGAAACGCCTTTTACACCAAGGCTACCTTTTCCTCACAGGATGCAATAGTCCAAGGTCGATCAGTAGTTTGGTAAGTTCTTGGCTATGGTCAAGAACCTTGAGGTAACGATTCCATTCACAGATTTAATTACCCAACTGCCTGTCTATGCCAAATTTCTGAAAGACATGATCACTAAGAAAAGAGACTTTGGTGGGGTAGAACGTGTTGCTCTTACTAAAGAGTGTAGTGCTTTTATCCAAAATAAAGCCCTACCAAAGTTAAAAGATCCTGGTAGTTTTTCTATAGCTTGCCATCTTGGACCTATTTTTATTGATAAGGCATTGTGTGATTTAGGTGCTTCTGTTTCTGTTATGCCATTATCTATTTTTGAAAAACTGAATATGGGAGCACTTAAATGCACACAAATCACTTTACATATGGCGGATCGTTCTATAAAAACCCTCTAGGTGTTTTAGAGGACGTTCCTGTTAGGGTCGGGAAATCCTATATCCCTGTTGATTTTGTGGTGTTAGATATGGATGAGGATGCCCAGATTCCTATTATCTTGGGTAGGCCATTATTGTGTAATGCTGGAGCTGTAATTGATGTCAAGTCTGGGTCTTTAACTCTTAGTGTTGGTGATGATAAAGTGATGTTTAAACTAACCAATGCTGTTAAGGCACCTATGCTTGAACAATCTTGTTGCAGGGATGAGGTTTTGGATGAAGTAGGTGTGGAGAAGGCTCCAATTCCACCTAAGGTTGCCTCACTGTCTGGAGGCATTGTCAAGAACATTTGGAGAAGAAAGATATTTGATGAGGGTGGCACTCATTGCCAAGCCCCTCCTATTTGAGAGATGGAGGACTAGGGTCGTTCGGGACCTTTATAAACCAGCGCTGTGCGAGAGGCAACTCGTATTTTCTTTCCCTTTTCCTTTTCTTTTTATTTTTTTCTTCCTTTTTGTGAGCGAGAGTGAGGGTACTAACATTGTCTTTTTCCTCTTAGCATAGTCCTTATCACCTTTTGGCATCGAGGACACTGCCAAGTTTAGCTTGGGGGAGAGTTCTGTTTGTATTCTCTATCTCTTTTACTGCTTTCTAGATAGATTTACTGCTTTCGAAAAATACTGAAAAAATCAAAAAAAATATGGTTCCCATGACTGGTTTAGTTGCCTCCCTGTGCCCCTTGTTGTGCTCTATTTGAAAATGATTTGACTTTGTTTTCTGGATAGCTGGACATTTGTGATCTTGAGGCTATGATTTGATGTTTGATTGCTATGATTTCGAGCAAAATTTGATTATACTACACCACTTTGTGCTGCATACCTGAATTGGTTAGACTGTGAGGCCTCTTTGTAGCCTATTGGATTCATATTATTATCCAGTCTGTCCTTGTGTGTTAGTTCCTCTTTAGTGGATTGATCTTGACTTAGACTTCGTACTTGTCTGATTTTCGATGACTTGTAGCGTTTGCTGTGATAGAGGCGTTCTTTTGTCTTATTCTTGAGCTTCAGAGTGAATTTTTGATACACTTTTATCCTCCTTAGCCCCGCTGAGCCTAATGATCTGTCTTCATGTTACTTAAACCCCTCTTATGAGCCCATGGCGTTCATTTCATATTATTTCCAAGCCTAGCTTGGGGAAGCTTTTGTATGGGTTGGGTTTGAGATTGGTTTCATGATTTGGTTTGCTTGTTGAGGAATCTAAAAGTATATTTGCTGTGGTTTGAGAGTGAGAAAAAAAAGAAAAGCAAGTTTAGAGTTGCGTGAATGATGTTCAGAAAAATGAAATGAAAATTCAAAAGAAATCAAAGTTCTTTCTTTCACATACGTACTTAAGGAGATATTCACTTCATTGCTTGAAAATTGGGTTTGTTATGAGTTTTTCATTGATTTATGAGAGTTGGGTTATTTTTCGTGGTTATATGGTGTTGATGGGAGTTGTGTAGGCCATCTTAGGCCTTATTTGAATGATTTATGCTCCCCCTTTCTTGGTTTTTCTACCACATTACCCAAAAGTATCCCCTACCTCTTACCTAAGCCCCATTACAACCCTATAAAGTCCTCTTGAGCTTGTGTCTGCATTGTTCATTTGATTGATTTCGAGTCAGTTTGTCAAAGTTAAAGAGTATTTCTGCTAATTGAGTCGACTTGACTAGGATGAGCGTCATTGAACCTTCTTAAACACATGAGAGTGTGAGTGGGAAGGGTACTTATGGTCGGGTTGGTGAGTGTTCGGGCATATTCTTTGCCTGCCACAAAATAGAGAGGAGTGACACCCTTGTGAGAGCCTTTTCAGGACTTGTATGCTTTGTGGATGCTTGAATTTGATGAATTGCTTGGATGATTGGTGGTTGGATGGATTTGATTAGCCAAACTTGAATTTTGCCTGCTTGAATGATTCTTAGTCTTGAAAATGTTTTGAGCTTTGATTGATTTTTATCTATGGGGTGAGGCAATCTTTTCCATGTTCATGTTCTGTTTGCTTGAGGACAAGCAAAGGTTTAGCTTGGGGGAGTTTGATATCACGTATTTATATAGAGTTTTCCCCCTTATTTACAAGCTAATTTGTGCGTCATTGGAGCTCTTGGGAACTATTTTGTACTAACTATCGTTTATAGTTGTGGTTTCGTGTTTTAGTGTTGAATTGCGGGTTTTAAGGAGTTTTCTCCTTATTCCCGAGCCATTTGGAAGCAATCACGGCTTTACGGGATGTTACGGGGCACGTAGAAAGGATCACGAGTTTTATGGGTAGTTTAGGAGGTCCCAAGACCCCTAAACGTGAAGTTTAGAGAGCCAAAGAGTCAAAAAGGAGGTTTCCGTACTCTGATCGGGCAAAAATGGCCCGATCGGGCGAAGGAATTATGATCGGGTATAGATGTTGCGGACCCGATCGGGCGAACGTTGCCCGACCCGATCGGGTTAGGAGCCATGTCCTTAGACTCGATCCGGCACCTGCCGCCCGACCCGATCGGGTCCCCTCAAATCTGGTTGCTGCTGCTGCTGTTACGTATAGAGAGAGCTGGGCTCATTTGCCTCCAGGCCCGATCGGGTAGGCCATAAATTCACCCTCCAGCCTGCTGCACTGCTACGCTGACCCAGGAGCAACAGCTGATGACTTTTGTATCTCGGCCCGATCGGGTACTGTGCTCGGGCCCGATCGGGTCTGGTGCTCTTTGTCGCGAATTTCGTCTTTTGTTTCCGATTTTAATTAGACTTGGGGGGTATTATAAATACCTTTTTCCTCATTATTTAGAGACATCTTTTATTCATCTTTTATTATTCTAGTTTAGACTCTAGTTATTCCTCATTGTTCTTAGCTTAGTTAAACACTTAGATTAGTTTAAAGGTGATTGAACCTGTTCCGATTTCAATAAAGTTCCTGCTTTCTGTCAATTGGTATTCCTTCTTACCCTAATCTCTTTTATTGTTCTCAATTGCTTAGTTTATTTATTCAATTGTTCATGATGCAATTATTAGGGTTTCATATTAGTTTTCTTATTGTTAATTCGATTATGAGTGAGTAGTTCTCTTTCTAGGGTGTTAGATAGGAAAACCATGTTTATACCATGATTGTGATTTAGATTTCTACCAATTTCTAGGGCTTGATTAGGGTGATTGTGATGTGGTTTGTTCTTATTGAGTAATTAATGTCAGTGTACAATTTCATTGGTTGCTTGTGGTTAATAGTGTTTTGCACAGATTCGTCTTACGACTAGAGGCCTAGGACATGTCAGTAGTTCTGATTACGTTAGTGAACATGCGGCGTATGTTGAACTATGAGCGTTGAGTCTTAACCATAGCTCAACACATGCTCTAATCCCCCGACTCTTGACTTAGGTTTTGATAGTAGTTGACCCTATTTGATTGTTATAAGCATGGTGGACTGACCTAATACCCTAGACTTTTAGTCCATAGTTAAATCCTTGATTTATTCCGTCTTCCTTAGCTTACTCATTAGTTTAATTGATTCCTCTCTGATTTCATCTGAAGTAGCTGAATTGGTTGAATATTGATTTAGAAACTCTGTCTCCCGGTGGATTCGACCCTGCTTCCATTGACTACCATAGTTAGAGGACCGTAGGTTTATCTTTGATTAGGTGATACGACTTTAGCCTATCATACGATCACACCTATGTCTGAGTTTTGCTAGAACTCCCAGTGCTAGTTTCAACGCACCCATCTCAGTGCGCCGTACCCATCTCAGCACAACCTAACACTAGACGACGACTAAGAACCATGTGGTCTTACGTACCCAGCTAGGTACGCAAGTTAAGCCCTAGTGCTAGCTCACACTAGAGTGACAGTTCATACCAGAGACCCATCTCAGCCCATAGGATTTCTCTTCCTCAACAAAACAACCCATGTACCCAGCTCTGTACATGGTTTTTGACTCAATAAAATATCATTTGAGCAACTCTATGTACCCAGCTCAGTACAAGAGCAAAATCATGTCAGCATTACTTTGTACCCAGCATAGCACAAAGTAAAAATCTTCTCAAAACAGTACCTTGTACCCAGCATAGTACAAGGTAAACATCATCTTAAAACACACTTTGTACCCAGCACAGTACAAAGTAAAAATCCTTTCAACCATAGGATAAAACCATATAATATTAATAGTAAACATGAGATTCAAGTAAAATTATATTTAAAATCCGAAATACACAAATCTTGATTTATTGGCATAAGTGGAACGAATCCGACTTAATATCAATTCAACAATATTTGGTTTGAAGATATATAATTTGGATATTATATTAAATCTAGGACATACAAATCTTGTATTATTGGCATGAGTGAACCTAATCCAACTTAATGTCAACTTAACAACATTTGGTTTGAAATTATATAGTTTGAAACTAATATAAAATACCCAAGAAATCAAACGAATTTGTTTATTAATTATCAATCTACAGACTTTAGTTCAATAAAAATGAAAACAATAATTTTCCGTAAACTTTCTATATTAAATTACATCATAATGTAAATTTAACCTCAAATAACCTTTCAAAATGGTCTAAAACTTGCTGCCTTTTTTCTGAAAATACTAAGGATTTTCGGCAATTAGGTTTTTACTAAATTTTTTTTTTGAATTTAAACCATTAAATTATATAATAAGAATCTAAATTATTTTAAATCAATATAGGCACGAAACAAGGGGGTTTTAGCTAAATATTATCAATTTTATTTTGATTAAAAAGGATAAACTAAAATTTGTAGTTTTTCGAATAAAACAATTTTACTAACCGATAAATAGTTCAACCTATTTACACAACAAGCCAAGTAAATTAATCAATATCATAAAATAATTAAATTAAATAATAAATATCAGTAATTTAACTAATTTTTATGCATATAGAAAATATTTCATAAAATAGATTTAATTTACAACACAAAAATACTTTCGGTAATAATTGCACAATTAAAAAATTAATTACAATAATTCAAATAAAATCATACCAACCAATTTTTAACATGCAAAAGCAAATATACATTCCAAGGAAATCATATATTCGACATGAATACATATATAATCAATAAATATAATTGATATACTCAAATATACACATATGTAATTCAAAACTCATAATTAATAAATTAATTCATAATAAATCCGAAAATTCAAATATAGTTAACATAAATTCACATAATTCATACCAAATAATAATATAACTATTTCTGCTATAATAGATATAATTTACTCTAATTAACTTAGTAATCAAAATTAAACTAGGATCAAAGCTAGTTACCTCAATTTCAGTGGAAAATAGAAGTGGAATAATAAGAGCTAAGATCCTTCCTCTTCAACAAGCTCTAACTCTACTGCTTCACGTCCTAAAATTATCCCAACCAAAAATTGAAATTAGAATTTGGAGTAGAAATTGGTAGAAATAAATAGGAAATTGATGAAAACAACAATGGAAATTCAATAATAATTTTTCCAAAGCTCAAAAATTCTTAAAAATTTAAGGAGAGAAAGAAAATCAGTAGGGGAGGAGAGGGGAAGCTCACGGCAGCCAAAATGGTGGAAGGAGGTTGAGTAATGAAATATTTTTGCCCAAAACTTAAGTCAATAAAGGAATTTGACCATAGGGTCAAAGGGGCTACAAGTAGGGTCAAAGGAGGGGTTGCTTGTGCAGGAAATTTGCTGAACGTGCCCTCAAAAATCATTCCACATTCATCCAAGTGGTTCCCTTTGACCCAAGGTCAAAATTTTTAAAGATAAAAGCCAAAATTGTAATTCTTTTGGAGTTTAAATAATTAAATATCACAAAAATCCGAAAATCAGCTTTTATTAACACAAAATCATATTTTTGTAATTAAATAAAATATTAGATTTTAAATTAATCAACTAAAATAATTTTAATCTTTTTTATCAAACAATTGGGGAAAACCGAAGAAAATTGATTAAAAATTCAATCTTCGTAAAGAATTTTCACAAAAAAAATTTTGGCATCATAAAAATAAATATAACATTTGAATAAATTTTAAACATGATTTTAAATAATTATCTATTAAAAATAATATTTAATAAGTGAAAAATAGTAAAAATCGAAAGGAAATTATTTAAATAACGAAGGTTAAACGCGAAAGATTTAGAGTGAATTTTGAGGTGTTACATTCACTCCCCCTTAAGAAAATTTTGTCCTCGAAACTTGAAAACAAAGCTAAGAACCTGAAGTGAATAACTCGGGGTACTTTTGCTTCATAGATTCTTCTGTTTCCCACGTGGCTTCTTCGAACTTTTGATTTCTCCAAAGCACTTTTACCAAGGGGACAACTTTTCTTCTTAAAACTCTATCTTGACGGTCGAGAATGCGGATAGGACGCTACTCATAGGTCAAGTTTTGATCAACAATAATTGACTCGACAGGGATTACATGGGAAGGGTCACTACGATACTTTCGCAATTGTGACACGTGAAATACGTCATGAACCATTGACAAATCTGGCAGTAATGCTAACCGATAAGCAACTTCTCCAATTCTTTCAAGTATCTCATAGGGACCTACATATTTCAGACTTAGCTTGCCCTTCTTACCAAATCGCATTACACCCTTCATTGGAGATACCTTCAATAATACCTTGTCCCCTACTTCAAACTCAATAGCTTTTCAGCGCAGATTAGCATAAGAATTCTATCTATCCTGGGCTGCTTTCATTTTAGCTTGGATGATTTTAACTTGTTCCACAGTATCCTGAATTAATTATGGTCCCAATACTAAGGAGTCACTAATATCACTCCAACAGGTAGGACTGCGACATTTCCTTCCGTAAAGAGCCTCATATGAAGCCATCTGGATAGTAGCGTGATAGCTATTATTGTAGGAAAACTCCACTAAGCTTAACGACTTTACCCAAGACTGTTGTAGTTCTAATGCGCATGCCCAGAGCATATCTTCTAGAGTTTGGATGGTTCTCTCGGTTTGTCCATCTGTAGCAGTATGAAATGCAGTACTAAGTTTCAATTTTGTCCCAAATGCAGCTTGCAATTCTGTCCAAAAACAAGATAAAAATCTAGGATCACGATCTGACACAATATCCTTCGGAACCCCATGAAGACGAATTATGTCAATAGAATATGCTTCAGCCAATTCCTCCATCGACCGTGTCCTTCATGGCAATAAAATGAGCCACTTTGGTTAGACGATCGACTATCACCCACACAACATTCTTTCCACCTGAAGTCCTAGGAAGACCCATCACAAAATCCATCGAGATAGAATCTCATTTCCACGTTGGAATAGGCAAGGGTTGCAGCAAACCACCCGGCCTTTGGTGTTAAATCTTCGCTTTCTGGCATGTGAGACACCTTGCAACAAACTCCACTATTTCCTTTCTCATATTCGGAAACCAGAAACGCACCTTAACATCCTTATAGAGCTTATCTCCACCGGGATGCACAGAGTAGGGGGTGTTATGAGATTCCTCTAGAATCTTCCTTTTAACGTCTTCAAAATTAGGAACACACCACCGGCCCATGAATTTTAGACTCTCATCGGCACATATCTCAAAATTCTCGGCTAGACCTTGCTCTTTGGCTTTACGAATTTTCTGTAGCTTTGGATCATTCCTTTGTCGACTCCTTAATTCTTTATACAATTCACGCTCAATACTCATGGCCGCTAATAATGCAGAAACTTCTCCGTATGGAACCATCTCGATCTCCAACTTACAAAACTCTTCACATAGCTCTCTAAGCAAGACTATGGCAGCATTAAGCGAATGTTTAACCTTACGACTCAGAGCATCAGCCACCACATTAGCCTTACACTCATGATAATCCAACTTTAACTCATAATCTTTAATGAGCTCTAACCACCTTCTCTGTCTTAAATTCAAATCACGTTGCGTGAAGATGTACTTTAAACTCTTGTGATCCGTAAAAACCTTACAGGGAGCCTCATATAGGTAATGTCTCCAGATTTCTAAAGCAAACACAACTGCAGCTAACTCCAGGTCGTATGTTGGGTAGTTTCCTTCATGAGTGTTCAACTTCCTTGACGCATACGCTATGACTTTACCTTGTTGCATAAGGACGCAACCTAAGTCGTTCTTGGATGCATCACTGATAGGTTTTAGTCATATCGCCTAATCAAAAATAAACCTACGGTCCTCTAACTAAGGTAGTCAGTGGAAGCAGGGTCGAATCCACAAGGAGACAGAGTTTCTAAATCAAAATTCAACCAATTCAGCTACTCCAGAGTAAATCAGGAAGGAATTAATTAAACTAATGATTAAGCTATGAAAGACGGAATAAATCGAGGAATTAACTATGGAATAAAAGCCTAGGGTATTAGGTCGGTCCACCATGCTTATACCAATCAAACAAGGTCAACAACTATCAAAACCTAAGTCAAGAGTCGGGGATTAGAGCCTATGTTGAGCTATGGTTAAGACTCAACGCTCATAGTTCAACATACGCCGCGTGTTCACTAACGTAATCAGAACTACTGACGTGTCCTAGGCCTCTAGTCGTAAGACGGATCTGTGCAAACAAGTATTAACCACAATCAACCAACGAAACTGCGCAATAACGTAAATTACTCAATAAAGACCAAATCACATCACAATCACCCTAATCAAGCCCTAGAAATCAATAAGAGTCTAAATCACAATCATGGTATAAACATGGCTTTCCTATCTAACACCCTAGAAAGAGAACTAATCACTCATGATCGAATTAACAACGACAAAACTAATATGAAAACCTAACAATTGCATCATGAACGATTAAATAAATAAACTAAGCAATTGAGAATAATAAAAGAGATTAGGGTAAGAAAGAATACTAATTAACGGAAAGCATGAACTTTATTGAAATCGAAATAGGTTTGATCACCTCTAAATTAATCTAAAGTGTTTGAATTGAACTAAGAACAATGAAGAATAAAACTAGTCTAAAGCTAATGAAAGATGAATAAAAGATGTCCCTAAAGATAATGAGGAAAACGGTATTTATAATACCCCTCAAGTCTAATTAAAAATAGGAAATAAAAGACGAAATCCGCGATGAATGTCGCAGACCCGATTGGGTCAAATACCAAATAGCCTCATTTTGCTTCTCGTCCTCTACACAGCAGCCCAGCAACCTGATTTAATGAAATGCGGCCCACCCGATCGGGCCCAAGGCATCCACCCGATCGGGCCTGGGCGCATTACGGCATAGGAAAGACGCCTTTCAAGCAGCGTCACAATGAGATGTAGCAGCCCCCAGCCCGATCGGGTCGGGCACACTACGCCCGATAGGGTCTGGTGCAATGATGTTCGCCCGATCTGATCGGGCAAGCCTTGCCCGATCGGGTCCGCAACTTCAATACCCGATCAATGTAATTTCGCCCGATCGGGCCATTTTTGCCCGATCGGAGTACGGAAACCTCCTTTTTGATGCTTTGGCTCTATAAACTTCACGTTTAAGGGTCTTGGGACCTCCTAAACTACCCATAAAACTCGTGAGCTATCCTACGTGCCTCGTAACATCTCGTAAAGCCGTGGTTGCTTCTAAAAGGCTCGGGAATAAGGAGAAAACTCCATAAAACCTGCAATTCAATACAAAAACACGAAACCACAACTATATACGATAGTTAGCACAAAATAGCTCCCAAGAGCTCCAATGACGCACAAATTAGCTTGTGAATAAGGGAGAAAACTCTATATAAATACGTTATATCAAACTCCCCCAAGCTAAACCTTTGCTTGTCCTCAAGCAAACAGAACATGAACATGGAATAGATTGCCTCACCCCATAGATAAAAACAAATCAAAGCTCAAAACATTTTCAAGACTAAGAATCGTTCAAGCAGGCATAATTCAAGTTTGGCTAATCAAATCCATCCAACCACCAATCATCCAAGCAATTTATCAAACTCAAGCATCCACAAGGCATACAAGTCCTGAAAAGGCTCTCACAAGGGTGTCACTCCACTCTATTTTGTGGCAGGTAAAGAATATGCCCGAGCACTCACCAACCCGACCATAAGTACCCTTCCCACTCACACTCTCATGTGTTTAAGAAGGTTCAATGACGCTCATCCTAGTCAAGTCGACTCAATTAGCAGAAATACTCTTTAACTTTGACAAACTAACTCGAAATCAATCAAATGAACATTGCAGACACGAGCTCAAGAGGACTTTATAGGGTTGTAATGGGGCTTAGGTGAGAGGTAGGGGATACTTTTGGGTAATGTGGTGGAAAAACCAAGAAAGGGGGAGCATAAATCATTCAAACAAGGCCTAAGATGGCCTACACAACTCCCAACCATCACCATAAAACCATGTAAAGTAACCCAACTCTCATAAATCAATGAAAAGCTCATAACAAACCAAATTTTCTAGCAATGGAGCGAATATTCCTTTATGAACGTACGTGAATGAAAGAACTAGAATTCTTTTGACTTTTCATTTCATTTTTCTTTCATTTTTCTGAACTTCATTCACGCAACTCTAAACTTGCTTTTTCTTTTCTCTTTCTCACTCTAAAACCACAGCAAATACACTTTTAAATTCCTCAAAAACCAAACTAAACCAACAAACCAATCTCAAACTTAACCCATACAAAAGCTCCCCCAAGCTAGGCTTGGAAATATATCAAGTGAAGGCTTTGGGCTCATAATAGAGGTTTAAGTAACACGAAACAAGTCATTAGGCTCAGCGGGGCTAAGGAGGATAAAAGTATATCAAAAACTCACTCTGAAGCTCAAGAATAAGACAAAAGAACGCCTCTATCACAGCACATGCTACAAGTCATCTAAAATCAGACAAGTACGAAGTCAAAGTCAAGATCAATCCACTAAAGAGGAACTAACACACAAGAATAGACTGGATAATAATCCAATAGGCTACAAAGAGGCCTCACAGTCTAACGAATTCAGGTATGCAGCACAAATTGGTCTAATATAATCCAAAAATGCTCGAAATCATAGCAATCAAACATCAAATCATAGCCTCAAGATCACAAATGCCCAGCTATCCAGAAAACAAAGTCAAGTCATTTTCAAATAGAGCTCAGCAAGGGGCACAAGGAGGCAACTAAACCAGTCATGGGAACCATATTTTTTTTGATTTTTTTAGTATTTTTTTGAAAGCAGTAAATCTATCCTAGAAAGCAGTAAAAGAGATAGGGAATACAAACAGAACTCCTCCCCCAAGCTGAACTTGGCAGTAACCTCAATGCCAAAAGGTGATAAGGACTATGCTAAGAGGAAAAACAATGTTAGTACCCTCACTCTCGCTCACAAAAAGAAGGAAAATAAAAAGAAAAGGAAAAGGGAAAGAAAAATACGAGTTGCCTCTCGCACAGCGCTGGTTTATAAAGGTCCCGTACGACCATAATCCGCCCTCTCTCAAATAGGAGGGGCGTGGCAGTGAGTGCCACCCTCATCAATAATCTTTCTTCTCCAAATGGTCTTGACTATGCCTCCAGACGGTGAGGCAACCTTAGGTGGAATTGGAGCCTTCTCCACCCCTACTTCATCTAAAACCTTATCCCTGCAAAAAGATTGTTCAAGCATAGGTGCCTTAACAGCATTGGTTAGTTTCAACATCACTTTGTCATCACCAACACTAAGAGTTAAAGACCCAGACTTGACATCAATGACAGCACCAGCAGTACATAAAAACGGCCTACCCAAGATAATAAGGATCTGGGCATCCTCATCCATATCTAACACCACAAAATCAACAGGGATATAGAATTTCCCGACCCTAACAGGAACGTCCTCTAAAACACCTAGAGGGTATTTTATAGAACGATTCGCCATCTGTAAAGTGATTTGTGTGCATTTAAGGGCTCCCATGTTCAGTTTCTTATAAACAGACAATGGCATAACAGAAACAGAAGCACCTAAATCACAGAAAGCCTTGTCAATAAAAATAGATCCTAGATGGCAAGGTATGGAAAAACTACCAGGATCTTTTAACTTTGGTGGGGTTTTATTTTGGATAAAAGCACTACACTCTTCAGTAAGAGCGACACGTTCTACCCCACCAAAGTCTCTTTTCTTAGTGATCATGTCTTTCAGAAATTTGGCATAAACAGGCACTTGGGTAATTAAATCTGTAAATGGGATCGTTACCTCAAGGTTCTTTACCATAGCCAAGAACTTACCAAACTGCTGATCGACCTTGGACTGTTGCATCCTGTGAGGAAAAGGTAGCCTTGGTGTAAAAGGCGTTTCAGAAACCTTCTCCTTTTTCTTCCCTGATTGTTCAGCTGCTGCAGACAAATCGACTTCAGACGTCGAATTCTTCCTTTTTCCTTCCTCTACCACCCTCTTCTTCCCTGCAGTTGGGGTAACCTCATCAATGGGCACTGGAGGGGCATCATATGCAATGCCACTACGAAGAGTGATGGCATTCACATGTTCTCTCTGAACTGGTTGCCCTGGCAATTGTCCCTGCTGCCTCTGTGCATTAGATTCTGCCAAATGAGCAACTTGAGCCTCGAGAAGTTGGATGTGCTTCTCTTGGGCCCTCCTTGTTTCCTCATTTTCCTTTTGCATAGACAATATCAGTTTCATCAGTTCAGAATTGTTAGGCTCTTGTGGGTTGTTTTGTGGAGGTGGGGTGTGGAATTTTGTGGAGTTTGAAAGTTATTGGGATGATGGAAGTTTTGTGGTGGTGGTCTTTGGAAATTTTGTGGGGTTTGATGGTATGAAGGTTTAGGGTAGTTTTGTGGAGGTGGAGGTTGATGGTTTTGTGGGTTTTGGTAGTTATGTTAAGGGGGGAAGGTTTGTGGTCTTTGTTGGAAGGCATTAGCCTGCTCCCTCTGAAATTGACTGAACTGACAGTCATGCCCAAAGTGACCCTGAACACCACATACCTCGCAGTAAGATGAGGTAATGGGTGCTACTGCAAACATATCATTGATACTCATGGGTGGAGGTGTCGGACTAGAAGATTTTATTAGCTGCTGAGTTAGTTGCGCCATCTGAGATGTAAGCAATGAAATAGCGTCAACTTCAAGTACCTTCTTAGTCAAACTCCTAGATGATGAATGGTCATTGGCTGCAAGATTTGATATGAATTCATAACCCTCATCAACTGCCTTGTCTAAAAACACTCCTCCTGCAGACGAATCAACAATACACTTCGTCTGAGGCTGCAGACCATTGTAGAATGTCTGCGTCAAGAACCATTTGTCCATATTGTGGTGTGGACACTCTCTCTGTAGATCTCTAAACCTAGCCCACGCTTCCCTTAATGTTTCATCAGGCTCTTGGGAAAACGTGGCCAGTTTATTTCTAATTTCTGCTGTTTTAGTGGGTGGGTAATACTCTCTCAGAAATGCAGCAGAAATCTCACTCCATTCGGTTTCCTTCACATCATTCAACCATTTCTGGGCTTTATCTCTCAGTGAAAACTCGAACAACATGACCTTGAGTTGATCTGGAGTGACGCCGGCATGTTTAACGGTTCGACAAATTTGTTGAAACCGTTGCAGATGATTTGCCGGATCTTCAGTAGGATGCCCACCAAACTGATTTTGCTGGACCATGCTGATAAGTCCAGGCTTGATTTCAAAATTTGCTGCGGCAATGGTGGGCATAGTAGGTCCAGTGGAGAGACCATCTGGGTTGGGCACCCCATATGACTGCAGTGACTTTGACATGACTGAACTCAAGGTGTCTGTTCCAGAGGTGTTCAGCTGAACAGACTGCCTTTCTTTCTGATTTTTCTTTCGGATTCGTCTGATTGTCCTAGTAAGATCGGGATCCGCTGGAATGTGGGAACCGTTTCTTTGAGACCTGGGCATACAAAAGAAACAAAAAGAAGCAGTAAAACGTACCTCAATTGGAACAATGAAGGTCCAACGAGGTACAGAGAAGTAGACCAAATAATCAAAAAAAAACTTAGAAAACTAGCCGTCTCCCCGGCAACGGTGGCAAATTTTGATAGGTTTTAGTCGTATCGCCTAATCAAAAATAAACCTACGGTCCTCTAACTAAGGTAGTCAGTGGAAGCAGGGTCGAATCCACAGGGAGACAGAGTTTCTAAATCAAAATTCAACCAATTCAGCTACTCCAGAGTAAATCAGGAAGGAATTAATTAAACTAATGATTAAGCTAAGTAAGACGGAATAAATCGAGGAATTAACTATGGAATAAAAGCCTAGGGTATTCGGTCGGTCCACCATGCTTATACCAATCAAACAAGGTCAACAACTATCAAAACCTAAGTTAAGAGTCGGGGGATTAGAGCCTATGTTGAGCTATGGTTAAGACTCAACGCTCATAGTTCAACATACGCCGCGTGTTCACTAACGTAATCAGAACTACTGACGTGTCCTAGGCCTCTAGTCGTAAGACGGATCTGTGCAAACAACTATTAACCACAAGCAACCAACGAAACTGCGCAATAACGTAAATTACTCAATAAAGACCAAATCACATCACAATCACCCTAATCAAGCCCTAGAAATCAATAAGAGTCTAAATCACAATCATGGTATAAACATGGCTTTCCTATCTAACATCCTAGAAAGAGAACTACTCACTCATGATCGAATTAACAACGACAAAACTAATATGAAACCCTAAGAATTGCATCATGAACGATTAAATAAATAAACTAAGCAATTGAGAATAATAAAAGAGATTAGGGTAAGAAAGAATACCAATTAACGGAAAGCAGGAACTTTATTGAAATCGAAATAGGTTTGATCACCTTTAAATTAATCTAAAGTGTTTGAATTGAACTAAGAACAATGAAGAATAAAACTAGTCTAAAGCTAAGGAAAGATGAATAAAAGATGTCCCTAAAGATAATGAGGAAAACGGTATTTATAATACCCCTCAAGTCTAATTAAAAATAGGAAATAAAAGACGAAATCCGCGATGAATGTCGCCAGACCCGATCGGGCCCGAGGCCTCCACCCGATCGGGTCAAATACCAAATAGCCTCCTTTTGCTTCTCGTCCTCTACGCAGCAGCCCAGCAACCTGATTTAATGAAATGCGGCCCACCCGATCGGGCCCAAGGCATCCACCCGATCGGGCCTGTGCACATTACGGCATAAGAAAGACGCCTTTCAAGCAGCGTCACAATGAGATGTAGCAGCCCCCAGCCCGATCGGGTCGGGCACACTACGCCTGATCGGGTCTGGTGCAATGATGTTCGCCCGATCTGATCGGGCAAGCCTTGCCTGATCGGGTCCGCAACTTCAATACCCGATCAATGTAGTTTCGCCCGATCGGGCTATTTTTGCCCGATCGGAGTACGGAAACCTCCTTTTTGACTCTTTGGCTCTATAAACTTCACGTTTAGGGGTCTTGGGACCTCCTAAACTACCCATAAAACTCGTGCGCTATCCTACGTGCCTCGTAACATCTCGTAAAGCCGTGGTTGCTTCCAAAAGACTCGGGAATAAGGAGAAAACTCCATTAAACCTGCAATTCAATACAAAAACACGAAACCACAACTATATACGATAGTTAGCACAAAATAGCTCCCAAGAGCTCCAATGACGCACAAATTAGCTTGTGAATAAGGGAGAAAACTCTATATAAATACGTGATATCAATCACTATAAACTTCGAATTCCACCCCTTCTATCGGTAAGGTGAGAACCGGAGAAGTAGTAAGCTTCTTCTTAAGCACCTTAAAAGCGTCTTCACAAGTTTCTATCCACTGATATTTACAATCTTTCCGTAGTAGTTTAGTCAATGGTTGCGCAATCTTCGAAAAATCCTTAACAAAACGTCGGTAATATCCAGCAAGACCTAAAAAGCTTCTTACTCCAGTCACATTCCTTGGACTCTCCCACTCAACTACAGCCTTGACCTTTGATGGATCCACTTTTACCCCTTCCTTGGCGATCACATGGCCTGAAAATGATACTTCATTAAACCGAAATTTGCACTTGGAGAATTTTGCATACCACTTTTGCTTCCTCAATACATCAAGGACCATCCTAAGATGTCTTTCATGCTATTTCTCGTCCTTCGAATATACTAAAATGTCGTTTATGAAAACAACAACACAAGTATCTAAGAGTTCGTGGAACGAACGATTCGTTTGGTCCATGAACACCGCTGGAGCATTAGTCAATCCGAATGGCATGACTTCAAACTCATAATGCGCATACCTTGTATGAAAAGCAGTTTTAGGAATGTCTTCTTTCTTTACCGGAATCTGATGATAACCTGATCTTAGGTCAATCTTCGAAAAGACCCCAACACCCTTAAGTTGATCAAACAAGTCCTCTATTCGGGTAACAGATATATATTCTTGATAGTTACCTTATTAAGCTCCCGATAGTCAACACACAGGCGCATACTTTCGTCCTTCTTCTTAACAAATAGGACAGGGGCACCCCATGGCGAGACACTTGGCCTTATAAAGCCCTTATCGATCAATTCTTGTAACTGTTTCTTCAACTCTTGTAGTTCAGCTAGAGCCATTCTATATGATGCCTTGGATATTGGGGCGGTACCAGCTACAAAATCAATGTTGAACTCAACATTTCTCTCTCGAGGTATACCAGGTAATTCTTCGGGAAAGACGTCCGTATACTCACGGACAATTGGGATATTCTCAAGTTGTTCCTCGAGAGATAGGTCCTTTACCATGCATAAGAACACTTGTTCACCCTTTTGACACATCTTCTTCAATTTCAAAGCAGATACCCATTTGACACCTGTCTTCACATTAATCCCACGATATGAGATTCGATTGCCATTAGGGCCTCTAAGTGTCACCTTTTTATCTCGACAGTAGATGTTAGCTTGGTACTTACTTAACCAATCCATTCCAAGAATCACGTCGAATTCTTTAAGTTCGAATAACTTGAGTTTTGCTTGAAGCTCAGACCCCATAATAGAAATAGCGACATCCTAGTACTCAAGATGACAAGCATAACTCTCTCCGGAGGGTAGAGAGATTTGGGACCTCACCTGAACTCCAAAAGTTAAATTTAATTTCTATACAAAATCGGCTGATATGAAGGAAACAGTTGCACCAGAATCAAATAGAACATGAGCAGGAATAGAGCCTACAAGAAAGGTACCAGTTATAACGTCTAGATGAGTTTCGGCTTCTTTGCGTGTCAAGAACATAAATGCGGTTCGGGACCAATGTCGAAGGAGCTACGACTTTTCCAGCAACATCATTATGAACCTTTTCAGGACATTGGTAAGATTAGTGTCGAGGTTCCTTGCAGTGAAAACAGACGATTGAGTTTCCTTCACAAGTTTTACCCGGGTGCCACGGTTTGTTGCACCTTGAATAAAGAGAGGGTCGAGACTGACGAGAGGAACTGGATCCTTGATGGTTACCACCCTTATTACCAGGGGCCTTGATCTCGAACTTTGGTTTCTTGTTGACATTTTGAAATATGAACATAGTAGGCCTCATTGCAACTTGGGCCTTTGCAACTTCTTCTTCCTCTTTAAGGGATGCATAAATACTCAGGGCTTTCTCATAAGCCTCCTGAAATATGGATACAGAAGATCCCAAAACAACAGTCCTCAAACGAGGGTTCATCCCTCTTACAAAGCGCTTGAGACGTCAGCTTCATTCGGTAATATATGCAATGCAAATCTGGATAGCTCTGTGAACTTATCAGTATATTCTTGCACTGACATTGAACCTTGAGTTAACCCTATAAATTCCTCTTGCTTTTTCCATTTAAGCTCATCTGGATAGAACCTCTCCTTAAGTTTCTCCTTGTAGAGTTCCCAACCAAATCCGGGCAAGGCTTAGATTGCAGTTTTGACTGTACTCCACCAATTATCCGCCTCCTGTTTCAGGTAGTATGTACCAATAGGAACTTTCTCGGGCTTCGGATAACCCGTTGCTTCGAACAAGTTCTCAATTTCCCTCAACCAGTCTTCCAAAGCGACTGGGTCAACAGTACCATCATAGTGAGGTGGACGGTGTCGATCGAATCTATCAAACACGGTTTGGCTATTCCCTTGTGAAGAATGGCGACTCGAGTTTGCCAGAGAAATGATTGCATTTTCTAAGGTGCGACGATGAATTCTAGAGGCTTCCTTGCGAGCCTTCTTACGAGCCATTTCATTACCGTTGAACCTTGACGACATCCTGCAAAACGACAAAGTTAACCCTTGGTGGATTGTTAAGTAATAACCACGAAACACATAGTAGGCACATAAGAAAAACACTTAGCACGTGATCAATTAAAAAAGATAATCCTTAATGGCACTAAATTTCTTCCTACCCAAGTAACTCACTTTAAACGTCAAGACTAGGCTAAACAAAATCCAAGGTCTCAACACTACAAATTCCAAGGGAACTTATAGCAACTCTAGAATGAGTTTTTGGAACGTTCGTCTCTGATACCAATTGTAACAGCCCCGAGCAAATAAAATAATAAAATAATGAACAGTAGCGGAAATACTGTTGATCGGAGTGTCACTTGCTAATTTAAACATGGGTGTCTAATTTTAGAAAATCATACTTCAAATATTATCCAAAGTGAGGTCATAAGCCTCTTACAACCCAAGTCATCATATAATGATGAAATCTTGAAATGATAGTAAGTAAGAAATGATAACAAAAGATGAAATAAAAACATAAGCATAAAATCCTATCTCTCACTCTAGCCCATTAAACCACCCAAATCATCAGCTTTCTTTACCTGCAAAATATATATAAATGGGGTCCACAATCAGTGGGGAGCAACTAGCAGTGCTCCCAGGTTAAGTAAGATTCAGTAAGCTAATGACAATAATCCACATCCACTATAGTATTCGTAGCTCAATCACATGATAACATAAACATCAGCAATAACATCATAACTCACATGATTTTCTTCAAAATATGACTGCAATAATCTTATCAAAATAGACTCATTTCCAAATTAAAATACATTTCCAAAATGATAACTCAATACTTCACACAACGTCACATCATAACATATCATCACATCAACAACGTTGAGAGGAGAACTTATGTTTGAGTTTTGCTAGAACTCCCAGTGCTAGTTTCAACGCACCCATCTCAGCACAACCTAACACTGGACGACGACTAAAAACCATGTGGTCTTACGTACCCAGCTAGGTACGCAACTTAAGCCCTAGTGCTAGCTCACACAAGAGTGACAGTTCATACCAAAGACCCATCTCAGCCCATAAGATTTATCTTCCTCAACAAAACAACCCATGTACCCAGCTCAGTACATGGTATTTTACTCAATAAAATATTATTTCTGCAACTCTATGTACCCAGCTCAGTACAAGAGCACAATCATACCAGCATTACTTTGTACCCAGCACAACACAAAGTAAAAATCATCTCAAAACAGTACCTTGTATCCAACACAGTACAACGTAAACATCATCTAAAAACACACTTTGTACCTAGCACAATACAAAGTAAAAATCCTTTCAACCATAGGATAAAACCATATAATAGTAATAGTAAACATGACATTCCAGAAAAATTATATTTAAAATCCGAAATACACAAATCTTGATTTATTGGCATAAGTGGAACGAATCCGACTTAATATCAATTCAACAACATTTGGTTTGAAGATATATAATTTGGATATTATATTAAATCTAAGACATACAAATCTTGTATTATTGGCATGAGTGAAACTAATCCAACTTAATGTCAACTTAACAACGTTTGGTTTGAAATTATATAGTTTGAAACTAATATAAAATACCCAAGAAATCAAACTAATTTGTTTATTAATTATCAATCTACATACTTTAGTTCAATCAAAAATGAAAACATTGATTTTCCTTAAACTTTCTATAATAAAATCACTTCATAATGTAAATTTAACCTCAAATAACCTTTCAAAATGGTCTAAAAGTAATGGCCATTTTTCTGAAAATACTAAGGATTTTCGGCAATTAGGTATTTATTAAACAATAATTTTGAATTTAAACTATTAAATTATATAATAATAATCTAAATTGTTTTAAATCAATATAGGCACGAAACAAGGGGGTTTTAGCTAAATATTATCAATTTTATTTTTATTAGAAAGGATAAACTAAAATGTATAGTTTTTCGAATAAAACAATTAAACTAGGATTAAAGCTAGTTACCTAAATTTCGGTGGAAAATAGAAGAGGAATAATAAGATAATAAGAGATAAGATCCTTCCTCTTCAACAAGCTCTAAATCTACTGCTTCACCTCCTAAAATTATCCCAACCAAAAATTGGAATTAGAATTTGGAGTAGAAATTGGTATAAATAAATAGGAAATTTATGAAAACAACATTGTAAATTCAATAATAATTTTTCCAAAGCTCAAAAGTTCTTAAAAATTTAAGGAGATTAAGAAAATCAGTAGGGGAGGAGAGGGGAAGCTCACGGCAGCCAAAATGGTGGAAGGAGGTTGAGTAATGAAATATTTTTGCCCAAAACTGAAGTGAAAAAAGGAATTTGTCCATAGAGTCAAAGGGGCTACAAGTAGGGTCAAAGGAGGGGTTGCTTGTGCAGGAAATTTGATGAACTTGCCCCCAAAAATCAGTCCATATTCATCCAAGTGGTTCCCTTGGGCTCCAAGGTCAAATTTTTAAAGATAAAAGCCAAAAATGTAATTCTTTTGGAGTTTACATAATTAAATATCACAAAAATCCAAAAATAAGCTTTTATTAACACAAAATCATATTTTTGTAATTAAATAAAATATTAGATTTTAAATTAATTAAATAAAATCATTTTTATCATTTTTATCAAACTATTGGGCAAAACCGAAGAAAATTGATTAAAAATTCAATCTTCGTAAATAATTTTCACAAAAAAACTTTTGGCATCATAAAACTAAATATAACATTTGAATAAATTTTAAACATGATTTTAAATAATTATCTATTAAAAATAATATTTATTAAGTGAAAAATAGTAAAAACGGAAATGAAATTAATTAAATAACGAAGGTTAAACGCGAAAATTTTAGAGTGAATTTTGAGGAGTTACAATCACTCCCCCTTAAGAAAGTTTTGTCCTTGAAACTTGAAAACAAAGCTAAGAACCTGAGGTGAATAACTCGGGGTACTTTTGCTTCATAGACTCTTCAGTTTCCCACATGGCTTCTTAAAACTTTTGATTTCTCCAAAGCACTTTTACCAAGGGGACAACTTTTCTTCTTAAAACTCTATCTTGACGGTGGAGAATGCGGATAGGATGCTCCTCATAAGTCAAGTTCTGATCAACAGTAATTGACTCGACATGGATTACATGGGAAGGGTCACTACGACACTTTCGCAATTGTGACACGCGGAATACGTCATGAACCTTTGACAAATCTGGCGGTAATGCTAACCGATAAGCAACTTCTCCAATTCTTTCAAGTATGTCATAGGGACCTACAGTTTTCGCACTTAGCTTGCCCTTCTTACCAAATCGCATTACTCCCTTGATTGGAGATAACTTCAATAATACCTTGTCCCCTACTTCAAACTCAATAGCTTTTCGGCGCAGATCAGCATAAAACTTCTGTCTATCCTGGGCTGCTTTCATTTTAGCTTGGATGATTTTAACTTGTTCCACAATATCCTGAATTAATTGTGGTCCCAATACTAAGGAGTCACTGTATCACTCCAACAGGTAGGGCTGCGACATTTCCTTCCATAAAGAGCCTCATATGGGGCCATCTTGATACTAGCGTGATAGCTATTGTTGTAGGGAAACTCCACTAAGCTTAACGACATTACACAAGACTGTTGTATTTCTAATGGGCATGCCCGGAGCATATCTTCGAGAGTTTGGATGGTTCTCTCGGTTTGTCCATCTGTAGCAGCATGAAATGCAGTACTAAGTTTCAATTTTGTCCCAAATGAAGCTTGCAATTCTTTCCAAAAACGAGATAAAAATCTAGGATCACGTTCTGACACAATATCCTTAGAACCCTATGAAGATGAATTATCTCATTAGAATATGCTTCAGCCAATTCCTCTATCGACCATGTGTCCTTCATGGCAATAAAATGAGCCACTTTGGCTAGACGATCGACCATCACCCACACATCATTCTTTCCACTTGAAATCCTCGGAAGACCCATCACAAAATCCATCGAGATAGAATCCCATTTCCATGCTGGAATAGGCAAGGGTTGTAGCAAACCTCCCGGCCTTTGGTGTTCAATCTTCACTTTCTGGCATGTGAGACACCTTGCAACAAACTCCGCTATTTCCTTTCTCATATTCGGCCACCAGAAATGCACCTTAAGATCCTTATAGAGCTTATCTCCACCGGGATGCACGGAGTAGGGGGTGTTATCAGATTCCTCTAGACTCTTCCTTTTAAGGTCTTCAAAATTAGGAACACACCACCGACCCATGAATTTTAGACTCTCATTGGCACATATCTCAAAATTCTCGGCTAGACCTTACTCTTTGGCTTTGTGAATTTTCTCTAACTTTGGAGCATTCCTTTGTCGACTCTTTAATTCTTGATACAGTTCAGGCTCAATAGTCATGGCCCCTAATAATGCAGAAACTTCACCGTATGGAACCATCTCGATCTCCAACTTTCGAAACTCTTCACATAGCTCTTTAGGTAAGATTATGGCAGCATTAAGAGAATGTTTAACCTTACGACTCAGAGCATCCGCCACCAAATTAGCCTTACCTTCATGATAATCCAACTTCAACTCATAATCTTTAATGAGCTCTAACCACCTTCTCTGTCTTAAATTCAAATCACGCTGCTGAAGATGTACTTTAAACTCTTGTGATCCGTAAAAACCTTACAGGGAACCCCATATAGGTAATGTGTCTAGATATTTAAAGCAAACACAACTGCAGCTAACTCCAGGTCGTGAGTTGGGTAGTTTCCTTCATGATTCTTCAACTGCCTTGACGCATACGCTATGACTTTACCTTGTTGGATAAGAAAGCAACCTAAGCCGTTCTTGGATGCATCACTATAAACTTCGAATTCCACCCCTTCTATTAGTAAGGTGAGAACCGGAGCAGTAGTAAGCTTCTTCTTAAGCACCTTAAAAGCTTCTTCACAAGTTTCTGTCCACTGATATTTACAATCTTTTCGTAGTAGTTTAGTCAATGGTTGCACAATCTTCGAAAAATCCTTAACAAAACATCGGTAATATCCAGCAAGACCTAAAAACCTTCTTACTTCAGTCATATTCCTTGGGCTCTCCCACTCAACTACAGCCTTGACCTTTGATGGATCCCCTTTTACCCCTTCCTTGGCGATCACATGGCCTGAAAATGATACTTCATTGAACCAAAATTCGCACTTGGAGAATTTCGCATACCACTTTTGCTTCGTCAATACATCAAGGACCATCCTAAGATGTCTTTCATGCTCTTTCTCGTCCTTCGAATATACTAAAATGTCGTTTATGAAAACAACAACACAAGTATCTAAGAGTTCGTGGAACGAACGATTCATTTGGTCCATGAACACCGCTGGAGCATTAGTCAATTCGAATGGCATAACTTCAAACTCATAATGCCTATACCTTGTACGGAAAGCAGTTTTAGGAATGTCTTCTTTCTTTACCGGAATCTGATGATAACTTGATCTTAGGTCAATCTTCGAAAAGACCCCAACACCCTTAAGTTGATCAAACAAGTCCTCTATTCGAGGTAATGGATATCTATTCTTGACAGTTACCTTATCAAGCTCCCGATAGTCAACACACAGGCGCATACTTCCGTCCTTCTTCTTAACAAATAGGACAGGGGCACTCCATGGCCAGACACTTGGCCTTATAAAGCCCTTATCGATCGATTCTTGTAACTGTTTCTTCAACTCTTGTAGTTCAGTTGGCGCCATTCTATATGGTGCCTTGGATATTGGGGCGGTATCAGGTATAAGATCAATGTTGAACTCAACATCTCTCTCTCGAGGTATACTAGGTAATTCTTCAGGAAAGACGTTCGGATACTCATGGACAATTGGGATATTCTCAAGTTGTTCCTCGAGAGATAGGTCCTTTACCATGATAAGAACACTTGTTCACCCTTTTGACACATCTTCTTCAATTTCAAAGCAGATACACATTTGAAACTTGTCTTCACATTAATCCCACGATATGATATTCGATTGCCATTAGGGCCTCTAAGTGTCACCTTTTGATCTCGACAGTGGATGTTAGTTTGGTACTTACTTAACCAATCCATTCCAAGAATCATGTCGAATTCTTTAAGTTCGAATAACCGGAGATATGCTTGAAGCTCGGACCCCATAAAAGAAATAAGGACATCCTGGTACTCAAGATGACAAGGATAACTCTCTCCGGAGGGCAGAGAGATTTGGGACCTCACCGGAACTCCATAAGTTAAATTTAATTTCTTTACAAGATCGGCTGATATGAAGAAAACAGTTGCACCAGAATCAAATAGAACATGAGCAGGAATAGAGCCTACAAGAAAGGTACCAGTTATAACGTCTGGATGAGTTTCGTCTTCTTTGCGTGTCATGACATAGATGCGGTACGGGACCAATGTCGAAGGAGCTACGGCTTTTCCAACAACATCATTATGAACCTTTTTAGGACATTGGTAAGATTTGTGTCCAGGTTCCTTGTAGTGAAAACAGACGATTGGATTTCCTTCACAAGTTTTACCCGGGTGCCACGGTTTGTTGCACCTTGAACAAAGAGAGGGTCGAAACTGGCGAGAGGAACTGGATCCTTGATAGTTACAACTCTTGTTACCAGGGGCCTTGATCTCGAACTTTGGTTTCTTGTTGACATTTTGAAATGTGAACACAGTAGGCCTCATTGCAACTTGGGCCCTTGCAACTTCTTCTTCCTCTTTAAGGGATGCATAAATACTCAGGGCTTTCTCATAAGCCTCCTGAAATGTGGATACAGAAGATCCCAAAACAACAGTCCTCAAACGAGGGTTCATCCCTCTCACAAAGCGCTTGAGACGTTCAGCTTCATTCGGTAATATATGCAATGCAAATCTGGATAGCTCTGTGAACTTATCAGTATATTCTTGCACTGACATTGAATCTTGAGTTAACCCCATAAATTCCTCTTGCTTTTTCCATTTAAGCTCATATAAATAGAACCTCTCCTTAAGTTTCTCCTTGAAGAGTTCCCACCCAAATCCGGGCAAGGCTTGGATTGCAGCTTTGACTCTACTCGTTCAGAGAGAACATGTGAATGCCATCACTCTTCGTAGTGGCATAGCTTATGATGCTCCTCCATTGCCCGTTGATGAGGTTACCCCAACTGCAGGGAAGAAGAGGGTGGTAGAGGAAGGAAAAAGGTAGAATTCGACGTCTGAAGTCGACTTGTCTGCAGAAGCTGAACAGACAGGGAAGAAAAAGGAGAAGGTTTCTGAAACGCCTTTTACACCAAGGCTACCTTTTCCTCACAGGATGCAACAGTCCAAGGTCGATCAGCAGTTTGGTAAGTTCTTGGCTATGGTCAAGAACCTTGAGGTAACGATTCCATTCACAGATTTAATTATCCAAGTGCCTGTCTATGCCAAATTTCTGAAAGACATGATCACTAAGAAAAGAGACTTTGGTGGGGTAGAACGTGTTGCTCTTACTGAAGAGTGTAGTGCTTTTATCCAAAATAAAGCCCTACCAAAGTTAAAAGATCCTGGTAGTTTTTCTATAGCTTGCCATCTTGGACCTATTTTTATTGATAAGGCATTGTGTGATTTAGGTGCTTCTGTTTCTGTTATGCCATTATCTATTTTTGAAAAACTGAATATGGGAGCACTTAAATGCACACAAATCACTTTACATATGGCGGATCGTTCTATAAAAACCCTCTAGGTGTTTTAGAGGACGTTCCTGTTAGGGTCGGGAAATTCTATATCCCTGTTGATTTTGTGGTGTTAGATATGGATGAGGATGCCCAGATTCCTATTATCTTGGGTAGGCCATTTTTGTGTACTGTTGGAGCTGTAATTGATGTCAAGTCTGGGTCTTTAACTCTTAGTGCTGGTGATGATAAAGTGATGTTTAAACTAACCAATGCTGTTAAGGCACCTATGCTTGAACAATCTTGTTGCAGGGATGAGGTTTTGGATGAAGTAGGTGTGGAGAAGGCTCCAATTCCACCTAAGGTTGCCTCACTGTCTGGAGGCATTGTCAAGAACATTTGGAGAAGAAAGTTATTTGATGAGGGTGGCACTCATTGCCAAGACCCTCCTATTTGAGAGATGGAGGACTAGGGTCGTGCGGGACCTTTATAAACCAGCGCTGTGCGAGAGGCAACTCGTATTTTCTTTCCCTTTTTCCTTTTCTTGTTATTTTTTTCTTCCTTTTTGTGAGCGAGAGTGAGGGTACTAACATTGTCTTTTTCCTCTTAGCATAGTCCTTATCACCTTATGGCATCGAGGACACTGCCAAGTTTAGCTTGGGGGAGAGTTCTGTTTGTATTCTCTATCTCTTTTACTGCTTTCTAGGATAGATTTACTGTTTTCGAAAAATACTGAAAAAATCAAAAAAAATATGGTTCCCATGACTGGTTTAGTTGCCTCCCTGTGCCCCTTGTTGTGCTCTATTTGAAAATGATTTGACTTTGTTTTCTGGATAGCTGGACATTTGTGATCTTGAGGCTATGATTTGATGTTTGATTGCTATGATTTCGAGCAAAATTTGATTATACTACACCACTTTGTGCTGCATACCTGAATTGGTTAGACTGTGAGGCCTCTTTGTAGCCTATTGGATTCATATTATTATCCAGTCTGTCCTTGTGTGTTAGTTCCTCTTTAGTGGATTGATCTTGACTTAGACTTCGTACTTGTCTGATTTTCGATGACTTGTAGCATTTGCTGTGATAGAGGCGTTGTTTTGTCTTATTCTTGAGCTTCAGAGTGAATTTTTGATACACTTTTATCCTCCTTAGCCCCGCTGAGCCTAATGATCTGTCTTCATGTTACTTAAACCCCTCTTATGAGCCCATGGCGTTCATTTCATATTATTTCCAAGCCTAGCTTGGGGAAGCTTTTGTATGGGTTGGGTTTGAGATTGGTTTCATGATTTGGTTTGCTTGTTGAGGAATCTAAAAGTACATTTGCTGTGGTTTGAGAGTGAGAAAAAAAAAAGAAAAAGCAAGTTTAGAGTTGCGTGAATGAAGTTCAGAAAAATGAAATGAAAATTCAAAAGAAATCAAAGTTCTTTCTTTCACATACGTACTTAAGGAGATATTCACTTCATTGCTTGAAAATTGGGTTTGTTATGAGTTTTTCATTGATTTATGAGAGTTGGGTTATTTTTCGTGGTTATATGGTGTTGATGGGAGTTGTGTAGGTCATCTTAGGCCTTATTTGAATGATTTATGCTCCCCCTTTCTTGGTTTTTCTACCACATTACCCAAAAGTATCCCCTACCTCTTACCTAAGCCCCATTACAACCCTATAAAGTCCTCTTGAGCTTGTGTCTGCATTGTTCATTTGATTGATTTCGAGTCAGTTTGTCAAAGTTAAAGAGTATTTCTGCTAATTGAGTCGACTTGACTAGGATGAGCGTCATTGAACCTTCTTAAACACATGAGAGTGTGAGTGGGAAGGGTACTTATGGTCGGGTTGGTGAGTGTTCAGGCATATTCTTTGCCTGCCACAAAATAGAGAGGAGTGACACCCTTGTGAGAGCCTTTTCAGGACTTGTATGCTTTGTGGATGCTTGAATTTGATGAATTGCTTGGATGATTGGTGGTTGGATGGATTTGATTAGCCAAACTTGAATTTTGCCTGCTTGAATGATTCTTAGTCTTGAAAATGTTTTGAGCTTTGATTGATTTTTATCTATGGGGTGAGGCAATCTTTTCCATGTTCATGTTCTGTTTGCTTGAGGACAAGCAAAGGTTTAGCTTGGGGGAGTTTGATATCACGTATTTATATAGAGTTTTCCCCCTTATTTACAAGCTAATTTGTGCGTCATTGTAGCTCTTGGGAGCTATTTTGTGCTAACTATCGTTTATAGTTGTGGTTTCGTGTTTTAGTGTTGAATTGCGGGTTTTAAGGAGTTTTCTCCTTATTCCCGAGCCATTTGGAAGCAATCACGGCTTTACGGGATGTTACGGGGCACGTAGAAAGGCTCACGAGTTTTATGGGTAGTTTAGGAGGTCCCAAGACCCCTAAACGTGAAGTTTAGAGAGCCAAAGAGTCAAAAAGGAGGTTTCCGTACTCTGATCGGGCAAAAATGGCCCGATCGGGCGAAGGAATTATGATCGGGTATAGAAGTTGCGGACCCGATCGGGCGAACGTTGCCCGACCCGATCGGGTGAGGAGCCATGTCCTTAGACTCGATCCGGCACCTGCCGCCCGACCCGATCGGGTCCCCTCAAATCTGGTTGCTGCTGCTGCTGTTACGTATAGAGAGAGCTGGGCTCATTTGCCTCCAGGCCCGATCGGGTGGGCCATAAATTCACCCTCCAGCCTGCTGCACTGCTACGCTGACCCAGGAGCAACAGCTGATGACTTTTGTATCTCGGCCCGATCGGGTACTGTGCTCGGGCCCGATCGGGTCTGGTGCTCTTTGTCGCGAATTTCGTCTTTTGTTTCCGATTTTAATTAGACTTGGGGGGTATTATAAATACCTTTTTCCTCATTATTTAGAGACATCTTTTATTCATCTTTTATTATTCTAGTTTAGACTCTAGTTATTCCTCATTGTTCTTAGCTTAGTTAAACACTTAGATTAGTTTAAAGGTGATTGAACCTGTTCCGATTTCAATAAAGTTCCTGCTTTCTGTGAATTGGTATTCCTTCTTACCCTAATCTCTTTTATTGTTCTCAATTGCTTAGGTTATTTATTCAATTGTTCATGATGCAATTATTAGGGTTTCATATTAGTTTTCTTATTGTTAATTCGATTATGAGTGAGTAGTTCTCTTCCTAGGGTGTTAGATAGGAAAACCATGTTTATACCATGATTGTGATTTAGATTTCTACCAATTTCTAGGGCTTGATTAGGGTGATTGTGATGTGGTTTGTTCTTATTGAGTAATTAATGTCAGTGTACAATTTCATTGGTTGCTTGTGGTTAATAGTTATTTGCACAGATCTGTCTTACGACTAGAGGCCTAGGACATGTCAGTAGTTCTGATTACGTTAGTGAACATGCGGCGTATGTTGAACTATGAGCGTTGAGTCTTAACCATAGCTCAACACATGCTCTAATCCCCCGACTCTTGACTTAGGTTTTGATAGTAGTTGACCCTATTTGATTGTTATAAGCATGGTGGACTGACCTAATACCCTAGACTTTTAGTCCATAGTTGTAACAGCCGGAATTTTAAGCAGCTTGGGATTAAAGTAATTATATTAAGTTATTTAAATAGGATTCTAAAGTATTTCAGGTGAAGAGAGTTACTTGGATTGTTAGTTATGTTAAGTTCCAATTGGTTTTAGTGCTTAAAGTAGATTAGAATACTCTCCAACACCATATGAGGACAAAAGTGGGTAAGATCTATCATTCTTATTGATTAGGAAGGTTTTGGAAACCAATAAATAAGTTAGAAGGTCCTTAAGAGCCTTATTCATTAAGATTGTGAAAATCGTATGGAGATCATTTTATCGGGTAGCAACGAACTTCCAGTTAAAGAGCCTTTCGGGGTTGAATCCGAGCTTAGAACCTAACCAAACTTGATATATGACATGCTTGGGATGTCTTAAGGTCAAAATGGTCATTTATTCCCAAGAATAACGTGGCTCACTAAGGTAAATTGCTCCTTAAGTAAAAAAACTGGCCAGCGAAAAAAACGTGGCTCACTTGGGTGTCGATATCCCAAAACCATTTGGATGCATGAAAGCCAACACATCAAGCTAACACCGCAAGCAAGAATCACCCAGAAACTCGATGAAACCGACCTTACCCAGAAGAGGTTTCCCTCCCCTAAGGGTACCGCCATTTACCTGCTATAAATAGCAGTTTTGGGTTTTCGGTTCTTTTCACCCAATTTTTCTTCTAAAATACCTACTTTTTCTTACATATATCTCTTCTAGACATCCATATTTATCTGTTCAAACCTTTGTTCAAGCCTTAAAGCCTTGGAAAGTTATAGAAAACTCCATAGAAACATCAAACAGGATGCTGTAAGTACAGCTTTGCATCCTCTTGTGTTTAGCTTACCTATTCATGTTCTAAAGCTTGTTTAAACTAATCCTTAGCACCTTACTTACTCAGGGGAAGCTGTAGGAAGGTTACAGTGGTGAGACATGTTTATTTGTTACTCAGAGGTAATAGGAAACATATTAAGTTTGATTTTACCGAGGTATGTAACTAGTGAAGAGTAGTCAATGGTTATTGATATCTATTGTTGTTTCTGTTATGAGGTGAATGTTTTGGGATATTGATTATGGAGTTCAAGAGAGCTAATAGAACTATAGAGTTCTCGAAGTATGATATATCGATCTAAGAAAGGATTAAGCGGTTAAGGTAACTTTTATGTTCAGCAAATTCTATTTCATGCCCATGTGTTTTGTACTTCTATTTTGGTGAAGTAGTTCGTATTATGGCCATAGATATGAATGTGTTGTTGTGATTAAAACTGTGTTTTGGTTGATTATCAATAATATTTGTTTTGGCTGGCTAGTTTATGAACTGAAATGAAAAGTGGGCAAGGTATAGGTAGAGGAGCTAAACAATAAATTAAAAATGAAGTAAAGTGGTCGAATCGAGTCCAAAGCCTATACTTGCCAGCGGTTTGTGTAAGGGGATTGAGCTATGCCAGTCGTATACATTTACAAGAATGATTATGATTTTCAAAGTGATAAAACGATTTGAAATGAAAATGTTTTTAACGGGCTGAAGTAAGAGTTACGAGTTTTCCACTCATTTTGGATGTTTTCTTTGTTTTCTATTCCTTCTTATTTGCAGGAGTTAATGTTGGAAGCTCGGAGTCGAATCTAGAGCAAAGTTATGATTCAGATCTATATTGTGGGTTAAAATCCTAAGATTTAAGTTTTGATACGAGGAGTCTGTTACAATGAGTTATGTTCTAATTTAATTCCTTTATTTTGGGATTGAGATCGAATGACTCTGTAATTAAAGTATTATATAAAGGAAATTGTTTTGTGGGCCCATAACCCACAGGTCCAGGATCGTGTTTTTAAGGTTGTTTCCGCTGCAAGTTCCATTTAAACTATTACTTATTATTATGGATTCCATGTTCATTGAAGTATGAGATTGCTAAGGGTGTTAAGCAAGCAGCTCGGGAGGCCGGGCTGTTACAATAGTTAAATCCTTGATTTATTCCGTCTTCCTTAGCTTACTCATTAGTTTAATTGATTCCTCTCTGATTTCATCTGAAGTAGCTGAATTGGTTGAATATTGATTTAGAAACTCAGTCTCCCGGTGGATTCGACCCTGCTTCCACTGACTACCATAGTTAGAGGACTGTAGGTTTATCTTTGATTAGGTGATACGACTTTAGCCTATCATACGATCACACCTATGTCTGAGTTTTGCTAGAACTCCCAGTGCTAGTTTCAACGCACCCATCTCAGTGCGCCGTACCCATCTTAGCACAACCTAACACTAGACGACGACTAAAAACCATGTGGTCATACGTACCCAGCTAGGTACGCAAGTTAAGCCCTAGTGCTAGCTCACACTAGAGTGACAGTTCATACCAGAGACCCATCTCAGCCCATAGGATTTCTCTTCCTCAACAAAACAACCCATGTACCCAACTCTGTACATGGTTTTTGACTCAATAAAATATCACTTCAGCAACTCTATGTACCCAGCTCAGTACAAGAGCAAAATCATATCAGCATTACTTTGTACTCAGCATAGCACAAAGTAAAAATCTTCTCAAAACAGTACCTTGTACCCAGCATAGTACAAGGTAAACATCATCTTAAAACACACTTTGTACCCAGCACAGTACAAAGTAAAAATCCTTTCAACCATAGGATAAAACCATATAATATTAATAGTAAACATGAGATTCAAGTAAAATTATATTTAAAATCCGAAATACACAAATCTTGATTTATTGGCATAAGTGGAACGAATCCGACTTAATATCAATTCAACAATATTTGGTTTGAAGATATATAATTTGGATATTATATTAAATCTAGGACATACAAATCTTGTATTATTGGCATGAGTGAACCTAATCCAACTTAATGTCAACTTAACAACATTTGGTTTGAAATTATATAGTTTGAAACTAATATAAAATACCCAAGAAATCAAACGAATTTGTTTATTAATTATCAATCTACAGACTTTAGTTCAATAAAAATGAAAACAATAATTTTCCGTAAACTTTCTATATTAAATTACATCATAATGTAAATTCAACCTCAAATAACCTTTCAAAATGGTCTAAAACTTGCTGCTTTTTTTTCTGAAAATACTAAGGATTTTCGGCAATTAGGTTTTTACTAAATTGTTTTTTTTAATTTAAACCATTAAATTATATAATAAGAATCTAAATTATTTTAAATCAATATAGGCACGAAACAAGGGGGTTTTAGCTAAATATTATCAATTTTATTTTGATTAAAAAGGATAAACTAAAATTTGTAGTTTTTCGAATAAAACAATTTTACTAACCGATAAATAGTTCAACCTATTTACACAACAAGCCAAGTAAATTAATCAATATCATAAAATAATTCAATTAAATAATAAATATCAGTAATTTAACTAATTTTCGTGCATATAGAAAATATTTCATAAAATAGATTTAATTTACAACACAAAAATACTTTCGGTAATAATTGGACAATTAAAAAATTAATTACAATAATTCAAATAAAATCATACCAACCAATTTTTAACATGCAAAAGCAAATATACATTCCAAGGAAATCATATATTCGACATGAATACATATATAATCAATAAATATAATTGATATACTCAAATATACACATATGTAGTTCAAAACTCATAATTAATAAATTAATTCATAATAAATCCGAAAATTCAAATATAGTTAACATAAATTCACATAATTCATACCAAATAATAATATAACTATTTCTGCTATAATAGATATAATTTACTCTAATTAACTTAGTAATCAAAATTAAACTAGGATCAAAGCTAGTTACCTCAATTTCAGTGGAAAATAGAAGTGGAATAATAAGAGCTAAGATCCTTCCTCTTCAACAAGCTCTAACTCTACTGCTTCACGTCCTAAAATTATCCCAACCAAAAATTGAAATTAGAATTTGGAGTAGAAATTGGTAGAAATAAATAGGAAATTGATGAAAACAACAATGGAAATTCAATAATAATTTTTCCAAAGCTCAAAAATTCTTAAAAATTTAAGGAGAGCAAGAAAATCAGTAGGGAAGGAGAGGGGAAGCTCACGGCAGCCAAAATGGTGGAAGGAGGTTGAGTAATAAAATATTTTTGCCCAAAACTTAAGTAAATAAAGGAATTTGACCATAGGGTCAAAGGCGCTACAAGTAGGGTCAAAGGAGGGGTTGCTTGTGCAGGAAATTTGCTGAACGTGCTCTCAAAAATCATTCCACATTCATCCAAGTGGTTCCCTTTGACCCAAGGTCAAAATTTTTAAAGATAAAAGCCAAAATTGTAATTCTTTTGGAGTTTAAATAATTAAATATCACAAAAATCCGAAAATCAGCTTTTATTAACACAAAATCATATTTTTGTAATTAAATAAAATATTAGATTTTAAATTAATCAACTAAAATAATTTTTATCGTTTTTATCAAACAATTGGGGAAAACCGAAGAAAATTGATTAAAAATTCAATCTTCGTAAAGAATTTTCACAAAAAAAATTTTGGCATCATTAAAATTAATATAACATTAGAATAAATTTTAAACATGATTTTAAATAATTATCTATTAAAAATAATATTTAATAAGTGAAAAATAGTAAAAACCGAAAGGAAATTATTTAAATAACGAAGGTTAAACGCGAAAAATTTAGAGTGAATTTTGAGGTGTTACATTCACTCCCCCTTAAGAAAATTTCGTCCTCGAAACTTGAAAACAAAGCTAAGAACCTGAGGTGAATAACTCGGGGTACTTTTGCTTCATAGATTCTTCAGTTTCCCACGTGGCTTCTTCGAACTTTTGATTTCTCCAAAGCACTTTTACCAAGGGGACAACTTTTCTTCTTAAAACTCTATCTTGACGGTCGAGAATGCGGATAGGACGCTACTCATAAGTCAAGTTTTGATCAACAATAATTGACTCGACAGGGATTACATGGGAAGGGTCACTACGATACTTTCGCAATTGTGACACGTGAAATACGTCATGAACCATTGACAAATCTGGCAGTAATGCTAATCGATAAGCAACTTCTCCAATTCTTTCAAGTATCTCATAGGGACCTACATATTTCAGACTTAGCTTGCCCTTCTTACCAAATCGCATTACACCCTTCATTGGAGATACCTTCAATAATACCTTGTCCCCTACTTCAAACTCAATAGCTTTTCAGCGCAGATTAGCATAAGAATTCTATCTATCCTGGGCTGCTTTCATTTTAGCTTGGATGATTTTAACTTGTTCCACAGTATCCTGAATTAATTGTGGTCCCAATACATTAGTCACTAATATCACTCCAACAGGTAGGACTGCGACATTTCCTTCCGTAAAGAGCCTCATATGAAGCCATCTGGATAGTAGCGTGATAGCTATTATTGTAGGAAAACTCCACTAAGCTTAACGACTTTACCCAAGACAAGTTGTAGTTCTAATGCGCATGCCCAGAGCATATCTTCTAGAGTTTGGATGGTTCTCTCGGTTTGTCCATCTGTAGCAGTATGAAATGCAGTACTAAGTTTCAATTTTGTCCCAAATGCAGCTTGTAATTCTGTCCAAAAACAAGATAAAAATCTAGGATCACGATCTGACACAATATCCTTCGGAACCCCATGAAGACGAATTATCTCAATAGAATATGCTTCAGCCAATTCCTCCATCGACCATGTGTCCTTCATGGCAATAAAATGAGCCACTTTGGTTAGACGATCGACTATCACCCACACAGCATTCTTTCCACCTGAAGTCCTAGGAAGACCCATCACAAAATCCATCGAGATAGAATCCCATTTCCACGTTGGAATAGGCAAGGGTTGCAGCAAACCACCCGGCCTTTGGTGTTCAATCTTCGCTTTCTGGCATGTGAGACACCTTGCAACAAACTCCACTATTTCCTTTCTCTTATTCGGCCACCAGAAACGCACCTTAACATCCTTATAGAGCTTATCTCCACCGGGATGCACAGAGTAGGGGGTGTTATGAGATTCCTCTAGAATCTTCCTTTTAACGTCTTCAAAATTAGGAACACACCACCGGCCCATGAATTTTAGACTCTCATCGGCACATATCTCAAAATTCTCGGCTAGACCTTGCTCTTTGGCTTTACGAATTTTCTGTAGCTTTGGATCATTCCTTTGTCGACTCCTTAATTCTTTATACAATTCACGCTCAATACTCATGGCCGCTAATAATGCAGAAACTTCTCCGTATGGAACCATCTCGATCTCCAACTTACAAAACTCTTCACATAGCTCGCTAGGCAAGACTATGGCAGCATTAAGCGAATGTTTAACCTTACGACTCAGAGCATCCGCCACCACATTAGCCTTACACTCATGATAATCCAACTTCAACTCATAATCTTTAATGAGCTCTAACCACCTTCTCTGTCTTAAATTCAAATCACGTTGCGTGAAGATGTACTTTAAACTCTTGTGATCCGTAAAAACCTTACAGGGAACCTCATATGGGTAATGTCTCCAGATTTCTAAAGCAAACACAACTGCAGCTAACTCCAGGTCGTATGTTGGGTAGTTTCCTTCATGAGTGTTCAACTTCCTTGACGCATACGCTATGACTTTACCTTGTTGCATAAGGACGCAACCTAAGTCGTTCTTGGATGCATCACTGATAGGTTTTAGTCGTATCGCCTAATCAAAAATAAACCTACGGTCCTCTAACTAAGGTAGTCAGTGGAAGCAGGGTCGAATCCACAGGGAGACAGAGTTTCTAAATCAAAATTCAACCAATTCAGCTACTCCAGAGTAAATCAGGAAGGAATTAATTAAACTAATGATTAAGCTAAGAAAGACGGAATAAATCGAGGAATTAACTATGGAATAAAAGCCTAGGGTATTAGGTCGCTCCACCATGCTTATACCAATCAAACAAGGTCAACAACTATCAAAACCTAAGTCAAGAGTCGGGGGATTAGAGCCTATGTTGAGCTATGGTTAAGACTCAACGCTCATAGTTCAACATACGCCGCGTGTTCACTAACGTAATCAGAACTACTGACGTGTCCTAGGCCTCTAGTCGTAAGACGGATCTGTGCAAACAACTATTAACCACAAGCAACCAACGAAACTGCGCAATAACGTAAATTACTCAATAAAGACCAAATCACATCACAATCACCCTAATCAAGCCCTAGAAATCAAAAAGAGTCTAAATCACAATCATGGTATAAACATGGCTTTCCTATCTAACACCCTAGAAAGAGAACTACTCACTCATGATCGAATTAACAACGACAAAACTAATATGAAACCCTAACAATTGCATCATGAACGATTAAATAAATAAACTAAGCAATTGAGAATAATAAAAGAGATTAGGGTAAGAAAGAATACCAATTAACGGAAAGCAGGAACTTTATTGAAATCGAAATAGGTTTGATCACCTCTAAATTAATCTAAAGTGTTTGAATTGAACTAAGAACAACGAAGAATAAAACTAGTCTAAAGCTAATGAAAGATGAATAAAAGATGTCCCTAAAGATAATGAGGAAAACGGTATTTATAATACCCCTCAAGTCTAATTAAAAATAGGAAATAAAAGACGAAATCCGCGATGAATGTCGCCAGACCCGATCGGGCCCGAGGCCTCCACCCGATCGGGTTAAATACCAAATAGCCTCCTTTTGCTTCTCGTCCTCTACGCAGCAGCCCAGCAACCTGATTTAATGAAATGCGGCCCACCCGATCGGGCCCAAGGCATCCACCCGATCGGGCCTGGGCGCATTACGGCATAGGAAAGACGCCTTACAAACAGCGTCACAATGAGATGTAGCAGCCCCCAGCCCGATCGGGAAGGGCACACTACGCCCGATCGGGTCTGTTGCAATGATGTTCGCCCGATCTGATCGGGTAAGCCTTGCCCGATCGGGTCCGCAACTTCAATACCCGATCAATGTAATTTCGCCCGATCGGGCCATTTTTGCCCGATCGGAGTACGAAAACCTCCTTTTTGACGCTTTGGCTCTATAAACTTCACGTTTAGGGGTCTTGGGACCTCCTAAACTACCCATAAAACTCGTGAGCTATCCTACGTGCCTCGTAACATCTCGTAAAGCCGTGGTTGCTTCCAAAAGGCTCGGGAATAAGGAGAAAACTCTATAAAACCTGCAATTCAATACAAAAACACGAAACCACAACTATATACGATAGTTAGCACAAAATAGCTCCCAAGAGCTCCAGTGACGCACAAATTAGCTTGTGAATAAGGGAGAAAACTCTATATAAATACGTGATATCAAACTCCCCCAAGCTAAACCTTTGCTTGTCCTCAAGCAAACAGAACATGAACATGGAATAGATTGCCTCACCCCATAGATAAAAACAAATCAAAGCTCAAAACATTTTCAAGACTAAGAATCGTTCAAGCAGGCATAATTCAAGTTTGGCTAATCAAATACATCCAACCACCAATCATCCAAGCAATTTATCAAACTCAAGCATCCACAAGGCATACAAGTCCTGAAAAGGCTCTCACAAGGGTGTCACTCCTCTCTATTTTGTGGCAGGCAAAGAATATGCCCGAGCACTCACCAACCCGACCATAAGTACCCTTCCCACTCATACTCTCATGTGTTTAAGAAGGTTCAATGACGCTCATCCTAGTCAAGTCGACTCAATTAGCAGAAATACTCTTTAACTTTGACAAACTAACTCGAAATCAATCAAATGAACATTGCAGACACGAGCTCAAGAGGACTTTATAGGGTTGTAATGGGGCTTAGGTGAGAGGTAGGGGATACTTTTGGGTAATGTGGTGGAAAAACCAAGAAAGGGGGAGCATAAATCATTCAAACAAGGCCTAAGATGGCCTACACAACTCCCAACCATCACCATAAAACCATGTAAAGTAACCCAACTCTCATAAATCAATGAAAAGCTCATAACAAACCAAATTTTCTAGCAATGGAGCGAATATTCCTGTATGAACGTACGCGAATGAAAGAACTAGAATTCTTTTGAATTTTTATATCATTTTTCTTTCATTTTTCTGAACTTCATTCACGCAACTCTAAACTTGCTTTTTCTTTTCTCTTTCTCACTCTAAAACCACAGCAAATACACTTTTAAATTCCTCAAAAACCAAACTAAACCAACAAACCAATCTAAAACTTAACCCATACAAAAGCTCCCCCAAGCTAGGCTTGGAAATATATCAAGTGAAGGCTTTGGGCTCATAATAGGGGTTTAAGTAACACGAAACAAGTCATTAGGCTCAGCGGGGCTAAGGAGGATAAAAGTATATCAAAAACTCACTCTGAAGCTCAAGAATAAGACAAAAGAACGCCTCTATCACAGCACATGCTACAAGTCATCTAAAATCAGACAAGTACGAAGTCAAAGTCAAGATCAATCCACTAAAGAGGAACTAACACACAAGAATAGACTGGATAATAATCCAATAGGCTACAAAGAGGCCTCACAGTCTAACGAATTCAGGTATGCAGCACAAAGTGGTCTAATATAATCCAAAAATGCTCGAAATCATAGCAATCAAACATCAAATCATAGCCTCAAGATCACAAATGCCCAGCTATCCAGAAAACAAAGTCAAGTCATTTTCAAATAGAGCACAGCAAGGGGCACAGGGAGGCAACTAAACCAGTCATGGGAACCATATTTTTTTTGATTTTTTCAGTATTTTTTTGAAAGCAGTAAATCTATCCTAGAAAGCAGTAAAAGAGATAGGGAATACAAACAGAACTCCTCCCCCAAGCTGAACTTGGCAGTGTCCTCAATACCAAAAGGTGATAAGGACTATGCTAAGAGGAAAAAAATGTGAGTACCCTCACTCTCGCTCACAAAAAGAAGGAAAATAAAAAGAAAAGGAAAAGGGAAAGAAAAATACGAGTTGGCTCTCGCACAGCGCTGGTTTATAAAGGTCCCGTACGACCATAATCCGCCCTCTCTCAAATAGGAGGGGCGTGGCAGTGAGTGCCACCCTCATCAAAAATCTTTCTTCTCCAAATGTTCTTGACTATGCCTCCAGACGGTGAGACAACCTTAGGTGGAATTGGAGCCTTCTCCACCCCTACTTCATCTAAAACCTTATCCCTGCAAAAAGATTGTTCAAGAATAGGTGCCTTAACAGCATTGGTTAGTTTCAACATCACTTTGTCATCACCAACACTAAGAGTTAAAGACCCAGACTTGACATCAATGACAGCACCAGCAGTACACAAAAACGGCCTACCCAAGATAATAGGGATCTGGGCATCCTCATCCATATCTAACACCACAAAATCAACATGGATATAGAATTTCCCGACCCTAACAGGAACGTCCTCTAAAACACCTAGAGGGTATTTTATAGAACGATCCGCCATCTGTAAAGTGATTTGTGTGCATTTAAGGGCTCTCATGTTCAGTTTCTTATAAACAGACAATGGCATAACAGAAACAGAAGCACCTAAATCACAGAAAGCCTTGTCAATAAAAATAGATCCTAGATGGCAAGGTATGGAAAAACTACCAGGATCTTTTAACTTTGGTGGGGTTTTATTTTGGATAAAAGCACTACACTCTTCAGTAAGAGCGACACGTTCTACCCCACCAAAGCCTCTTTTCTTAGTGATCATGTCTTTCAGAAATTTAGCATAAACAGGCACTTGGGTAATTAAATCTGTAAATGGGATCGTTACCTCAAGGTTCTTGACCATAGCCAAGAACTTACCAAACTGCTGATCGACCTTGGACTGTTGCATCCTGTGAGGAAAAGGTAGCCTTGGTGTAAAAGGCGTTTCAGAAACCTTCTCCTTTTTCTTCCCTGATTGTTCAGCTGCTGCAGACAAATCGACTTCAGACGTCGAATTCTTCCTTTTTCCTTCCTCTACCACCCTATTCTTCCCTGCAGTTGGGGTAACCTCATCAATGGGCACTGGAGGGGCATCATATGCAATGCCATTACGAAGAGTGATGGCATTCACATGTTCTCTCTGAACTGGTTGCCCTGGCAATTGTCCCTGCTGCCTCTGTGCATTAGATTCTGCCAACTGAGCAACTTGAGCCTCGAGAAGTTGGATGTGCTTCTCTTGGGCCCTCCTTGTTTCGTCATTTGCCTTTTGCATAGACAATATCAGTTTCATCAGTTCAGAATTGCTAGGCTCTTGTGGGTTGTTTTGTGGAGGTGGGGTGTGGAAATTTTGTGGAGTTTGAAAGTTATTGGGATGATGGAAGTTTTGTGGTGGTGGTCTTTGGAAATTTTGTGGGGTTTGATGGTATGAAGGTTTAGGGTAGTTTTGGAGGTGGAGGTTGATGGTTTTGTGGGTTTTGGTAGTTATGTGAAGGGGGGAAGGTTTGTGGTCTTTGTTGGAAGGCATTGGCCTGCTCCATCTGAAATTGACTGAACTGACAGTCATGCCCAAAGTGACCCTGAACACCACATACCTCGCAGTAAGATGAGGTAATGGGTGCTACTGCAGACATATCATTGATACTCATGGGTGGAGGTCTCGGACTAGAAGATTTTATTAGCTGCTGAGTTAGTTGCGCCATCTGAGATGTAAGCAATGAAATAGCGTCAACTTCAAGTACCTTCTTAGTCAAACTCCTAGATGATGAATGGTCATTGGCTGCAAGATTTGATATGAATTCATTACCCTCATCAACTGCCTTGTCTAAAAACACTCCTCCTGCAGACGAATCAATAATACACTTCGTCTGAGGCTGCAGACCATTGTCGAATGTCTGCGTCAAGAACCATTTGTCCATATTGTGGTGTGGACACTCTCTCTGTAGATCTCTAAACCTAGCCCACGCTTCCCTTAATGTTTCATCAGGCTCTTGGGAAAACGTGGCCAGTTTATTTCTGATTTCTGCTGTTTTAGTGGGTGGGTAATACTCTCTCAGAAATGCAGCAGAAATCTAACTCCATTCGGTTTCCTTCACATCATTCAACCATTTCTGGGCTTTATCTCTCAGTGAAAACTCGAACAACATGACCTTGAGTTGATCTGGAGTGACGCCGGCATGTTTAACGGTTCGACAAAGTTGTTGAAACCGTTGCAGATGATTTGCCGGATCTTCAGTAGGATGCCCACCAAACTGATTTTGCTGGACCATGCTGATAAGTCCAGGCTTGATTTCGAAATTTGCTGCGGCAATGGTGGGCATAGTAGGTCCAGTGGAGAGACCATCTGGGTTGGGCACCCCATATGACTTCAGTGACTTTGACATGACTGAACTCAAGGTGTCTGTTCCAGAGGTGTTCAGCTGAACAGACTGCCTTTCTTTCTGATTTTTCTTTCGGATCCGCCTGATTGTCCTAGTAAGATCGGGATCCGCTGGAATGGGGGAACCGTTTCTTTGAGACCTGGGCATACAAAAGAAATAAAAAGAAGCAGTAAAACGTACCTCAATTGGAACAATGAAGTTCCAACGAGGTACAGAGAAGTAGACCAAATAATCAAATAAAAACTTAGAAAACTAGCCGTCTCCCCGGCAACGGCGGCAAATTTTGATAGGTTTTAGTCGTATCGCCTAATCAAAAATAAACCTACGGTCCTCTAACTAAGGTAGTCAGTGGAAGCAGGGTCGAATCCACAGGAAGACAGAGTTTCTAAATCAAAATTCAACCAATTCAGCTACTCCAGAGTAAATCAGGAAGGAATTAATTAAACTAATGATTAAGCTAAGAAAGACGGAATAAATCGAGGAATTAACTATGGAATAAAAGCCTAGGGTATTCGGTCGGTCCACCATGCTTATACCAATCAAACAAGGTCAACAACTATCAAAACCTATGTCAAGAGTCGGGGGATTAGAGCCTATGTTGAGCTATGGTTAAGACTCAACGCTCATAGTTCAACATACGCAGAATGTTCACTAACGTAATCAGAACTACTGACGTGTCCTAGGCCTCTAGTCGTAAGACGGATCTGTGCAAACAACTATTAACCACAAGCAACCACCGAAACTGCGCAATAACGTAAATTACTCAATAAAGACCAAATCACATCACAATCACCCTAATCAAGCCCTAGAAATCAATAAAAATCTAAATCACAATCATGGTATAAACATGGTTTTCCTATCTAACACCCTAGAAAGAGAACTACTCACTCATGATCGAATTAACAACGACAAAACTAATATGAAACCCTAACAATTGCATCATGAACGATTAAATAAATAAACTAAGCAATTGAGAATAATAAAAGAGATTAGGGTAAGAAAGAATACCAATTAACGGAAAGCAGGAACTTTATTGAAATCGAAATAGGTTTGATCACCTCTAAATTAATCTAAAGTGTTTGAATTGAACTAAGAACAACGAAGAATAAAACTAGTCTAAAGCTAATGAAAGATGAATAAAAGATGTCCCTAAAGATAATGAGGAAAACGGTATTTATAATACCCCTCAAGTCTAATTAAAAATAGGAAATAAAAGACAAAATCCGCGATGAATGTCGCCAGACCCGATCGGGCCCGAGGCCTCCACCCGATCGGGTCAAATACCAAATAGCCTCCTTTTGCTTCTCGTCCTCTACGCAGCAGCCCAGCAACCTGATTTAATGAAATGCGGCCCACCCGATCGGGCCCAAGGCATCCACCCGATCGGGCCTGGGCGCATTACGGCATAGGAAAGACGCCTTTCAAGCAGCGTCACAATGAGATGTAGCAGCCCCCAGCCCGATCGGGTCGGGCACACTACGCCCGATCGGGTCTGGTGCAATGATGTTCGCCCGATCTGATCGTGCAAGCCTTGCCCGATCGGGTCCTCAACTTTAATACCCGATCAATGTAATTTTGCCCGATCGGGCCATTTTTGCCCGATCGGAGTACGGAAACCTCCTTTTTGACTCTTTGGCTCTATAAACTTCACGTTTAGGGGTCTTGGGACCTCCTAAACTACCCATAAAACTCGTGCGCTATCCTACGTGCCTCGTAACATCTCGTAAAGCCGTGGTTGCTTCCAAAAGACTCGGGAATAAGGAGAAAACTCCATAAAACCTGCAATTCAATACAAAACACGAAACCACAACTATATACGATAGTTAGCACAAAATAGCTCCCAAGAGCTCCAATGACGTACAAATTAGCTTGTGAATAAGGGAGAAAACTCTATATAAATACGTGATATCAATCACTATAAACTTCGAATTCCACCCCTTCTATCGGTAAGGTGAGAACCGGAGAAGTAGTAAGCATCTTCTTAAGCACCTTAAAAGCGTCTTCACAAGTTTCTATCCACTGATATTTACAATCTTTCCGTAGTAGTTTAGCCAATGGTTGCGCAATCTTCGAAAAATCCTTAACAAAACGTCGGTAATATCCAGCAAGACCTAAAAAGCTTCTTACTCCAGTCACATTCCTTGGACTCTCCCACTCAACTACAACCATGACCTTTGATGGATCCACTTTTACCCCTTCCTTGGCGATCACATGGCCTGAAAATGATACTTCATTAAACCGAAATTCGCACTTGGAGAATTTTGCATACCACTTTTGCTTCCTCAATACATCAAGGACCATCCTAAGATGTCTTTTATGCTCTTTCTCGTCCTTCGAATATACTAAAATGTCGTTTATGAAAACAACAACACAAGTATCTAAGAGTTCGTGGAACGAACGATTCGTTTGGTCCATGAACACCGCTGGAGCATTACTCAATCCGAATGGCATGACTTCAAACTTATAATGCGCTTACCTTGTACGAAAAGCAGTTTTAGGAATGTCTTCTTTCTTTACCGGAATCTGATGATAACCTGATCTTAGGTCAATCTTCGAAAAGACCCCAAAACCCTTAAGTTGATCAAACAAGTCCTCTATTCGGGTAACAGATATCTATTCTTGATAGTTACCTTATTAAGCTCCCGATAGTCAACACACAGGCGCATACTTCCGTCCTTCTTCTTAACAAATAGGACAGGGGCACCCCATGGCGAGACACTTGGCCTTATAAAGCCCTTATCGATCAATTCTTGTAACTGTTTCTTCAACTCTTGTAGTTCAGCTGGAGCCATTCTATATGATGCCTTGGATATTGGGGCGGTACCAGCTACAAAATCAATGTTGAACTCAACATTTCTCTCTCGAGGTATACCAGGTATTCTTCGGGAAAGACGTCCGTATACTCACGGACAATTGGGATATTCTCAAGTTGTTCCTCAAGAGATAGGTCCTTTACCATGCATAAGAACACTTGTTCACACTTTTGACACATCTTCTTCAATTTCAAAGCAGATACCCATTTGACACCTGTCTTCACATTAATCCCACGATATGAGATTCGATTGCCATTAGGGCCTCTAAGTGTCACCTTTTTATCTGGACAGTAGATGTTAGCTTGGTACTTACTTAACCAATCCATTCCAAGAATCACATCGAATTCTTTAAGTTCGAATAAATTGAGTTTTGCTTGAAGCTCAGACCCCATAATAGAAATAGCGACATCCTAGTACTCAAGATGACAAGCATAACTCTCTCCGGAGGGTAGAGAGATTTGGGACCTCACCTGAACTCCAAAAGTTAAATTTAATTTCTATACAAAATCGGCTGATATGAAGGAAACAGTTGCACCAGAATCAAATAGAACATGAGCAGGAATAGAGCCTACAAGAAAGGTACCAGTTATAACGTCTAGATGAGTTTCGGCTTCTTTGCGTGTCAAGAACATAAATGCGGTTCGGGACCAATGTCGAAGGAGCTACGACTTTTCCAGCAACATCATTATGAACCTTTTTAGGACATTGGTAAGATTAGTGTCGAGGTTCCTTGCAGTGAAAACAGACGATTGAGTTTCCTTCACAAGTTTTACCCGGGTGCCACGGTTTGTTGCACCTTGAATAAAGAGAGGGTCGAGACTGACGAGAGGAACTGGATCCTTGATGGTTACCACCCTTATTACCAGGGGCCTTGATCTCGAACTTTGGTTTCTTGTTGACATTTTGAAATATGAACATAGTAGGCCTCATTGCAACTTGGGCCTTTGCAACTTCTTCTTCCTCTTTAAGGGATGCATAAATACTCAGGGCTTTCTCATAAGCCTCCTGAAATATGGATACAGAAGATCCCAAAACAACAGTCCTAAAACGAGGGTTCATCCCTCTTACTAAGCGCTTGAGACGTCAACTTCATTCGGTAATATATGCAATGCAAATCTGGATAGCTCTGTGAACTTATCAGTATATTCTTGCACTGACATTGAACCTTGAGTTAACCCTATAAATTCCTCTTGCTTTTTCCATTTAAGCTCATCTGGATAGAACCTCTCCTTAAGTTTCTCCTTGAAGAGTTCCCAACCAAATCCGGGCAAGGCTTAGATTGCAGTTTTGACTGTACTCCACCAATTATCCGCCTCCTGTTTCAGGTAGTATGTACCAATAGGAACTTTCTCGGGCTTCGGATAACCCGTTGCTTCGAACAAGTTCTCAATTTCCCTCAACCAGTCTTCCAAAGCGACTGGGTCAACAGTACCATCATAGTGAGGTGGACGGTGTCGATCGAATCTATCAAACACGGTTTGGCTATTCCCTTGTGAAGAATGGCGACTCGAGTTTGCCAGAGAAATGATTGCATTTTCTAAGGTGCGACGATGAATTCTAGAGGCTTCCTTGCGAGCCTTCTTACGAGCCATTTCATTACCGTTGAACCTTGACGACATCCTGCAAAACGACAAAGTTAACCCTTGGTGGATTGTTAAGTAATAACCACGAAACACATAGTAGGCACATAAGAAAAACACTTAGCACGTGATCAATTAAAAAAGATAATCCTTAATGGCACTAAATTTCTTCCTACCCAAGTAACTCACTTTAAACGTCAAGACTAGGCTAAACAAAATCCAAGGTCTCAACACTACAAATTCCAAGGGAACTTATAGCAACTCTAGAATGAGTTTTTGGAACGTTCGTCTCTGATACCAATTGTAACAGCCCCGAGCAAATAAAATAATAAAATAATGAACAGTAGCGGAAATACTGTTGATCGGAGTGTCACTTGCTAATTTAAACATGGGTGTCTAATTTTAGAAAATCATACTTCAAATATTATCCAAAGTGAGGTCATAAGCCTCTTACAACCCAAGTCATCATATAATGATGAAATCTTGAAATGATAGTAAGTAAGAAATGATAACAAAAGACGAAATAAAAACATAAGCATAAAATCCTATCTCTCACTCTAGCCCATTAAACCACCCAAATCATCAGCTTTCTTTACCTGCAAAATATATATAAATGGGGTCCACAATCAGTGGGGAGCAACTAGCAGTCCTCCCAGGTTATGTAAGATTCAGTAAGCTAATGACAATAATCCACATCACTATAGTATTCGTAGCTCAATCACATGATAACATAAACATCAGCAATAACATCATAACTCACATGATTTTCTTCAAAATATGACTGTAATAATCTTATCAAAATAGACTCATTTCCAAATTTAAATACATTTCCAAAATGATAACTCAATACTTCACACAACGTCACATCATAACATATCATCACATCAACAACGTTGAGAGGAGAACTTATGTTTGAGTTTTGCTAGAACTCCCAGTGCTAGTTTCAACGCACCCATCTCAGCACAACCTAACACTAGACGACGACTAAAAACCATGTGGTCTTACGTACCCAGCTAGGTACGCAACTTAAGCCCTAGTGCTAGCTCACACAAGAGTGACAATTCATACCAAAGACCCATCTCAGCCCATAAGATTTATCTTCCTCAACAAAACAACCCATGTACCCAGCTCAGTACATGGTATTTTACTCAATAAAATATCATTTCTGCAACTCTATGTACCCAGCTCAGTACAAGAGCACAATCATACCAGCATTACTTTGTACCCAGCACAACACAAAGTAAAAATCATCTCAAAATAGTACCTTGTATCCAACACAGTACAACGTAAACATCATCTAAAAACACACTTTGTACCCAGCACAATACAAAGTAAAAATCCTTTCAACCATAGGATAAAACCATATAATAGTAATAGTAAACATGAGATTCCAGAAAAATTATATTTAAAATCCGAAATACACAAATCTTGATTTATTGGCATAAGTGGAACGAATCCGACTTAATATCAATTCAACAACATTTGGTTTGAAGATATATAATTTGGATATTATATTAAATCTAGGACATACAAATCTTGTATTATTGGCATGAGTGAAACTAATCCAACTTAATGTCAACTTAACAACGTTTGGTTTGAAATTATATAATTTGAAACTAATATAAAATACCCAAGAAATCAAACTAATTTTTTTATTAATTATCAATCTACGTACTTTAGTTCAATCAAAAATGAAAACATTGATTTTCCTTAAACTTTCTATAATAAAATCACTTCATAATGTAAATTTAACCTCAAATAACCTTTCAAAATGGTCTAAAAGTAATGGCCATTTTTCTGAAAATACTAAGGATTTTCGGCAATTAGGTTTTTATTAAACAATAATTTTGAATTTAAACCATTAAATTATATAATAATAATCTAAATTGTTTTAAATCAATATAGGCACGAAACAAGGGGGTTTTAGCTAAATATTATCAATTTTATTTTTATTAGAAAGGATAAACTAAAATGTATAGTTTTTCGAATAAAACAATTAAACTAGGATTAAAGCTAGTTACCTCAATTTCAGTGGAAAATAGAAGAGGAATAATAAGATCATAAGAGATAAGATCCTTCCTCTTCAACAAGCTCTAACTCTACTGCTTCACCTCCTAAAATTATCCCAACAAAAAATTGGAATTAGAATTTGGAGTAGAAATTGGTATAAATCAATAGGAAATTTATGAAAACAACATTTTAAATTCAATAATAATTTTTCCAAAGCTCAAAAGTTCTTAAAAATTTAAGGAGAGAAAGAAAATCAGTAGGGGAGGAGAGGGGAAGCTCACGGCAGCCAAAATGGTGGAAGGAGGTTGAGTAATGAAATATTTTTGCCCAAAACTGAAGTGAAAAAAGGAATTTGTCCATAGAGTCAAAGGGGCTATGATAGGTTTTAGTCGTGTCACCTAATCAAAAATAAACCTACGGACCTCTAACTAGGTAGTCAGTGGAAGCAGGGTCGAATCCACAGGGAGACAGAGTTTCTAAATCAATATTCAACCAATTCAGCTACTCCAGATGAAATCAGGAAGGAATTAATTAAACTAAAGAATAGACTACGGAAGACTGAATAAATCGAGGATTAAACTATGGAATAAAAGTCTAGGGTATTAGGTCGGTCCACCATGCTTATACCAATCAAATAGGGTCAACTACTATTAAAACCTAAGTCAAGAGTCGGGGGATTAGAGCCTATGTTGAGCTATGGTTAAGACTCAAAGCTCATAGTTCAACATACGCCGCATGTTCACTAACGTAATCAGAACTACTGATGTGTCCTAGGCCTCTAGTCGTAAGACGGATCTGTGCAAACAACTATTAACCACAAGCAATCAATGAAATTGTACACTGACATTAATTACTCAATAAGAACAAACCACATCACAATTACCCTAATCAGGCCCTAGAAATTGATAGAAATCTAAATCACAATCATGGTATAAACATGGCTTTCCTATCTAACACCCTAGAAAGAGAACTACTCACTCATAATGGAATTGACAACAATAAGACTAATATGAAACCCTAACAATTGCATCATGAATAATTGAATAAATAAACTAAGCAATCAAAGTAATTAAAGAGATAAAGAGTAGAGTAGAGTACCAATTGACGGAAAGCAGGAACTTTTATTGAAATCGAATTTGGTTTGATCACCTCTAGATTAATCTAAAGTGTTTGAATTAAACTAAGAGCAATGTAGAATAAAACTAGTCTAAAACCTAATGAAAGATGAATAAAAGATGAGATGAAAGATAATGAGGAAAAAGGTATTTATAATACCCCCTCAAGTCTAATTAAAACGGAAAGCAAAAGACGAAATTCGCGACAAATGACCCCAGACCCGATCGGGCCCGAGCAAAGTACCCGATCGGGTCAAATACCAAAAGCTCCCCTTTTGCTTCTCATGGTCCACGCAGCAGCAGCGCGCTATGCAGACGAAGATTAAGGTCCGCCCGATCGGGCCTTGGGCAGCCACCCGATCGGGCCTGGGAGCATTACAGCCCAGCACAAGCGCCTCGCAAGCAGTAACAATATAAGACCTAGCAGCACCTGGCCCGATCGGGTCGGGCACACTATGCCCGATCGGGTCTGGTGCATTGATGCTCGCCCGATGCGATCGGGCGTGACTCGCCCGATCGGGTCCGCAACTTCTATACCCGATCAGTGTATTTTCGCCCGATTGGGCCATTTCCGCCCGATCAGTGTACGGAAACCTCCTTTTTGACTCTTTGGCTCTTTAATCTTCATGTTTAGGGGTCTTGGGACCTCCTAAACTACCCATAAAGCTCGTGAGCCATCCTACGTGCCTCATAACATCTCGTAAAGCCGTGGTTGCTTCCAAATGGCTCGGGAATAAGGAGAAAACTCCATAAAACCTGCAATTCTATACTACAACACGAAACCACAACTGCATACGAAAGTTAGCACAAAATAGCTCCCAAGAGCTCCAATGACGCACAAATTAGCTTGTAAATAAGGGAGAAAACTCTATATAAATACGTGATATCAAACTCCCCCAAGCTAAACCTTTGCTTGTCCTCAAGCAAACAGCACATGAACATGGAATAGATTACCTCACCCCAAAGATAAAAACAAATCAAAGCTCAAAACATTTTCAAGACTAAGAATCGTTCAAGCAGGCATAATTCAAGTTTGGCTAATCAAATCCATCCAACCACCAATCATTCAAGCAATTTATCAAATTCAAGCATCCACAAAGCATACAAGTCCTGAAAAGGCACTCCCAAGGGTGTCACTCCTCTCAATTTTGTGGCAGGCAAAGAATGTGCCCGAACACTCACCAACCCGACCATAAGTACCCTTCCCACTCACACTCTCATGTGTTTAAGAAGGTTCAATGACGCTCATCCTAGTCAAGTCGACTCAATTAGCAGAAATACTCTTTAACTTTGACAAACTGACTCGAAATCAATCAAATGAACAATGCAGACATAAGCTCAAGAGGACTTTATAGGGTTTTAATGGGGCTTAGGCGAGAGGTAGGGGATACTTTTGGGTAATGTGGTGGAAAAACCAAGAAAGGGGGAGCATAAATCATTCAAACAAGGCCTAAGATGGCCTACACAACTCCCAACAATCACCATAAAACCATATAAAGTAACCCAACTCTCATAAATCAATGAAAAGCTCATAACAAACCCAATTTTCTAGCAATGGAGCGAATATTCTTTTATGAACGTACGTGAATGAAAGAACTAGAATTCTTTTGAATTTTCATTTCATTTTTCTTTCATTTTTCTGAATTTCATTCACGCAACTCTAAACTTGCTTTCTTTCTTTTCTCTTTCTCACTCTCAAACCACAGCAAATACACTTTTAAATTCCTCAAAAACCAAACTAAACCAACAAACCAATCTCAAACTCAACCCATACAAAAGCTCCCCCAAGCTAGGCTTGGAATAATATCAAGTGAAGGCTTTTGGCTCATAATAGGGGTTTAAGTAACACGAAACAAGTCATTAGGCTCAGCGGGGCTAAGGAGGATAAAAGTATATCAAAAACTCACTCTGAAGCTCAAGAATAAGACAAAAGAACGCCTCTATCACAGCACATGCTATAAGTCATCTAAAATCAGACAAGTACGAAGTCAAAGTCAAGATCAATCCACTAAAGAGGAACTAACACACAAGAATAGACTGGATAATAATATGAATCCAATAGGCTACAAAGAGGCCTCACAGTCTAACCAATTCAGGTATGCAGCACAAAGTGGTCTAATATAATCCAGAAATGCTCGAAATCATAGCAATCAAACATCAAATCATAGCCTCAAGATCACAAATGCCCAGCTGTCCAGAAAACAAAGTCAAATCAATTTCAAATAGAGCACAACAAGGGGCACAGGGAGGCAACTAAACCAATCATGGGAACCATATTTTTTTCATTTTTTCAGTATTTTCCGAAAGCAGTAAAACTATTCTAGAAAGCAGTAAAAGAGATAGAGAATACAAACAGAACTCCTCCCCCAAGCTAAACTTGGCAGTGTCCTCAATGCCAAAAGGTGATAAGGACTATGCTAAGAGGAAAAACAATGTTAGTACCCTCACTCTCGCTCACAAAAGGAAGAAAAATAAAAAGAAAAGAAAAAGGAAAGAAAAGAAAATACGAGTTGCCTCTCACACAGCGCTGGTTTATAAAGGTCCCGCACGACCATAATCCTCCCTCTCTCAAATAGGAGGGGCTTGGCAGTGAGTGCCACCCTCAGCAAACATCTTTCTCCTCCAAATGTTCTTGACAATGCCTCCAGACGGTGAGGCAACCTTAGGTGGAATTTGAACCTTCTCCACCCCTACTTCATCTAAAACCTTATCCCTGCAAAAAGATTGTTCAAGCATAGGATCCTTAACAGCATTGGTTAGTTTAAAAATCACTTTATCATCACCAACACTCAGAGTTAAAGACCCAGACTTGACATCAATGACAGCACCAGCAGTACACAAAAACGGCCTACCCAAGATAATAGGAATCTGGGCATCCTCATCCATATCTAACACCACAAAATCAACAGGAATATAGAATTTCCCTACCCTAACAGGAACGTCCTCTAAAACACCTAGAGGGTATTTTATAGAACGATCCGCCATCTGTAAAGTGATTTGTGTGCATTTAAGGGCTCCCATGTTCAGTTTCTTATAAACAGACAATGGCATAACAGAAACAGAAGCACCTAAATCACACAAAGCCTTATCAATAAAAATAGGTCCAAGATGGCAGGGTATAGAGAAACTACTAGGATCTTTTAACTTTGGTGGGGTTTTATTTTGAATAAAAGCACTACACTCTTCAGTAAGAGCGACACGTTCTACCCCACCAAAGTCTCTTTTCTTAGTGATCATGTCTTTCAGAAATTTGGCATAAACAGGCACTTGGGTAATTAAATCTGTAAATGGAATCGTTACCTCAAGGTTCTTGACCATAGCCAAGAACTTACCAAATTGCTGATCGACCTTAGATTGTTGCATCCTGTGAGGAAAAGGTAGCCTTGGTGTAAAAGGCGTTTCAGAAACCTTCTCCTTTTTCTTCCCTGTCTGTTCAGCTTCTGCAGACAAATCGACTTCAGACGTCGAATTCTTTCTTTTTCCTTCCTCTACCACCCTCTTCTTCCCTGCAGTCGGGGTAACCTCATCAATGGGCACTGAAGGGACATCATATGCAATGCCACTACGGAGAGTGATGGCATTCACATGTTCTCTCTGAACTGGTTGCCCTGGCAATTGTCCCTGCTGCCTCTGTGCATTAGATTCTGCCAACTGAGCAACTTGAGCCTCGAGAAGTTGGATGTGCTTCTCTTGGGCCCTCCGTGTTTCCTCATTTGCCTTTTGCATAGACAATATCAGTTTCATCAGTTCAGAATTGCTAGGCTCTTGTGGGTTGTTGTTTTGTGGGGGTGGGGTGTGGAAATTTTGTGAAGTTTGGAAGTTATTGGGATGGTGGAAGTTTTGTGGTGGTGGTCTTTGGAAATGTTGTGCGGTTTGATGGTATGAGGGTTTAGGGTAGTTTTGTGGAGGGGGAAAGGTTTGTGGTCTTTGTTGGAAGGCATTGGCCTGCTCCATCTGAAATTGACTGAACTGACAGTCATGCCCAAAGTGACCCTGAACACCACATACCTCGCAGTAAGATGAGGTAATGGGTGCTACTGCAGACATAGCATTGATACTCATGGGTGGAGGTGTCGGACTAGAAGACTTCATTAGCTGCTGAGTTAGTTGCGCCATCTGAGATGTAAGCAATGAAATAGCGTCAACTTCAAGTACCTTCTTAGTCAAACTCCTAGATGATGTATGGTCATTGGCTGCAAGATTTGATATGAATTCATAACCCTCATCAACTGCCTTGTCTAAAAACACTCCTCCTGCAGACGAATCAACAATACACTTCGTCTGAGGCAGCAGACCATTGTAGAATGTCTGCGTCAAGAACCATTTGTCCATATTATGGTGTGGACACTCTCTCTGTAAATCTCTAAACCTAGCCCACGCTTCCCTTAATGTTTCATCAGGCTCTTGGAAAAACGTGGCTAGTTTATTTCTGATTTCTGCTGTTTTAGTAGGTGGGTAATACTCTCTCAGAAATGCAGCAGAAATCTCACTCCACTCGGTTTCTTTCACATCATTTAACCATTTTTAGGCTCTATCTCTCAGTGAAAACTCGAACAACATGACTTTGAGTTGATCTGGAGTGACGCCGGCATGTTTAACGGTTCGACAAAGTTGTTGAAACCGTTGTAGATGATTTGCCGGATCTTCAGTAGGATGCCCACCAAACTGATTTTGCTGGACCATGCTGATGAGTCCAGGCTTGATTTCGAAATTTGCTGCGGCAATGGTGGGCATAGTAGGTCCAGTGGAGAGACCATCCGGGTTGGGCACCCCATATGACTTCAGTGATTTTGACATAACTGAATTCAAGGTGTCTGTTCCGGAGGTGTTCAGCTGAACAGACTGCTTTTCTTTCTGTTTTATCTTTCGGATCCGCCTGATTGTCCTAGTAAGATCGGGGTCCGCTGGAATTGGGGAACCGTTTCTTTGGGACCTGGGCATACAAAAGAAACAAAAAGCAGCAGTAAAACGTACCTCGATTGAAACAATGAAGTTCCAATGAGGTACAGAGAAGTAGACCAAATAATTAAATAAAAACTTAGAGAACTAGCCATCTCCCCGGCAACGGCGCCAAAATTTGATAGGTTTTAGTCGTGTCACCTAATCAAAAATAAACCTACGGACCTCTAACTAGGTAGTCAGTGGAAGCAGGGTCGAATCCACAGGGAGACAGAGTTTCTAAATCAATATTCAACCAATTCAGCTACTCCAGATGAAATCAGGAAGGAATTAATTAAACTAAAGAATAGACTACGGAAGACTGAATAAATCGAGGATTAAACTATGGAATAAAAGTCTAGGGTATTAGGTCGGTCCACCATGCTTATACCAATCAAATAGGGTCAACTACTATTAAAACCTAAGTCAAGAGTCGGGGATTAGAGCCTATGTTGAGCTATGGTTAAGACTCAACGCTCATAGTTCAACATACGCCGCATGTTCACTAACGTAATCAGAACTACTGATGTGTCCTAGGCCTCTAGTCGTAAGACGGATCTGTGCAAACAACTATTAACCACAAGCAATCAATGAAATTGTACACTGACATTAATTACTCAATAAGAACAAACCACATCACAATCACCCTAATCAGGCCCTAGAAATTGATAGAAATCTAAATCACAATCATGGTATAAACATGGCTTTCCTATCTAACACCCTAGAAAGAGAACTACTCACTCATAATTGAATTGACAACAATAAGACTAATATGAAACCCTAACAATTGCATCATGAATAATTGAATAAATAAACTAAGCAATCAAAGTAATTAAAGAGATAAAGAGTAGAGTAGAGTACCAATTGACGGAAAGCAGGAACTTTTATTGAAATCGAATTAGGTTTGATCACCTCTAGATTAATCTAAAGTGTTTGAATTAAACTAAGAGCAATGTAGAATAAAACTAGTCTAAAACCTAATGAAAGATGAATAAAAGATGAGATGAAAGATAATGAGGAAAAAGGTATTTATAATACCCCCTCAAGTCTAATTAAAACGGAAAGCAAAAGACGAAATTCGCGACAAATGACCCCAGACCCGATCGGGCCCGAGCACAGTACCCGATCGGGTCAAATACCAAAAGCTCCCCTTTTGCTTCTCGTGGTCCACGCAGCAGCAGCGCGCTATGCAGACGAAGATTAAGGTCCGCCCGATCGGGCCTTGGGCAGCCACCCGATCGGGCCTGGGAGCATTACAGCCCAGCACAAGCGCCTCGCAAGCAGTAACAATATAAGACCTAGCAGCACCTGGCCCGATCGGGTCGGGCACACTATGCCCGATCGGGTCTGGTGCATTGATGCTCGCCCGATGCGATCGGGCGTGACTCGCCCGATCGGGTCCGCAACTTCTATACCCGATCAGTGTATTTTCGCCCGATCGGGCCATTTCCGCCCGATCAGTGTACGGAGACCTCCTTTTTGACTCTTTGGCTCTTTAATCTTCATGTTTAGGGGTCTTGGGACCTCCTAAACTACCCATAAAGCTCGTGAGCCATCCTACGTGCCTCATAACATCTCGTAAAGCCGTGGTTGCTTCCAAATGGCTCGGGAATAAGGAGAAAACTCCATAAAACCTGCAATTCAATACTACAATACGAAACCACAACTGCATATGAAAGTTAGCACAAAATAGCTCCCAAGAGCTCCAATGACGCACAAATTAGCTTGTAAATAAGGGAGAAAACTCTATATAAATACGTGATATCAGGCTACAAGTAGGGTCAAAGGAGGGGTTGCTTGTGCAGGAAATTTGATGAACTTGCCCCCAAAAATTAGTCCATATTCATCCAAGTGGTTCCCTTGGGCTCCAAGGTCAAATTTTTAAAGATAAAAGCCAAAAATGTAATTCTTTTGGAGTTTACATAATTAAATATCACAAAAATCCAAAAATAAGCTTTTATTAACACAAAATCATATTTTTGTAATTAAATAAAATATTAGATTTTAAATTAATTAAATAAAATCATTTTTATCATTTTTATCAAACTATTAGGCAAAACCGAAGAAAATTGATTAAAAATTCAATCTTCGTAAATAATTTTCACAAAAAAACTTTTGGCATCATAAAACTAAATATAACATTTGAATAAATTTTAAACATGATTTTAAATAATTATCTATTAAAAATAATATTTATTAAGTGAAAAATAGTAAAAACGGAAATGAAATTAATTAAATAACGAAGGTTAAACGCGAAAATTTTAGAGTGAATTTTGAGGAGTTACAATCACTCCCCCTTAAGAAAGTTTTGTCCTCGAAACTTGAAAACAAAGCTAAGAACCTGAGGTTAATAACTCGGGGTACTTTTGCTTCATAGACTCTTCAGTTTCCCACATGGCTTCTTAAAACTTTTGATTTCTCCAAAGCACTTTTACCAAGGGGACAACTTTTCTTCTTAAAACCCTATCTTGACGGTGGAGAATGCGGATAGGATGCTCCTCATAAGTCAAGTTCTGATCAACAGTAATTGACTCGACATGGATTACATGGGAAGGGTCACTACGACACTTTCGCAATTGTGACACGCGGAATACGTCATGAACCTTTGACAAATCTGGCGGTAATGCTAACCGATAAGAAACTTCTCCAATTCTTTCAAGTATGTCATAGGGACCTACAGATTTCGCACTTAGCTTTCCCTTCTTACCAAATCGCATTACTCCCTTGATTGGAGATAACTTCAATAATACCTTGTCCCCTACTTCAAACTCAATAGCTTTTCGGCGCAGATCACCATAAAACTTCTGTCTATCCTGGGCTGCTTTCATTTTAGCTTGGATGATTTTAACTTGTTCCACAATATCCTGAATTAATTGTGGTCCCAATACTAAGGAGTCACTGTATCACTCCAACAGGTAGGGCTGCGACATTTCCTTCCATAAAGAGCCTCATATGGGGCCATCTGGATACTAGCGTGATAGCTATTGTTGTAGGAAAACTCCACTAAGCTTAACGACATTACCCAAGACTGTTGTATTTCTAATGGGCATGCCCGGAGCATATCTTCGAGAGTTTGGATGGTTCTCTCGGTTTGTCCATCTGTAGCAGCATGAAATGCAGTACTAAGTTTCAATTTTGTCCCAAATGAAGCTTGCAATTCTTTCCAAAAACGAGATAAAAATCTAGGATCACGTTCTGACACAATATCATTAGAACCCTATGAAGATGAATTATCGCATTAGAATATGCTTCAGCCAAATTCCTCTATCGACCATGTGTCCTTCATGGCAATAAAATGAGCCACTTTGGCTAGACGATCGACCATCACCCACACATCATTCTTTCCACCTGAAATCCTCGGAAGACCCATCACAAAATCCATCGAGATAGAATCCCATTTCCATGCTGGAATAGGCAAGGGTTGTAGCAAACCTCCCGGCCTTTGGTGTTCAATCTTCACTTTCTGGCATGTGAGACACCTTGCAACAAACTCCGCTATTTCCTTTCTCATATTCGGCCACCAGAAATGCACCTTAAGATCCTTATAGAGCTTATCTCCACCGGGATGCACGGAGTAGGGGGTGTTATCAGATTCCTCTAGACTCTTCCTTTTAAGGTCTTCAAAATTAGGAACACACCACCGACCCATGAATTTTAGACTCTCATTGGCACATATCTCAAAATTCTCGGCTAGACCTTACTCTTTGGCTTTGTGAATTTTCTCTAACTTTGGAGCATTCCTTTGTCGACTCTTTAATTCTTGATACAGTTCAGGCTCAATAGTCATGGCCCCTAATAATGCAGAAACTTCACCGTATGGAACCATCTCGATCTCCAACTTTCGAAACTCTTCACATAGCTCTTTAGGTAAGATTATGGCAGCATTAAGAGAATGTTTAAACTTACGACTCAGAGCATCCGCCACCAAATTAGCCTTACCCTCATGATAATCCAACTTCAACTCATAATCTTTAATGAGCTCTAACCACCTTCTCTGTCTTAAATTCAAATCACGCTGCTGAAGATGTACTTTAAACTCTTGTGATCCGCAAAAACCTTACAGGGAACCCCATATAGGTAATGTGTCTAGATATTTAAAGCAAACACAACTGCAGCTAACTCCAGGTCGTGAGTTGTGTAGTTTCCTTCATGATTCTTCAACTGCCTTGACGCATACGCTATGACTTTACCTTGTTGGATAAGAAAGCAACCTAAGCCGTTCTTGGATGCATCACTATAAACTTCGAATTCCACCCCTTCTATTAGTAAGGTGAGAACCGGAGCAATAGTAAGCTTCTTCTTAAGCACCTTAAAAGCTTCTTCACAAGTTTCTGTCCACTGATATTTACAATCTTTCCGTAGTAGTTTAGTCAATGGTTGCACAATCTTCGAAAAATCCTTAACAAAACATCGGTAATATCCAGCAAGACCTAAAAAGCTTCTTACTTCAGTCATATTCCTTGGGCTCTCCCACTCAACTACAGCCTTGACCTTTGATGGATCCACTTTTACCCCTTCCTTGGCGATCACATGGCCTGAAAATGATACTTCATTGAACCAAAATTCGCACTTGGAGAATTTCGCATACCACTTTTGCTTCCTCAATACATCAAGGACCATCCTAAGATGTCTTTCATGCTCTTTCTCGTCCTTCGAATATACTAAAATGTCGTTTATGAAAACAACAACACAAGTATCTAAGAGTTCGTGGAACGAACGATTCATTTCGTCGATGAACACCGCTGGAGCATTAGTCAATCCGAATGGCATAACTTCAAACTCATAATGCCTATACCTTGTACGGAAAGCAGTTTTAGGAATGTCTTCTTTCTTTACCGGAATCTGATGATAACTTGATCTTAGGTCAATCTTCGAAAAGACCCCAACACCCTTAAGTTGATCAAACAAGTCCTCTATTCGAGGTAATGGATATCTATTCTTGACAGTTACCTTATCAAGCTCCCGATAGTCTACACACAGGCGCATACTTCCGTCCTTCTTCTTAACAAATAGGACAGGGGCACCCCATGGCCAGACACTTGGCCTTATAAAGCCCTTATCGATTGATTCTTGTAACTGTTTCTTCAACTCTTGTATTTCGGTTGGCGCCATTCTATATGGTGCCTTGGATATTGGGGCGGTATCAGGTATAAGATCAATGTTGAACTCAACATCTCTCTCGAGGTATACTAGGTAATTCTTCAGGAAAGACGTTCGGATACTCATGGACAATTGGGATATTCTCAAGTTGTTCCTCGAGAGATAGGTCCTTTACCATGATAAGAACACTTGTTCACCCTTTTGACACATCTTCTTCAATTTCAAAGCAGATACCCATTTGAAACTTGTCTTCACATTAATCCCACGATATGATATTCGATTGCCATTAGGGCCTCTAAGTGTCACCTTTTGATCTCGACAGTGGATGTTAGTTTGGTACTTACTTAACCAATCCATTCCAAGAATCATGTCGAATTCTTTAAGTTCGAATAACCGGAGATCTGCTTGAAGCTCGGACCCCATAAAAGAAATAGGGACATCCTGGTACTCAAGATGACAAGGATAACTGTCTCCGGAGGGCAGAGAGATTTGGGACCTCACCGGAACTCCATAAGTTAAATTTAATTTCTTTACAAAATCGGCTGATATGAAGAAAACAGTTGCACCAGAATCAAATAGAACATGAGCAGGAATAGAGCCTACAAGAAAGGTACCAGTTATAACGTCTGGATGAGTTTCGTCTTCTTTGCGTGTCATGACATAGATGCGGTTCGGGACCAATGTCGAAGGAGCTACGGCTTTTCCAACAACATCATTATGAACCTTTTTAGGACATTGGTAAGATTTGTGTCCAGGTTCCTTGCAGTGAAAACAGACGATTGGATTTCCTTCAGAAGTTTTACCCGGTTGCCACGGTTTGTTGCACCTTGAACAAAGAGAGGGTCGAAACTGACGAGAGGAACTGGATCCTTGATAGTTACCACTCTTGTTACCAGGGGCCTTGATCTCGAACTTTGGTTTCTTGTTGACATTTTGAAATGTGAACACAGTAGGCCTCATTGCAACTTGGGCCCTTGCAACTTCTTCTTCCTCTTTAAGGGATGCATAAATACTCAGGGCTTTCTCATAAGCCTCCTGAAATGTGGATACAGAAGATCCCAAAACAACAGTCCTCAAACGAGGGTTCATCCCTCTCACAAAGTGCTTGAGACGTTCAGCTTCATTCGGTAATATATGCAATGCAAATCTGGATAGCTCTGTGAACTTATCAGTATATTCTTGCACTGACATTGAATCTTGAGTTAACCCCATAAATTCCTCTTGCTTTTTCCATTTAAGCTCATATAAATAGAACCTCTCCTTAAGTTTCTCCTTGAAGAGTTCCCACCCAAATCCGGGCAAGGCTTGGATTGCAGCTTTGACTCTACTCCACCAATTATCCGCCTCCTGTTTCAGGTAGTATGTACCAATAGGAACTTTGTCGGGCTTCGGACAACTCGTTGCTTCGAACAACTTCTCAATTTCCCTCAACCATTCCTCCAAAGCGACTGGGTCAACAGTACCATCATAGTGAGGTGGACGGTGTCAATCGAATCTATCAAACACGATTTCGCTATTCCCTTGTGATGAATGGCGACTCGAGTTTGCCAGAGAAATGATTGCATTTTCTAAGGTGCGACGATGAATTCTAGCCGCTTCCTTGCAAGCCTTCTTACGAGCCATTTCATTACCGTTGAACCTTGACGACATCCGGCAAATCGACAAAGTTAACCCTTCGTGGATTGTTAAGTAATAACCACCAAACACATAGTAGACACATAAGAAAAACACTTAGCCCGTGATCAATTTAAAAAGATAATCTTTAACGGCACTAAATTTCTTCCTACCCAAGTAGCTCACTCTAAAGTACTCAACTTCAAGCCTAGGCTAAACAAATCCTAGGTCTCAACACTACAAATTCCAAGGGAACTTATAGCAACTCTAGAATGAGTTTTTGGAACGTTCGGCTCTGATACCAACTGTAACAGCCCCGATCAAATAAAATAATAAAATATTGAACAGTAGCAAAAATATTGTTGATCGGAGTGTCACTTGCTAATTCAAACATGGTGTCTAATTTCATTAATAGAAAATCATACTTCAAATATTATCCAAAGTGAGGTCATAAGCCTCTTACAACCCAAGTCATCATATAATGATGAAATCCTGAAATGATAGTAAGTAAGAAATGATAACAAAAGACGAAATAAAAACATAAGCATAAAATCCTATCTCTCACTCTAGCCCATTAAACCACCCAAATCATCAGCTTTCTTTACCAGCAAAATATATATAAATGGGGTCCACAATCAGTGGGGAGCAACTAGAAGTACTCCCATGTTAAGTAAGATTCAGTAAGCTAATTACAATAATCCATATCAACTATAGTATTCGTAGCTCAATCACAAGATAACAGAAACATCAGCAATGACATCACAACTCACATGATTTTCTTCAAAATATGACTGCAATAATTCTTATCAAAATAGACTCATTTCCAAATTTAAATACATTTCCAAAATGATAACTCAATACTTCACACAACATCACATCATAACATATCATCACATCAACAACGTTGAGGGGAGAACTGAACGTAAGTGGATGGACATAAAACCACCCACGATCCAACATGGTTAAAGTATTAGGATACGCACAACCGGCTTAGTGTACGATCACACCTATGTCTGAGTTTTGCTAGAACTCCCAGTGCTAGTTTCACCGCACCCATCTCAGTGCGCCGTACCCATCTTAGCACAGCCTAACACTAGACGACGACTAAAAACCATGTGGTCTTACGTACCCATCTAGGTACGCAAGTTAAGCCCTAGTGATAGCTCACACTAGAATGATAGTTCATACCAGAGACCCAGCTCAGCCTATAGGACTTCTCTTCCTCAACAAAACAACCCATGTACCCAGCTTAGTACATCGTTTTTGACTCAATAAAATATCATTTCAGCAACTCTATGTACCCAGCTCAGTACAAGAGCAAAATCATACTAGCATTACTTTGTACACAGCACAACACAAAGTAAAAATCATCTCAAAACAATACCTTGTACCCGGCATAGTACAAGGTAAACATCATCTCAAAACACACTTTGTACCCAGCACAGTACAAAGTAATTATCTTTTCAACCATATAATAGTAATAGTAAACATGAGATTCCAGTAAAATTATATTTAAAATTCGAAATACACAAATCTTGATTTATTGGCATAAGTGGAACGAATCCGACTTAATATCAATTCAACAACATTTGGTTTGAAGGTATATAATTTGGATATTATATTAAATCTAGGACATACAAATCTTGTATTATTTGCATGAGTGAAACTAATCCAACTTAATGTCAACTTAATAACATTGTGTTTGAAATTATATAGTTTGAAACTAATATAAAATACCCAAGAAATCAAACGAATTGGTTTATTAATTATCAATCTACATACTTTAGTTCAATAAAAGATAAAAACAATAATTTTCCTTAAACTTTCTATAATAAATCACTTTATAATGTAAATTTAACCTCAAATAACCTTTCAAAATGGTCTAAAAGTTGCTGCCATTCTTCTGAAAATACTAAGGATTTTTGGAAATTAGGTTTTTATTAAACAATAATTTTGAATTTAAACCATTAAATTATATAATAATAATCTAAATTGTTTTAAATAAAAATAGGCACGAAACAAGGTGGTTTTAGCTAAATATTATCAATTTTATTTTGATTAAAAAGGATAAACTAAAATTTGTAGTTTTTCGAATAAAATAATTTTACTAACCGATAAATAGTTCAACCTATTTACACAACAAGCCATGTAAATTAATCAATATCATAAAATAATTAATTTAAATAATAAATATCAGTAATTTAACTAATTTTCCTGCATATAGTAAATATTTCATAAAATAGATTTAATTTACAACACAAAAATATTTTCGATAATAATTGCACAATTAACAAATTAAATAACATAATTCAAATAAAATAATACCAACCTATTTTTAACATGCAAGAGCACATATACATTCCAAATAAATTATATATTCGACATGCATACATATATAATCAATAAATATAATTTATACACTCAAATATACACATATGTAATTCAAAACTCATAATTACTAATTAATTCATAATAAATCCAAAAATTCAAATATAATTAACATAAATTCAGATAGTTCATATCAAATAATGATATAACTATTTCTACTATAATAGATATAATTTAGTCTAATTAACTTAGTAATCAAAATTAAACTAGGATTAAAGCTAGTTATCTCAATTTCGGTGGAAAATAGAATAGGAATAATAAGATAATAAGAGCTAAATCCTTCCTCTTTAACAAGCTATAACTCTACTGCTTCACCTCCTAAAATTATCCTAACCAAAAATTGGAATTAGAATTTGGAGTAGAAATTGTTAGAAATAAATAGGAAATTGATGAAAACAACATTGTAAATTCAATAATAATTTTTCCAAAGCTCAAAAATTCTTAAAAGTTTAAGTAGAGCAAGAAAATCAGTTGGGGGGGGGGGAGAGGGAAGCTCAAGGCAGCCAAAATGGTGGAAGGAGGTTGAGTAATGAAATATTTTTGCCCAAAACTTAAGTAAATAAAGGAATTTGACCATAGTGTCAAAGGGGCGACAAGTAGGGTCAAAGGAGGGGTTTCTTGTGAAGGAAATTTGCTGAACTTGCCCCCAAAAATTAGTCCACATTCATCCAAGTGGTTCCCTTGGGCTCCAAGGTCAAAATATTTATAGATAAAAGCCAAAAATTTAATTCTTTTGGAGTTTAAATAATTAAATATCACAAAAATCCAAAAATCATCTTTTATTAACAAAAAATCATATTTTTATAATTAAATAAAATATTAGATTTAAATTAATTAAATAAAATCATTTTGATCATTTTTATCAAACAATTGGGCAAAACCGAAGAAAATTGATTAAAAATTCAATCTTCGTAAATAATTTTCACAAAACAATTTTTGGCATCATAAAAATAAATATAACATTTGTATAAATTTTAAACATGATTTTAAATAATTATCTACTAAAAATAATATTTAATAATTGAAAAATAGTAAAAATGGAAAGGAAATTAATTAAATAACGAAGGTTAACGCGAAAAATTTAGAGTGAATTTTGGGGTGTTACATTATGGTTCTGTCAAAAATGAAAAACTGGTTTACGTGAAAAGTGCGTATTCAGATAATGATAATTCGTGCTTGCCGTGTATGCACGGAATGCATGCGATAGAGAAAAAATGGACTAATTCTAGTCCTTTTAATACTTTGTGGTTATAATAGTAGAATATATTATATTAGATTAGATTAGATTATATTAGTGAATCGGCTATACCTTCAATAGTAAGAATGTAAGATTATCATCCCCTATACAATTTCGATATGAATTCTCATCCAACAGAACCAAAATAAATCAAATAAGGGTTAAAGAGTAGATAATTACTAGCACGAGTTGTTTTGCGATTGAAGTGTCACGCAAGACAATTTTCTTATAATAATTGTCTTATGATGTGTTCTTTTTTTTTAATTAATGAATATAGATATGTTTAGTCCAGTAATTGACTGATCCCTATTGATTTCTTCTAAGACAGCCTTAGTTCCTTAAGCTAACAATAAGTTGTATTTTACAATAAAAACCAATAGTAGATCATAGTCAAGACAGAGTTAGGCAATGTCCAAATGTGGATTTGGTCATTGCCCAAAACTATTTCACTGTTAATATCATGGCTATGACCAGAACTTGCTAAGGGGCTGTCCAAACGAATCACTCAACATATTAATGCGCAAGATGGATAATTTATACTTCCTCCGTTTTTTTAGTTGCAACAATTGAATATTTTACCTCTCATAAATATTCTCAATTGTTGCATCTAAAAAAACATAGGAAGTATTTGCAGTCGTCTTTAATCATTCACCAATTCGAAATACACCATTATTAACTTCTACCAATTGAGCTCGAGTTCGGCAACAAAAATCTTCAAAATTATGCACAAAATATGAATTTCAATGTCATGAACCCTAGTTTTTTTTTTCCAATTTACTACAAATAACATGATCCCTAAAGACAAATAATTTATATTTGAAGTCGTCTTCAACCTTTCGCCAACTCGAAATACACCATTAATAACGGCTACCAATCGAGCTCGAGTTCGACAACAAAAATCTTATAATTATGCACAAAAACCGAAATCTGATGTCCTGAACCCTAATTTTCTTCCAATCAATTATAAATATCAGTTTCCCTAAATCACTATAACTTAATTGAAAACCGTTTTTACAGGAGGGTTGGCGACGTTGAAGAAGACGTTTACAGACTTATCTCAACATGGAAGAGGTCGAATATGGTAAGGTATGATTAGACCATAATGGAGGAATTTTGACATTGAAGAACTCGTTAATGGCAGCATAGATTATTTGTCCAATTTAATGTATATGGTAAGGTATGATTAGACCATAACGGAGTTGGAGTTTTTCAATATCATAAACTATGAAATTCCTAGATTATTAGGGAGTATGTAAAATTTTACGTATTATAATTCGTTTAAATACAAGTAGTATACCATATACATTAAGTGTTAGTTCTAAAGTACCGAATACATAACATAACAAATTCCATAAATACAAAAAAATTAAAAAAATGGAAATTAGAAAAAGAAAGTTGAAAGAAGGCCAAAATTGTCTATGCTGACATGGCTAAATGTGTGGCTCATATTCATTTGTTATGGTGGCCTTTTTCTAGGAAAACAACCATAAGAGGACCCATAATCGTCGACGCCAACTATCACACGCAAGAAAACAATTCATCCTTTCTCGAATTAGAGTCGCAGGGGTCAAAAGCACTACCTTTGAAACCCAGGTCCCACAACTAACAATTATCCAAAGTAGTCTTTCCTCTCTAGAAGCCCCATCATCTTTTTCCGTCATCGCCAAAAATATCATTGAAATCAATAGAAAGCACCACTAGGACACTTTTATTCTCACACAACAACTCCATAAGCCGCCAAGTCAAGCGCTTACTCGCAGTATCGGCCCAATCATATATTCCAATAACTGTAATTGTACCTTGTTGTAGCATTGTTGAGTAATTTGTTTTCCTTTTTGTGACAGTCAATAATAAATTAGTTATACTTTTAAAATACAAATTATTTGGAATTATAAGCAAGAAGTCCATACTCTTATAATATTATCAAGTAATTAGATTTAATAGAAAACCTTATAGGACTAATCAATGTTATATTTGTGTTGGCATCTTTGGAATTTTTCTATAGTTTTTTTGTTCCTATTATCTACTTAGTGTCATTTCGAGTATTGGCATTTTGCTAAAAATCTCATAATAATTAGCAATTATAATATAGGATTATTCTTAGTGTCAATTGCATGTTCCCTATCTAGAGGTCTTGTCCATTTCAAAGTCTTCGGTTGACCCTTGCATTAGTACAAGTGATCATGATAGGGTTTCCTATGCAGTCCCATCCATGCAAGTTATTGTAGAAGCAGGAGCGTTCCACAATAGTCCCATGTCTTCGTGGAATTAAAGAAAAAAAGAAAGTACAAATTTACATGTACAATCTTTGAGCTTGATTAGAATTAATCTCCCTAAGGTTTATTGCTATGTTTCACTTTCCCTAGTTCATCCATGCAAGTTTTTGTTGATGCATGAGCATTCTGCAATAGTCCGGAGTCTTCTTGGAATTAAGAAAGACATAAAGGAAATATTAATTTATTAGCAGTAATCTCCGTAAAGTGTAATGATATATATCCCCGTTTCTTAGTTTTTCCTGTGAAAAATGAGAAACAAACATTGTATAACGGGATGAAAAAGTAAAAGATCATTCCAAAGAACTTGAGAAATAAAATATTGTAGCCAAAATTTGCGATTTATGTGATTGCTTTCTTAACATTAGTTATGTTGTTAGTATGGTAGCAGATACTATACCCTAAGTTTATTATGAGTTTGAAAACCAATACTTACTTTTGGTACTTTGTTACTTGGTGAGGAACTAATTTATAGTTACATGTTTATGGACCAACATATAGGTTAAGTCGCTACAAAGCAAATTTTCTATTTTATATGTCATCATCTTCGTCCAAATTTCCTCTTATATATCTCACCATCTTCCTCCAATTCATAAGCAAAGTAGCTGATGCGAATGCGAAGAGGCGACTCAAATATATTATTATATATGATCCGTATAATTTTTGGGCATGATTAATTCTACAAGGCAATGTTGTTGGAGTTAGCTACTTGGTTGTCAAGCAAACAATCGTTACATATTTTGATCCCTTGGAGGCCAAGAATCACATATTTGTATTGTTATATTAGTTAATAAGATCATGTTTTTATCCTTTTTTTGGTATGTAAGTAACATATATATATTGATCACCAAAAACACAAACAATTTTCCACTTTTTTACAACCTATTCTTATATTAGGCAAATCTTCTAGGAAATACTCCCTAAATAAAGAAGGAAACAACAACTAAGTTCTAAAAACACCAAACTATAGACAAAGGAATTGAAAACATCTAAAACTATCTAGCATTTTTCAGTTTATGTAACCATTCAATATCATGCTGCTTTGTCTTAGTTGAAATCCCATATTTAGTTCCGCTCGTAGCTTAGAACTTGAGATCATTGAGCACAACATCCACAGTTATAATCTTTCCATTCCGTAAGGCATTATTTCTGTTTATCTAAATCAGATAATTACTGGCAGCCAATGCAGCTCAGCATAGTTTCTTCTGGAACTTTGGCGTAATATGCCTTCTAATAGACCAGTGCTAGAGCCCTTGGTACACTTTACAGATAGGTATAATGTCCAACCATTCTTTTAATCTTCTAAGCACTTGACTACTGAACTTACACTCATCAATCTCTCATGCACCTTACACAAAGTACAAGTGTTACTTTGGCAAATATTAAATCTAGCAAGTCTAGCTCTAGTTTAAAGTCTTTCAATCAAAACTAGACACCTAATGTATCTATGTTTGGGAATAATCATTGAATTCCCAAACACAACTATGCATTACAATGTTATGACTAGGAAAATAAATGATTTTACACATGCCCCCTATGGAGTATTTAGCTTGCCATAACCAGTTGTGATTCAGTGTGCGAACAACTATTTCCTTCTTAGCTTTACAGATAAGCTTCAAATTCTAGCTTGCAGTGCTAGGTGATTCATAAGCAACCCAATCAGCCTGTTTAATGCATACTTCATGAACCCATCTCACCCACAAATTATCGTCTTTCTTTGCAATGTTCAAGATTTGCTCACCTAAAGCAGCTAGATTCCAGAGCTAAATATGTCTGATTCTCAGACCCCCACAATGCTTAGGAGTACAACTTTTGCTCCAACTAAACAGAGTATACCTTAAACTTTCATGTGATGCAGCCCACAAAAATGATCTGCATACAACATTGCTTCTACAAAGAACACACTTAGGCAATATGAAAATTTGTTCCCGATATGTACGAATGGATATCAACATTGAGTTATGAGTTGTAATCTTCCAACATAAGAAATACGCCTAGTGTAATATCCCATCAAATATCGACTAAGAACATAACTTAAGTAAATGAAATAAAGAACAATTAGTGGTAGCGAAAATACCGAGACGGGAATGCCACTCTAAGGAGTAAAAATTAAACTATAATAAACATCATCCTCAAAAATTAGTAAAAACTTCCAACATATATAAGATGAAAAATGAGGTCCTATACCCTCATCTCTAACTAAAACATACCAAATCCATAATCGTTGAAGATATCTCGATACTTAAGCATAATTCAAAAGGGTGAATCCTATTAAGCAAAAGGCGTAGTATCTCAACAAAACAAAGTAAACTACTTGGGACCAACTAGTAAACTAGTCCTAATCTCAGACTCATAGTGCTCTTCCACCATGACTAGCAGGACTTCCCTGCTCAAACTGGTAAAATACACAACCTTGGTCCATATTGTAATAACACTAAACTGCAACATCATATGCAAGTAAACCAACAACATTCCACAATTAGTGGGGAGCACTTCTCCCAACCCACTTTAGGAAACAAATACTAAGCTTAAATGAGGTTAGAATAATCATCAAAGGCATGGCAACACATGAGCATCAAAGAGACATATCATACTTTATAACATACATCATGCTTGCATAAAGAATACTTAAAAAGGACACTTAAAATTTTATAGAAACAAGTAGCAAGGGACCATATAAACAACATATATTAGAAAATAACAGAATATTTAATATTTAGAGAGTGAACGCTAGCAAACGCAGCCCACTTCCTCAAGAAATGTCGGCCGCCACCTCCATAATGGCCTATCGGCTACGTTCCCAACCATCGGTGTCCACAAATGGCCAAACTCCCAATGCGGGACAATACGCGAAGTATCTCCCAACCTCTTGGACGACAACAAGTCTTACGTATCGTTAATGCAGATTAACATCCAATGTGATACCCCCTGACCTCTCGGAGTGCATGTTCGTTACCTTCTTTACAGTGTCCGTTAGGCTACCCAACTTAATTTTAACAATTTAACAAATCGTGCACAAACAATGTACATGTCCTCAATCACCAATCCATCAAATCATCAAGTCGTCAAAGCATCAAATCACAAACCTCAAATTGATACAGTATTTTCGACAAGTTATACTAAGAGTTCAGAAACTTTAAATGAATCTGGTATACGCGACATGGTATACTAAGAGTAAGTCAAAAGATATAAAAACACCAAAACGTTGTCTGAGTTTGGGTATGAAGTCATTTATGATCAAGTCACAATATTCTTCGTACATAACTCTTGTCGAAGTGATGCTAAGGGCAGTATTACGACGTCGACAACTCAATTAAAACACTTCAACTTACATCAAACAATCAACCCCACAGTTATCCAACAATTCAAGGTAACTACCCTTAGCTAACAAGCTTTAAAACGTGTAAACGTGCTCAAAGATACTAAATATACATCTAGGTATATTAATTAAACAACGAATGGGCGTGATGTAAATACACGCGGGAACCCCATCACGAGGTGCGACCAGGGTCACGACTCGCGACCTGGGCACCTGGTGCCTTCGCGTGGCGCGAGCAGCTACTGCGCTTCTTGCAGGCATTCACTCGTACAGCACTCGACACCAACGTACTCAAGCACAAGACATACAAAGCATATTTAGGCCAAACCAACATCAATATAATATAAGTAAACCTCTTAGCATATCAATTCAACATGAAACATCCAAAAATTTACAATTCATCATACGATCAACATTTCATCAATTTAATTCATCCACTAAAATACCAATTCCACAACCAACACTTTGAGGCAATTAACGAGATCATATGAGCATGCCAAGTAGAAATAGCTAAACTTGATACTAGGAAGGTTCATATGCAAATAATCTTCTAAGTTACACCTAGCATGATTCTAAGTTCTCTAACGCTAATTCTAACAACCTAAGAATACATTCTATTCCCTAATGTGCTAGAATAACACTAGTTACCTTGATCTTCTAGAAAAGTGCAGAAAATGGAGTGGAAAATATTAAGAACTAAGCGGGTGCCCTTCTTCAAGGCCGAAAAACACGTACGAAAGACTTGCTTAGAAATAGTTCCAAAATAGCTTCAAATTGGGCTAGCAAGTGCAAACAAAAATCTGAACTTTGTTGTTTATGTTTTTGGAAACGTATAAACATTTTTATGTACTGACCATAATATCAAACAGCCCCATAGTTCATGAGAGGCTACAGCTAGGGGTGATATTGAATTCGTTCTTCATGTAGTATTTTAAATTTTTAAACGAGAACGAGCCGAGCTAAGTAGAGTGTGTTGGTTAATCACCCCTAGCTAGAAGTATAGCAAATAGATTATGATCAATACTTGAAACAAATTATTATACAACCAAAAGTGTTGCGAGGCCACTGACAATAAAAACATATTCTTAATAAACTACAAAATCAATAATTGAAATAATCATTTATGTGTTTTTTTTATTTAAATGTTTTCATGAATGTTTTAGATCTACAACAATACTTCTTGTGTATTTTTATGTCAATAAAAACATAAAGTTTTACTTGAAGGGATGAAAACGTATTATTTGTAAGGAATTAAAACAAATTTTGAGCACGTCCCCCATGTGTAAAACCTATATGGGGATGACGAAAGATCCAGATTTCCCTAATACCAAAAAACCTAAGTCCTACTCCCTTCACCTATTAAATCAACATTAATACCCTTTGCCAAAGTTTTCTTCATTGCAAGAGATTTCTCTATTACCAAACGAAAATAGGTATGGCTAAAGATATTATACAAAACACTAATATATTATTTTAAATTTTGTGATTATTATAAAAATACGTGAACATAAACTTAAAAATGAATGCAAAATATAGAGTATTAGGATAATGGAATTAAAATCTACATATATGGCTTATATTTGTTCAAAATGTTATTGTTTGAATAAGACAATATACGTAATGTCCAGCATGAATATTGTAAGAGAAAATTTTTGTCTCATTCTATTTCACAAACCCCTCTAACGACACGATTTATTTTCACATTTGATGATTGGGCATTACATTTCGATGGACTATACGTAATAATTAGATAGTCCTACATGCTACCTATTTGTCGTCGAACCAAGTTTCTTTATCAAATTGTCGTTGAGGGTCAATTGTGTTGAAGATAAGTTTGATCAATTGGCCTTTTAAAAGCTGCAACATAATAATTGATTTTTTAAAAGCATTATAACATCTTGCTCTTGACTAACTTAATCAGCTATCACTTCACAGAAGCAAGTGTAGGATTATAGCAATCTAAGAAAATTAGAAGTTAATTATATAACTAGTAACTGCATATTTTCAACTTCCTCTTTGAAAGTCTTTATTTTAATTACGAGCCCTTAATATTTTGATATACAACCCCATGTTGAAGCGCCGGTTGGACACGCAAAGATTAAAAACTGATGGTATTCCAAAATCAAATAATTAACCCCATGTTGGGAAAATTGTCCAGAAGAGATTATGGACATGTCCAATATTAAACGTACACCTTATGCTATTGACTAAAATAAGTTAATTTCTCGTCATTGATTGAAAATTTTTATACTAACCTTTATTGGTAGTGGACTTGACTAGATTTGATTAGATTCATGAACCGGTTAATTTGGACAATTTACAAATTTGAAAATAAAAATCGAGAGCAGGCGAGTAATTTTTTTTAAAAATAGCACAACGAACAAATAGGTAAAAAAATTATAATAATTGAATTGCACTAAATTAACCAAACATTTTGGCCTTCTACCCATGTGTAGAGGTAAATATGGTAAGTGACTAATATGAGAGTACTACTTTATTGGTAATATTAGTCATCATTAAAACCGCCCTAATACTGATTTTATACCATCTTCCCCTTGACTATCTTAATCAAACATCAACCTATCTTTCCATTTGTAGTTGTAGCATGTAGGCTTGCAATGGGAATAAAAGAGTGTGTTCAATAAAACTAATTTAAAATGTAAATCTTAAAGAGGAAATATTATTTTGGCCGGTTACTAAACCTCAATTTCTCATATTTTTCAATTAGTTAATGTTTTTTGTTTAACGTTATTAGATAATTAAGAAATAATAATAATGAAAAAAATAATACTTATTGGTTCATCTTATATTTGGTCATGAATCAAAATCTCATTATATTGTTCTGATGTTTTTGGAAACGTATAAACAGTTTTTCGATACAGACCATAATATAAACAGCTCCATAGTTCATGAGAGGCTAGAGCTAGGGTGATATTGAATACGCTCTTCATGTAGTATTTTGAACATTTAAACTAGAACGAGTCGAGCTAAGAAGAGCGTGTTCGTTAATCACCCCTAGCTAGAAATATACCAAACAAATTATAATCAATAATTGAAACAAATTATTATTATTATACAACCAAAATTGTTGGGAGGCCAGTGACAATAAAAACAAATTCTTCATAAACTGCAAAGTCAATAATTGAAATAATCCTTTTAGTGGGTTGTTGTTATTTAAATGTTCTCATGAATGTTTTAGATTTACAATAATACTTCTTGTGTATTTTGTTGTCAATTAAAACTTAAGGTTTTATTCGAAGGGATGAAAACGTATTATTTGTAAGGCAATTAAAATAAATTTTGAGCACGTCCCCATGTCTAAAAGCTATAAGGGGATGACCAAAAATCCAGATTTCCCCAATGCCAAAATACCTAAAACCTACTCCCTTCACCTATCAATTCAACATTAATACCGTTTCCAAAGTTTTCTTCTTTGCGAGACATTTCCCTATTACCAAATGATAATAGGCATGGCTAAAGATATTATACAAAACACACATATATTATTTCTAAATTTTGTCTTTATTATGAAAACACGTGAACGCAAACTTACAAATTACTACAAAATGAATATGGAGTACTATGATAACGAATTAAAATCTACCAGTATGCCTTATTTTTGTTCAAAATATTATTGGTTGGATAAGATAATATGCGTAATGTCTAGCATGAATATTATAATAGCAAAGTTTTTTCACATTCTGTTTGACAACCCCCTATAATGACACGATTTATTTTGATTTTTGATAGTTTGGCATTACACTACTATGGACTATACGTAATGATTACATAATCCTAACATCTACCAATTTGTCGTCGAACCAAGTTTCTATACCAAATTGTTGTTGAGGGTCAATTGTGTTGAAGATAAGTTTGCTCAATTGGCCTATAAAAAAGTTGTAGCAAAACAATTGCTTTTTTTTTAAAAGATGTTTCAAAGTTGGGAAATATCCAAAGTATATTAAGTACATATCCAATACGTATTAAAATGTATACGATGATCTATGGACCAAAATAAGTTATGGAGCTGTCAAAATATGCAAATTTTTACGCTTTGATTTATTAGTAGTGCATAACGTTAGATTTGGATTAGATTAGATTAGGTTGGTGAATCGGTTAACTAGGGCAGTTTATAAAATTGGAAATGAAAAGTGTATCTCCTCGTACGCATTGGCAGGACAAACCAAGCATCGACCGAGTGATAGACGTGCAATGTTTTAAATTATATGGTTAAGCAAAAATCAATCTTTTTCTCTTTTCACAAACAAATCCGTTAATCACATAAGTATTAAGCCGTGAATTGTATAGCTGTTAAATTTTAAGAGATTATTGCTTATGTGAAGAGAATAAGTCACTATATGAGTTAAGTAGGTACCAATGAAACCAACTTCTAACCCTTCTACCTAGGTATGAAGGTAACGATGGGAAGTGCCCTTTTACCTAGGTGTGGCCATTTTACCTATAAAACAATCTCTTATTTTATTTTTAAAATTTGTCATCATTATAGCATCTTACTCTTGGCTAACATAATCAACTATCATTTTCACATTAGCAAGTGGTATGATTGTAATAATCTAAGAAAATTGGAATTAATCATATTACTGGTAACTGCCTATTTTTAACTTCTTGTTGGAAAGACTTTATTTTGTTTACTAGCCCTTAATATTTTGATATACAACCCCATTTTGAAGCGCCTCTTGAACACACAAAGATTAAAAAACTGACGGTATTTCAAAATCAATTAATCTACTCCGTGTTGGTCAAATATCCATAAGAGATTATGGACATGTCCAATATTGATTAAAACGTACACCTTAGGCTAATGATGAACATAAGTTCATTTGTCGTCACCAATTGCAAATTTATATACTTTCCTTTATTGGTAGTGGATTATACTTGATTAGATTTGATTCATGAATCGGTTAATTAGGACAGTTTACAAATTTGGAAATATTAACCGAGCGCACGCAAATTTTTTTTTCAAAAAAATAGCACAATAAACAAATAGGTAAAAATGTCTGTCATTCATTCAAAAATTGTTACTAACAGATAACAATATTACATTAATTGAACTCTTAAAAAGGGGTGAATAGTAGAATGAATAAATAAAATTACAATAATTGGATTGCATTAAACCCTCTACCCCTATGTAGAGGTAAAGATGGTAAGTCCCTAATATGAGAGTACTCCCTAATATGACGTCTATACCAATAAACCAAATACTGATTTTGTTGGTAATATCAGTCATCATAATACTGATATAATAGCATATTCCTCTTGACTATCTTAATGAGACATCAGCCTATCTATTCATTTGCAGTTGTAGCTTGTAGGCTTGTAGTGGGAATAAAAGAGTGTGTCCAACAAAACTAATTAAAAATGCCATTTTATGAATAGTACATAAAGAGGATATATTATTTTGGCCGGTTACTAAACCTCAATTTGTCATATTTTTCAATTAGTTAATGTTTTTTGTTTAACGTTATTAGATAATAAGAAATAATAATAATGAAAAAAATAATACTTATTGGTTCATCTTATATATGATCATGAATCAAAAGCTCATTATATTGTTCAGATGTTTTTGGAAACGTATAAACAATTTTTCCTGTACAGACCATAATATAAACAGCTCCATAGTTCATGAGAGGCTTGATCTAGGGGTGGTATTGAATACGCTCTTCATGTAGTATTTTGAACATTTAAACTAGAACGAGTCGAGCTAAGTAGAGCGCGTTCGTTAATCACCACTAGCTAGAAATATACCAAACAAATTATAATCAATAATTGAAAAAAATTATTATTATTATGCAACCAAAATTGTTGGGAGGCCAGTGACAATAAAAACAAATTATTCATAAACTACAAAATCAAAAATTGAAATAATCATTTTAGTGGGTTGTTTTTATTTAAATGTTCTCATGAATGTTTTAAATTTACAATAATACTTCTTGTGTATTATGTTGTCAATAAAAACTTAAGGTTTTATTCGAAGGGAAGAAAACGTATTATTTGTAAGGCAATTAATATTAAATTTTGAGCACGTCCCCCCATGTCTAAAAGCTATTGGGGATGGCCACAAATCCAGATTTCCCTAATGCCAAAAAACCTAAAACCTAGTCCCTTCACCTATAAATTCAACATTAATACCGTTTCCAATGTTTTCTTCTTTACGAGACATTTCCCTATTACCAAACGATAATAGGCGTGGCTAAAGATATTATACAAAACACACATATATTCTTTCAAATTTTTGTCTTTATAATGAAAACACGTGAACACAAACTTAAAAATTACTGCAAAATGAATATGGAGTACTATGATAACGAATTAAAATCTACCAGTATGCCTTATTTTTGTTCAAAATATTAGTTTGGATAAGATAAAATAATTAATGTCCAGCATGAAAATTATAATAGCAAAGTTTTTTCACATTCTATTTGACAACCCCCTATATCGACACGGTTTATTTTGAATTTTGATAGTTTGGCATTACACTACTATGGACTATACAATGATTACATAATCCTAACATCTACCAATTTGTTGTCGAACCAAGTTTCTATTCCAAATTTTTTTTGAGGGTCAATTGTGTTGAAGATAAGTTAGGTCAATTGGCCTATAAAAAAGTTGCAGCATAACAATTGCTTTTTTTAAAAGATGTTTCAAAGTGGGGAAATATCCAAAGTATATTAAGTACATATGCAATACATATTAAAATGTATACGATAATCTAAGGACCAAAATAAGTTATGGAGCTGTCAAAAAATGCAAATTTTTGCACTTTGATTTATTAGTAGTGCATCACGTTAGATTTGGATTAGATTAGATTAGGTTGGTGAATCGGTTAACAAGGGCAGCTTATAAAATTGGAAATGAAAAGTGTATCTCCTCGTATGCATTGGCAAGCCAAACCAAGCATCGACCGAGGGATAGATGTGCAATCTTTTTAATTATGTGGTTAAGCAACTATCAATCTTTTTCTCTTTTCAAAAACAAAAAAAATCGTTAATCACAAAAGTATTAAGACGTGAATTATATAGCTGTTAAATTTTAAGAGATTATTGCTTAAGTGAAGAGAATAAGTCACTATATGACTTAAGTAGGTACCAATAAAACCAACTTCTAACCCTTCTACCTAGGTATGAAGGTAATGATGGGAAGTGCCCTTTTACCTAGGTGTAGCCCTTTTACCTATAAAACAAACACTTATGTTATTTTCAAAATTTGTCATCATTATAACATCTTACTCTTATCATTTCACATTAGCAATTGGTACGATTGTGATAATCTATGAAAATTGGAATTAATCATATTACAGGTTACCGCCTATTTTTTAACTCCTTCTTGGAAAGACTTTATTTTATTTACTAGCCCTTGATAGTTTGATTTACAACCCCATTTTGAAGCGTCTCTTGAACACATAAAGATTAAAAACTGACGGTATTTCAAAATCAATTAATCTACCCCTTGCTGGTCAACTATCCAAAAGAGATTATGGACATGTCCAATATTGATTAAAACGTACACCTTAGGCTAATGAGGAACATAAGTTCATTTGTCGTCACCAATTGCAAATTTTTATACTTTCCTTTATTGATAGTGGACTATACTTGATTAGATTTTATTCATGAATAGGTTAATTAGGACAGTTTATAAATTTTGAAATAAAAACCGAGAGCACGCAAATTTTTTTATAAAAAATAGCACAATAAACAAATAGGTAAAAATGTTTGTCATTAATTAAAAAATTGTTACTAACAAATAACAATATTACATTAATTAAACTCTTAAAAAGGGGTGAATAGTGGAATGAGTAAAAAAATTACAATAATTGAATTGCATTAAACCTTCTACCCCTGTGTAGAGGTAAAGATGGTCAGTCCCTAATATGAGAGTACTCCCTAATATGACGTCTATACCAATAAACCAAATACTGATTTTATTGGTAATATCAGTCATCATTCAAAACACCCTAATACTGATTTTATAGCATATTCCTCTTGACTATCTTAATCAGACATCAGCCTATCTATTCATTTGCAGTTGTAGCTTGTAGGCTTGTAGTGGGAATAAAAGAGTGAGTCCAACAAACCTAATTAAAAATACCATTTTATGTATAGTACTTAAAGAGGATATATTATTTTGGCCGGTTACTAAACCTAAATTTGTCATATTTTTCAATTAGTTAATGTTTTTTGATTAACGTTTTTAGATAATTAAGAAATAATAATAATGAAAAAAATAATACTTATTGGTTCATCTTATATTTGGTCATGAATCAAAATCTCATTATATTGTTCAGAACTTTTTGGAAACGTATAAACAGTTTTTCTGTTCAGAGGCTTGAGCTAGGGGTGGTATTGAATACGCTCTTCATGTAGTATTTTGAACATTTAAACTAGAACGAGTCGAGCTAAGTAGAGCGCGTTCGTTAATCACCCCTAGCTAGAAATATACCAAACAAATTATAATCAATAATTGAAACAAATTATTATTATTATACAACCAAAATTGTTTGGAGGCCAGTCACAATAAAAACAAATTATTCATAAACTACAAAATCAATCATTGAAATAATCATTTTAGTGGGTTGTTTTTATTTAAATGTTCTCATGAATGTTTTAGATTTCCATTAATACTTCTTGTGTATTTTGTTGTCAATAAAAACTTAAGGTTTTATTCGAAGGGATGAAAACGTATTATATGTAAGGAAATTAAAGCAAATTTTGAGCACGTCCCCCCATGTCTAAAAGCTATATGGGGATGACCAAAAATCCAGATTTCCCTAATGCCACAAAACCTAAACCCTACTCCCTTCACCTATCAATTCAACATTAATACCGTTTCCAAAGTTTTCTTCTTTGCGAGACATTTCCCTATTACCAAACGATAATAGGCATGGCTAAAGATATTATACAAACCACACATATATTATTTCAAAATTTTGTCTTTATTATGCTAACACGTGAACACAAACTTAAAAATTACTGCAAAATGAATATGGAGTACTATGATAACGAATTAAAATATAACAATATGCCTTATTTTTGTTCAAAATATTATTGTTTGGATAAGATAATTTACGTAATGTCCAGCATGAATATTATAATAGCAAAGTTTTTTCACATTCTATTTGACAACCCCCTATAACGACACGGTTTATTTTGAATTTTGATAGTTTGGCATTACACTACTATGGACTATACGTAATGATTACATAATCCTAACATCTACCAATTTGTCGTCGAACGAAGTTTCTATACCAAATTGTTGTTGAGGGTCAATTCTGTTGAAGATAAGTTTGGTCAATTGGCCTATAAAAAAGTTGCAGCATAACAATTGCTTTTTTTTAAAAGATGTTTGAAAGTTAGGAAATATCCAAAGTATATTAGGTACATATCCAATACGTATTAAAATGTATACGATAATCTAAGGACCAAAATAGTTTTGGATCTGTCAAAAAATGCAAATTTTTGCGCTTTGACTTATTAGTAGTGCATCACGTTAATTAGATTAGATTAGGTTGGTGAATCGGCTAACTAGGGCAGTTTATAAAATTGGAAATGAAAAGTGTATCTCCTCGTACGCATTGGCAGGCCAAACCAAACATCGACCGAGTGATAGACGTGTAATCTTTTTAATTATATGGTTAAGCAACTATCAATCTTTTTCTCTTTTCACAAACGAAAAAATCCGTTAATCACAAAAGTATTAAGACGTGAATTGTATAGCTGTTCAATTTTAAGAGATTATTGCTTACGTGAAGAGAATAAATCACTATATGAGTTAAGTATGTACCAATGAAACCAACTTCTTTTTAAAACCATGCCCCTATTGCCACAGTGGTAGATATAGGGATTTTAAGAATACGCCTTAACGACCAATGGGTAACGATGGCTCTGATGGGCAGTTTTGCTAGAATAGGCAATAATGAGATCACTATTTTAGTAAATGAGGCTGAAAAAGGTAGTGACATTGATCCACAAGAAGCTCAGCAAACTCTTGAAATAGCAGAAGCTAACTTGAGGAAAGCCGAAGGATAGAGACAAGTAATTGAAGCAAATCTAGCTCTCAGACGAGCTAGGACACGAGTAGAGGCTAGCAATACGATTTCTTCGTAAGCAGTCTGGGCGTCCGAATAATCATAATCAAAAGAAGTTCTATTTATACAACCTTAATATATGTATAATCTAAATCTATATATAGAAGATATCATATATATCCTAGGTATGAAGGTAACGATGGGAAGTGCCCTTTTACCTAGGTGTAGCCCTTTTACCTATAAAACAAACACTTATTTTATTTTTAAAATTTGTCATTATTATAGCATCTTACTCTTGGCTAACTTAATCAACTATCATTTCACATAAGCAAGTGGTACGATTGTAATAATCTAAGAAAATTGGAATTAATCATATTACAGGTAACCGCCTATTTTTTACTTCTTCTTGGAAATACTTTATTTTATTTACTAGCCCTTAATATTTTGATGTACAACCCCATTTTGAAGCGCCTCTTGAACACACAAAGATTACTTTATTTTATTTACTAGCCCTTAATATTTTGATGTACAACCCCATTTTGAAGCGCCTCTTGAACACACAAAGATTAAAAACTCACGGTATTTCAAAATCAATTAATCTATCCCATGTTGGTCAACTATCTATAAGAGATTATGGACATGTCCAATATTGATTAAAACGTACACCTTAGGCTAATGACGAACATAAGTTCATATGTCTTCACCAATTGAAAATTTTTATACTTTCCTTTATTGGTAGTGGATTATACTTGATTAGATTTGATTCATGAATCGGTTAATTAGGACAGTTTACAAATTTGGAAATAAAATCGAGAGCACGCAATTTTTTTTAAAAAAATAGCACAATAAACAAAAAGGTAAAAATGTTGTCATTAATTCAAAAATTGTCAATAACAAATAACAATATTACATTAATTGAACTCTTAAAAAGGGGTGAATAGTGGAATGAGTAAAAAAATTACAATAATTGAATTGCATTAAACCTTCTACCCCTGTGTAGAGGTAAAGATGGTAAGTCCCTAATATGAGAGTACTCCCTAATATGACGTCTATACCAATAAACCATATACTGATTTTGTTGGTAATATCAGTCATCATTCAAAACACCCTAATACTGATTTTGTAACATATTCCTCTTGACTATCTTAATCAGACATCAGCCTTTTTATTCATTTGGAGTTGTAGCTTGTAGGCTTGTAGTGGGAATAAAAGAGTGTGTCCAACAAACCTAATTAAAAATGCCATTTTATGAATAGTACTGAAAGAGGATATATTATTTTGGCCGGTTACTAATCCTAATTTGTCATATCTTTCAATTAGTTAATGTTTTTTGTTTAACGTTATTAGATAATTATGAAATAATAATAGTGAAAAAAATAATACTTATTGGTTCATCTTATATTTGGTCATGAATCAAAATCTCATCATATTGTTCTAATGTTTTTGGAAACGTATAAACAGTTTTTCTGTACAGACCATAATATAAACAGCTCCATAGTTCATGAGAGGCTTGATCTAGGGGTGGTATTGAATACGCTCTTCATGTAGTAATTTGAACATTTAAACTAGAACGAGCCGAGAAAAGTAGATCGCGTTCGTTAATCACCCCTAGCTAGAAATATACCAAACAAATTATAATCAATAATTGAAATAGATTATCATTGTTATACAACCAAAATTGTTGGGAAGCGAGTGACAATAAAAACAGATTCTTCATAAACTACAAAATCAATAATTGAAATATTAATTTTAGTGGGTTGATTGTATATAAATGTTCTCATTAATGTTTTAGATTTACAATAATACTTCTTGTGTATTTTGTTGTCAATAAAAACTTAAGGTTTTATTCGAAAGATGATAACGTATTATTTGAAAGGCAATTAAAACAAATTTTGAGCACGTCCCCCCATGTCTAAAAGCTTTATGGGGATGATCAAAAATCCAGACTTCCCTAATGCCAAAAAATCTAAAACCTACTCCCTTCACCCATCAATTGAACATTAATACCGTTTCCAAAGTTTTCTTCTTTGCGAAGCATTTCCCTGTTACCAGACGATAATAGGCATGGCTAAAGATATTATACAAAACACACATATTTTATTTCAAAATTTTATCTTTATTATTAAAACACGTGAACACAAACTTAAAAATTAATGCAAAATGAAAATGGAGTACTATGATAACGAATTAAAATCTACCGGTATGCCTTATTTTTGTTCAAAATATTATTGTTTGGATAAGATAATATACGTAATGTCCAGCATGAATATTATAATAGAAAAGTTTGTTCACATTCTATTTGACAACCCCCTATAACGACACGATATATATATTTAATTTTGATAGTTTGGCATTACACTACTATGGACTATACTTAATGATTAGATAATCCTAACATCTACCAATTTGTCGTCCAACCGAGTTTCTATACCAAATTGTTGTTGAGGGTCAATTGTGTTGAAGATAAGTTTGGTCAATTGACTTATAAAAAAGTTGCAGCAAAACAATTGCTTTTTTTTTAAAAGATGTTTCAAAGTTGGGAAATATCCAAAGTATATTAAGTACATATCCAATAAGTATTAAAATGTATACGATAATATAAGGACCAAAATAAGTTATGGAGCTATCAAAAAATGCAAATTTTTGCGGTTTGATCTATTAGTAGTGCATCACGTTAGATCTGGATAAGATTAGATTATGTTGGTGAATCGGTTAAATAGGGCAGTTTATAAAATTGGAAATGAAAAGTGTATCTCCTCGTACGCATTGGTAGGCCAAACCAAGCATCGACCGAGTGATAGACGTGCAATCTTTTTAATTATATGGTTAAGCTACTCTCAAGGTTTTTCTCTTTTTAGAAACAAAAATATTTGTTAATCACATAAGTATTAAGACGTGAATTGTATAGCTGTTCAATTTTAAGAGATTATTGCTTATGTGAAGAGAATAAGTCACTATATGAGTTAAGTAGGTACCAATGAAACCAACTTCTAACCCTTTTACCTAGGTATGAAGGTAACGATGGAAAGTGTCCTTTTACCTAGGTGTAGCCCTTTTACCTATAAAACAAACACTTATTTTATTTTTAAAATTTGTCATCATTATAGCATATTACTCTTGGCTAACTTAATCAACTATCATTTCACATAAGCAAGTGGTATGATTGTAATAATCTAAGAAAATTGGAAGTTAATCATATCACTGGCAACCGCCTATTTTTAACTTCTTCTTGGAAAGGCTTTATTTTATTTACTAGCCCTTAATATTTTGATATCCAACCCCATTTTGAAACGCTTCTTGAACACACAAAGATTAAAAACTGACGGTTTTTCAAAATCAATTAATCTACCCCATGTTGGTCAACTATCCATAAGAGATTATGGACATGTCCAATATTGATTAAAACGTACACCTTAGAGTAATGACGAAATAAGTTCATTTGTCGTCACCAATTGCAAATTTTTATACTTCCCTTTATTGGTAGTGGATTATACTTGATTAGATTAGATTCATTAATCGGTTAATTAGGACAGTTTACAAATTTGGAAATAAAAACCGAGAGCATGCAAGAAAATTTTTTTCAAAAAAATAGCACAATAAACAAAAAGGTAAAAAAGTTTGTCATTCATTCACAAATATTTAATAACAAATAACAATATTACATTAATTGAACTATTAAAAAGGGGTGAGTTGTGGAATGACTAAAAAGTTACAATAATTGAATTGCATTAAACCTTCTACCCCTGTGTAGAGGTAAAGATGGTAAGTCCCTAATATGAGAGTACTCACTAATATGACGTCTATACCAATAAACCAAATACTGATTTTATTGGTAATATCGGTCATCATTAAAAACACCGTAATACTGACATCAGCCTATCTTTTCATTTACAGTTGTAGCTTGTAAGCTTGTAGTGGGAATAAAAGAGTGTGACCAACTAAATAAAAATGCCATTTTATGAATAGTACTTAAAGAGGATATATTATTTTGGCCGATTATTAAACATTAATTTGTCATATTTTTCAACTAGTTAATATTTTTTGTTTAACGTTATTAGATAATTAAGAAATTATAAAAGTGGAAAAAATAATACTTATTGGTTCATCTTATATTTGGTCATGAATCAAAATCTCATTATATTGTTATGATGTTTTTGGAAACGTATAAACAGTTTTTCTGTACAGACCATAATATCAAACAGCCCCATAGTTCATGAGAGGCTAGAGCTAGGGGTGATATTAAATACGCTCTTCATGTAGTATTTTGAACATTAAAACCAGAACGTGTCGAGCTAAGTAGAGCGCGTTCGTTAATCACCCCTACCTAGAAATATACCAAACAAATTATAATCTATAATTGAAACAAATAATTATTATTATACAACCAAAATTGTTGGGAGGCCAGTGACAATAAAACCAATTCTTCATAAACTACAAAATCAATAATTGAAATAATCATTTTATTGGGTGTTTTTGTTTAAATGCTCTCAAGAATGTTATAGATTTACAATAATACTTCATGTGTATTTTGTTGTCAATAAAACCTTAAGGTTTTATTTGATGGGATGAAAACGTATTATTTGTAAGGCAAGTAAAACAAATTTTGAGCACATCCCCCATGTCTAAAAGCTATATGGGGATGACCAAAAATCCAGATTTCACTAATGCCAAAAAAACCTAAAACCTACTCCCTTCACCTGTCAATTCAACATTAATACCCTTTCCAAAATATTTCTTCTTTGCGTGACATTTCCCTATTACCAAACGATAATAGGCAAGGCTAAGTATATTATACAAAACACTCATATATTATTTCAAAATTTTGTCTTTATTAGGAAAATACATGAACACAAACTTAGAAATAAATGCAAAATGAATATAGAGTACTATGATATCGAATTAAAATCTACCGGTATACCTTTTATTTCTTCAAAATATTATTGTTTGGATAAGACAATATACGTAATGTCCAGCAAAGTTTTTTCACATTCTATTTGACAACCCCCTATAACGACACAGTTTATTTTGAATTTTGATAGTTTTGCATTACAATACTATGGACTATCCGTAATGATTAGATAATCCTAACATCTACCAATTTGTCGTTGAACCAAGTTTCTATACCAAATTGTTGTTGAGGGTCAATTGTGTTGAAGATAAGGTTAGTCAATTGGCCTATAAAAAGTTGCAACATAACAATTGCTTTTTTTAAAAAAAGGGTGTTTCAAAGCTGAGAAATATCCAAAGTATATTAAGTACATATCCAATAAGTGTTAAAATGTATAAGATAATCTAAGGACCAAAATAAGCTATGGAGCGGTCAAAAAATGCAATTTTTTGCGCATTGATTTATTAGTAGTGCATCACGTTAGATTTAGATTAGATTAGATTAGGTTGGTGAATCGGTTAACTAGGGAAGTTTATAAAATTGGAAATGAAAAGTGTATCTCCTCGTACGCGTTGGCAGGCCAAACCAAGCATCGACCGAGTGATAGACGTGCAATCTTTTTAATTATATGGTTAAACAACTATCAATCTTTTTCTCTTTTTACAAGCAAAAAAAATCCCTTAATCACATACATATTAAGACGTGAATTGTATAGCTGTTCATTTTTAAGAGATTATTGCTTATGTGAAGAGAATAAGTTACTATATGAGTTATGTAGGTACCAATGAAACCAACTTCTAACCCTTTTACCTAGGTCTATCCCTTTTACCTATAAAACAAACATTGTTTGTATTTTTAAAATTTGTCATCAATGTAGCATGTTACTCTTGAATAAATTAATCAGCTATCACTCCACATAAGCAAGTGGTAGGATTGTAGCAATCTTAGAAAATTGGTAGCTAATCATATAACTGGTAACCACCTATTTTCAACTTCCTCTTAGAAAGTCTTTATTTTATTTACTAAACCTTAATATTTTGATATACAACCCCATGTTGAAGCCCCTCTTGGACACACAAAGATTAAAAACTGATGGTATTCAAAAATCAATTAATCAACCGCATGTTGGACAACTGTCCAAAAGAGATTATGGACATGTCCAATATTGATTAAAACGTACACCTTAGGCTAATGACTAACATAAGTTAATTTGTTGTCACCAATTGAAAATATTTATACTTTCCTTTATTGGTATTGGATTAGACTAGATTAGATTAGATTCGTGAATCGGTTAATTAGGGCATTTTAGAAATTTGAAAATGAAAACTGAGAGCAGGTGAGAAATTTCTTAATAAATAGCACAATAAAAAAATAGGTAAAAAAATTCATCATTAATTCACATATTAGTAATAACAAATAATAATATTACATTAATTGAACTCTTAAAATGGTGTGAGTAGTGGAATGAGTAAAAAATTACAATAATTGAATTGCATTAAATTAACCAAACATTTAGCCCTTCTACCCATGGTTAGAGGTAAAGATGGTAAGTGCTTAATATGAGAGTACTACCTAATATGACGTCAATATCAATAAACCAAATACTAATTTTATTTTTAATATTAGTCATCATTAAAAACGCCCTAATACTGATTTTATAGCATCTTCCTCTTGACTATCTTAATCACACATCCGTCTATCTTTTCATTTGATGTTGTAGCTTGTAGGCTTGCAGTGGGAAGAAAAGAGTGTGTCCAACAAAACTAATTAAAAATGCCATTTTATGAATAATACTTAAAGAGGATATATTATTTTGGTCGGTTATTAAACCTCAATTTGTCATATTGTTTCAATTATTTAATGTATATTGTTTAACATTATTAGATAATAAAGAAATAATGAAAATGGGAAAAAAAATTATTATTTCATCTTTAATTTGGTGATTAATCAAAACTCATGATATTGTTCTTATGTTATTGGAAACGTATAAACACTTTTTTTTATGTACAGACCATAATATCAAACAACACCATAATTCATGAGAGGCTAGAGCTAGGGTGATATTGAATTCACTCTTCATGTAGTATTTTAAACTCTTAAACGAGAACGAGCCGGGCTAAGGAGAGCGCGTACTTTAATCACCCCTAGCTAGAAGTATACCAAACATATTATGATTAATAATTGAAATATATTATGAATATTCTACAACTAAATTTGTTTGGAGGCCAGTGATAATAAAAACTTATTCTTCATAAACTACAAAATCAATAATTGAAATAATCTGTTTATTGGGTTGTTTTTATTTCAATGTTCTCATGAATGTTTTAGATTTACAATAATATTTCTTGTGTATTTTGTTGTAAAAAAAACTTTAAGTTTTTTTTGAAGGGATAAAAAAGTATTTTTTGTAAGGAAATTAAAACAAATTTTGAGCACGTCTCCCCATATGTAAAGGGTTTGTTGGGGATGACCAAAAATCCAGATTTCCTTAATACCCAAAAAAACTAAATCCTACTCCCTTCACCTATCAAATCAATATTAATACCCTTTGCCAAAATTTTCTTCTTTTCCAGAGATTTTCCGATTACCAGACGACAATAGGTTTGGCAAACTAATGCTTTTTACAGCGCCATATAAACAGCGCTTTCACTAAAGCGCTATAAAAAAATCCTAACTAACAACGTTTCAAACAAGTGCTACAATTTAAGCGTTGTAGTTAGGTAGTCAAATTCTTTTTATTTAAATAATTAAAACACCAAATATACATATTATAGCGCGTTTTCTAAAGCGTTGTAATCAGGTCATATATTATAGCGTTTCATTAAAACGTTGTAACTATAGCGCTGTAGAAAGATATAAAAAACTCCCACGCTTTCGTCCTCCCGCAGAAGGAGTAGTGACCTAAGCCCCTCCTATTCTTCCTCTACTTCAATCGCTGTTGTGTTGTTCAAATTCTCTGCTTCATCGTGGCTATTGCTGCTATTTCTCTTCAATTTCATCACGTTGTTGTTGTTCTTGCTTCGAGACCTTCGTCAGCTTCGCATCGAGACCTTCATCAATTTCTCTTCTCCTTCAAACCAATGTATTTTTACTTGAATTTTGTAATTTCAATTATAGTATTGTTAATTCAATTACTTCGGGCCTTGAGATTGCCAATTTCATGCTAAGTCTGGTATGAATTTGCTTTCTCTTTTTTGTTTTGAATTTTGCCGCTAATATCGTTCAGAATTGTAAGGGTCACTGATGTATTTAAGATTAAAATAACCAATTTCTTTCAAAGTTTGGTATTGAATTTTGCTTAAAATTTTGTATTGACTGCCATTCATGTGATCAAAATCACCAATTTCGTGTTATACTGGTTGAATGTGGAATTCATATGAAGATATGGGTTTTTGGGTCTTATCTAAAGTAATAAGAACTTGGGTTTTGGGATGATTTAGTATGATTCAAACAAATTGATATACGTCAACAACTAGGCAAACTTGTTCGCTTTGCCATAATTTGTTTCGAAATTTGTTCCCTTTGCTCTGTGGGTCATTCCTCCCTTTTCCATATATCCTCCCTTTCCCATCTATCAATATGATTTGTAACCGAACATTGTAGCGTGAAACATGTACTTTGTACGCAACGGTTAAGGCTTGCATCATGTTATCAAACATATGTTATTGGAGTACGAGTTGTATGTAATGTGTATGATGACCATTGTAGCTTACAAGGTTGATCACGTAGGAGATTTACTCGAATTAGTACCTATCGGTTCCACAACCTTTGTTGTTTTGTATTTAGGTCATATATTGATTTCAGGTCCAAAACCACTAGGTAATGAAATTTGTAATCGTTTTCTTATTAGGATGGAAAGTAGAAGAAGAGAAGGAACACATAAATAATAAGTTAAAATTTAAAAAAAGCCTCACGTATTACCGATTTAATTATTTATAAGTCATTTGACTTGTTGAAAGTTTAAGTAACATCAAAGTTAACTTATTACAAGATTATCTAAAGTTTAACTTATTAAAAGAAGACCGCGAAAAGGTTGACTTATTTTTGAAAAATTTTCCTTCTTATTATGAACTTTGAGTTTTTGCTAGTGTTTCAAATTATACTATTTGCTTGCCTGGTCTCATATTATGGATCATCACCTCACATCCTCACATCTGGGCATAGTGCATTTTGATTTTAATGGAATTAAATTGGATTTCAAATTTCATTTTCTTTGTTTGGTTTATTGCTAGGGAAGTTTGAGTGAGAGGGAAAAACTATAATGGAGGGGGAGGACAGATGGGAAAGGGAGAAAAAGGAAGATGAGGATCCATGGGAAAAAATGAAATGGAGGGGGAGGATAGATAGGAAAGGGAGGAATGACCCATAGAGCTGCATCAATCATATTGATAAAGAGGGAAGAAAAACTTGGTCCTCCCATTCTATGTCCAGAGGAATAATACGAACTTTATTCGTTAGTTAAATTATTTAGTTTATAATTCAGCATTTGTCACATTCTGAGTTTTTCATGACAAGTAATATCAATGATGTAAAGAGACTACTCTATTATGTATCTGTCACTAACAAATTGTTGGATACCTTAGCCTTTAATAGAGTCATCACTATCAAGAGCTTGCATTATGTTGGCTAAGCATTATTGATTCCCCTAACTAATCATAATGTCCCTCTTCGTATGCTAAAAATAACACATGTCTATATTGCATCCTTAATTGTTAGTATAATTTCACTTTTATTTTTATGTATCTGGAAATGGAACGAACATGGATGCATGCTAGATGTAATAGTGACGAGTATGAAAAAGGGGTTACGGAGTTCATTGAATTTGCAATCAAACACGCTGAAAATCCAAATTTTATTGTGTGTCCTTGCGTTAACGGCAATAACATGATCCAACGCAGTGTTGAGGATGTAGAAATGCATTTGGTCATTCATGGAATTGTGCAAACATACAAATGTTGGATAAAACATGGAGACCCATTAGGAAATATATCATCTCATGTAGATAATGGAATCACTAATGTGACAAATGAAGATGAGAATGACGGGGAAAAAGAAGATTTTAGTCTCAATTATGACCAACTAGAAGAAATGGCCGAAATGTTTGGGGAAAATATTGACAGAAATTCAGTAGTGACGAGACTATGTGCGATGATGCAAAAAAGCCTTTGTGTCCTAGTTGTTCTAATTTTAGTAGATTATCTGTTGTGCTCAAACTCTATAATTTGAAAGCTAGAGGGGCATGGACTGATCAAAGTTTCACAGCATTACTTGGATTGCTAAAGGAAATGCTTCCATCGGAAAATGTGCTTCCAAATCGCACGTATGAAGCGAAAAATATGTTGACCTATATAGGCATGAGTGTTGAAAAAATACATGCCTGTCCTAATGATTGCATCTTATATCGTAAGGAATATGCATCATTAGATAATTGTCCTAAAATTCAAAACTCCGAGATATGATAAAAAAAAAGGTTCCATCAAAGTTAATGTGGTATTTTACAATGGTACCAAGATTTAGGCGTTTGTTTAGCATTGCTGAGGAATCGAGGAAATTGACTTGGCACAATGATGATAGATAAGAGGATGGTATGCTTAGACACCCGACAGATTCTCCACGGTGGATCCAGATTGATCATGAATTCCAAGAGTTTGGTCGTGAACCTAGAAATCTTTGTCTGGCCCTCGCAGCCGATGGCATGAATCCTTTTGGGAATCAAAGCACTACACATAGAGCATGACCTTTTATTTTAATGATATATAATCTTCCTCCTGAGTTGATTATGAAGCGAAAATATATGATGCTCTCCATATTGATTCCAGGTCCAAAACAACCAGGTAATGATATAGATGTGTATTGGGATCCATTAATTGAAGATTTGAAGATGATGTGGAATTCAGGAATAGAAGTCTATGATGCTCATCGAAATGAGCATTTCAATCTCAAAGCACTACTATTTGGAACGATTAGCGATTTCCCAACATTTGGCAACTTGGCAGGGTATATCGTTAAGGGTTTTGAAGCATGCCTTATATGTGAAAAAACGCATATTGTCTTAACCTCTATAAGGTTATGTACCCGGGAAATAGCAGTTTCTTACCCTCGAATCATCAGTACCGAAGGTGGAGGAAAGCTTTCAATGGTCAACCAGAAGAAGGTAGAGCTTCTGTGCCTCCAACAGGAGAATAAATTCTTGAGAAGATGGAAAATCTGGATCTTAAGCCTGGAAAGTTGAATGCAAATCGAATTCCTAAACGTGGACATAAAAGAGGATCTAAACTGTTTGATCTTCCATATTGGAAGACTTTGTATGTGCGCAAGTTTCTTGATGTGATGCATATAGAGAAAAACTTGTGTGAAAGTATTATTAACAAACTACTGAATGTGCCACGTAAGACTAAAGATGGTAAGAAAGTCATAGATGACTTAGTTAAAATGAACATTAGAGATGAATTGGACCCAATTTAGAAGGGGATCATACTTATCTTCCTCCTGCATGTTATACTCTTTCTAAAAGGGCGAAAACCTCGTTTTGTAAGTGTTTACATGGAGTCAATGTTCCAAAGGGTTATTCATCAAATATAAGGAGACTTGTGTCACTGAAAGACCGTAAGTAAATTGGGTTGAAATCTCATGATTACCATATTCTCATGGAACATCTTTTGCCGGTGGCTATTCGCTCCATTTTGCTAAAACGTGTTCGAAATGCTATCTCTAAATTATTCCTTTTCTTCTGTGAGATTTGCAAGAAAGAGATTGACCTTTTGAAGTTAGATACTTTGCAGGCTAACCTTGTTGTCACATTGTGCCAGCTAGAGATGTTTTTTCCGCCTTCATTTTTCGACATTATGATTCATTTGACCGTGCACCTAGTTAGGGAAATTCGATTATGTGGACCAGCATATCTTAGATACATGTACGCATTGGAGAGATTTATGAAAATATTGAAGGGATATGTGAAGCAATTTATATTATTATCAATACCTTGCTAATGTTGAGGCGATAGGAATCCCAAAACCTAGACAGGAGGAGGAGGTGAAGGCAAGGGGTCTGGTGGCAACAAAGTTGTTTCCATTTCACATGATGAATGGGAGCAAGCACATTTATATGTCTTTCACAATAATGATGAAGTTGATCTGTACGTGGAGGAGCATAAGCAGTACCAAATGCACTTGAATCCGCGCAAGAGTAAGATTTGGAGAACCGAAGAACACAATCGCTCCTTCATTGAGTGGTTCCGTGCACAAATTGCACCTAAAGTATCTCATTCACCACATAAGGTTTCTAAGAGATTAAAATGCCTTTCTCGAGGTCCTGCATTTGAGGTCATGTGATTCTTTGGTTATCAAATTAACGGTTGCACATTTTACACCAAGAGTAGAGATGATGAGACAACCATGCAGAATAATGGAGTTTCTATTTTAGCCCAACCTATGCTTATTTTTGGTGCAAAGGACAAAAATCCCGTGTATGTGAAAGTGACGTACTATGGAGTAATAGAACGCATATGGGAATTGGATTACAAGAAATTTAAGATTCCGATATTCAGTTGTAGGTGGGGAAATAACAATAGTGTTCATGTCAACAACCATGGATTGACCATTGCTGATTTGAATAGATTGAGTTACAAAGAGGAGCCATTTATGTTTTCTGCACAAGCCAAACAAGTATTTTTTGTGAATGACCCTGCTAATCCTAGATTGTCAGTTGTTTTTGTCAAGTAATAAAAAGACATGCACAAGATAACCATGATTTAATTGATATAAATGATATGGAAGATCGATCCATGTCTTTCCATCTCAACCATTTAGCAAAAATTTAGCTGAAGATGAGGTGTACATTCGAGATGATCACGATGAGGGGTTATGGCTTGAAGACAATGAGCCAAGTTCAAGTTCAAGGAAAACTAAGAAAAGAAAAGGGAGAAAGATGCATCAGTAAGGTAAAGATTGCGTCTCATTTCTTTAAGTGCATGTTTTTTTTGAAACATATATACCTTTGTTATTGAATGCGTGAAAGTGGTAACTAACCTGCTTAAGTTTGTATATATATAGCTGATGGTTTTTGGTCATGACTCCTGCACAGAAAACGGAATGGATTCAAACAAATTGTTGTCTGTCATATAAAGTGGTACAAATTCTCTCTTGTTTTATTTTCCTTTGCTCTTTTGATATTATGTAGTGAGGTTTGAGCCAAGTGTGGAGGAGGAGAATGTCATACAATTTATAGTTGCTCTGAATTATTCTCGAGTTATGTGCCATGTATGATATATCATTATATGATAGAATATTTCTGCAAATCTGATGTTAAATTTTTTTTTTACACCATTAGAAGTCTGTGATTACTTCACTCCTGAGTTTGCTAAATTTTCTTATCTTCCGAAGAGTGTTAAGGAACGAGTCCATGTTGCTATATGGAGTGAATTGGCCCATTTGATTATCGTGGAAATACCTGGGTTGTTTTGTATAACTTGATTTCACCATAGAATTTGGAGGAATTGGGGAAACTAGAAACTCAATATATTTTATCCTTTCACTATACGTAATAATGCTGCAACAACAGCGTGAATTTGTGAATAGACTATTTTGAGATTTCTACATATTCATGCTGGAAGTTCTTGAAATAAATGAACCGCTTTGCTTAACCTTCCTTTCGTTTATCCTAAGATGGTTTCATTTTAAAATATGTACAGGCGGCCAAAGAAGCGAGATTTGATAAAGAAGCTGTGATAAAGTTCTTCTCATTTTTCTAGACAGCAGTGTTGCTTACATTTATGTCAACCATTTTTTTCTACAATTGATAAGGCGGAGATATTTTTCAGATGAATTACCGCGAACAAATCCATGGAGTCCTTCACCAGTTCAAAGATCACTTTCACCATATGATGAAATAACAAGTAGTAAAGATCAATTTGGAAACCATTCGAGGTATAGTTTAGTCACCTTGCGTAAGTAATTCTTGTTCCATCCCCATTTTTGAGTGCTTGTGTGGGGTTATGCTAAGATCCTTTGGCATTATAGTTTCTATATCTCTTTGTATACCAGATATCAAGCTGCACAGACTCTCGTCCCTATTTAATGGCACTAAATAAGATTTTAGCTTGCTATATGAATTAAAGTTTACCCCAAACCTGTTCATTTCTGAACAATATGAATATGATATCCCTCTTTCAAATAATCCATTATATATGCCTTTAGTTTTCTTATTTGGGATGTAACGTCCCTTGACCATATGTGTATCTAACCCAACGTATGTTAATTGGCATTCTCATTACTTCATTCTTTGTTTATTAAAGCTCCTAAATGCGTTATAACTTATAAGCCATAATGTTTATGTAAAGTATGGTGAGTACTCTATGGATTAAAAAGCATGTGCCAGGTTGGGCTGCTCTGTATGTTGACAAATTAGCTGTCCATGCTTAGTCAGTTACTGTATTGTTGTTTCCTAATTGTTGCTTGGAGCTATGAGCATATATTTTAAACTTTAGATTGCATTGTTTTGTCATTGCAATTAGGCTATACTTAATTCATAATTTAAGTCCTAAATAATCAAGTATGAAGTAGATTATCATCACCTAAAACCTTCACATTCTACTTCAAGATGTTTGCAAAAAAATTCTCTAGTTACTTTCTCATAACTTCATTGCTATCTGATTATATTTGGAATGCCATTGTCTTGATGGTATGATTTTTTGAGGTGAAATGATTTTTTTGAGCTTAATGTAATCAGAAAATTAGATAAACGCATGGTAGATCGCTATAGTCCTTACTATCAGTTTCCGTAACAGAGCCTGGGTATGCGTTAATTTTCCTTCTCATGCGATCTAAATCTTCAACTATCTAAGAATAAAAGCATCTTCTGATGCTTCTTCAGCTGTCTCATTATACGAGATTATGAGTTCTAACATCTCCTTACTCGAAACAATATCTTTACTTTAATCAGCCTTCCCCTTTTGTACTTTTAATAACACATGATTTTGTCATGAGACAAACTGTTCAGGTTCTATAAATCGCAAAACGAAATAGAGACAACTAAATTAAATATGGCAGAGCTAGAGTACAAAGTCAATTGCAAGTAATCTAACCTCGTAGCATTTAAGCACTGCTTACATATCATTTTAAGAAGTGTACACTAACCAACTGGAATCTTAGTTGAATGAGGAAAAGGACCAAACGTAATACCAACTCACGAAGGCAAAAGGCATTTCAGCCAAAGACCCTACTTAGCATGCACTTATTGTTTCCAAGAATTAGATATGTATATTTTTCTATATTGCAATGTGTTTTGTGCACTGAAACTTTTTTGTTCTTTTTTGTTCAATAGGAGGTTATGGCTAATTCATTTGAGGATGGTGAATGTAATGGTGATGAGAAATGCAGAAGTCAAAGTTGTGTCCCTACATATAAAGGGAAAGAAGATAAAGGTCGAGGTGCAACTAGGATGTCTACGGTGGCTCAAGCTAGGAACAAGGGCAAACAATTTAATGTTCACTTTAATTACAAAGGTCAACCAATCGGGGAGTATAGTGAACAGATGATGAGTTATTAGGGCATGAGTGTTTGAAAGTGTATCCCAATCATCTTTCCTAAATGGCATAAAGTTCCTAAAAATATGAAGGATGCCATTTTTGAGGACCTCGTGGTAATTTTAGTTACTTTATGCTTTTATATTTTTTTTCCCTACTTATAATCCTTTGGATTTTATGATTCGCAACCTGCTATTGTTTTGTTGTAGATAACATATAAAGTTAGCACAAAAGAAAAGGAATGGTTTCTTGGTAAAGCTAGGGAAAGTTGGAGAAACTTCAAAAGTGAGTTAACCAGAAAATGGTTGTTTGATGAGAAAGGGCAATTGCGTGAAACTCCACCGAGTAAATATAATTTCATAAAGACTACTCATTGGTTACAATTCTGAGGTGGCGGATAACTAAAAAGTTTCAGGTTTCGATCTTTTTCCTAACGTCATTCTATTGTGTAGAATATCAAGTTTAATAATATCATCTCTGTATCAGGAGGAGAGTAATGTACAACGAGAACATGCATTAAAGAATGATTATCCTCAAAAAAAGAGTCAAACAGGGTGTGCAAGATTGGAGCAAGATTTGCTATGAGTTAAGTTATGATTATAATCAATTCTAAAGGTTCCTTATGATATGTAGAAGCAAAATTTCATACTGAACTTTATTTTTCTGGTTTTATCCCACACTTACAGATTAAAAGGAAAAAGTCAAATGGTGAAATTGTGACTTCAATTAATCGTGCTAAATTATGGAAGGAGATGAGATCGGACGAGGATGGAAATGTGGATGAATATGCAAAGGCCATTATTGATCAAATTGTATGTGATTCTTTAACTTAAAGCTTGGTATACTGATATAATGGTACATGTTTCTTAAAAAAAAGGAAAACTTAATGTACCGAGTTCAAGAAGGAGAGTTTGAAGAGGTTGGGCAGGAAAACATATTGCAAAGGGCCTTGAACAAAAAAAAAGCAAAGTGGAGAAGTTCGCGCTGCTGGATATGGAGTGTCTCAATCAAAATATTTCGGATCATTCCCCTCAAGGAAAGAGTATGCAGATGAAATGGCTGTAATGTATGCAAGAATGGAAAAGTTGGAAATTTAAGTTAAGGTTCTTAAATGTAAAAGATGCGAGGAGGAGGCGAGAGCTAGTGAAGGGGATGGTTTTGAAGGGTTATATGATCCTGATGATAACAATGGTGCAAAAAGTAGTGGAATGAAGATTTTTCCTAAGGTAAAATGAAACTATTCTATGGTCTTCCTGTCTTACTTGTTGTTGTATTGCTGCTACCCTTGTGCTTGTGCTTCTGTTGGTTGCTTATTCAATTACCATGCCTTTTAATTGAATTATATCATAAGGAGAGATTTATAGCTATATAAATTAAATTTGAACAAGCCATCCAAAATCAGGTGCCAGGGTCAAGTAACAGTAGCAGGAACAAGTTTGAATCTTATCGGCTAAAATGGGAATGCAACTTATATAGACAAACTAAAACAATATTAAGAGAGTGTATTATACAGAGGTTGTAAATATGCTTCAGAAAATCACTGACTGCAGGAATCAATATAATCAACACCACTCATAATACGCAAAGAGGTATTATACAGAGAGTGTATTATACAGAGGTGCCACGTTTTCTGTTTCTTATTTTTTTTCCCTTTTTGTTTTTGGTCTTTGGGGGAAGATGGACAAATACTTTTGAAGCACACTTTGTTTTTGGCCAGCACCTAAAGCTATTCTTTAGCTCATTTTATTTTACTTCTGGTTGTAAGCTCATCGACTTGTGAATAAAAGCAATCTGATCTCATTATGGGTTCTCATTTTGTCCTTGAATAAGAAAGCAAGACATTCTTGTAGTTCTATCTGAGCTGTTTGCCTCTCTCTTGTGGATATGTCCATCTAGCTTTTGTGATAGTTGAGAAGAGTAATCTTTTTCCTAGTAACATGATAGACTTGTTGCGAATGTGGTGGACGTTAATCGTTATGTTCTGTTTGTTGTCATATGGTTCCAATGTTCAATTAGCTAGGAAAGGATGTTTGTTTGTTTTTATCAGAGAACCCTACTTTATAATGTACCATGGATGGCTTTTTTTAGGGTGTTCCTCCATGTCAATTGGCTTTGTCAAATCTTTATTATCGAATGGTAGATAATTGAAAGGTGTATAACACTATTGACGTGGCGCAGACACTGGCATTGCCATCAAACTTTATGAGGGTTGCCGTTGAGTATGCAATCGGAAAAAAAAAACACCATTATTGCCAGTTCCAAATGAAGATGCTGAAGCGTTCACCAAACAAGGTGCAATTGGGACCATAGTCTTATGGCTTATAGATCTGATTATCATAGATGGACCGGTATGGAGTTAGTGTTAAATTCTTAATTTTGATCTTCAATTAAATACGAAACTTCACACATTGTCTTTTTCTTAGTGTAATCCTCTTTTTTATATATTGTTGTTGTTGACAGGATAAAAATATGTCAAAGGCCAATGATAAAGAAGTCAATGATTGTCAATTACAATCCCCATCCAAAAGGAACGATATAATATTTTATATACGGGATCTCATACTCCTTACAAGAGCAGGTTCAAAGAAGTTTCCCGCTCCCAAAAAACAACCAGAAAAAATGACTCTTCCCATGCATCATCAAAAATACAACCAAGGAAATTGGATTTCAGCCATTTTAATGTTCAAAAATATATCCCTTCCACCTGATCTAAGTACAACATTTAATGTTCAATGAGCAACAACTTGATATTCCTATTGACATAGGGATCCTTCATCTGTACAAAAATATATCCATTGGCAAGGAGAAGATATTCCAATTTCTAGCTCCAGAAGAAATAGGTCTCTGCCATATTGTGATTTATATGTCGTAAGTTGTATAATGGTTTATTTGTGTGTATATCTTATTATGATTGTTTTCACTGTGAGATTTTTATTTAAAATTATTTATACTCTACCAGGTTGTTGTATCGTCGTTGTCAGATGCTTGGGATAGTGAATATATTTGGATTTCTATGTCCAACGACGATATCTCTTGTATCGCAATTCAAAAAGGGGGAGATGAAGAAAACCATGGAGAATAGATTGAATCGCTCTCATTACATATGTGGTGTATTCAATAAATCTGCAACTAAAGGGCGAGTTTACTATGCAGGGTAAATATTCTAAAAGCTAAAATTGGTACTTGTATCATTTTTTATTAGATAATGTTTGAGATTTTTGCTCTTAATGATGTAGGTATCACTGGATGTTGTGTGTAATTGACCCATATAATAATGTAGTTTACTTTATGGATCCTTTGCTCAACGGACAAACAACCACGATATTGAAGTTGATAAATATTTGCTTGAAATTGTTGAGACGTGAGTAATTTACCTACATATCATTTAACAATAAATGTATCTAGTTTATATTCTAGTAATCGTTTAATAGAGTATAATGTTTTTCCCGTTATATTATTTTTGAAGAGCAATTTCTATTATTTCAAAGTGAAAACGAAATGCAAAAGAAGATTAAGATGAAAACCAAGTGGTTGCAAATACAGGTAAATATTTTCCCTTTGTTTATGGGTTTCTAGAGTTTAAGAAATTTGTAAGTTGATTAATTTTGATGGACTGTTATGCAGTGTCCTCGTCAACGAAATAATATTGATTGTGGTTATTTTGTGATGAGATTTATGAAAGCGATCATCGAGCACAAACAGACTCAAATCCCTGAAGACGTATGTAGTATATTTTTATTTCAATTATTACTCTCTTATCTTTATTATCTCCCATTATCTTGTCACTAAGAAAGATTTTTGTCTTCAAATATGCGATCCTTTTTCAATTGCAATGTTTCAAGCTATGATCAAGGACAGAGTGATGAAGTAAGAGCTGAATTGGCACGCCAAAATTTTCTACTCAGCTGATTGCCATTAATTTAGCTATAGAACATTTTTTGTTTAGTATAACATTGTTTGTCATTATTGAGTTGATTATATAAACTTCAAATTATTATGAATGAAATTTCATTTTTTGAAATTATTAGTGCAATCAATTTATTATATTAATGTATATGAAAGTCGATTTTTTATGAATTCAACATCTATAAGTAAATTTATCATGCTTCATCCAAGCGCTATAGAAAAATTCAAAAACATCCGCCAAATAGCAGCAATAGTGGGGGCCTCACTTTTTGAATATTTTTACAGCGCTTTTAGGTAAGCGCTCTGGAATAAGGTGTTAAACTACAACGCTTTGAATAGCGTTGTAGTTGTTTTTATAGAGCCCCTATTCTACACAGGGTAAACAAACGCTGTAATTAAGCGTTCTTGGCGTAGTGGGCTAAAGATATTATACAAAACACTAATATATTATTTTAATTTTCTCATCATTATACAAACACATGAACACAAACTTAAAAATAATTGCAAAATAAAAATAGAGTATTATGATAATGGAATTAAAATCTATAAGTATGGCTTATATTTGTTCGAATGTTATCGTTTGGATAAGACAATATACGTAATGTCCAGCATGAATATTGTAAGAGCAAACTTTTCTCGCATTCTATTTGACAACCCCCCTATAACGACACGGTTTATTTTGACTTTAGATAATTTGGCATTACACTTATATGGACTATCCGTAATAATTAGATAATCCTAATTGCTACCAATTTGTCGTCGGTACAAGGTTCTTTACCAAATTGTCGTTGAGGGTCAATTGTGTTGAAGATAAGTTTGGGTACTTGGCCTTTCAAAAGTTGCAACATAATAATTGCTTTTTATAAAAGATGTGTCCAAAGTTGGGAAATGTCCAAAGTATATTAAGTACATATCCAATAAATATTTAAATGTATACAATAAGGACCCAAATAAGTTATGCCGCTGTCAAAAAATGCAAATTTTTATCCTTTGATTTATTAGTAGTGGATCAAGATAGATTTAGATTAGATTAGATTCGATTGGTGAATAGGTTATTCGGAGAAGTTTATAAAACTGGAGATGAAAAGTGTATATACTCATACGCATTGGCAGGCCAAACCAAGCATCGACCGAGTGATAGACGTGCAATCTTTTTAATTGTATGGTTAAGAAACTATCTATCTTTTTCTCTTTTTACAAACAAAAAAAAGCCCTTAATGACATAAGTATTAAGACGCGAATTGTATATCAGTTCAATTTTAAGAGTTTATTGCTTATGTGAAGAGAATAAGTCACTATTTGGGTTATGTAGGTAACAATGAAACCAACTTCTAACCCTTTTACCTAGGTATGAAAGTAATGATGTCAAATGCCCTTTTACCTAGGTCTAGCCCTTTTACCTATAAAGCAAAACTTGATTTTATTTTTAAAATTTATCATCCTTATAACATCTTACTCTTGACTAACTTAATCAACTATCACTGGTAGCGATCTAAGAAAATTAGAAGTAAATCATATAACTGGTAACCGCCTATTTTCAACTTCCTCTTGGAAAGTCTTTATTTTAATTACGAGTCCTTAATATTTTGATATACAACTCCATTTTGAAGCTCCTCTTGGGCACACAAATATTGAAAACTGACGGTATTCCATAATCGATTAATCAACCCCGTGTTGGGCAACTTTCCAGAAGAGATTATGTTCATGCCCAATATTGATTAAAACGTACACCTTATGCTAATGGTTAATATAAGTTATTTTTTCGTCACCAATAGAAAATTTTTATACTTTCCTTTATTGTTTTTGTATTAGACTTTTAGATTCATGTATTGGTTAATTAGGGTAGTTTACAAATTTGGAAACAAAAACGGAAATCAGGGAATTTTTTTTTAAAACATAGCCAATAAACAAATAGGTAAAATATTTTGTTATTAATTCACAAATTGGTAATAGCAAATAACAATATTACATTAATTGAACTATTAAAAAGGGGTGAGTAGTGGATTGACTAAAAAAATTACAATAATTGAATTGCATTAAATTAACCAAACATTTAGCCCTTCTACCCATGTGTACAGGTAATGATGGTAAGTGCCTAATATGAGAGTACTCTCTAATTTGACGTCTATACCAATAAACCAAATATTGATTTTTTTGGTAATATTAGTTATCATTAAAAATGCCCCAATACTGATTTTATAACATCTTCCTCTTGACTATCTTAATCAGACATCAGCTTATGTTTTCATTTGCAGTTGTAGCTTGTAGGCTTGTATTGGGAATAAAAATGGAGAGCACGCGAGAATTTTTTTAAAAAATAGCACAATAGATAAATAGGTAATAAAAGTTTGTTATTAATTGCATTAAATTATCTAAACATTTAGCCCATCTACCAATGTGTAGAGGTTAAGATGGTAAGTGCCTAATATGAGAGTACTCCCTAATATGACGTCTATACCAATAAACCTAATATTGATTTTATTGGTAATATCAATCATCATTAAAATGACCCTAATAGTGATTTTATAGCATCTTCCTCTTGATTATCTTAATCAGACATCAGCCTATCTTTTAATTTGCAGTTGTAGCTTTTAGGCTTATATTGGGAATAAAAGAGTGTGTCCAACAAAACTAATTAAAAATGCCATTCAATGAGCAGCACATAAAGAGGACATATTATTTTGCGAGGATTTAGAGGAGGTTGTGCAACGAGTGTCTATTAGTGAAAAATTGATCATTGGTGGGGATCTTAACGGACATGTGGGCACTAGTCGAGTTGCCTTTGAGAGAATTCATGGAGGTTTTGGGTACGGGGAGAGAATTGAAGATAAAAGTGGTATCTTGGATTTCGCATTAGCATATGGTCTTAGTATTATCAACACTTGGTTTGATAAAAAAGAATCTCACCTTGTGACGTATAGGAGTGTAAGTAACGCGAGTCAGATTGACCTCTTTTTAGTAAGGAATGCTTGGCGGAAGAGTTATACAAACTGCAAGGTGATACCGAGTGAGAGCGCAACCACCCAACATAGACTAGTCGTGCTTGATTTCCGGGGTAGGGAGTCTTTAAGAAAGAGAAGACCCAATGTGGAGCCGTGAATTAAGTGGTGGAAGCTCCAAGGGGAGCACAAAGAGAACTTCTTAGCTAAGATGGCTAGTAAAGATATTTGGTCTTGTAACACTGAAATGGATGTAGATTCGACATGGACAAAGTTAGAACTTAGTATAAAGGAAGTGGCGAATGAGGTCCTTGGAGAATCTAAAGGAACAGTACCATCGAGTAAGGACACATCTTGGTGGAACAAGGAGGTGAAACAAGCGATAAGAAACAAACGAGAAGGTTATAAACTTTTGGGAAAAGATAAAAGAGATGTGAACTATGAGAAGTACAAAGAGGCTCGAAAAGAAGCCAAGAAGGCAGGTTCGGAAACTAAAGCAAAGGTAAACCATAGGTAAACAAGAGCTTTATACAAGATTGGATATGAAAGAAGGGGGAAAAGACATTTATAGAATTGCGCGTATGAGGGACATGAAGACAAGAGACATAAGAAAGGTAAAATACGTGAAGAGTATGGACCAAAGAGTGCTTGTGGAGGATGAGGAGATAAAGGATAGATGGAGGTCGTACTTTGATACCTTATTCAATGTGATAAAGCACAAGACATCAGGGATGTACCCATCTCGCCAAGTATGTTAAATCGAGAGTTTATGAGCAGGATTCAAAAGGGAGAATCCGTTGCAGCATTAAAAAAGATGGGATTAAAGAAAGCTACGGGGCCAGATGGCATACCTATCGATGTTTGGAGGTGTTTAGGGGGAGAGGAATCGAATGGTTGACAACATTTATCAACATGATTTGGAGACACAACAAAATGCCATTAGAGTGGAGGAAGAATACTTTAATTCCTTTGTATAAGAACAAAGGCAATGTACAACATTATACCAACTACCGAGAAATCAAACTAATGAGTTATACGATGAAACTCTGGGAACAATGATTGAGAAAAGACTTAGGAAACATGTGAAGATATCGGAGAACCAATTTGGATTTATGTCAGGAAGATCGACTATAGAGGCCATTCACCTCATGAGACAGATAATGGAACATTACCGTGATAGGAAGAAGGATCTACATATGGTTTTCATTGTTTTGGAGAAGGCATATGATAAAGTACCAAGAGAAATACTTTGGTGGCCGTTGGCAAAGAAAGGTGTTTCTCAAAAATATCTAGATATCATCAAGGATATGTATGAGGGGGCAACTACGAGTGTGCGAACTATGGTGTGGAGGACAGAAGAGTTCCCTATTACCATCGGAGTGCATCAAGGTTCTGCACTTAGCCCCTTTATTTTTTCTCTAGTCATGAACGAACTAACGAGGTCAATTCAAGATAAAATACCGTGGTGTATGATATTTGCGTATGATATTTGCGTATGATATTGTGCTGATTTATGAGACCAAGAAAGATGTGGAGAGTACGTTGGAATTGTGGAGGCATACATTAGAAGCCCATGGTTTTAGATTGAGTAGAAGTAAGACGGAGTATATGGATTGCAAGTTCAATGGGGTTACAAGCAGCGAGGTAGGGGTGGTCACTTCGGATAGCAAAGTGGTACAAGGATCGAACATCTTCTGTTACCTTGGATCCATTCTCCAAAAGGATGGAAAACTAGATGGAGACGTGGCTCATAGAATTAACGCGGGTTGGTTAAAGTGGAAAAGGGCCACTGGGTTCCTTTGTGATTCCGGGATTCCCCAAAGATTGAAGGGAAAGTTCTACCGTACGACAATTAAGCCTGCTTTGTTATATGGCACCGAATGTTGGGCGGTGAAACAATGCGACGTTCATAAGATGAACGTGGTGGAGATGCGTATATTGCGGTGGACGTGTGGCCACACAAGGAAGGACCGATTAAGAAATGAAGTGATTTGGAAAAACTTGGAGTTGCATCCATTGAAGAAAAGATGAGGGATAATCGGTTAAGATAGTTTGGTCATGTGAAAAGGAGATCAAGTGATGAACCGCTAAGAAGAATTGAAGAGTGGAGGAGTAATCAAATTGTAAGAGGTAGGGGAAGACCTAAGATGACTTGGATGAAGGTAATTGAAAGCGATATGAGGATACTTGGGATTGAGGAGAACATGTCGTTGGATATAAGAGGGTGGAGGGGCAGTATCAATCTGGAGGAAGGGTGTGATTATTGCATTTATTTGTTTTTCTCAATTGTGTTGGTATAAAAACCTTTTGTTGAAAACCACTTTTATTACTTTTTGGTGTAAACCTTGTTTTCAAAAACTTATTAAAAAATTCTTAAAACTAAAACCCTTTTAAAAAAATTTATCACTCTTGTCGATGTCATCTCCTTTGGCAACGATTTCAGTTGATGAATCGTGTTAGTCGACCCCAAATCACTTTGGGAATAAGGTTTAGTTGTTGTTGTTGTTATATTAAACCTCGATTTGTCATATTGTTCAATTAGTTAATGTATATTGTTTAACATTATAAGATAATTAAGAAATAATAAAATTGGAAAAAAATAGTTATTCGTTCATCTTATATTTAGTGATTAATCTAATTAGATTGTTCTTATGTTTTTGAAAACGTATAAACACTTTTCTTGTACTGACCATAATATCAAACAACCCCATTGTTCATGAGAGGCTAGAGCTAAGGTGATATTGAATTCGCTCTTCTTTAAACGAGAATGAGCTGAGCTAAGTAGAGCGCGTTTGTTACTCCTCCTAGCTAAAAGTATACCAAATAGATTATGAATATTATACAACCAAAATTGTTGGGAGGCCTGTGACAATAAAAACAAATTATTCATAAACTATAAAATCAATAATTGAAATAATCATTTATTGGGTTGTTTTTATTTTAATATTCTCATGAATGTTTTAGATTTACAATACTACTTCTTGTGTATTTTGTTGTCAATAAAAACTAAAAGTTTTATTTTGAAGGGACGGAAACGTATTTTTTGTAAGGAAATTAACACATATATTTAGCACGTCTCCCCATGTGTAAAATTTATGATGGGGATGACCAAAATCCCAAATTTCCTAATACAAAAAAACCTAAATCCTACTCCCTTCACCTATCAAATCAACATTAATACCCTTTGCAAAAGTTTTGTTCTTTTGCCAGAGATTTTCAGATTACCAAACGCGAATAGGTATTGCTATAGATATTATACAAAACACTAAAAAAAAAATTTAAATTTTGTCATCATTATAAAAACAGGTGAACACAAACTTCAAAATGAATGCAAAATAAATATAGAGTATTATTATAATGTAATTAAAATCTACAGGTATGGCTTATATTTGTTCGAATGTTATTGTTTGGAGAAGACAATATACGTAATGTCCATCATGAATATTGTAAGAGCAAAGTTTTCTCTCATTCTGTTTGACAACCCCCTTATAACGACACGATTTATTTTGACTTTAGATAATTGGGCATTACACTTATATGGACTATCCGTAATAATTAGATATTCGTAACTGCTACCAGTTTGTCGTCGGACCAAGTTTCTTAACCAAATTGTCGATGATGGTCAATTGTGTTGCAGATAAGTTTGGTCAATTGGCCTTTCAAAAGTTGCAACATAACAATTGCTTTTTATAAAAGAAGTGTTCAAATTTGGAAATGTCCATAGTATTAAGAACATTTCCGATACATATTAAAATGTATACAATAATATAATGACAAAAAAAAGTTCTGCAGCTGCCAAAAAATGCAAATTTTTATACTTTGATTTATTAGTAGTGCATCGAGTTAGATTTAGATTGGATTAGATTCGATTAGTGAATCGGTTCATTGGGGAAGTTTATAAAATTGGAGATGAAAAGTGTATATCATCATACGCATTGGCAGACCAAACCAAGTATCGATCACGTGATAGACAAGCAATCTTTTTACTTGGTTGGTTAAGCAACTATCTATCTTTTTCTCTTTTAACAAACAAAAAAAAGCCCTTAATCACATAGGTATTAAGAAGTGAATTGTATAGAAGTTCAATTTTACGAGTTTTTGCTTATGTGAAGAGAATAAGTCACTATTTGGGTTAAGTAGGTACCAATGAAACAAACTTCTAACCCCTTTACCTAGGTATGGAAGTAATGATGGCAAGTGCCCTTTTACATAGGTCTAGCCCTTTTAACTATAAAGCAAACTCTGATTTTATTTTTAAAATTTGTCATCATTATAACATCTTACTCTTGACTAACTTAATCAGCTATAACTTCACATAAGAAAGGGGTAGGATGGTAGCAATATAAGAAAATTAGAAGTTAATCTTATAACTGGTAACCGCCTATTTTCAACTTCCTCTTAGAAAGTCTTTTTTTTTAAATTATGAGTCCTTAATATTTTGATATAAAATTCCCTTTTGAAGCGCCTATTGGACACACAAAGATTAAAAACTAACGGTATTCCAAAAAAAAATTAATCAACCCCATGTTGGGCAACTGTCCAGAAGAGATTATGTACATGTCCAATATTGATTAAAACGTACACCTTAGGCTAATTGCAAATTTTTATATACTCTCCTTTATTGTTTTTGGATTAGACTATATTACATTAGATTCATGAATCGGTTAATTAGCGAAGTTTACAAATTTGGAAATAAATAAACGGAGAGCAGGCGAGAAATTTTATAAAACATAACACAACAAACAAATAGGTAAAAAAGTTTGTTATTAATTGACAAATTGGTTATAACAAATAACCATATTACATTAATTGAAATCTTAAAAAGGGGGTGAGTAGTGGAAGGACTAAAAAATTACAATAGTTAAATTGCATTAAATTAAACATTTAGCCCTTGTACCAATGTGTAGAGGTAAAGATGGTAAGTGCCTTATATGAGAGTACTCCCTAATTTGACGTCTATACCAATAAACTAAATACTGATTTTATTGGTAATATCAGTCATCATTAAAAATACCTTAATATTGATTTTATAACATCTTCCTCTTGACTATCTTACTAAGACATCAACCTATCTTATCAGTTGCAGTTGTAGCTTGTAGGGTTGCATTGGAAATAAAAGACTGTGTCCAACAAAACTAATGAAAAATACCATTCTATGAATATTACTTAAAGAGGATATATTATTTTGGTCGGTTATTAAACCTCAATTTGTCATATTATTTTAATTAGTTAATATATATTGTTTAAAGTTATTAGATAATTAATAAATAATAAAATTGGACAAAAAATAATTATTGGTTCATCTTATATTTGGTGATTCATCAAAATCTAATTTGATTGTTCTGATGTTTTTGAAAACGTATAAAACTTTTCATGTACTGAACATAATATCAAACAACCCCATAGTTCATGAGAGACTAGAGCAAGGGGTGATATTGAATTCTCTCTTCAAGTAGTATTTTAAACTTTTAAAATAGAACGAGTCGAGCTAAGTAGAACGCGTTCGTTAATCACCCCTAGCTAGAAGTATACCAAATAGATTATGATCAATAATTGAAACAGATTATGAATATTATACAACCAAAATTGTTGGGAGGCATGTGGCAATAAAAACATATTCTTAATAAACTATAAAATCCATAATTGAAATAATCATTTTATTGGGTAGTTTTTATTTTAATTATCTCATGAATGTTTTAGAATTACAATAATACTTCTTGTGTATTTTGCTGTCAATAAAAACTTAAAGTTTTTTTGAAGGGATGATAACGTATTTTTTGTAAGGTAATTAACACACATTTTGAGCACGTCTCCCCATGTATAAAAGTTATGATGGGGATAACAAAAAATCCAGATTTCCCTAATGCTACTCTCTTCACCTATCAAATCAACATTAATACCCTTTACCGAAGTTTTGTTCTTTGCCATAGATTTCCCGATTACCAAACGAGAATAGGTATGGATATAGATATTATACAAAACACTAATATATTATTTTTAATTTTGTCATCATTATCAAAACACGTGAACACAAACTTAAAAATGAATGCAAAATAAATATAGAGTATTATGATAATGGAATTACAATCTATAGGTTTGGCTTATATTTGTTCGAATGTTATTGTTTCGATAAGACAATATACGTAATGTCCATCTTGAATATTGTAAGAGAAAAGTTTTCTCTCATTCTATTTGACAACCCCCTTATAACGACCCGATTTATTTTGACTTTAGATAATTTTGCATTACACTTATATGGACTATCCGTAATAATTAGATAATCCTAATTGCTACCAAAATGTCGTCGCTACAAGGTTCTTTACCAAATTTTCGTTGAGGGTCAATTGTGTTGAAGATAAGTCTGGTCAATTGGGCTTTCAAAAGTTGCAACATAACTATTGCTTTTGTATAAAAGATGTGTTCAAAGTTGGGAAATGTCCAATGTATATTAATTACATATCCAATTCGTATTAAAATGTATACAATAATCTAAGGACCAAAATAAGTTATGCAGCTGTTCAAAAATGCGAATTTTTATGCTTTGATTTATTAGTAGTGCATCAAGTTCGATTTAGATTAGATTAGATTGGTGAATCGATTAATTAGGGCATTTTATAAAATAGGAGATGAAAAGTGTATCTCCTCGTACGTATTGGCAGGCCAAACCAAGCATTGACCGAGTGATAGACGTGCAATCTTTTTAATTGTATAGTTAATCGAGTATCTATGTTTTTCTCTTTTTACGATAAAAAAGAGCCCTTAATCACATAGTATAAGACGTAAATTGTATAGGTGTTCAATTTTAAGACTTTATTGCTTATGTGAAGAGAAAGTCACTATATGGGTTAAGTAGGTACCAATGAAACTAACTTCTAACCATTTTACTTAGGTATGAAGCTAATGATGGGAAGTGCCCTTTTACCTATGTCTAGCCCTTTTATCTATAAAGCAAACCCATATTTTATTTTTAAAATATGTCATCATTATAGCATCTTACTTTTGACTAATTTCATCAGCTATCACTTCACATAAGCAAATAGCAAGATTGTAGCAATCTAAGAAAATTGGACGTTAATCATATAGCTGGTAACCGCCTATTTTCAACTTACTCTTGGAAAGTCTTTATTTTTATTACGAGACCTTAATATTTTGATATACAACTCCATTTTGAAGCGTCTCTTAGACAAACAAAGATTAAAAACTGACGGTATTCCAAAATCAATTAATCAACCCCATATTGGGCAACTGTCCGAAAGAGATTATGGACATGTCCAATATTGATTAAAATGTACACCTTAGGCTAATGAATAAAATAAGTTATTTTATCGTCAACAATTGAAAATTTTGATACTTTCCTTCATTGGTAGTGTATTAGACTAGATTAGATTCATGAATCGGTTAATTAGGGCAGTTTACAAATTTGGAAATAAAACCAAGAGGAGCGATAAATTTTTTAAAAAATAGCACAATAAACAAATAGGTAAAAACGTTTGTCATTATATCACAAATTGGTAATAAAAATAACAATATTATATTAATTACACTATAATAGCCCTAAGAAAACCTGAACCATAAAGCCTGATTATGTGTTAAAGCATGAAATTATACTACCTCCGTCCCATATTAGTTGCAACAGTTTGACAGGCACATTTGCCAATACACAACTTTGACCATTAATATATTCAACTAAAAATTAGTAAAAATATATGAAAAATTGATATGTCAACTTTACAAAACGAGAGAAATCTAAGAACATCTAATCTACTAACATTTGGTTTCATATGTTAGATAATAATCATGGTCAAAGAAAGACATATGAATAGTGTAAAAGTCAAACTGTTGCAACTAATATAGGTTAGAGGGAGTAATAAAGTAACTAAAGAGTAGCCTAACTAAGTATTTATTATTATACTGTGTTTAATTAGCTAACTTATATGTTCTAAATGAGTTATATGATTCATTAATATAGGATTATAGGATTCTAGATAGAACATAGTTACTAGGAACTGTCAGTTATACTAAGTTTCATTGGGGTTTTAGTGTTTAAAGTAGATTAAAATACTCTCCAACACCCTGCGAGGACAAATATGGGTAACATCTACCATTCTTATTGGCTAAAAAGGTTTTGGAAACCAATAAATAAGTTAGAAGGTCCTTAAGAGCCTTATACATGAAGATTGTGAAAATCGTATATAGATCGTTTTATCGGGTAGCAATGAACTTCTAGTTAAAGAGCGTTTTGGGGTTGAATCCGAGCTCAGAACCTAACCAAACTTGATATATGACATGCTGATGATGTCTTAAGATCAGAATGGTCATTTATGCCAAGGAATTACGTGACTCACTAAGGTTAATTGGTCACTTAATAAAAACTGGTCAGCTGAAATTACAGCTCAAACCTATGCTCAAAGAAAGCTGTTTAGCAGCTACTTGGGTATTAATCTCTTAAAACCCTTTGTATGCATGAAATCCAACACCTCAAGCTACCACCACAAGTAAGAACCTCCCTGAAATACCCAGAAACCGACCTTGCCCAGAACCCTTTTCCCTCCCCTCTGGGTAGCGCCAAAACAGGCTATATATACCTGTTATGGGTTTTGCCTCTTTTCTCTTCTTTCTTCCTCTTGGACGGACACTTTTATTTACATAAAAAACTTATGGACATACATACCAAGTAGTTTAACCTTTGGTTTCAATCATAAGACCTTAAAATCATATAGAAAACCTTGCTCAAAGATCACATAAGTTGTTGTAAGTTCAACAATTTACAATTCTTGTGTTTAAGCTTAGCTTTTCATATCTAAAAGCTTGTTTAAATTAATTATTAGCATTTTACATATTCAGGGAAGCTGTAGGAGTAGTTAAACAGTTGGATTAATAAGTTTAGTTGAGTTAAGCCTCTTGAGTGAAGGTACACACACTTAGTTTGGTTTTAATCTAGAAATTCCATATTTATAGTTAGGTATTGTTTCTTTCTAGTGTAAAGCATGTTTATGAAATAAATTTACTTATGATATGTATCTTATTATGTGTATATTGAGTATATAACATGGATATAGCATGCTAAGGTTCATTAGAGATGTTTTATTTGACCTAAAGAACGCTTATACACCAAGTCATCACGGTTATGCTTCTAAATAGAATATCTTAAGTACATGGACTTATGTAGTGATGGATAATAGGTATTATCTCGATGAAATGTATGTCAATGTTCTATTTAAGTCTCTAAGACATAATTTGTGAAGTTCAATTAAAGTTATTATATCAAAGACTAATTTTAAGTACGGAAACCCTAATTTTCCTAAGAATCAAAGTAAGGGTAATTGGAAAGATTTGATAAGAGTTATGAGTTTTGAGGATTGAAATATAAATCATTAAATATCTTGAAGTAAAAATATGAAAGTGAGGCGTGAACATGCACTCGGGTTAGGGCGGGTATTCCCTAACTGTTTCCCAACCAGGAGGGCGAAATTCTGGCGAGGAAGGACATGTCCGAGTTAAGTCTTGCAAGAAGAACTTAAAAGGTGGGGTGACGACCCTCAACAATTTAGAGACAGCTGATACTGAGTACCCCTCTCCACTCGCGTTCATGCCAAACGATTCGATTTTATGAAATTATAGTAATTAAGTTGAATGTGGCTACTTGTTATTGTAACTACGTGTTATCTGTTAGTTTTTAAAATACGCCTAAACTTGTATTTTCGATTATACAGTGTGTACTCAGCTTTGCTGATTGTGGTACGAGGATATATGATGAAGGGGTTTACTTTTGTAATAGACTTTATGTATTGTAAATTACATAATGACTTATATATATATAATTACTTAGTTAAGAAGGTAATAGACTATGGAACTTTAGTCAGGTTTGGTGTATGTAATTTAAAAGTTACTAGAAGAAAGGATGTAATTAAGTTGTGTTTTGAGGTACTTTGATATTCTCTTTCTTATATATTGAGAATGTCATTGTAATAGTCTAAATCTTATCTTGATGACACTTCCGTTGTGATTAGACTATATGGACTAGGATTAGTACGGGTTTGGGCTGTAACTTGAACACTTTAAAAGGGGTGAGTAGTGGAATGAGGAAAAAATTACTATAATTGAATTGCATTAAATTAACCAAATATTTAGCCCTTATAACCATGTGTAGAGGTAATGATGGTAAGTGCCTAATATGAGAGTACTCCCTAATCTGACGTCTATACCAATAAACCAAAATTTTATTTTATTGGTAATATCAGTCATCATTAAAACGGCCCTAATACTGATTTCATTCGTAATATCAGTCATCATTCAAACGGCCCTAATACTAATTTTATATTATCTTTCTCTTAACTATCTTAACCAAGCATCATCCTATCTTTTAATTTGCAGTTGTAGATTGTAGGCTTGCAATGGGAATAAAAGAGTTTGACCAACAAAACTAATTAAAAATGTCATTCTACGAATAGCACTTAAAGAGGATATATAGTCGGTTATTAAACCTCAGTTTGTCATATTGTTTCAATTACTTAATGTATATTGTTTAACGTTATTAGATAATTAAGAAATAATGAAATTGGAAAAAAAATAATTCATTGTTTATCTTTTTATTTGGTGATCAATCAAAATCTCATTATATTGCTCTTATGTTTTTGGAAACGTAAAAACACTTTTTATGTACTGACCATAATATCAAACAATCCCATAGTTCATGAGAGGCTAGAGCTAGGGGTGATGTTGAATTCGCCCTTTATGTAGTATTTAAACTTTAAAATGAGAACGAACCGAGCTAAAAAGAGCGCGTTCGTTAATCACCCCTAGCTAGGAGTATACCAAACAAATTATGATGAATAATTGAAACAGATTAAGAATATTATACAACAGAAATTGTTGGGAGGCCAGTGACTATGAAAACAGATTCTTCGTCAACTACAAACTCATTAATTGAAATAATCATTTTATTGGATTGTTTTTCTTTTAATGTTCTCATGAATGTTTTAGATTTACAATAATACTTCTTTTGTATTTTGTTTTCAATCAAAAACTTAAAGTTTTATATGAAGAGATGAAAACGTATTATTTATAAGGCAATCAAAACAAATTTTGAACATGTCTCGCCATGTGTAGAAGGTATGATGGGGATGACCAAAAATCCTGATTTCCCTAATACCAAAAAACCGAAATGCTACTCCCTTCACCTATCACATCAACATTAATACCTTTAGCCAAAGTTTTCTTCTGTGACAAAGATTTCCCAATTACCAAACGATAATAGGTATGGCTAAAGATGTTATACAAAACACTAATATGTTATTTTAAATTTTTTCATCATTATAAAATTCTACAGGTGTTATGGTAATGGAATTAAAATCTATAGGTATGACTTATATTTTTTCAAAATGTTATTTTTGGATAAGACAATATACGTAATGTCCAGCATGAATATTGTAATAGCAAAGTTTTCTCTCATTCTATTTGACAACCCCCCATAACGACACGATGTTTTTTACTTTAGATAATTTTGCATTACACTTCTATGGACTATCTGTAATAGTTAGATAATCCTAACTGCTACCAATTTTTCGTGGGACCAAGATTCTTTACCAAAAGGTCGTTGATGGTGAATTGTATTGAAGATAAGATTGGTCAAGTTTCCTTCCAAAGGTTCCAACATAACAATTGTGTTTTTTAAAAGATGTGTTTAAAGTTGGGAAATGTCCAAAGTATATTAAGTATATAAATACATATTAAAATGTATACGATAATCTGAGGACAAAAATAAATGCAAATTTTTATGCTTTGATTTATTAGTAGTGCGCCAGGTTAGATTTAGATTAGATTATATTAGATTCGTTAATCGGTTAATTAGGACAATTGATAAATTTGGAAATGAAAAGTTTATCTCCTCGTAAGCATTGGCAGGCCAAACCGAACATCGTCCGAGTGATAGACGTGCAATCTTTTTAATTGTAAGGTAAAGCAACTATTTGTCTTTTCTCTTTTTACAAACAAAAAAAGCCCTTCATCACATAAGTATTAAGATGTGAATTGTATAGTTGTTCAATTTTAAGAGTGTATTGTTTATGTGAAGAGAATAAGTCACTATAAGGGTTAAGTAGGTACCAATGAAACCAACTACTACCCCTTTTACATAGGTATGAAGGTAATGGTGGCAAGTGCCCTTTTACCTAGGTCTAGCCCTTTTACCTATAAAACAAACACTGATTTTAATTTTAAAATTTGTCATCATTATAGCTTCTTACTCTTGACTAACTTAATCAGCTATCACTTCATATAAGAAAGTGGTAGGATGGTAGCAATATAAGAAAATTAGAAGTTAATCATATAACTGGTAATCGCCTACTTTCAACTTCCTCTTGGAAAATCTTTATTTTAATTATGCGCCCTCAATATTTTGATAGACAACCCAATTTTGAAGCGCCTCTTGGACATAAAAAGATAAAAAACTGACGGTATTCCAAAATCAATTAATCAACTCCATGTTGGGCAACTCTCTAGAAGAGATTATAAATAATTCCAATATTGATTAAAATAAGTTATTTTGTCGTCACCATTTGCAAATTTTTATTCTTTCATTTATTAGTAGTGGATTAAACTAGATTAGATTAGATTTGTGAATCACTTAATTAGGGCAGTTTACAAATTTGGAAATAAAAACCGAGAGCAAGCGATAAATTTAAAAAAAAAAATAGAAATATAAACAAATAGGAAAAAAAGTTTGTCATTAATTCACAAATTGGTAAAAACAAATAACAATATTACATTAATTGAACTCTTAACAAGGGGTGAGTAGTGGAAAGAGTAAAAAATATTACAATAATTGAATTGCATTAAATTAACCAAACATTTAACCCTTCTACCCATGCGTAGAGGTAATGATGGTAAGTGCCTAATATGTGAGGACTCCCTAATAAGAGGTCTATACCAATACAACAAATACTGATTTTATTGGTAATATCAGCCAGCATTAAAAACGCCCTAATACTGATTTTATAGCATATTCCTCTTGACTATCTTAATCAGACACTAGTCTATCTTTTCATTTGCACTTGTAGCTTGAAGGCTTGCAGTGAGAATAAAAGAGTTTGTCCAACAAAACTAATTAAAAATTCCATTATATGGATAGTACTTAATGAGAATATAGTATTTTGGTCGGTCATTAAACCTCAATTTGTTATATGGTTTCAATTAGTTGATTTATATTGTTTAACGTTATTAGATAATTAAGAAATAATGAAGATGAAAAAAAAAATCCGGTTCATCTTATATTTGGCCATTAATCAGAATCTCATTATATTGTTCGTATGTTTTTGTAAACGTGTAACCACGTTTATGAACTGAACATAATATCAAACAACCCCATAATTCATGAGAGGCTAAAGCTAGGGGTGACATTGAATTCACTATTCATGTAGTATTTTAAACTTTTAAACGAGAACGAGTCGAGCTAGAAGTATACCAAAGAGATTCTGATCAGTAATTGAAACAGATCATGAATATTATACAACCAAATTTGTTGAGAGGCCAGTGACAATAAAAACAGATTCTTCATAGACTACAAATTCAATAATTGAAATAACCAATTTATTATGTTGTTTTTATTTTAATGTTCTCATGAATCTTTTAGATTTACATTAATATTTCTTAGTGTATTTTTTTTGAAGGGATGAAAATATATTATATGTAAGGAAATTAAAACCACTTTTGAGCACGTCTCCCCATGTGTAAAAGGTATGATGGGGATGACCAAAAATCCAAATTTCGCTAATCCCAAAAAACTTTAATCCTACTCCCTTCACCTATCAAATCAACATTAATACCCTTTGCTAAAGTTTTCTTCTTTGCCATAGATTTCTCGATTACCAAACGACAATTGTTATGGATATAGATATTATACAAAACAGTAATATATTAATTGTAATTTTGTCATTATTATAAAAACACGTGAACACCAACTTAAAAATGAATGCAAAATAAATATAGTTTATTATTATAATGTAATTAAAATCTATAGTTATTGGCTATATATGTTCGAAGTGTTTTTGTTTGGATAAGACCATGTACGTAATGTCTAGCCTGAATATTGTAATAGCAAAGTTTTCTCTCATTCTATTTGATAACCCCCTATAACGACACAGTTTATTCCGACTTTAAATAATTTGGCATTACACTTCTATGGACTATCCGTAATAAGTAGATAATCCTAACTTCTGCCAATTTGTCGTCGGACTAAGTTTCTTTACCAAATTTTCGTTGATGGTCAATTGTGTTGAGGATGAGTTTAGTCAATTGGTCATTCAAAACTTACAACATAAAAAATGTTTTTTTAAAAAGGTGTGTCCAAAGTTGGGAAACATCCAAAGTATATTTAGTACATGTCCAGTACATATTAATATGTATACGATAATCTAATGTCCAAAATAAGTTATGGAGCTGTCAAAAAATGCAAATATCTGTGGTTTGATTTAATAGTAGTACATCAGGTTAGATTTAGATTAGATTAGATTTCATTGGTGAATTGGTTAATTAGGGTAGTTTACAAAATTGGAAATGAAAAGTGTATCTCCTCGTACGCATTGGCATGCCAAACCGAGCATCGACCGAGTGATAGATGTGTAATCTTTTTAAGTGTATGGTTAAGCAACTATCTATCTTTTTCTCTTTTTACAAACAAAAAAAGCCCTTAATCACATAAGTATTAAGACATGAATTGTATAGCTGTTCAATTTTAAGAGTTTATTGCTTATGTGAAGAGAAAGTCACTATATGGGTTAAGTAGGTACCAATGAAACCAACTTCTAATCCTTTTACCTAGGTATGAAAGTAATGATGGCAAGTGGCCTTTTGCCTAGGTCTAGCCCTTTTACCGATAAAATAAAAATTGATTTTAATTTTAAAATTCGTCATCATTATAGCATCTTACTCTTGACTAAATTAATCCGCTATCACTTCACAAAAGCAAGTGGTAGGATTGTAGCAATCTAAGAAAATTGGAAGTTAATCATATAACTACTAACCGCCTATTTTCAACTTCCTCTTGGAATGTCTTTATTTTAATTACTAACCTTTAATATTTTGATATACAATCCCATTTTGAAGCGCCTCTTGGACACACAAAGATTAAAAACTGACGGTATTCAAAAATCAATTAATCAACCCCATGTTGGGCTAACTGTACAGAAGAGATTATGGACATCTCCAATATTGATTAAAACGTACACCTTTGGCTAATGACTAACGTAGGTTAATTTGTCGTCACCTATTGTAAATTTGTATAGTTTTCTTTATTGGTAGTGGATTAGACTAGATTAGATTAGACTCATGAATCGGTTATTTAGGACAGTTTAAAAAATTGGAAATAAAAACAGAGAGCATACGATAATTTTTAAAAAAAATAGCACAATAAACAAATAGTTAAAATGTTTTTCATTAATTCACAGATTCGTAATAACAAATGAAATCTTAAAAAGGGGTGAGAAGTGGAATGAGTAAAAAAAAATAACAATAATTGAATTGCATTAAATTAACCAAATATTTAATCCTTATACCCAAGTGTAGAGGTAAAGATGGTAAGTTCCTAATATGAGAGTACTCCCTAATATGACTTCTATACCCAATAAACAAAATACTGATTTTATTGGTAATATCTGTCATCATTTAAACCGCCCTTCCACTGATTATAGCATCTTCCTCTTGACTAACTTAATTACACAACAACCTATCTTTTCATTTGCAGTGGTATCTTATAGTCATATAGTGGGAATAAGAGAGTGGGTCCAACAAAACTAATTAAAAATATCATTCTACGTATAGCACTTAGAGAGGATATAGTATTTTGGTCGGTCATTAAAACTCAAATTTTCATATTGTTTCAATTAGTTAATGCATATTGTTTAACGTTATAAGACAATTAAGAAATAGTCGAAATGGAAATTATTAGTTCATCTTATATTTGGTCATTAATCAAAATCTCATTATATTTTTCATATATTTTTGAAAACGTATAAACACATTTTATGTACTGACCATAATATCAAACAACCCCATAATTCATGAGAGGCTAGAGCTAAGGGTGATATTGAATTTATTTTTCATGTAGTATTTTAAACTTTTAAACAAGAACAAGCTGAGCTCAAAGTATACCAAACATATTATGATTAATAATTGAAACAAATTATGAATATTATACAACCAAAATTGTTGGGAGACCAATGATAATAAAACAAATTCTTCATAAATTACAAAATCAATAATTGAAATAATCATTTATTGGGTTGTTTTTATTTTAATGTTCTCATGAATGTTTTAGATTTGTAAGGCAATTAAAACAAATTTTGCACACATCTCCCCATCTGTAAAAGACATGATGGGGATGACCAAAAATCCAGATTTCCGTTATACCAAACGACAATACGTATGACTAAACATATTATACAAAACACTCATGCATTATTTTTAAATTTTATCATCATTATAAAAACACGTGAACACAAACTTAAAAATGAATGCAAACTAAATATAGAGTATTATGATAATGGATTTAAAATCTACATGTATGGCTTATATTTGTTCAATATGTTATTGTTTAGATAAGACAATATATGTAATGCCCAACATGAATATTATAAGAGCAAAGTTTTCTCTCATTCCATTTGACAACCCCTATAACGACACGGTTTATATTGACTTTAGATAATTTGGCATTACATTTCTACAGACTATCCATAATAAATAGATAATCCTAACTTCTATCAATTTGTCGTTGAACCAAGTTTCTTTACCAAATTTTCATTGAGGGTCAATGGTTAAAAGTTGGAAAATGTCCAAAGTATATTAAGAGCATATCAAATACGTATTAAAATGTATACGATAACCTAAGGACCAAAATAAGTTATGAAGCTGTGAAAAATGCAAATTTTTATGCTTTGATTTATAAGTAATGCATCAGGTTAGATTTAGATTAGCTTAGATTACATTGGTAAATCGGTTAATTATGGCAATTTATAAAACTGGAAATTAACAGTGTATCTCCTTGTATGCATTGGCAGGCCAAACCAATCAACGACCGAGTGATAGACATGCAATCTTTTTAATTGTATGGTTAAGCAACTATCTATCTTTTTCTCTTTCTAAAAAAAAGATTGAATCACATGAGTATTGAGACATGAATTGTATAGTTGTTCTCATGAGTTTATTGCTTACGTGAAGAGAATGAGTCACTATAGGTTTAATTAGGTAGCAATGAAACCAACTTCTAACTCTTTTATCTAGGTATGAAGATAATGATGGCAAGTGCCCTTTTACCTAGGTCTAGCCCTTTTACCTATCAAACAAACACTAACTGTATTTTTAAAATTTGTCATCATTCTGACTATTGACTATTTTAATCAGCTATCACTTCACATAAGCAAGTTGTAGGATGGTAGCAATCTAAGAGAATTGGAAGATAATCATATAACTGGTAACTGCCTATTTTTCACTTCCTCTTGTAATGTCTTTATTTTAATTACGAGCCCTTAATATTTTGATATACAACCCCATTTTGAAGCGCCACTTGGACACACAAAAAATAAAAAACTGGCGATATTCCAAAATCAATTAATCAACCCCTTGTTAGGTAATTGTGCAATAGAGATTAGAGACAATTCCAATATTGATTAAAACGTACACCTTAGGCTAATAATTAATATAAGTTATTTTGTCGTTACCAATTTTAAATTTTATACTTTCCTTTATTGGTAGTGTATTAGAGTAGATTAGATTAGATTCATGAATCGGTTAATTAGGGCTGCTTACAAATTTGGAAACTAAAACAGAGAGTAGGTGAGATTTTTTTTTAAAAAAGAGCACAATAAAGAAATACGTAAATAAGTTTGTCATTAATTCACAAATTGGTAATAACAAATAACAATATTACATTAATTGAACTCTTAAAGAGGGGTGATTACAGGAATGAGTAAAAAAATTACAATAATTGAATTGCATTAAATTAGCAAAACATTTAGCTCTTCTGATTTATTGGTAATATCAATCATCATTAAAAACGCCCTAATACTCAGTTTATAGTATCTTCCTCTTGACTATCTTAATCATAAATCACCCTATCTTTTCATTTGCAGTGGTAGCTTGTAGGCTTGCAGTGGGAATAAAAGTGTGTGTCCAACAAAACTAATTAAAAATTTAATGCTATTAATAGTACTTAAAGAGGATATATTATTTTGGTCGGTTATTAAACCTCAATTTGTCATATTGTTTCAATTAGTTAATGTATATTGTTTAACGATATTAGATAATTAATAAAAAGATAATGGACAAAAAAATTATTGGTTCATCTTATATTTGGTCATTAATCAAAATCTCATTACATTGTTCTTATTTTTTGGAAACGTAGGAACACTTTTAATGTACTGAGCATAGTATCAAACAGCCCCATAGTTCACGAGAGGCTAGAGCTAAGGGTGATATTAAATTCGTTCTTCATGTAGTATTTTAAACTTTTAAACGAGAAGGAGCCGAGCTAAGTAGAGCGCGTTCATTAATCACCCCTAGCTAGAAGTATACCAAGCAGATTATGATCAATAATTGAAACATATTATGAATATTATACAACCGAAATTGTTGATATGCCAGTGAAAATAAAAATAGCTTCTTCATAAACTACAAAATCAATAATTGAAACTAATCATTTTATAGGGTTATTTTTATTTTAATGTTCTCATGAATGTTTTAGATTTACAATAATATTTCTTATGTATTTTGTTGTAAATAAAAACTTAAAGTTTTATTTAACGGGATGAAAACGTATTATTTGTAAGGCAATTAACACAAATTCTGAGCACGTCTCCCCATGTGTAAAAGGTATGATGGGGATGACCAAAAATCCAGATTTCCCTAATACAAAGAACCTAAATCCTACTCCTTCACCTATCAAATCAACACTAATACCCTTTGCCAAAGTTTTCTTCTTTGTCGGAGATTTCACAATTACCATACGACAATAGGTATGGCTAAAGTTATTATACAAAATACTAATATATTATTTTAAATTTGGACATTATTATAAAAACAGGTGAACACAATCTTAAAAATGAATGCAAAATAAATATAAAGTATTATGATAATGGAATTATAATCTACAGTATGGATTATATTTGTTGAAAATGTTATTGTTTGGATAAGACAATATACGTAATGTCCAGCATGAATATTGTAAGAACAATGTTTTCTCTCATTCTATTTGACAACCCCTATAACAACACGGTTTTTTTGACTTTAGATAATTGTGCATTACACTTTTATTGACTATCCGTAATAATTAGATGATATTAATTGCGACCAATTTGTCGTCAGACCAAGTTTCTTTACCAAATGGTCGTTAAGGGAAAATTATGTTGAATATAAGTTTGGTCAATTGTCCTTTCAAACGTTGCAACATAACAATTGTTTTCTTTTTACAAGATTTGTTCAAAGTTGGGAAATGTCAAAAGTATAGTAAGTACATATCTAATCCGTATTAAAATGTATAAGATAATCTAAGGACCAAAATAAGTTATGCAGCTGTCAAAAAATTCAAATTTTTATACTTTGATTTATTAGTAGTGCATCAGGTTAAATTTAGGTTAGATTAGATTAGATTGGTGAACCGGTTAATTAGGGCAGTTTATAAAATTGGAAATGAAAAGTGTATTTCCACGCACGCATTGGCAGGCCAAACCAAGCATTGACCGAGTAATAGACGCGCAATCTTTTAATTGTATAGTTAAGCAATTGTCTATCTTTTTCTCTTTTAACAAAAAAAGCCCTTAATCACATAAGTATTAAGACGTGAATTGATAGCTGTTCAATTTTAAGAGTTTAATGCTTATGTGACGAGACTAAGTCACTATAAAACCTAGGTATGAAGGTAATGATGACAAGTGCCCTTTTACCTAGGTCAATCCCTTTTACCTATAAAACAAACACTAATTTTATTCTTAAAAGTTGTCATCATTATAACATCTTACTCTTGCCTAACTTAATCACCAATATCTTCACATAAGCAAGTTGTAGGATTGTAGCAATGTAGGAAAATTGGAAGTTAATCATATAGCTGGTAACCGCCTATTTTCAAATTCCTCTTGCATTGTCTTTATTTTATTTACTAGCCCTTAATATTTTGATATACAACCCCATTTTGAAGCACCTCTTGGACATACAAAGATAAAAAACTGAAGGTATTCCAAAATCAATTAATCAACCCCATGTTGGGCAACTGTCCAGAAGAGATTTGAGAAAATTCCAATATTGATTAAAACGTACAGCTTAGGCTAATGACTAACATAGGTTAATTGTTCGTCACCAATTGCAAATTTTTATACTTTCCCTTATTGGAGTGGATTAGAATAAATTAGATTATATTTGTGAATCAGTTAATTAGGGCAGTTTACAAATTAGAAAATAAAAATCGAGAGCAGCCGAGAATTTTTTTTAAAAATAGCTCAATAAACAAATAGGTACAAAATTTTGTCATTGATTGTATTAAATTGACCAAACATTTATCCCTTCTACCCATGGGTAGAGGTAAAGATGGTAAGTGCCTAATATGAGAGTACTCCCTAATATGACGTCTATACTAATAAATCAAATGCTTATTTTATTGGTAATATCAATCATTATTAAAAATGCCCTAATACTGATATTATAGCATCTTCCTCTTGACTATCTTAATCAGACATCTGCCTATCTTTTCATTTGCAGTTGTAGCATGTAGGCTTGTAGTGGGAATAGAATAGTGTGTCCAACAAAACTAATTAAAAATGTCATTCTATGAATAGTATTGAAAGAGGATATATTATTTTGGTCGCTTATTAAACCTTGATTTGTCATATTGCTTCAATTAGTTAATGTATATTGTTTAACGTTATTAGATAATTAAAAAATAATGAAAATGGGAGAAAAAATAATTATTGGTCAATATTATGTTTGGTCATTAATCAAGATCTTATTATATTGTTAGTATCTTTTCGAAAATGTATAAATAATTTTATGTACTGATAATAAAATCAAACAACCTCATAGTTCATGCGAGGCTAGGGGTGATATTGAATTCATTCTTTATGTAGCATCTTAAACTTTTAAACGAGAACGAGTCGATCTAAGTAGAGCGCGTTCGTTAATCACCCCTAGCTAGAAGTATACCAAACAGAATATGATCAATAATTGAAACAAATTAAGAATATTATACAAACAAAATTATTGGGAGGCCAGTGACAATAAAAACAAATTCTTCATAAACTACAAAATCAATAACTGAAATAATCATTTTTGGGTTGTTTTTATCTTAATGTTCTCATGAATGTTTTATATTTAAAATGACACTTCTTGTGTATTTTATTGTCCATGAAAACTTAAAATTTTATTTGAAGGGATGAAAACGTATTATTTGTAAGGCAATTAAAACAAATTTTGAGCATGTCTCCTTATGTGTAAAAGGTATGACGGGGATGACAAAAATCCTGATTTTCCTAATACCAAAAACCCAAATCCTACTCACTTCACCTATCAAATCAACATTGATCTTCTTTGCCGAAGATTTCTTCTTTTCCATAGATTTCCCGATTACCAAACATAATAGGTATGGGTAAAGATATTATACAAAACACTAATATATTATTTTAAAATTTGTCTTTACAAAAACACGTGAAAACAAATTTAAAAATGAATGCAAAATAAATATAAATATTATGATTTTGGAAATAAAATCTACAGGTATGGCTTATATTTGTTCAAAATATTATTGTTTAGATAAGACAATATACGTAATGTCCAACATCAATATTGTTATAGCAAAGTTTTCTCTCATTCTATTTGACAACCCCCTATAACGACACGATTTATATTAGTAAATCGTTAATTAGGGCAGTTTACAAAATTGGAAATGAAAAGTGTATCTCCCCGTACGCAATAGTTGGCCGAACCACGCATTGTCCGAGTTTTATGTGAAGGGATGAAAACATTTGTTTTGTAAGGCAATTAAAACAAATTTTGAGCACGTCTCCTGATATTATGTATTTATATAGAGTTTTTCCCCTTATTTATAAGCTAAATCGTGCGTCAATGGAGCTCTTGGAGCTATTTTATACTAATTATTTTATATAGTCGTGGTTTTGTGTTTTAATATTGAATCGCAGGTGTTAGGGAACTTTTTCCTTATTCTAAGCCATTTGGAAATAACCACGACTTTGCGATGTGTTACGAGTAACGTAGAAGTGGTCACGAGCTTCGTAGATACTTTACGAGGCCCTGAGACCTCTAAATGTAAAGATTTGAGTGCCAAAGAGCCAAGAAGGATTAAAGGACGTGTTGGATCGGGAAGAATATGGCCCGATTGGGCAAAGTATATTAGGATCATGTGCAAGGGTCACGGGCCCGATCGGGCAAGCCTTGCCCGACCCGATCAGGTTGACCCTAAAGTTTCACATATGGTTGCTGCTGCTGTCAGCCAAGAGGGAGAGTTGCTGGGCCACATTGAGGAACGGCCCGATCGAGTGCTCATGACTCGAGGCCATCGGGTGAAGCCTAGTCCAATTGCTGCTGTGCGTTTTGTTGTTGCAAAGGAAAAGGAGTTGGGCCAATTTCTATTGTGGACCCGATCGGGCAATGTTTACCCGATCCAATCGGGTGGCCCAAGATCATGATTTTCTTGCTGCTGCTGCATTTAGGAGAGAAAAGAAAGTGGACCAAAATTTGCACCAACCCGATCGGGTGGGCCCATTGCTCGATCAGGTTGCGGGGATACAGAGCAGAATTTTTATCTTGTTTTATTCGTTTTTAATTAGATTTTAGGGGCTATTATAAATAGCTAAGCTTCATTATTTTAGAGATCTCTTTATTCTATTATTTTCCATAGTTCATTAGTTTAGTTTTAGAAAGTTTTATTAGTTTAAACACTTAGATTAATTCAAGAGGTGATTGAATCTTGGTTTCATTTCAATAAACTTTATTTCTTTCAATTGGTATTATTCTTTTCCCTAAATCTCTTTAATCATTTCTTGATTGATTAGTTGAATATTTCATTCATTCATGATGCAATTGTTAGGGTTTCATATTATATTCTTCATTGTTGATTCGATTATGAGTGAGTAATCTTATTTCTAGGGTTTTAGGGAGGAAATCCATGTTTATACCATGATTCTGATTTGAATTGCTATTTGTTTCTAGGGCTTAATTAGATTGATTATGGTGTCATTTATTCTTAACGAGTAATTAATGTTATTGCGCAGTTTCATTGATTGCTTGTGGTTAATAATTGTTTGCACAATTCCGTCTTACTTTTAGAGGCCTAGTACACATCAGTAATTCTGATTACGTTAGTGAACATGCGGCGTATGTTGAGTTATGAGCGTTGAGTCTTAACCATAGCTTAACACGTGCTCTAATCTGTTGGTTGTTGACCTAGGTTTTGATAGTTGTTTGACCTTTTTAATTGGTATAATCATGGTGGACCGAACTAATTCTCTAGACCTTTAATTCATAGATTCAATCTCTCATTATATTTCTTTATAGTGTTTAATTAGTAGTTCGGTTGAATTCTATCTGATTTTATCTAAAGTAGTTATTTAGCTGGATATTAACTTCGAAATCTATCTCTCTGTGGAATCGACCCTACTTCCCTTGACTACTGTTGTTAGAGGACTTAGAAATTTATCTTTCATTAGGTGATACGACTTTAGCCTGTCATCTCCCCATGTGTAAAAGTTATGATGAGGATGACCAAAAATTCAGATTTCCCGAATGCCAAAAAACATGAATCCTACTCTATTAAACTATCAAATCAACATTAATACCCTTTGCCAAAGTTTTCTTCTTTGCCAGAGATTTTCCAATTACCAAACGAAAATAGTTATGACAAATGATATTACATAAAATACTAATATATTATTTTAAATTTTGCCATCATTATAAAAACACGTGAACACAAACTTAAAAATGAATGCAAAATATATATAGAGTATTATGATAATGAAATTAAAATCTACAGGTATGGCTTATATTTTTTCAAATGTTATTGTTTGGATAAGACAATATACGGAATTTCCAGCATGAATATTGTAAGAGAAAACTTTTCTCTCATTCTTTTTGACAGAGCCCTATAACGACACAGTTTTTTTTACTTTAGATAATTTGGCATTACACTTTTATGGACTATCCGTAATAATTAGAAAATCCTAACTTCTACCAATTTTTCGTCGGACCAAGTTTCTTTACCAAATTTTCGTTGAGGGTCAATCGTGTTGAAGACAAGTTTGGTCAATAGGCCTTTCAATAGTTGCAACATAACAATTGCTTTTTTTAAAAGATATGTTCATAGTTGGGAAATGTCCAAAGTATATTAGGTACATGTCCAATACGTATTAAAATGTATACAATAATCTAAGAACCAAAATAAGTTATGCAGCAGTCAAATAATGCAAAATTTTATGCTTTGATTTATTAGTAAGCATCAGGTTAGATTTAGATTAGATTAGATTGGATTGGTGAATCGGTTAATTAGGTTTATAAAAGTAGAAATGAAAAGTGTTTCTCCTCTTACGCATTGTAGGCCAAACCAAGCATTAACCGAGTGATAGACATGCAATATTTTTAATTGTATCGTAAAGCAACTATCTATCTTTTTCTCTTTTTTACAAAAAAATAAAGCCCTTAATCACATAAGTATTAAGACGTGAATTGTATAGTTGTTCAATTTGAAGAGTTTATTGCTTATGTGAAGAGAATAAGTCACTATATGGGTTAAGTAGGTAGCATTGAAACCAACTTCTAACCCTTTTACATAGGTATGAAGGTAATGATGACAAGTGCCCTTTTACCTATAAAGCTAACCCTGATTTTGTTTTTAAAATTTTTCGTCATTATAGCATCTTACTCTTGACTAATTTAATCATTTATCACTTCACAAAAGCAAGTGGTAGGATTATACCAATCCAAGAAAATTGGAAGTTAATCATATAACGAGTAACCTCCTATTTTCAACTTCCTCTTCGAAAGTCTTTATTAATCATATAACTAGTAACCGCCTATTTTCAACTTCCTCTTCGAAAGTTTTTATTTTAATTACAGCCCCCCTCTTGAACACACAAAGGTTAAAACTGACGGTATTTCAAAATCAATTAATCAACCCCATGTTGGGGAATTGTCCAGAAGAGATATGAACATTTCCAATATTGATTAAAACGTACACCTTAGGCTAATGACTAATATAAATTAATTTGTCGTCACCAATTGCAAATTGTTATACTTTCCTTTATTGGTAGTGGATTAGACTACATTAGATTAGATTCGTGAATCGATTAATTAGCGCAGTTTACAAATTTAGAAATAAAAACTGAGAGCAAACAATAAATTTATTTAAAAAATAGCACAATAAACAAATAGTGAAAAATGTTTCCATTAATTCACAAATTGGTAATAACAAATAACAATATTACATTAATTGAACTCTTAAAAAGGGGTGAGTAGTGGAATGCGTTAAAAAATTACAATAATTGAATTGCATTAATTAAACAAACATTTAGCCCCTTCTACCCATGTATAGAGGTAAAGATGGTAAGTGCCTAATGTGAGAGTACTCCCTAATATGAAGTCTATACCAATAAACCAAATGCTGATTTTATTGGTAATATTAGTCATCATTAAAAACGCCCTAATACTGATTTTATAGCATCTTCCTCTTGATTATCTTAATCAGACATCAACCTATCTTTTCATTTGCAGTTGTAGCTTGTAGGCTTGTACTGGTAATAAAAGAGTGTGTCTAACAAAACTAATTAAAAATACGATTCTATGAATTGTACTTAAAGAGGATATATTATTTTGGTCGGTTATTCAACCTCAATTTGTCATATTGTTTCCATTAGTTAATGTATATTGTTTAACGTTATTAGATAATTAAGAAATAAAGAAATTGGAATAAAAAAATCGGTCCATCTCATATTTCGTGATTAATCAAAATCTCATTATGTTGTTCTTATGTTCTTGCAAACCTATAAGCACTTTTTATGTACTGATCATAATATTAAACAGCCCCATAGTTCATGAGAGGCTAGAGCTAGGGTGATATTGAATTCGCTCTTCATGTAGTATTGTAAACTTTTAAACGAGAACGAGCCGAGCTAAGTTGAGCGCGTTCGTTAATCACCCCTAGCTAGAAGTATACGAAATAGATTAGGATCAATAATTGAAACAGCTTATGAATATTATACAACCAAAATTGTTGGGAGGCCTGTGACAATAAAAACAGATTCTTCATAAACTACAAAATCAATAATTAAAATAATCATTTTATTGGTTGTTTTTATTTTATTGTTCTCATGAAGGTTTTAGATTTATAATAATACATCTTGTGTATTTTGTTGTTAGTAAAAACTAAAAGTTTTATTTGAAGGGATGAAAACGCATTTTTTGTAAGGCAATTAAAACAAATTTTGAGCACGTCTCCCCATTTATAAAAGGTATGATGGGTGTTTTAAGTAAACTTGAAGAATACGGTATTTGTCCTGATGATGGACATGTGTAGGGTTGATGATATTGGGAGGCTTGTGCTGAGATGTTTCTTCGTTCCCGAACCTGCAAAAGGGGAAAACCAAACCGGAGGTTTGGGTTTGATTCCCTCTCCTATGCTTAAGTCAGTATTCAATAGATAATAGCTGTGTATGAATTTTGACAGAGTAAGTTTAAGAGAGAGTAGTTGTCCCTTTTTACCTGATTATGAGGAACAATTTATAGTATCTATGTATAGAAAGGAGCACCCTAGAATGAAGAGATATGATTGGTTAGGCAATGGGAGGGTGACACTTGTCATAGTCTGATTGTCCTGAGCCTTTTATCCAATCACATCCTTCCTCTTTAGGGAACTTGGGCTGATTATTCCTTCCTTTAAGGAATAATTGGGCCTCTTGAATACAGCTTTGGTGACATCATTAACTCACCCCCTAACACACTGCCAAGTGTCGAAGAGGGGATGGGCCACGTGTCATCAGCTCATTAGGCCACGTGGCAGTTGCTGACTGGGCCACGTGTCCTCTTGTTATATGTTACAACATTTGCCCCTAAAAGGGGTTTAATTTGGGGCTTATCTGATAAAACCCTTTTATTGAGAGTAGCCGCAGATCTTCATTGCACTGTTTAGAAGTTTAACTAACTTTTCCTCCAATCAGAAGAGTAAGAAGTGACGTGTACACCATGGGGTATTGACACGTAGATAGTGACTGTTGGGGGAGAGAGAGGATTTTTACTCCTCTATAAATACCCCTCCCCCAGTTCATTTTTTCACTTTCACTTTCCGCATTTATCTAGAGAGAGGATATTTTAGAGAGAAGCTCTGAGTGAGGGAGTTTTTGGGTTCTTTATTTGTCAGAGAAGATTTGACTTTGGGGATTTTTGGCCTTGACCATTGCTAACCGGCGTGACTTGTAGAGGAGGTGAAGAGTCCGTCCAGATCTTTAGTCAGGTATCTCCCTTTCTCTTTTTACTTTTCTTCTTTCATTCTTGATTCTTTTTCTTTTTGAAATAAAATGGTGTCATCCACCTCTTCCAATAACCCCGGCCAACCCATAGAACATACTAACCTAGGGCGGATTCTTTTTCATCGTCCGCCATTTCTAGAGTTGGGCGTATCTCGGTCGGATACTTCTTTAATTTGATAAGAACGTTCGACCCATTTCCGACAACCCAGTCTCTGCCTTTGCAGGGTAATCTGGCGTGCGTCAAGCAAACGGCGCGTCTAAGACGTTCACTAATTCTCCCCTCATCCAGTTCTGAAATGGAAGAGTCAACGGGGAGAGGTCCTGAAAGACAGGAGAGTGATAAAGTGGAGGAGATTCAGCCTTTGGAGGTTAGCCCTCTGGACGAATTCGACTATGAGGCAACAGAGGGGCAGTATGAGGTCGGTCCATCTGGGAGGGTCTCAGATGAAGACGAGGAAGAGGACGAAGAAGAAGGGTCATAACCTTCTACCACTTCGGCTGAGCTTAGAGACCGTCTGGGCCCTCTTTCTGACCCGGCCTTTGTTTGTGTGGACATAGATTGGTTGAAAAAATATGGGCCGGATGCAAGTCGTTTGAATAAAGAGATGCCCATGATAGATTTTCAATTCGTCCTGCCTAAAAAGGAGGACACAATTTTCCATGCCGCCCCCAATCAGTTTGTTGTGTATAGACTGGCCTTAGATGCCGGACTTAGGTTTCCCTTCCATCCTTTTATTAACGAATTTCTTCGACACTATAGCTTAGGCCATAATCAGTTGGCTCCCAATGCCTGGATGAACATACTAACTTTTATTGCCACCTGTGAGTTATATGGCCTGCTCATGTCCCTTAATGCTTTCACCCACATACACTATGTATGCCAAGTCCCAAGGACCATGGAGGGAACCTGGTATAGTGTCTGCAATAGAACCGGGTATATGACTGCGTTTGCGAAACCGACCAAAATGCACAACTGGAAGTTGGAATTTGTTTGTTGAAGATCCTGACGCAGAGACAGCGGAGCCGTATAGGTATCACAATAGGGCAGTAACCAATATTGGACGGGGTGCCCCTCTCCTTGAGTTAGAGAACAAATACGATGACGCCGTAGTGGCTCACTTCACAGCCAAGGAGTACCTTCACCCCAGCCATGGTGAAGCCGGGCGGCCTAAACCAAAAAAGATAGTCCTGAAGGGACCAAGTGGTTGGATTCCCTTCAAAGAAATGTTTTACAATGAGCGGTTCTTGGTTGCCGCTGGGTTAAAAGAGGGCGAAGATCCAGGTATTGTCCTGGTCTTGCCCCAAATGCCTGTAGAAATGTTTTCCCTATTGTACTTGGCTAATTTCTCCTTTATGCAGGACCGGCAAGAAGGAGGATGCCAACCGCTTGGAGAGGAGAAATAGATAAGAGCAAGTTCGGCGAGGATTTGTGGACGGAGCACTCAAAAGCTCCTCATAAGAAAATAGACGAAACTCTGGTAAGTTTTTTTTTTTAAATTTTTTTTACGGACCACTTTCTAATTTATCTTCGGCATTCATGAAACCAAGGTCTCTTCATGAAGGAAAACGTCTGGAGTTTAGACGAACTATTTTCAACTTTCTGACCAAAGGTGGGTCCGTGAAGGAAAACGTCAGGGTAGACGATTTCTTCGCCGGACATCCTTCGATCCACTTTTGGTCGTTTTTGGGAGGATTCCTGACCGAATGTGGTTTTGTGAAGGAAGGCGTCTAGGTTCAGCCGACTTCCTTCATTGAACCATCTTTGGTTTGTGTTGGTCTTCGTCCTGAACCCTTTTTGACCACTGAAACGTCTTAGTTTTGACGTGTTCCTTCATTGAACGCCCTTTGTTGACCATATGCTAAGTCATTCTGGTCGTTTTCCTTCTTGGATCCACCTTTGGTATTGAATATATTAATGTGACCTGTTTTTGTTGTGTAGAAAAATTCACCAACGGCCAGGGCAACCATTGCTAAGCTGTCTGCATTGAGGAAGCGGCCTGCGGCTTCTGGGGACCCAGCTTCATCCCCCTAAAAATCAAAATCCAAGTCCTTTGTTCCGGCAAAGAGGGTTGGACAGACGAGTTCGTCTGTCCGTAGGGCACCTATCCCTTCCAGCGAGAAAGGGAGAAAGCCTACTGACCCGGTGTTCATTCCGCCACCGGCCGTCACTCTGGGAGCTGGAGCGTCGTCCATGTGAGTTGGGAAGTCCGGACACGGTTAACCCTGAAGGTTCGGCCTATTCGGGGTCAGTAGCTAAGCTCGTGGGGCAAATGCCTCCTCATTTCAGGACCAAGTCCGCATCGTCGGGTGAGTTATATTATCACAACATTGTCAGCACGGTGCGGGTTGATGGACGATCGATGATCCCGTCCAACAAACTTGCCGTGGTCATCCCTATTCGCCGAACTGATGATTCATCTTTTTCAGATAAAGGGAAAGCTCCAGCCATGGATGAGTCGGCTTCTGAGCCTGACGAGACCGTCCCCTCATTTGCCAAGTATTCCTCGCTTGAGAGGAAGAAAATAAAGAAGGAAGTTTATGACGCTTCCCTCATGAGTACGTTGACAGTTTGAGGGGGGCCACGGCTGGACATGTGGGCTACTTGTCTCAACTCTTGGCCGAGGTACCACCTTCATTCTCTTCTCTGTTTAGATTAAGCCTTTTACAACTTGTATTGTTAACTTGATGAATCACTTCTTTTCAGGCGTTCGCCCGGAGCATGGCCTTGGAAGGGTATGTAGCCGGCCTCCGTAAAGAGAACACCTCCTGTGTTCGGCAGGTGACTAAGGCCGGAGACCAGGCCATTGTTACTGTCGAGGAGAGTAACATCTATCACAGGCAGAGTGTGGAGGCCTTGCAGAAGCGGTCATCTGATTTGGAGTCATCCAACAAGCTGCTCTTGGAAAAGGTCAATTCTGTGCTGAAGGAAAAAGAGGAGTGGCTCCTGGCTCGGGATGTTCTCGTGGACGACCTGAAGAAGGAAAAGGAGAATGCTGCTGCTACCTCGGCTGAGCTTGAAGCTAAGATTTCTGAGCTCACAACAGAATTGAGTAAGTTGAAGGATCAAGCTCAGCTGGACTTCCAAGACGCTGTCCAAACCTTCTCTTAGTGTTTGGAAACAGCCAAAGGGTGGGGAATCAAAGCCATGGAAATGATGGCTGAGCCTGACCAAGTGAGCCGTTTTCAACGCCGGCTTGAATTCCAGGAGGAATATCACAAGGCCAAGAAGCGTGGCGAAGATCCCCCTGTCTTTGGTGAAACAGACAAAGACGAGGAGTTGGGGGACGAAGAAGTTGAGGATGACACTGCCATGGAGGAGGATGCAACTATTCCTCCTCCCAACGCCTAGGACGACCATCCTCCTGCTTCCTTCTTCTCTCATTTGGGCTACTCATCTGAGTGAAGAAGTCGGGGGTGGTTCTATAAGAACTGGTGCAAGTCTAAGAAAACTTGCACCAAGTACTCAGCAAAGAGGGCAGGAAAGATATTCAGGCTCAGCTTGAAAAGTTGAAGAAGTACGCAACTGTCATCAAGCCTTGGCCCACAACCAGATCAGGACGCTCTCCTTGCTGTAATTTTGTCTTAGTATTTTGTTTGTACTTCATGGATATTCTGCTGAAATTACTATGCTTTTTAATCACATTAGGAGGCTTCTTTTGCCGTTTGGTTTTGTTGTAGTAGAATGGAAACTCAGTATTGTACTTTTGTGAACTCTGGTATCGTCCACTTGGATGAGTAGCCCAAATGAGAATCCTTCATTCAACTGTCTTGACCAATGTTATTCTTATGCTTATCTGTGTCTATCTTCATCTTAAATCACTCTTTAGGACGAAGATGTTCTGAAGGTATGCCAAGATAAACCAATTATTTCTAAGTATGTTCACTCTTCGCCTAAAGTCTCTTCGTCTTTATACTCCTAAATGAAGGACGATCTTGATTAGATTCTTTGGACGAGAAGCATAGTATACTGAAGCAGATCATCAAGCAAGCCAATCTTGCCATGTAATTAATTTATTCAACCAAAGGACTTGTTAACTAATCCTTGTCCAATCCAAATATCATGACACTTTAGACAGATGACGAGTTGTGCTGACGACCAAACTTCATCATCCAAATTTTTCTAAGTAATCATCTTGTTCGTCCTGTTGGTAACAAGGACGCTCGTCTTGGATTAACAAAGCTCTTAACCAACATTGCTTCATAAAGGAAAGCGGCCTAGATAACATTTAGACGTTGGTTATTCTTCAGACGACTGTTACCCCATGAAGGAAGACGACCTGTGTATCATTCTCTTCGTCGTAGGGCTATTAGTTGGACGTTTTTATTTTTGAGTATGTTATTAGTTGAACACCAAGTTAGATTCAAGGGAAGACGTCTGGGGATCAGTCTTTTGACGTTTATCTTATTGACAGTTATCTTCTCGGACGTTTTCCTTTCGGGACTGACCTTGGTTTGCATCAACAAGATTGAAGACGTCCACTGGGTATTTCCTGGACGTTTTCCTTTGGAAACTAACCTTGGTTTTTATCAAGATTGAAGACGTCCACAGGTTATTCATTGGACGTTTTCCTTTTGGATTTAACCTTGGTTTTTATCAAAAAGAATGAAGACGTCCACTGGGTATTTCCTGGACGCTTTCCTTTGGAAACAAACCTTGGTTTTTATCAAGATTGAAGACGTCCAATGGTTATTTCTTTCTTTGTTGGACATGGTACTGTATGCCCCACTTCTTAGGATGTCTCTTGGTCTATTCTTAGACGAAGACATCGTAGGAAGGAAGTCTAGTCCATCCTTTTTGTAAGTAACGAGACCTTCTTTACTAAGACGTCTCATTTTAGGCCGGTTTCTTTTAAGAAATAATACCTTTATGTAATATTAGGTATCATGACGGAGCTTTCCTTTACTAAGGGAAGACGTCTCTCTAGCTGGCTGGAAGCAGTGTTCGTCTATCTTTCAAGTTGCTGTGAACTTGGTTTTAAACGATTGCTTCTTGTTTAAAGAAAGCTTTTAATCAAGAAGTCTTTGTTCATCAGTTATATCTTGAACAGATTGTGATGATTTCTGCAGACGTCTTCCTTTAGGAAGTAATATCTGTCTTTCATAATGGACCTTTATGGGTTATTATCTAGTAACCATCTTTCGTCCATCCATGGAAAAATGCCCCAAGATGGCTGTGGATAATAAAATGCCCCTTAATGACGATGTGACTGGACGAGTTACTAACTAATCAGATAAGCCATACATAAAGAAACAGTTCAAACTATAGGCTAGAATTTAGAATGTATTAATGTGAAGTTTGCTTAGCCTAAGCTAAGATACATAGAATACATTGCTAAGTGATTTTTCTGTGCCGTAGCACTTCGTTTGTAAAATGTAAAAAACTACAAACTGCCTTAGACATAGTATTTTTACAGATTATCAGAATTCCAAGTTCTTGGTATGGGACGTCCATCTAAGTCTTGAAGCTTAAAAGTGCCGTTGCGAATCTCTTCGACCACCAAATACGGACCTTCCCAGTTCAGGGTTAACTTACCCAGTTCCTTTGCACGTCCAATTGCCTCCATCTTACGAAGAACCAGATCCCCTATTTTGAGAGGTCGTCTAGTTACCCGTTTGTTGAACTCCTTAGCCATGCGTAGCTTGTACAATTCCATCCTCAGAAGAGCATTACCTCGGACTTCTGGGAATTTGTCCAATGCCAGGCGCATTGCCGCCCAGTTGGTCTCTTCTGAGTATAACATGACGCAGAGGGTGGGCTCTTCAATCTCAATGGGTAGGACAGCTTCTGTTCCATAAACCAGCATGAAGGGCGTCTCCCCTCTTGAATTCTTCGCTGTGGTTCTAATGGACCAAAGGACCAGTTGAAGTTCTTCCACCCAAAAGCCTTTGGCGTTTTCTAACTTCTTCTTTATACCTTCCGAAATAATCTTATTGAAAGCTTCGACCTGGCCATTTGCTTATGGGTGTGCAACAGAAGCAAAGTGGGACTTAATCTCCCTCTCTGATAGCCAGTCTTTCAGTTTAGGAGTCTCAAACTGTGGTCCATTGTCGAACACAATCGACTGGGGCATCCCAAATCGTGTTATGACGTTCTTCCAGATGAACCTTTTTACATCATTCATCTTTATACTCCTAACGGCTTCAGCCTCTACCCACTTGGAAAAATAGTCCACTGCTACAATAACAAATTTCTTCTGTACGGCCACCATGGGAAAAGGGCCTAGGATCTCCATCCTCCACTTGGCGAACGGCAAAGGTGTCAGGATTGGTGTTAGAAAATTTGATGGCCTTTTAAAGAGATGACCATGCTTTTGACAGCTATCACATTTTTTTGCATACTCCACGGCATCAGCATTCAACGTTGGCCAGAAATAGCCAGTTCTTCGTGCCTTTTCAGCCAAGGCTTGGCCGCCAATGTGTGATGCACAAATCCCTTCATGCAAATCCTTCAGTACCTCAAGACCATCTTCCCTGGTAATACATTTCAACAATGGACGATCATACGATTTCTTGTACAATGTCTCGTCCCAAACTTCGAACCATTTGTCACGAGCCTTAACATATTTTGCTTCTGCCGGGTCTTCTAGTAATTGGCCAGTCTTCTTGTAGTGAAGAATAGGCTCCATCCAGTTGTTCCCTCGGCTTAAAAACATCACCTCTTCCTGATCAATACTCTTCCTTTCTTGAACCTCCCAGAAAACAGTTCTTGGGGTGTCTCCCAAAGCAGAACTTGCAAGTTTAGACAAAGCATCAGCCTGATGATTCTCAGACCTAGGTACTTGTACCAAGGTGAATTCATCTAATTGCTTGATTTCCTCTTTTACCAGCTGGACATACTTAATCATGGAAGCCTCTTTGCATTCGTACTCTCCATTTACCTGGATGACTACCAGAAGAGAATCTGACTTTGCCTCCAACTTTCTAGCTCCTACTGCTCGGCAAATACAGATCCCGGCCAGTAAGGCCTCATATTCAGCCTCGTTATTGGACGCGGGAAATTTAAAACGTACAGCATATTCATACTTGTCTCCCTCAGAAGACTGACAAACCAGGATCGCCCCACTTCCTTGAGTGGTGGACGAGCCATCTACCATTAATTTCCAACACTGGCTGCCCTCAGAAGGGTCTTCCACCGGATCCAACACTGGACGGGTTAGTTCAGCAATGAAATCTGCCAAGGCTTGTCCCTTAATCGCCTTTCTTGGCTCGAACGTGATGTCAAACATCTTTAGTTCATTCGCCCACTTCAACATCCTTCCAGCCGCCTCTAGCTTCTGTAAAACTTGCTTTAGTGGCTGATCAGTATACACAACTATACTGTGGCCAGGAAATAGGGCCTTAGCTTTCGGCTAGCAACTACTAAAGCCAGGCCAAATTTATCTACGACTGTGTATCTACTTTCAGCATCCTTGAGTACTTGACTCACAAAGTAAATGGGTGTTTGTATAGCATCTCTCTCGGCTAACAGTACTGCACTAACTGCTTCAGGAGAAACAGCGAGGTAAACATACAACTTCTCCCCAAGCACCGGACTTATCAGACGGGGGAGCTGTTGTAAATGCTTCTTGATCTCAACTAAGTCTTCATCTGCTTCAGTGGTCCACTGAAACTTTGCGGACTTCTTTATCGTTGCAAAAAAGTGATGGCATTTATCACCTGATTTAGACAAAAATCGTCCTACTGCCGCTAAGCAACCGGTCAGCCGCTGGACTTCCTTTACCTTTGTCGGAGGCTTCATGTCGAGTATGGCTTGGATTTTTTCTGGGTTTGCTTCTATCCCACGTTGATCTACCCGGAACCCAAGGAACTTGCCAGCTGAAACCCCAAAGACGCACTTTTTTGGATTGAGCCTTTACTTATACTTGCGCAGTGTCTCAAAAGTTTCACGCAGGTCTTCGACATGATCTGTTTCTTCTTGTCTTTTGACGATCATGTCGTCAATGTATGCTTCTAAATTTCGTCCCAACTGAGGCGAAAAGATCTCATTGATAAGCCTCTGAAAAGTCGCCGGTGCGTTCCTCAGACCAAATGGCATCCTTAGCCATCCATAGAATCCTTTTTCTGTTATGAATGAAGTCTTGTCCTGGTCCTCCGGCAGCATGGGAATCTGATGGAAGCTAGATTAGGCGTCCATGAAGCTCAGTAAGGCATGAACAGCTGTCGAATCTACTAGTCGATCCAGCTTGGGCAGAGGAAAACTGTCATTGGGGCAAGCTTGGTTCAGGTCTGTATAGTCAACACACATCCTCCAAGTTCCATTTGGCTTGGGGACCATAACCACGTTTGCCACCCAATCTGGATAGTGAGTCTCCCTGATGAAGCCGGCAGCTAGTAGTTTCTTGACCTCTTTGTCTACAGCCTGGTTCCTGATAGGTCCCAAATGCCTCTTCTTCTGCCTAATAGGTTTTCTGGCTGGATCAACATTTAGCCGATGAACGGCCACTTTGGGATCAATCCCCGGCATCTCTTCTGCCCCATAGGCAAAAATATCTTGAAATTATTTTAACAGTGCTATGACAGCTTCTTGTAACTCGGGTTTCAAGCCTGCCCCAATCTGCAAAGTCCTGTCTGGACGAGTCTCATCTAAACAGATGCTTAAAGGGGGTTCAGCAGGCTTAGGACGATCCAATGTCAAACTTGCGATCGTCATCAGCTCGGCTGAAGGCCTTGGCTCCTCTTTTACTTGAGTGAATTTTCTCTTCTTACTGGGCAAATCTCTTTCCGTTTTCCCTTCGGGAGTAACCTGTAGTGCAGCTCTTTCTCCATCCGGCTTCCTTGCGGAAGCAGCATTGGTTTGAAACTTTTCTGCCCCAATCTCTTTGGGCTCATCTATGTCCATAGGCTCAACTTCGCTCAATTTCCAAGACGAAGGTTTAGGGTTGTAATATAACACTCCCTAGCGGCCCGCTGGTCTCCATAAATTGAGCTCACCTGGCCATCGTCACACTCAAACTTCATCAGCATGAGATGGGTGATGATGACCGCCTTAATGTTATTAAGGGTAGGACGTCCCAGAATGACATTGTATGCTGTCAAATCCTTGACAACCAAAAACTTTATGAACATAGTTCTGCTCTTTTCCTTCTCTCCAACTCGGACAGGCAACGAAACCGTGCCGACCGGATGTATGATTCCACCTCCAAATCCTATAATAGGATGATGGACTGGAAGAAGATCTTTTTCATCAAACTTCAATCTTGACAAACAATCAGCGCTAATAATGTCAGTTGAGCTGCCAGTGTCGATAAGAATCCTTCGTACTCTTAGATTGGCAATCTTCATTTCTACGACCAGGGGGTCGTCATGAGGATTCCTTATCTGCCCACGGTCTTCTTCACTCACCGTCACCATGGGAAACGGGTCCACCTTAGATTTTCCCGTCAGCAACACTTGGCCAAGCTCTCTGACATAATTTTTATGCCCTCTCAAAGTTGGTCCTCCGGCTGCAAACCCGCCGGATATCACCAAAACCACGTCTTAATCTGTACTAGCACTTTCTTTCTTTTTCTGCCGAAAATCCTTCTTCTTAAAGCGACCTTCACGGGAGACATATTGATTCATCTTTCCTTGCTTTGCCAGGTTCTCCAAAGCTCTCTTCAGGTGCTTGCATTCATTGGTCTCATGCCCACAATCTTTGTGGAAGTGGCAGTATTTACTCCTATCCCTGTTCTTGTAAGGTGTTTTCATCTCGGCCGGAGCCTTGAGTTCATGCTGATCCTTGATTTCCATAAGGATTGAATACTGGTACTTATTGAACTCAATAGGTTCAGCTGAGACAGCCCTTTCTTTTCTCTTCTCTCTTCTCGACGGGGCCGTGCTTGAAGACACTACCCAGGTCTCAGCCTTCTTAGGATTGTTCTTAGTCTTTTGAACAGGTTCCTCGGGCTTCTTGGACTCTAAGTGCTTGGCTTCAGCACACAGCTCCGTCGCATGTATGAAAGCCTCGGCTTCCCTCAAAGCTTCGACCAATGTCCTCACTTTCTTCTTGAACAAATCAAACTTGAAGCTTCCTGGACGTAGTCCTCGAATGAATGCATTGAAGGCTACACCAGCATTCAAGTCGTGGATCTAGAGGGCTTCAAGATTGAACCTCTTCACGAAACTTCTCAGGGATTCCTTTGGGGCTTGAATAATCTTCCCCAAATGAATACTGGTCTTCGGTTCCTGCCTATTGGCGACAAAGTGACTAGTGAATGAATAACTTAACTCGGTGAAGTTGTTGATAGAATTAGCCGGTAGGTTGTTAAACCAATTCTGAGCGACTCCTTTCAGAGTGGCTGGGAAGTTCTTACACCATGTAACGTCGTCCACTGCCTGGACTTACATTTGATGTTTGTAAGTAGAAAGATGGTCATCTGGATCAGTAGTGCCATCGAACGGATCAATGGTTGGTAGCTTAACCTTAGCACATAGAGGGGCTTGCATTATTCTGGCTGAGAAAGGCGTCGGCCAATCTATGCGCAGCTCCCTAAAATGTGCATCAACTGGGGCTGTATTTATCTGACATTCCCGTAAGACTGGATTTGATGAACTGACCTCCTGGGACCCTCGCCTATACACATTATGCTGAGGCGTCCTTCGGTAAACATTAGGCTGAACTAGTGTTCGATCCTGACGAGGCTCATAAATAGACGGAGTCCTCCCATGCTCCAGAGTGTGACTCCGAATCCTCAGACTATGGTCCTGCATGTATGGCGTTGATCCGGTAGCCGACCTCTGTTAGGCCGCTACCCTTCTAGCATGCAAGTATTCCCGAGCGTCCGTCTCCATTCTTCGGCCATCCACCGGCCTGTTCACTAGGTTGGTGACCACCAGATTCCAGTCTAAACGACGTGGTTGATCACTACGAACAGGATGCCTCCCCCTGGACGTCCTTCTAGCTTCTTCTGGTCGTCTAGCCCCGCTTGGTCCAGCTACATTCTCCTGAGAGGCTCCTCTCCTAGGAGCAGGCCTAGAATCCGGCTGGGATCCTACTCGGAAGAATAACATGTTGTTCTTGATCTGGTCTTGGACAACTTGGGCCATCCTGACTTGAAACTCATTTAGGGCGTTTTCCAAATGAGCAGCCGTGACCGGGGGAGCAGGGTTGGGCTCCAAGACTGCCCCAATGGGATCATTCTTTCGCTGTCCGTCACGTCCCCTAGGCGGACGTTCATCGTCGACGGTATCATTAACTTGAACATAGGGACTCATCCTTTATCCTCGGTTGGACGAATTGCAATCTGTCATCTCCGCGCCTCCCCACAGACGGTGCCAAATGTTTCAAGTAAACTTGAAGAATACGGTATTTGTCCTGATGATGGACAGGTGTAGGGTTGATGATATTGGGAGGCTTGTGCTGAGATGTTACTTCGTTCCCGAACCTGCAAAAGGGGAAAACCAAACCGGAGGTTTGGGTTTGATTCCCTCTCCTATGCTTAAGTCAGTATTCAATTGATAATAGCTGGGTATGAATTTTGACAGAGTAAGTTTAAGAGAGAGTAGTTGTCCCTTTTTACCTGATTATGAGGAACTATTTATAGTATCTATGTATAGAAAGGAGCACCTTAGAATGAAGAGATATGATTGGTTAGGCAATGGGAGGGTGACACTTGTCATAGTCTGATTGTCCTGAGCCTTTTATCCAATCACATCCTTCCTCTTTAGGGAACTTGGGCTGATTATTCCTTCCTTTAAGGAATAATTGGGTCTCTTGAATACAGCTTTGGTGACATCATTAACTCACCCCCTAACACACTGCCAAGTGTCGAAGAGGGGATGGGCCACGTGTCATTAGCTCATTAGGCCACGTGGCAGTTGCTGACTGGGCCACGTGTCCTCTTGTTATATGTTACAACAATGGGGATGATTAAAAATCCAAATTTCCTTAATACCAAAAAACCTTAATCCTACTCCCTTCACCTATTAAATCAACATTAATACCCTTTGCCAAAGTTTTCTTCCTTGCCAGAGATATCCCGATTACCAAACGAGAATAGATACGGCTATAAATATTATACAAAACACTATTACATTATTTTAAAATTTGTCATTATTATAAAAACACGTGAACACAAACTTTAAAATGAATGCAAAATAAATAAAGAGTATTATGATAATGAAATTAAAATCTACAGGTTTGGCTTATATTTGTTCAGAATGTTATTGTTTGGATAAGATAATATATGTAATGTCCAACATGAATATTGCAAGCGCAAAGTTTTCTATCATTCTATTTGACAATCCCCTAGATTGATACGGTTTACTACCAAATTGTCGTTAAGGGTCAATTGTGTTGAAGATAAGTTTGCTCAATTTTTCAAAAGTTGCAACATAACAATTGCTTTTTTGAAAAGATGAGTTCAAAGTTGGAAATGTCGAAAGTATATTAAGCACATATCCAATACGTATTAAAATGTATATAATCATCTGAGTCCATTCTAAATATGGAGCAGTCCCAAAATGCAATTTTTTATGATTTGATTTATTAGTAGTGCATGAGGTTAGATTTATATTAGAATAAATTAGATTGGTGAATCGATTAATTAGGGCAATTTATAAAATTGGAAATGAAAAGTGTATCTCCTCGTACGCATTGGCAGACCAAACCAAGCATTGACCGAGTGATAGACGTGCAATCTTTTTAATTGTAAGGTTAAGCAACAATCTACTTTTTCTCTTTTTACAAACAAAAAAAACCCTTAATCACATAAGTACTAAGACGTGTGTTTGGACCCTTCCAGATATGATCTACTTTACCAATGGAATGACCAAAACACACCTAAAATATAAAATTACCATTTTACCCTTGGGCTTCGCAGGCCAGGAAGTACATGCCTTCCATCAGGCCCATTGACAAACAACCTTCATGACATCATCACCTTTACCAGGTGATGTCACTTTGGTACTACCTATAAATAGTACTTTCACCTGATCATTCAGATACCATTTTACACGCATCACAAAGCATTTACTTGTACTATTCTCTAACCTTCGGAGATCGTATCTGACTTAAGCATCGGAGAGACGATCCCGAGAACATCCCCAGGGTAGTTCACCGTGCTCCGTTTGGCTGGTACTTGGAATTCGAAGACCTTGGACTATTACTTGTTATGACCCTAGCTGGATTTGCCTCCCTAGAATAACAAATTTCTACTGTGTTTCTTGTACTCGAAACAGTTGGCGCCGTCTGTTGGTAAGACATGACGCGAGGACAAGGTACTCGAGTTTCTATTGCCCGAAAGACCAGTTCTCAGAATGCACAGACTACTCTGTTGAATCAATTAGGTGCGATCGTAGAGGACGAAACCGAACTCCCTCAAGGTGGAAGCCAGACTGCTGCTGTAACATCCTGTCAAATACTGATTAAAAAAAGACTTAAATATAAGAAACAATGAAGGATTCAGTGGTAGCGAAAATCCCACCAAGACGGGAATGCCACTCTAAGGAGCAAAACTAAACTAAAAAATGAATAACAAGCCTCAAAATAGTAGTCAAACCCAAGCATCTATATAAAAATATATATAAATAGAGATAGAGAGAGCGAGAGAGAGAGAGAGATAGAGAGAGAGAGAAATGAGATCCCATACCCTCATCTCAAGCTAAACATTACCAAAATCCGTAATCATCCATAAACCTCAAAACTTAACATACTCGAAAGATAATTCCAACATCCAAAAGATCATCTCTCAAATGACATTCAAGCTAACAAAAGTAAACTATTTCAGAAAAAATAGAATCTTAGTCCTAATCTCAGACTCATAGTGCTCGTCCACAATGACTAGCACGAACTCCTTGCTCACATGAGTAAAACGCACAACCCCGATCCATACTGTAATAACTCTACCTGCATCGTCATCTGGAAAGTATATCTAAAAAATTCCACAATCAGTGGGGAGCAACTAGCAGTTCTCCCAGCCCAATTTAGGAAACAAATAGTAAAGTTAAATGAAGTTAAAACAAACGTCAAAGACACGGCAACACAAATAGCACTAAAAGAAGGCAAAGTACGCATTGGAACAAACGTCAAGTTTTAACATAAAGTACTGAGAAGGATACTTTAAATGTTTAAAATAAAGATTTTCAAACGACCAACATGAAAGGGATCACAAAAACACCATCAATGAGAAAATAAATAATTTAACATAGAGAGAGCGAACACTAGTGACCCGCAGCCCACCTCCTTAAGAAATGTCAGGTCGCAACCTCCAGAACGGCCTATGAGTTACGTTCCCTACCGTCTGTGTCTAAGAATGGCCAAAATCTTTATGCGAGACAATACATGCAGTATCTCCTAACCTCTCGGACGACAACAAGTCCTAAGTATCTCCAATGCAGGGTAACACCCAACGTGATGTCCCCAGACCCCTCAGAGTGCATGTTCGTTACTTTCGGGACACCGTCCCTTAGACTACTCAACTCAATTAAAAACCAAACTTTATATTCAAAGACAAAACAAATTACTTCAAGTCATCAAATTCATCGAATTCGTCAAATTTGTCAAATTCATCAAATTATCAAATTTGTCAAATTCATCAAATCATCAAATTCATCAAAAAGATTAGATCCATCAAAGTCATTAAAATCGTCAAAATTAGCAAAAATCAATAAAACCATTAAAACCGTCAAAACCATCAAAATTATTTAAATCATTAAAACTATTAAAATCATCAAATCCTCAAAATCATCGAAGTTCACAAATCCCAAATTGATATGATAAACTAATCAAAGTATACTACAAATACATCAATAGGCATACAAAACATCAAAACGTCATCTGAGTTTGGGTACGAAGTAAATTATGATGAAGTCACAAGACTCTCCGTACATAACTCTTGGCGAAGTGATGCTAAGGGCAGTGTTATTCTCCGCCAAGCATTACGACGTCGATAACTCAAACTTGGCATAAGATAAACATAAGAATTAATAAATGGTATCAAGTACTAAAATTTTACTTCCTAACATGTCTTAGAATACTCCACAATACTACAAAAGTCATTCAAGAAGCATGGAATCATGCTGTAATCTAACAGTGCACAGAACGCACACAACAAAACTTTAAACAGACCTAACAGTCAGCATAGATAATACTTTTCGAAAATTCTAACGGGACATTAAACTTTAGCTCGTTATCTTTCCAACGACTAGTCATAAGCTCAATTCCGATAACAAAAGAGTGAGATGTGACCATTGGAGAACATGCTGGCCAACTATGTTCGCGGGCGGCCAACTGGGTCACGGTCTGCGACCAGGCTACTGCATGCCTCCTACAAGCAGACCTTCGCGCACAATTCGGCATAAACGACTGCGTATGCAAGGCATCAAGCATACAACAGATTCATCACAAGTCTCAAACAACTCAAAACCATACGAGTATTTAGCATTTGAAAACAATTATAAATCCTTCAATTTTCAAAATCATACACACAAATTAATCCCACAATTTCCATCATCAATATTAAGCAAGTATGACTTCATAGATAACATCAAAATCCAAAACATTTCAATTTCATAACTCAACCAAATCATCAAACTCATTTAAACATCACAAATCCAATTTCCACAACTAACACTTCAACCAAAATTGACTAGATCACATGAACATGTTAATATACAAAATTTAGAACATAAAACAAGCCTAAACATGATACTAAGAAGAACTATATACATACAATCATCTAAGTTCCACCTAACATGATTTTAAGTTATCTAACGCGATTCTAAACAACCTAAGTTCACAATTTATTCCCTAACGTGCTAGAATAACGCTAGTTACCTTGATTGTCTTGGGGAGTGCAGAAAAATAGTATAGTATAACTTAGATAACGTGCGTGACGTCCCTACCTTATTCACCCTTTAATACTTTCAATTGCTTGCGTTCTTTCCCCCATTGAACAAAGTTTCTTCCTCCTTAAACAAATTTAGCTTCCTCCAAAATGAGAAGTGGTGTTCCGATCAAGATTCCAGGCGATATAAGACTTGGATTTTAAAACGCCCTGGTCAAAGTGAAGGTCTTGATGTTGTGAACATGCTGTCCAATTTGAAGATGATCCAACGGTTAATCTCCGGCGATGTCCATTTTCGTGAAGGTGTGCAAATGAAAAACGGGAAGACTTTCTCTCTGCTTTTCGTTACTTGAGGAGATGCGTGTGGGAAGGAAAAAGGAAAGAGAATGCTTCTCTTTTTTCTGATTAAGAGGACAGCAAAAAGGAGGGGTTTAATAGGGTGTTTATGGTAGGTTTAATGGGTGGTACATTATGGTCATTATGAAGGCGAGTTAAAGGGTGCGAAATTTATATTGTTTTAACGTTACAAAGGAGTGCCAAGGGTTGGCCATACTCTACATCTTCCTTTCTAAATTCGGAATTTTCGGACCTCGTATTAGGTATTTAGGGTGCGCACAACTCGTTCGTACATTAGATGATCCACGAATTATATTAACCCTCATAACAAAAAAAAAATATAAGCTAATATTTATATAAATAAAAAATATTTAAATTAACGTAATATGTATACACCTCATAAGCATATACACTTTATATACTATACTCACTCAAGTATCACATTATTCATTTGAGCAAAATCGGAACAAGAACAACTACTTAAAATAATTACACAAGTCTACATTTTATTTTACGATATAAAATATATATAAATATATATACCTATATAATGAAACGTAGAAGAAAATATGATTTTAAAAATATAAGAATAAATATAATTATTCTCAAAATATATAATTTAATGCTTGAAATTGAATCACATAACACTTAAATTTATAAAATTAAATACTAACTATATTATAAAATTAATACATACAATATATTGTGAACCGAAATATGTTCCGGTTCGAATATGGCCATTTATTTAATGCAATGCAGTTTTTATTTCCGAAATCTTATTTAGATTTATAAATAGCAATGTAAACCATATAAATAAACGCGCGAAATTTCTAGTGAAATTACGGGGTGTTACAATCACTCCCCCTTAAAAGAGTTTCGTCCTCGAAAGTTAGAAAGAAATAGTAAAACAAAAGAAAATGTTTTTGAGAGAGAGAGAGATAGAGAGAGAGAGAGACAGAGAGTAAGAGGTCAAGGTTGGAGGATCAAAACATATGCCAATTAGGAAAATAAAAAATTTTATGAAAACATAAATCAAATAGATTTTAGTTAATGGTTAACTATGTAGAATAAATTTGATAATTCAATGAATATACAATTTATTTTGAAAGACAAAAGAATTATAAAGTAGAGTAGTATAGTACCAACAAACATTTATAAAATACGAAAGAAAGGAAGACACTGATTGCAAAATATTAAGGTAAAAAAAAACAATGGTACAACAACTATAGATGGTTTTTCAAATAAAGTTGGAACACAAAAATTTTAAGAAAAAATTATAAGAGAATTGATGCAACAATCTATCATAAACATTTTTAGAAGAGGAAAATGGAGAAACCAACATTCGAAATGCGACAACCAAATCAACTTGAATTGAGATAACCACACAGGATATACTCCACTTAAAGACATAATACTTTAGTGAGAAGTAGTTGACGGTTTTATATAAAAATAACACTTACGAACTCAACCATCGATATATAATATAAGAGCGTCCTGCTTAACATATATGCAATTTAAAGTTCACATGAGAAATAGCTAACATTAAAATAAATTTCACAACAAAATGCTACTTGTAAAAATAGGCGATCAAATAATAAATTATAAATAACAAATATACTCTTTTTTTTAGTCGACACAAATCTGCATGAAACCACCCATTACAACTTGATATCAACAAAAACAGGTTTCAGATTTAAACTGAGTATATAATTTCCTTTTAGAGAAAATAAACCTAATAGTCAAAAGCAGATAATAACATAAGAAGTAACGAAAATACAACCAATCCTGAATATGAAATTAGAAAGCACCAAATGTTTAGACAAGAAACATCAAAATTATTTGGAATCATTTTATGCAATGAGTTGAGAAAAAAAATTAATAATAAAAGTAAATCATGAAGTAGAATAAAAAGCTGCCGAGAGATTACCTTTATAACAAAATTGTTTGTATCTACCTTTTAATTTATAACACCAAAACAACTCATTAGGGTGCTTTTATTTTCGAAAACTATAAAACCATATTATAATAATTAAAGGCTAAAATAGGATTAACATGAAAATAAAACATCAAAGAGAAATATATATGTAAAATCATAGATGGTCAAAGATGGTAAAAGTAACTTGTAGAATCTCTTGAAAGACACTCCACAACCTTTTCCTTTTTCCTAACCATAGTAAACGATTGGAATTAAATGTTTTTCAAAAGAGTGTTTCAAAATATTCACAATAGCAAAATTTGAAAGTTATAAAATAACTCTAATATAGGTATGAAATTTATTAAGATCAGATATCTAAAATATAAATATTTGAATATAAACTTCAAACCGAAAAGTTTTGTATATAACGAATAAATAAGTAGCACTCATATTAAAATAATTCTTAATTGGAAAAGAAATAAAAATAAATAACATTTCATACAACAACATATACTACCCAGCAACCGACATAAACGCAATGCAACACACTTGACTACATTAAAATAATATATAAGTTTTAATTTGCAAAACATGAAACAAGTTAAACGCGTAATACGACCTAGAATTATAGGATCTAAATCACTCCGCTTTCGCTGCACACTCTGATAAACTTCGTGTACGAATCCTAACAAATAAGATTAACAAACTTGGTAGATTAGCTTCCACCAATGATACAAATATATTCAGATAATATACGCTCCATAAGCATGAGAGCACACCATATGATTATTCCCATGGCTTTCTTCCTATCCAAGTAACTCTCACTAAGCAATTTACTTAAAGCCTACGACATTAGTAATCCTAGTTACAAGACTACACATTTCTCATGAAATATGTAGCAACTCAACGAGATTTTTCGGAACATTTGGCTCTGATACCAAATGTAACATTCCGTCAAATACTGATTAAAAAAAAAGACTTAAATATAAGAAACAATGAACGATTTAATGGTAGCGAAAATACCACCAAGACGGGAATGCAACTCTAAGGATAAAAAATAAACTAAAAATGAATAACAAGCCTCAAAATAGTAGTCAAACCCAAGCATATAGATATATAAAGAAAAATGAGGTCTTATACCCTCATTTCAAGCTAAACATTACCAAAATCTGTAATCATCCATAAACCTCAAAACTTAATATATTCGGAAAATAAAACCAACATAAAAAAGATCATCTCTAAAATGTCATTCAATCTAACAAAAGTAAACTATTTGAGACCAACTAGAAACTTAGTCCTAATCTCAGACTCATAGTGCTCGTCCACGATGATTAGCACGACCTCCTTGCTCACACGGGTAAAACACATAACCCCGAACCATACTATAATAACTCTAACTGCATTGTCATCAGCAGAGTATATCAACAAAATTCCACAATTAGTGGGGAGCAACTAGCAGTTGTCCCAGCCCAATTTAGGAAGAAAATAGTAAAATTAAATGAAGTTAGAACAAAAGTCAAAGACAAGGCAACACAAATAGCAACAAAAGAAGGCAAAGTACGCATTGTAACAAACGTCTAGCTTTAACATAAAGTACAAAGAAGGATACTTTTAATGTTTAAAATAAAGATTTTCAAAAGACCAACATCAAAGGGATCACAAAAACACCATCAATTAGAAAATAAATAATTTAACATGGAGAGATCGAACCTTAGTGACCTGCAACCCACCTCCTCAAGAAATGTCACGTCGCAACCTCCAGAATGGCCTATGGGTTACGTTCCCTACCATCTGTGTGTAAGAAAGGCCAAACTCCCGATGCGGGACAATACACGCAGTATCTCCCGACCTCTCGAACGACAACAAGTCCTAGGTATCTCCACTGCAGGGTAACACCCAATGTGATGTCTCCTGACCCCTCTCCCTTAGGCTACTCAATTCAATTTAAAACAAACTTCAAATCCAAAGACAAAACAAATCACTTCAAGGCATCAAATTCGTCAAATTCATCAAATCATCAAATTCATCAAAACGATTAGATCCATCAAAGTCATTAAAATCATAAAAAGTTATCAAAAATCATTAAAACCATTAAAACTTTCAAAATCATCAAAATCATTTAAATCATTTAAAATGTTAAAATCATTAAAACCACTACAATCATCAAATCCTCGTAATCATCGAAGTTCACAAATCACAAATTGATACGGTTAACTAATCAAACATACTACAAATACATCAAAAGGCATATAAAACATCAAAACATCATCTGAGTTTGGATACGAAGTAAATTATGATCAAGTCACAATACTCTCCGTACATAACTCTTGGCAAAGTGATGATAAGGGCAGTGTTATTCTCCCCCAAACATTACGACGTCGATAACTCAAACTTGGAATAAGATAAGTATAAGAATTAATAAATGGTATCAAGTACTAATATTATATTTCCAAACATGTCTTAGAATACTCCACAATACTACCAAAGTCATTTAATAAACATGGAATCATGTTGTAATCTAACAGTGCACAGAACGCACACAACAACAACTATAAACAGACCTAACACTCAGCATAGATAATATTTTTAGAAAATTCCAGTGGGACATGAAAATTTAGCTTGTTAACTTTATAACGGCTGGTCACAAGCTCAATTCCGATAACAAACGAGTGAGATATGACCATTTTGATAACAGGCTGGCCAAATGTTCATGGGCCGCGAACTGGGTCACGGTCTGCGACCAAGCTACCGCTGGCCTCCTGCGAGCAACCCTTCGCGCACAATTTGACATAAATGACTGCGTATGCAAGGCATCAAACATACAACAGATGTATCACAATCTCAAACAACTCAAAACCATACGAGTAGAAAACAACAATTATAAATCCTTCAATTTCTAAAATCATACACACAAATAAATACCACCATTACCATCATCAATATTAAGCAAGTACGACTTCATAGATAAGATCAAAATCCAAAACATTTCAATTTCATAACTCCACCAAATCATCAAACTCATTTAAACATCACAAATCCAATTTCCATAACTAACACTTCTAACAAAATTGACTAGATCACATGAACATGTTAATATACAAAATTTAGAACATAAAACAAGCCTAAACATGATAATAAGAAGAATTATACACGTACAATCATTTAAGTTCCACCTAGCATGATTCTAAGTTATTCAACGCGATTCTAAACAACTTAAGTTCACAATTTATTCCCTAACGTGCTAGAATAACGCTACTTACCTTGATCGTCTTGGGGAGTGCAGAAAAATAGTATAGAATAACCTAGATAATGTGCAGGACGTCACTACCTTCTTCTCCCTTGAATACTTTCGATTTCTTGCGTTCTTTACCCCCATTGAACAAAGTTCTTCCTCCTTAAACAAATTTAGATTCCTCTAAAACGAGCAGTGGTGTTACGATCAAGATTCCCCGCGATCTAAGACTGGGATTTGAAAACGCTTTGGTCAAAGTGAAGGCCTTGATGTTGTGAACACACTGTCAAATTTGAAGATGATTCAATGGTTAGATCTCCGGCGATGTCCATTTTCGTGAAGGTGTGCAAATGAAAAACGGGAAGACTTTCTCTCTTCTTTCCGTTACTTGAGGAGATGCGTGTGGGAAGGCAAAAGGGAAGAGAATACTTCTCTTTTTTCTGATTAAGGGAACAGCAAAAGGGAGGGGTTTAATATGGTGTTTATGGTAGGTTTAATGGGGGGTACATTATGGCCATTATGAAGGTGAGTTAAAGGGTGCGACCTTTAGATTGTTTTAACGTTACAAAGGAGTGGCAAGGGTTGGCCAAATTCTACATCTTCCTTTCTATACTCGAAATTTTCGGACCTCACATTAGATATTTAGGGTCGCGCAACTCATTCGTGCATTAGACGATCCACGAATTATATTAACCCTAATAACAAAAAAAATATAAGCTAATATTTATATAAAAAAAAATAATTAAATTAACGTAATATATATACACCTCATAAGCATATACATTTTATATACTATACTCACACAAGTATCACATTATTCATAAAAGCAAAATCGGCACAAGAACCACAACTAAAAGTAATTACACAAGTCTACATTTTATTTTTACGATATAAAATATGAATGTCGAGGCTCAGCGACGCAGCCTTGGCGATTAGACGATATACTTAGTTTAATAGCTTAGTTTATGTTATCTTTTCATCATTCTTTCATCATTAGATTAACTTAAAACCCTAATTAGGGAGAGAAACACTCTTTTCCTCTCTCTAATCCTTTGATGATTTTGTTTTTCTTTGAAGATTCATTGAAGCTATGCCGATCGTAGCGTGTTTCGATTCTTCAGAACGACAATCTAATCTTTGGTTAGTTTCTTGTATGAACAATTGCTTATTTATAATATTGAATTCTAGTTTCATTGTATGATTATTGATTTGATTCTCCTTTTTAATTAATCAATTGCTATTACCTAGAACGTTGCCGATCGATTGTTCTTTGTTTATGAGTAGCAAACTAGGGTTTAATTTTGAATCTGATTGTTCTTGTTATTTCCTTGTGAATTCTCTATTTCCAAATTGAATATTGCGCTAGTAATTGTTGTTTGGCACATAGTTTCCTAGTGCTTTGACGTTCTTTAGAAAACAACCTAAATTGCAGATTCAATTAGGTTGTTCAATAGTTCAGTTATTCTATCTACAGATTCGGGTAGTTTAACGTATCTTTAGAGGGAAGTGGGATTAAATTCTCAATCTATGTGTGATTAAGAATAATTGTTCATATTTAGAAACCGATGATCGATAACCCGAACCGAAGTGACAATTGACCGAACTCAAGACCTTTCTCCATTGATATTCAATATAGTTTATCATTGCTTTATCAGTTATTAGTTTTGACCCTTTTTAGTCTGAAAACCCCCCTTTCGATCTCTTGTACACATACTTTAGTCTCTAAGTCTCTGTGGTTTGACCCTACTTGCCTCCTATATTATTTTGTGTTGGAAAGTAGGAATTATAAATATTATCTTTGGTAAACGCGTGCGACTGCGTCCCACCACCCCTTTTAAAAGAAGTTTTGTCCTGAAACTTGGCACGAAAAAGTAAATTGTTTGGAAAAAATTTTACTTAAACTTTTCAAAATGGAAAACTTAAAATACTTGTGTCACCCTTGTGCACAGTATAACAAGTCGAACTCAAATGTTTCACTCATGGACATGTTAGTTTGCACCAACATCTACAAATCACAAAATTAAGCAAAAAAATACTATAAAAATAGACAAAAGCGTGAATTTCTACCGCATTCTACCCCTCTTAAAGAAAACGAGTTACGCCCTCGTAACTCACCTCAATAAAAAGTCAGGATACTTCTTCCTCATATCATCCTCGGCTTCCCATGTTGCCTCCTCGGACTCATGGTTAGATCAAAGTACTTTCACGATACTCACATCCTTATTGCGTGTACTACGCACCTTCTTGTCCAAAAATCTTCACAGGTCTTTCCTCATACGTGAGGGTACTATCAATATGGACTATTTCAGGTTCTAGAACTTGATTCTCATCAGGAATATACCTCTTACGTTTTGAGGTATGAAACACATCATGTATCTTCTCGAATTCCAATTGCAAAGCCAACTTGTAGGCGACTCTACCAACTCTTTGCAAAATCTCATATGGACCAGCCTACTTGGCATTCAACTTGCCTTTCTTAACAAATCTCATAACACCTTTTCGTCGGTGAGACTTTCGAAAACATTTTATCGCCAATGGCGAACTCATCTTCAAGCCTTTTCAAATCAGCGTAACTCTTCTGCCTATCCTGGGCAGCTTGGATTCAAGCTTGAATGAACTTCACATTCTTAACGATCTCCTCAATTAATTAAGTCCCTAGGACTATATTCTCACTAAAGTCATTCCAACAAATAGGACTTCTACCCTTCCCTCAATACAAAGCTTCAAAGGGAGCCCCAAATGAAACTCCATATGGTGCATAAAAATGGCTCTAAATAAAATCACCTTAAAGTCTTTATACAACTTATCACCACCAGGATGTACAGAAAACAGAGTATTGTGACCTTCCTCCATAAGCTTCCTCTTAACCTCTTCACACTTCTGTGGTATACACCACCTTCCTTTGAATCTCAAACTTCCATCCTCATGGATCTTAAAATCAACTTCTTTTCCTAGCTTCATCTTCTCCTTAATCTTGTCAAGATGTTCATCTCCAACTTGAATCTTCAAGATATCATCGAAAATCAAGGATCCTAACGACAAAGCGCTCAATCTTGCTTTTATCTCTTCAGGATTCCTAATCTCAAGGCTAATCCTTTGCATATCTCGATAAAACTCTTCAGACTCTACCAACGCATTCACGCTATGGCTCATCTTCCTACTCAAAGCATCAGCGACTACGTACGCCTTCCCTTCATGATACTGGATATCTAAGTCATAATCCTTGATCAATTCTAACCATATCCTTTGTCTCATATTGAGATCCTTCTAAGTGAATCCATATAGATAATGTCTCCAAATCTTTAGTGCAACCACAATAGCGACTTACTCTAAGTCATGGGTAGGGTAATTAGACTCATACGACTTCAACTAACACGATGCATACGCAATCACCTTCCCATTCTGCTATAACACACATCCCATACCATTCTTCGAAGAATTACTACATACCTCGAATCCATCATTCCCATCAGGTAGAGTCAAAACAGGTGCAGAGGTCAAATGATCCTTCAAAATCTGAAAGGCTTCCTCATACTTTTCATTTCATTTAAACTTCGACTCTTTCTTCATCAAACTAGACATAGGTCTCGCTATCCTCGAGAAATCTTTCACAAACCTTCTATAATAACCAGTAAATCCATAAAACTTCTTATGTCAGATACATTCTTTGGTCTAGGCCACTCACTAACCAATCACTTCCCTCTATTTCAGGGTGCTCCTTCTCATTCACAAACACTATAAATAGTTCCTAGAAATTAGGTAAAAGGTAGAATTTCACCTACTCCCTAAACTTACTCTGTCAAAATACAGTAAGAATTTCTCTTGCTCAAATATTGACTTAACCATCGGAGGGGGAATCAATTTCCAAACCTCTGGGGTTGGTTTCCTTATTTTCAGGTTTGGATCCGAAGAAACAACCATCTCTGCACAAGTCTCGATAAAGAACTCAACTACTACGAGTTGGAAGATGAACTTAGCTTTCTATAGCTAAAAACATTTGGCGCCGTCTATGGGGAGACGCAGAGATGACTGACTGTCATTCGTCCAACCGAGTCCGAAATCAGGGTCAGCACCCAGTTGTGGAGGATACTGTAGAGGATGAGCGTCCAACAAGAAGGAGAGATGGACCTCGTCTGGAGAGAGTACATGTGGCGTTAGAAGAATATCTGGATCGTCCTGTAACAGCCGACCACATGGAGAATATCCTGAACGACTTTCAAACAAAGGTCGCGGCAGTTGTTCAGGAACAGATCAAGAGTAACATGTTATTCTTTCAGCATAATGGAGCTACGGTTGCTCAAAATGAGCCTATTGATGGTCGATCACAAGTGGATGTGGCAGGACCTAGTCGTCCCACTCGTCCGGCAAGTAAGGGAAAACGTCCAACACGAAGTGAGCAGGCGAGGAGGTTAGGTTGGAATCTAGTAGTAAGGTCTCAAGAAGACCGTCAAATAGGTAAGCGTCGCTTGGCCACGGATGCCCGAGATTATCTGTAGGCGAAAAGGGCGGCTGCCCTTCAGAGGTCAGCCACAGGATCTACATCCTATTTAAGAAATCCCCCGCTGAGAGTCTTCTCCCAGACGGAGGTAGTGGGTCCCGCACCCTCACTCTGTCGTCATCGGGAGAAGACTATGAGTCAGCCAAATGTATATCGCCGAGGGACCCCAGCACATACTTCATTAAACCAGGTCATCAGGGAATGTCGTCAAGACTATATGCTCGTCCGTAGGGGAATGGGGGTCTTATGCATTGATTGGCCAACCCCTTTCTCGGCTAGGATTATGGAAGCTACTTCATACCCCAAAGTCAAGCTGTCAAAAATTGAATCCTTTGATGGTACAAAAGATCCCGATAATCATTTGTCAGCATATAAGCACCAGATGTATGTTCAGGCGGTGGATTATGCTACCTGGTGTAAGAATTTCCCGGCTACCATAAAAGGGGTAGCTCAGAAGTGGTTTAACAATTTTCCAGCCAAACCAGTGACCAATTTCACCGAGCTTAGCTTGTTGTTCACCAGCCATTTTATAGCAAATCGTCAAGAGCAGAAGACTAGCATGCATTTGGGCAAGGCCATTCAGGGACCAAAGGAAGCTTTGCGCAGCTTTGTAAAGAGATTTAACCTTGAGGTTCTTCATATACACAATTTGAATGCGGGAGTAGCCTTTGATGCCTTCATTAGGGGATTACACCGAGGGAGATTTAAGTTTGATTTTGTTAAGAAATAGGTGACCACTCTATCTGAAGCCCTGAGAGAGGCTGAAGCTTTTATACATGCAACAGAGGTTTGTGCTGAAGCCAATCACCCTGAGTCTAAGAAGTACGAGGATTCTGTTCCCATTAAAAAGAACAACCCTAAGAAGGCTGAGACTTGGACGGTGGCATCAACAACAAACTCGTTTAAGAAGGGTAAACGAAGAGAAAGAGAGGCCATAGTGGCAGCTGGCCCTATAGAGTTTAACAAAGATCAATACTCCATCCTTATGGAGATTAAAGATCTGCATGATCTCAAGGCTCCAGCTGAAATGAAGATGCCCTACCGGAATAGAGACAGAAGCAAGTATTGCCATTTCCATAAAGATTGTGGTCACGAGACGAATGAGTGTAAGCATTTGAAAAAAGCTTTAGAAGAATTAGCCCGACATGGAAAGATGAATATCTACCTTCCTCAGGGAGGTTAAATATTTCAAAAAAGAAATGATTGGTTTGGGAAGAAGAAAGAGACTGAGAGTACAGATGAAGACGTAGTATTGGTGATCTCAGGAGGATTTGCTGCCGGAGGACCAACCAACAGGGGGCATAAGAGTTACCTCAGAGAACTCGATCAAGTTCTACTGACGGATAACACCAAAGTTAAGCCTTTTCCCAAGGTGGTCGTCAGTGAGAGTGATAGTGGAGAGTTGAGAACCCCTCATGATGATCCACTGGTAGTAGAGATGAAGATTGCTAATTTAAAAGTTAGAAGGATCTTGATCGACAAAGTTAGCTCAACTGAAATAATCAGTCCCGACTGCCTGTCTCGACTAAAGTTCGATGAGAATCAATTGCTCCCCGTCCACCGTCCTATCATTGGGTTTGGGGGAGTAGTTATCCATCCAATAGGGACAATATCATTGACCCTCCGAGTAGGAGAAAAAGAAAAGTCTAGAACTCTTTTTGTTAAGTTCCTAGTAGTAAGGTATCTCACGGCCTACAATGTCATCCTGGGCTGGCCAACACTCAATCATGTTAAGGCGGTGGTGGTTGCACACTTGATGCTGATGAAGTTCGAGTGTGACAATGGCCATGTTGGAGCACTGTATGGTGCTCAAAGAAGAGCAAGGGAATGTTACTGCACCACGTTAAGGCCTTCGTCTTGGAAGCCAGAAGAGAAAGATGAGAAGGTAACAAGCAAAACAGACAAAACAGCTAAAGCTCTGATCCCAACTTTGTCCGGCCGAAGAGGATTATATAAAACTCAAACGAAAATTGGTTCCTCAAGGAAGGCGTCTGGGGACTTTATGAGTAACAAGAGGAAGTTAACCACAGTAAAGGAAGAGCTTGTATCTTCAGCAGAGGTTATGGCCATTATGGGCATGCCAACTAAACCACCGAACATGTCGATGAGCCCATCACTGTTTGTTTAGATTAAACTCGTCCAGAGAGAACTCTTCAGCTGAGGTTGTCGTTCATCGGCTGAATGTTGATCCTTCCAAGAAATCAGGTTGTGTACGAGTGATATCAAGTATTTATATAGAGTTTTCTCCCTTATTTACAAGCTAATTTGTGCGTCATTGGAGCTCTTGGGAGCTATTTTGTGCTAACTATCGTATGTAGTTGTGGTTTCGTGTTTTATATTGAATTGCAGGTTTTACGGAGTTTTCTCCTTATTCCCGAGCCTTTTGGAAGCAACCAAGGCTTTACGAGATGTTACGAGGCACGTAGGATGGCTCACGAGCTTTATGGATAGTTTAGGAGGTCCTAAGACCCCTAAACGTGAAGATTAGAGAGCAAAGAGTCAAATGAGGTTTCCGTGCACTGATCGGGCAGAAATGGCCCGATCGGGCGAAATATTATGATCGGGTACGAAAGTTGCGGACCCGATCGGGCAAGGCGTGCCCGATCAGATCGGGCGAGAACACATGTGCCCAGTCCCGATCGGGCACCTACCGCCCGATCCCATCGGGTCTAGTGCTGCTAGGTCTTATTGGGACGCTGCGGAGGAGGCGAGCTTGCTGGCACTTTTTGTCGCCAGACCCGATCGGGTGACTACCGCCCGACCCGATCGGGTGGGCCGCTTTTCTCGCCTTATTGCTGCACTGCTGCTGCCAGAGCCCAGAAGTGAAGTTGGGAGAATTTGTATGTGGACCCGATCGGGTACTGTGCTCGGGCCCGATCGGGTCTGGTGCTTTAATCGCGCTTTTTCACTTTTTATTTCCGTTTTTAGTGAACTTGAGGGGTATTATAAATACCTTTTCCTCATTATCTTTCATTCATCTTTTATTCATCTTTCATTAGGTTTTAGACTAGTTTTATTCTACATTGCTCTTAGTTTAATTCAAACACTTTAGATTAATTTAGAGGTGATCAAACCTATTTCGATTTCAATAAAAGTTCCTGCTTTCCGTTAATTGGTACTCTTTTCTACTCTTTATCTCTTCAATTACTTTGATTGCTTAGTTTATTTATTTAATCGTTCATGATGCAATTCTTAGGATTTCCAATTAGTTTTGTTGTTGTCAATTCGATTATGAGTGAGTAGTTCTCTATCTAGGGTGTTAGATAGGAAAGCCATGTTTATACCATGATTGTGATTTAGATTTCTATCAATTTCTAGGGCTTGATTAGGGTGATTGTGATGTGGTTTGTTCTTATTGAGTAATTAATGTCAGTGTATAATTTCATTGATTGCTTGTGGTTAATAGTTGTTTGCACAGATCCGTCTTACGACTAGAGGCCTAGGACACGTCAGTAGTTCTGATTACGTTAGTGAACATGCGGCGTATGTTGAACTATGAGCGTTGAGTCTTAACCATAGCTCAACATAGGCTCTAATCCCCGACTCTTGACTTAGGTATTGATAGTAGTTGACCCTATTTGATTGGTATAAGCATGGTGGACCGACCTAATACCCTAGACTTTTATTCCATAGTTTAATCCTCGATTTATTCAGTCTTCCGTAGTCTATTCCTTAGTTTAATTATTTCCTTCCTGATTTCATGTGGAGTAGCTGAATTGGTTGAATTTTGATTTAGAAACTCTGTCTCCCTGTGGATTCGACCCTGCTTCCACTGACTACCTAGTTAGAGGTCTGTAGGTTTATTTTTGAATAGGCGATACGACTAAATCCTATCAAATTTTGGCGCCGTTGCCGGGGAGACGGCTAGTTCTCTAAGTTTTTATTTAATTATTTGGTCTACTTCTCTGTACTTCATTGGAACTTCACTGTTTCAATCGAGGTACGTTTTACTGCTGCTTTTTGTTTCTTTTGTATGCCCAGGTCCCAAAGAAACGGTTCCCCAATTCCAGCGGACCCCGATCTTACTAGGACAATCAGGCGGATCCGAAAGATAAAGCAGAAAGAAAAGCAGTCTGTTCAGCTGAACACCTCTGGAACAGACACCTTGAATTCAGTTATGTCAAAATCACTGAAGTCATATGGGGTGCCCAACCCGGATGGTCTCTCCACTGGACCTACTATGCCCACCATTGCCGCAGCAAATTTCGAAATCAAGCCTGGACTCATCAGCATGGTCCAGCAAAATCAGTTTGGTGGGCATCCTACTGAAGATCCGGCAAATCATCTACAACGGTTTCAACAACTTTGTCGAACCGTTAAACATGCCGGCGTCACTCCAGACCAACTCAAAGTCATGTTGTTCGAGTTTTCACTGAGAGATAGAGCCCAAAAATGGTTGAATGATGTAAAAGAAATCGAGTGGAGTGAGATTTCTGCTGCATTTCTTAGAGAGTATTACCCACCTACTAAAACAGCAGAAATCAGAAATAAACTAGCCACGTTTTTCCAAGAGCCTGATGAAACATTAAGGGAAGCGTGGGCTAGGTTTAGAGATTTACAGAGAGAGTGTCCACACCATAATATGGACAAATGGTTCTTGACGCAGACATTCTACAATGGTCTGCAGCCTCAGACGAAGTGTATTGTTGATTCGTCTGCAGGAGGAGTGTTTTTAGACAAGGCAGTTGATGAGGGTTATGAATTCATATCAAATCTTGCAGCCAATGATCATACATCATCTAGGAGTTTGACTAAGAAGGTACTTGAAGTTGACGCTATTTCATTGCTTACATCTCAGATGGCACAACTAACTCAGCAGCTAATGAAGTCTTCTAGTCCGACACCTCCACCCATGAGCATCAATGCTATGTCTGCAGTAGCACCCATTACCTCATCTTACTGCGAGGTATGTGGTGTTCAGGGTCACTTTGGGCATGACTGTCAGTTCAGTCAATTTCAGATGGAGCAGGCCAATGCCTTCCAACAAAGACCACAAACCCTCCCCCCTTCACATAACTACCAAAACCCACAAAACCATCAACCTCCACCTCCACAAAACTACCCTAAACCTTCATACCATCAAACCCCACAAAATTTCCAAAGACCACCACCACAAAACTTCCATCATCCCAATAACTTCCAAACTCCACAAAATTTCCACACCCCACCTCCACAAAACAACCCACAAGAGCCTAGCAATTCTGAACTGATGAAACTGATATTGTCTATGCAAAAGGCAAATGAGGAAACAAGGAGGGCTCAAGAGAAGCACATCCAACTTCTCGAGGCTCAAGTTGCTCAGTTGGCAGAATCTAATGCACAGAGGCAGCAGGGACAATTGCCAGGGCAACCAGTTCAGAGAGAACATGTGAATGTCATCACTCTTCGTAGTGGCATTGCATATGATGCCCCTCCAGTGCCCATTGATGAGGTTACCCCGACTGCAGGGAAGAAGAGGGTGGTAGAGGAAGGAAAAAGAAAGAATTCGACGTCTGAAGTCGATTTGTCTGCAGAAGCTGAACAGACAGGGAAGAAAAAGGAGAAGGTTTCTGAAACGCCTTTTACACCAAGGCTACCTTTTCCTCACAGGATGCAACAGTCCAAGGTCGATCAGCAGTTTGGTAAGTTCTTGTCTATGGTCAAGAACCTTGAGGTAACGATTCCATTCACAGACTTAATTACCCAAGTGCCTGTTTATGCCAAATTTCTGAAAGACATGATTACTAAGAAAAGAGACTTTGGTGGGGTAGAACGTGTCGCTCTTACTGAAGAGTGTAGTGCTTTTATTCAAAATAAAACCCCACCAAAGTTAAAAGATCCTGGTAGTTTTTCTATACCCTGCCATCTTGGACCTATTTTTATTGATAAGGCTTTGTGTGATTTAGGTGCTTCTGTTTCTGTTATGCCATTGTCTGTTTATAAGAAACTGAACATGGGAGCCCTTAAATGCACACAAATCACTTTACAGATAGCGGATCGTTCTATAAAATACCCTCTAGGTGTTTTAGAGGATGTTCCTGTTAGGGTAGGGAAATTCTATATTCCTGTTGATTTTGTGGTGTTAGATATGGATGAGGATGCCCAGATTCCTATTATCTTGGGTAGGCCGTTTTTATGTACTGCTGGTGCTGTCATTGATGTCAAGTCTGGGTCTTTAACTCTGAGTGTTGGTGATGATAAAGTGATTTTTAAACTAACCAATGCTGTTAAGGCTCCTATGCTTGAACAATCTTTTTGCAGGGATAAGGTTTTAGATGAAGTAGGGGTGGAGAAGGTTCAAATTCCACCTAAGATTGCCTCACCGTCTGGAGGCATTGTCAAGAACATTTGGAGGAGAAAGATGTTTGATGAGGGTGGCACTCATTGCCAAGCCCCTCCTATTTGAGAGAGGGAGGATTATGGTCGTGCGGGACCTTTATAAACCAGCGCTGTGCGAGAGGCAACTCGTATTTTCTTTTCTTTCCCTTTTTCTTTTCTTTTTTTATTTTTCTTCCTTTTGTGAGCGAGAGTGAGGGTACTAACATTGTTCTTCCTCTTAGCATAGTCCTTATCACCTTTTGGCATTGAGGACACTGCCAAGTTTAGCTTGGGGGAGGAGTTCTGTTTGTATTCCCTATCTCTTTTACTGCTTTCTAGAATAGTTTTACTGCTTTCGGAAAATACTGAAAAAATGAAAAAAAATATGGTTCCCATGACTGGTTTAGTTGCCTCCCTGTGCCCCTTGTTGTGCTCTATTTGAAATTGATTTGACTTTGTTTTCTGGATAGCTGGGCATTTGTGATCTTGAGGCTATGATTTGATGTTTGATTGCTATGATTTCGAGCATTTCTGGATTATATTAGACCACTTTGTGCTGCATACCTGAATTGGTTAGACTGTGAGGCCTCTTTGTAGCCTATTGGATTCATATTATTATCCAGTCTATTCTTGTGTGTTAGTTCCTCTTTAGTGGATTGATCTTGACTTTGACTTCGTACTTGTCTGATTTTAGATGACTTGTAGCATGTGCTGTGATAGAGGCGTTCTTTTGTCTTATTCTTGAGCTTCAGAGTGAGTTTTTGATATACTTTTATCCTCCTTAGCCCCGCTGAGCCTAATGACTTGTTTCGTATTACTTAAACCCTATTATGAGCCAAAAGCCTTCACTTGATATTATTCCAAGCCTAGCTTGGGGGAGCTTTTGTATGGGTTGAGTCTGAGATTGGTTTGTTGGTTTAGTTTGGTTTTTGAGGAATTTAAAAGTGTATTTGCTGTGGTTTGAGAGTGAGAAAGAGAAAAGAAAGAAAGCAAGTTTAGAGTTGCGTGAATGAAGTTCAGAAAAATGAAAGAAAAATGAAATGAAAATTCAAAAGAATTCTAGTTCTTTCATTCACGTACGTTCATAAAAGAATATTCGCTCCATTGCTAGAAAATTGGGTTTGTTATGAGCTTCTCATTGATTTATGAGAGTTGGGTTACTTTACATGGTTTTATGGTGATTGTTGGGAGTTGTGTAGGCCATCCTAGGCCTTGTTTGAATGATTTATGCTCCCCCTTTCTTGGTTTTTCCACCACATTACCCAAAAGTATCCCCTACCTCTCGGCTAAGCCCCATTACAACCCTATAAAGTCCTCTCGAGCTTATGTCTGCATTGTTCATTTGATTGATTTCGAGTTAGTTTGTCAAAGTTAAAGAGTATTTCTGCTAATTGAGTCGACTTGACTAGGATGAGCGTCATTGAACCTTCTTAAACACATGAGAGTGTGAGTGGGAAGGGTACTTATGGTCGGGTTGGTGAGTGTTCGGGCACATTCTTTGCCTGCCACAAAATTGAGAGGAGTGACACCCTTGTGAGTGCCTTTTCAGGACTTGTATGCTTTGTGGATGCTTGAGTTTGATAAATTGCTTGAATGATTGGTGGTTGGATGGATTTGATGAGCCAAACTTGAATTATGCCTGCTTGAACGATTCTTAGTCTTGAAAATGTTTGGAGCTTTGATTTGTTTCTATCTTTGGGGTGAGGTAATCTATTCCATGTTCATGTGCTGTTTGCTTGAGGACAAGCAAAGGTTTAGCTTGGGGGAGTTTGATATCACGTATTTATATAGAGTTTTCTCCCTTATTTACAAGCTAATTTGTGCGTCATTGGAGCTCTTGGGAGCTATTTTGTGCTAACTATCGTATGTAGTTGTGGTTTCGTGTTTTATATTGAATTGCAGGTTTTACGGAGTTTTCTCCTTATTCCCGAGCCTTTTGGAAGCAACCACGGCTTTACGAGATGTTACGAGGCACGTAGGATGGCTCACGAGCTTTATGGATAGTTTAGGAGGTCCCAAGACCCCTAAACGTGAAGATTAGAGAGCAAAGAGTCAAATGAGGTTTCCGTGCACTGATCGGGCAGAAATGACCCGATCGGGCGAAATATTATGATCGGGTACGAAAGTTGCGGACCCGATCGGGCAAGGCGTGCCCGATCAGATCGGGCGAGAACACATGTGCCCAGTCCCGATCGGGCACCTACCGCCCGATCCCATCGGGTCTAGTGCTGCTAGGTCTTATTGGGACGCTGCGGAGGAGGCGAGCTTGCTGGCACTTTTTGTCGCCAGACCCGATCGGGTGACTACCGCCCGACCCGATCGGGTGGGCCGCTTTTCTCGCCTTATTGCTGCACTGCTGCTGCCAGAGCCCAGAAGTGAAGTTGGGAGAATTTGTATGTGGACCCGATCGGGTACTGTGCTCGGGCCCGATCGGGTCTGGTGCTTTAATCGCGCTTTTTCACTTTTTATTTCCGTTTTTAGTGAACTTGAGGGGTATTATAAATACCTTTTCCTCATTATCTTTCATTCATCTTTTATTCATCTTTCATTAGGTTTTAGACTAGTTTTATTCTACATTGCTCTTAGTTTAATTCAAACACTTTAGATTAATTTAGAGGTGATCAAACCTATTTCGATTTCAATAAAAGTTCCTGCTTTCCGTTAATTGGTACTCTTTTCTACTCTTTATCTCTTCAATTACTTTGATTGCTTAGTTTATTTATTTAATCGTTCATGATGCAATTCTTAGGATTTCCAATTAGTTTTGTTGTTGTCAATTCGATTATGAGTGAGTAGTTCTCTATCTAGGGTGTTAGATAGGAAAGCCATGTTTATACCATGATTGTGATTTAGATTTCTATCAATTTCTAGGGCTTGATTAGGGTGATTGTGATGTGGTTTGTTCTTATTGAGTAATTAATGTCAGTGTATAATTTCATTGATTGCTTGTGGTTAATAGTTGTTTGCACAGATCCGTCTTACGACTAGAGGCCTAGGACACGTCAGTAGTTCTGATTACGTTAGTGAACATGCGGCGTATGTTGAACTATGAGCGTTGAGTCTTAACCATAGCTCAACATAGGCTCTAATCCCCCGACTCTTGACTTAGGTGTTGATAGTAGTTGACCCTATTTGATTGGTATAAGCATGGTGGACCGACCTAATACCCTAGACTTTTATTCCATAGTTTAATCCTCGATTTATTCAGTCTTCCGTAGTCTATTCCTTAGTTTAATTATTTCCTTCCTGATTTCATCTGGAGTAGCTGAATTGGTTGAATTTTGATTTAGAAACTCTGTCTCCCTGTGGATTCGACCCTGCTTCCACTGACTACCTAGTTAGAGGTCTGTAGGTTTATTTTTGAATAGGCGATACGACTAAATCCTATCAACGAGGAAGTATGGAAGCATACATAGATGATATGATTGTCAAGAGTCCTGTTGGGAACGATCATATAAGAGACTTGAAAGAAACATTTGAAACTCTTAGGAAATATAAGTTGAAGTTAAATCCCAAAACGTATGTTTTTTTGGTCTCAACAGGGAGATTCTTGGGTTTCTTGGTAGATCACAGAGGCATTCAAGCTAATCCGAAAAAGATTTAGACAATACTTGACATGAAGTCCCCTACATGGATATAGGTACTACAAAGGCTGACCGGTTGTTTGGCTGCATTAAGACGATTTTTGTCAAAAATCAGGAGATAAATGCCATTATTTCTTTATTACTACCCTCAAGAAAAAGGCTAGATTTGATTGGAGGAATGAAGCTGAACAGGCGTTACAAAAAGTGAAAGATCACATACGTCAGCTACCAAACCTAGTTATCCCAGTTGATGGAGAAAAGCTTTTTTTGTATTTGGTCGTTTCACCTGATGTTGTTAGTGGCGTTCTTCTTGCGGAGAGGGAGAACGTGCAATGTAACACCCGAATTTTCGCAAAAATTTCGCGCGTTTATTATTACTATGTTAGACAGTAACTTATGTTTTAAATATATATTTTCCGTTAAAAAACTTATATTATATGTCTACATTTTATTTTGAAATATTAATATATTTTATATGTGAAATTAATGTGGCATTTTGAAGTATTCGAACAATGCTTGTATTTTGCGTCCATTTCTTTAACGGACAATGTAGCGCTCGTTTATGTGCCAATCGTATAATGTGATAGCTTGGTGATAACGTATATATATTACGTTGGAAAATATAATTTTTATTTTTAAAAATATTTATTTATAATATTTATTTTAAGCATTGTACTTCATTTTATAAAACGTGCATTGTACTAGTGTTTGCGCACATTTTTGCTATTGAGCTTAGGAGTCCGAAAATCTGAGTTACTTGGCTTACGAAGATTCTTTAGACAGCCATAGTATTCCCTTTGTAACGGTAATTGAGTTTATGAGCTAGCCCCTTCACTCACCCTCATTAAGCTTTCTATTGATGGCCATAAAAACCACCAATAAACCATCACTTAATCATCCTCTTTCCATCCCCTTTTGCTGTCTATTAAATGAGCATTTGAAACCCCCCTTTGCATCTCTCATTCACAAGCCCCTTACCAAAAAAAAGAGGAAGAGTTCTCTTGTTCTTCCTTCACCATTGTCTCACATAAAATCAGTTTTCCTACTTGGTTTCAAGCCATTTTCGCGCCGTTTTTCAAGCTTTGTTGAAGTTTCTTTGCCGTGTGATCGTAGGAGACGAAGGTGGTGACTTTGCTCAAGGTGTTTAGACTACGGTTGAACCGTTCCACTATTTCCCACGCGAAGATCAAGGTAACTAACGTTTTTCTAGTTCGATAGGAATAGATTTTTGAACTTAGGTTGTTAGATTCGCGTTAGAGGAACTTAGAATCATGATAGGTGGAACTTAGGTGATTGTATGCTTGTAGTTTAGTGTAGTATCATGTTTAGGATGTAGTTTTATGGTACTTTATGCGTATGGAGCATGTTGTTGTGTTTCCATTGTTGGTTTGAGTTTTGATGTCGTTGAATTGTTGAATTTGGAGGTTTGTTGATTGTTGTGGTTTAATTTAACCCTTTGGAGTTGAGTTTGGCATGTTATTGATGTATAGTATCATGCTAGGATGTGCCTTGCGTGTTTAGTTGTGGTTTGGAGTCAAGTTGTGCACCAAAAGGGACGAGGCAAAAGACGACGAGAGTTGTCGCAAGCCACGAGCAGTGACTCCTCACGACTCGCGACAGCCAGGTCGCCTCTCGCGATCGCCGTCGCTGGTCGCGACCTGCTGCTGTCGTGCTTGTGTACATTTTTGTGTTGATTTCCTTTTTGGTTTACAGCATGTTCTTTTGTATGGTATAGGCCTTATGTGAGTATATTGAGCATCTTGAGTTATGTTGGTGTTATTCTTCTTTAAGGAACATACCCTAGTTAGTTGGGCAGTTTTGCTAGTTGACGGTTTGTTGTTGTTGTGGGCCTATGTTTGAGTTGTCGACGTCGAAATGCTTAGGGGAGGATAATACTGTCCTTAGCATCACTTCGCCAAGAGTTATGTACGGGGAATATTGTGATTCGGTCATAATTGACTTCGTACCCGAACTTAGATAACGTTTTTGTGTTGTACGCCCCAACATGTTTGTTATGTTGCGTTATGGATTGGGTTATGCATATATACCTTGACGTGTATACGTATGTTAGTTATATGGGTTGATTTGTATACCTTGGTGTGTATACGTATGTTGAGTATTTGAGTACCTTTGTATGCCTTGACGAGTATACATTGCTTTGTTTGTTTTCCTGAGGGCGGTATGGTCCTAAGAATTTGTTTGTATCCTGAGGGCGGTATGGTCCTAGGATTTGGTTACTTAACCATGGGTGGTATGGTCCATTGGTTCACTCATGAGCGGTATGGTTCGTTGAGTATTCCATTCGGCAGGGCGGATGGTCCTCGAATGTGCATTGCTATTCGGCAGGGCGGTATGGTCCTCGAATATGCATAGTAGGCCTTGGGCTGTATAGTCCAATGAGTCTACTCACAGGTGGTATGGTCTGTTGTCTTTGAATTGGTGTGAATTTGATTGTGTGTGTGATGATTTGGTTTGAGTACTTAGTTGTCTCTTTACGCATGTTTTAGTGTTAATGTTTTGTTATAGCATGTTTTACATGTTTTGGTTACGTTACTTGTGATGTATGTCTTTGTGTGTTTCTAATTTCTTAAGTTTATTATTTATTCCTGTTTGTACTGGAAGAACTGCTAGTTACTCCCCACTGATTGTGGAAGTTGTTGTTATTTTGCAGATGACGATGTTATTTAGGGTTATTATTCTACAAGAGGCTTTTGGTACTAAGTTGAAGTTGAGTACTGCATTTCATGCCGTTACTGATGGGCAAACTGAGAGAACCATTCAGACTTTAGAAGATATGCTCCGTGCTTGGGCATTGGAATTTCAAGAGTCTTGGTTGAAGTCGTTGAATTTGGTAGAGTTTTCCTACAATAACAGCTACCATGCTAGTTTCCAGATGGCTCCTTATGAAGCTTTGTATGGGCGAAAGTGTTGTAGTACTACTTGTTGGAGCGACATTAGTGACTCCTTGGTGTTGGGGATAAGGTGAAGGTTATTCAGGCTAGAATGAAGGCTGCTCAGGATAGACATAAGTCATATGCAGATCTACATCGGAAGCCTATTTCTTACACCGTTGGGGATAAGGTGCTTTTGAAAGTGTCTCCTATGAAGGGTGTGATGAGATTCAGACAGAAAGGCAAGTTAAGTCCGAAGTATGTTGGTCCCTATGAAATCCCCGATAGAATTGGGGAGGTGGCTTATAGATTTGGTATGCCACCTGATTTGTCGAGAGTGCACGATGTGTTCCATGTATCGCAGTTGCTTAGATATCGCAGCGATCCTTCCCATGTCATTCCTATAGAATCGGTCGCAATTGAACCGAAATTGACTTTCGAAGAGCGACCTGTCCAAATCTTGGACCGTCAGAATCGTGCATTGAGAAGAAAGGTGATACCGTTGGTTAAAGTACTTTGGAGAAGCCAAAAGTACGAGGAAGCCACTTGGGAAACGGAAGAGTCTATGAGGCTTAAGTATCCCGAGCTCTTCGTCTCAAGTATTTCCTTGTTATTTTAAGTTTCGAGGACGAAACTTTTTCTAAGGAGGGGAGATTGTAACACCCCGAATTTTCGTGAAAATTTCGCGTGTTTACTATTACTATGTTAGACAGTAAATTATGTTTTGTATATATATTTTCCGTTAAAAAACTTATATTACATGTCTACATTTTATTTTGAAAATATTTATATATTTTATATGTGAAATTCATGTGGCATTGTGAAGTATTCGAACAATGCTTGTATTTTGCGTCCATTTCTTTAACGGGCAATGTAGCGCTCGTTTATGTGCGAATCGTATAATGTGATAGCTTGGTGATAACATATATATATTACGTTGGAAAATATAATTTTTATTTGTAAAAATATGTATTAATAATATTTATTTTAAGCATTGTACTTCATTTTATAAAACGTGCATTGTACTAGTGTTTGCGCACATTTTTGCTGTTGAGCATAGGAGTCCGAAAATCTGAGTTACTTGACTTACGAAGAGTCTTTGGACAGCCATAGTATTCCCTTTGTAACGTTAATTGAGTTTATGAGCTAGCCCCTTCACTCACCCTCATTAAGCTTCCTATTGATGGCCATAAAAACCACAATTAAACCATCACATAATCATCCTCTTTCCATCCCCTTTTAATGTCTATTAAATCAGCATTTGAAACCCTCCTTTGCATCTCTCATTCACACGCCCCTTACCAAAAAAAAAGAGGAAGAGTTCTCTTGTTCTTCCTTCACCATTGTCTCACATAAAATCAGTTTTCCTACTTGGTTTCAAGCCATTTTCGCGCCATTTTTCAAGCTTTGTTGAAGTTTCTTTGCCGTGTGATCTTAGGAAACGAAGGTGGTGACTTTGCTCAAGGTGTTTAGACTACGGTTGAAGCGTTCCACTATTTCCCACGCGAAGATCAAGGTAACTAGCATTTTTCTAGTTCGATAGGAATAGATTTTTGAACTTAGGTTATTAGATTCGCGTTAGAGGAACTTAGAATCATACTAGGTGGAACTTAGGTGATTGTATGCTTGTAGTTTAGTGTAGTATCATGTTTACGATGTAGTTTTATGGTACTTTATACGTATGGAGCATGTTGTTGTGTTTCCGTTGTTGGTTTGAGTTTTGATGTCGTTGAATTGTTGAATTTGGAGGTTTGTTGAATGTAATGGTTTAATTTAACCCTTTGGAGTTGAGTTTGGCAAGTTATTGATGTATAGTATCATGCTAGGATGTGCCTTGTGTGTTTAGTTGTGGTTTGGAGTCAAGTTGTGCACCAAAAGGGACGAGGCAAGAGACGACGAGAGCTGCCGCAAGCCACGAGCAGTGACTCCTCGCGACCCGCGAGGAGGCTCGCGACTCGCGACAGCCAGGTGGCCCCTCGCGACCGTCGTCGCTGGTCGCGACCTGCTGCTGTCGTGCTTGTGTACGTTTTTGTGTTGATTTCCTTTTTGGTTTACAGCATGTTATTTTGTACGGTATAGGCCTTATGTGAGTATATTGAGCATGTTGAGTTATGTTGGTGTTATTCTTCTTTAAGGAACATACCCTAGTTAGTTGGGTAGTTTTGCTAGTTGACGGTTTGTTGTTGTTGTGGGCCTATGTTTGAGTTGTCGACGTCGAAATGCTTAGGGGAGGATAATACTGTCCTTAGCATCTCTTCGCTAAGAATTATGTACGGGGAATATTGTGATTCGGTCATAATTGACTTCGTACCCAAACTCAGATAACGTTTTTGTGTTGTACGCCCCAACATGTTTGTTATGTTGCTTAATGGATTGGGTTATGCATGTATACCTTGACGTGTGTACGTATGTTAGTTACATGGGTTGATTTGTATACCTTGGCGTGTATACGTATGTTGAGTATTTGAGTACCTTTGTATGCCTTGACGAGTATACGTTGCTTTGTTTGTTTTCCTAAGGGCGGTATGATCCAAGGAATTTGTTTGTATCCTGAGGGCGGTATGGTTCTAGGATTTGGTTACTTAACCATGGGCGGTATGGTCCATTGGTTCACTCACGAGCGGTATGGTTCGTTGAGTATGCCATTCGGCAGGGCGGTATGGTCCTCGAATGTGCATTGCTATTCGGCAGGGCGGTATGGTCCTCGAATATGCATATTAGGCCTTGGGCAGTATGGTCCAATGAGTCTACTCACAGGCGGTATGGTCTGTTGTCTTTGAATTGGTGTGAATTTGATTGTGTGTGTGATGATTTGGTTTGAGTACTTAGTTGTCTCTTTACGCATGTTTTAGTGTTAATGTTTTGTTATAGCATGTTTTACATGTTTTGGTTACGTTACTTGTGATGTATGTCTTTGTGTGTTTCTAATTTCTTAAGTTTATTATTTATTCTTGTTTGTACTGGGAGAACTGCTAGTTACTCCTTACTGATTGTGGAAGTTGTTGTTATTTTGCAGATGACAATGTTGTTTAGGGTTATTACGGTTTGGACCGGGAAAGTGCGTTTTGGCCTTGTGAGCAAGAAGGTGGTGCTTGTCATAGTAGATGAGCACTATGAGTCGGGAATTAGGACTAGCTTCTTAGTAGGCCTTAAGTAGTTTTCCATTAATGTTTTATCCTATGTTTTGGACCTCGGATTTCTAGTTGTCTTTGGGATTTTGTATTATTTGCTTTAAGTTCTTAGGATTATCTTTTAAAGTATTTTGGAACTTTGGTTGGAATGAGGGTATGGGACCTCATTTCCTTTTATATATGATCTTTTGAAGTTAACGATTTTATTTGGAGGTTTATGCTTACTTTTATAGTTTAATTCTACTCCTTAGAGTAGCATCTCCGTCTTAGTGGTATTTCCGCTACCACTAGTGCTTTATTTATTTTATTATTGTCTCTTTTGCTCTTTGTTTCAAATGGGATGTTACATGCAAGTTCCTATATACTTCGTCAATCATGTGTTGAAGTATGCGAAAATGAGATACAACATGGTGGAAAAGCTTGGTTTAGCTATGGTGATGGCTAGCCGAAAGCTATGCCCATATTTCTTGGTTCACAGCATAGTGGTCTATACGGATCAACCCCTCAAGCAAGATTTACAAAAGATGGAGACAGCAAGATGAATGCTGAAGTGGGCAGTAGAACTGAATATGTTTGACATCATGATTGAACCCCGAAAGGCTTTAAAAGGACAGGCTCTGGCTGACTTCATTATCGAGTTGACCCGACAAGAAGTAGAACAGGTGATTGACCCTGCTGAAGGAAGGTCCTACTGGACGCTGATGGTCACTACTAGAAATTGGGTCTTTAGGATTAGAAAATTTAGTGTCAGCAAATCTTTTTGATACTAAACAAGTCAATAGTATCGAAGAAATTTTATCTGATACTGATATTTTGGTAAAACCTCCTCCCACGTAAGAGCCTTTACTTTTGTATCGGAAATTTTTTTATTCAATACTAATAATGTAATAGTATATGTAATTTTCCGACACTAATACGTGCTTTGCTATTCCATTTCAAATAAAACACTTATAGTTATGATAATCTGACCCATGACACGAAATATCACATTGGCGCCAGCGCCACTCTAAAAGATTTCAAACCTTTTTAATTTCTAAGATTTCACGTGACAACATAGCAAAAAAAACAAAGCTCAAAGTCAGTGAAGCTCCATTTCACAAAGTTAGGGTTTACTCCAATTTCACTCTTTGCTGATTCTTTGCCCCCATTACAAGTTCACTCCAATTTCACTCCCCATTTGCTGTAAATTCGCACGAAGTTGAAGGAAAAATTCGTTTTTGCTGCTTCAAGAAATTCACTCGAAGAGATGAAGAGTTGCTGCTCATCACTTCGTCACATATTGCTTCTCGTTTCATCATAGATTGCTGCTCAAATTATTCTGGTTCTCTACGCAAACTCAGCCAATTCTCAATAATTCTGGATAATTAAGCGGTATAAGTCAACTACTTACTATTTCAAATTTTAGCCAAAATTGTTTATTAGAATTTTCATTTTCATAATATCGCCATTAAACTTCTGAGATTAAGATATTGTATGTACTAAACCTTTTATCTATTGAATTTGTATTATGCTTCAATTATCATCGAAGGTCAAAACCCTCATCAACACAAAGTAGCATCGTGGAAACATTCAAGTTAATTAATTATTCAGTTTGGTAAGGTTTATAATGATAATGATAATTTGAGATTAGTTTAGTGCAACACATCAAGTTCGTGGAAAACAGTCATATTAATATTATGTAATCATCCCATTCATCCTCACAATCACTATTATCGGTATTAATCGTAGATTAATGGCTAATAATCATGAATTCATATCACAGTAGCACCGTGAAATCTGGCAAATGATGTTACCATGTTCATAGAAACAATCAACTTAATCTAGTAATCATCTCATTAATAATTATTACTACTATCTGTATTATTCATAGTCGTAGATTAATGGCTAACGGTAATAATCAAGACAGGCTAGCATTGTGGAATCTGGAACATTATGCCGGAAATTATTATAGTTACTGATGCATAAAGCATTTCATAAGCAAGAGCATTCGTTGGTTAAGAACCGAAGAATCAGTTTTGCTTCAAGCCTTGTTGGAACCGTACCAACAACCACCACTTTCACTAGCCTTAGAACCACCAAACTAGGCCACCAATGTCAAAGAAGAACTCTTGGTGCAACCTTGCTTTGTTAAATTAGTAACTAATCTACGTTAGTTAGCTAATTAACTCAAAGACTTGAATTAGGACAAACTGTCCAGTTTTTACTCTAAGCGCACAGCTCAAAGAAATGAGTATAACTCTTAATTCATTCAACAAAGTCTAATGAAACTTCTTACATTACAATCCTAACATATAAAGCAGCAACATACCAAAAATTCACGTCATTTGGTGATGTTTTGCTTAGGTAACAAAAGCCATCTTAAACTATTACAAAATCTGGCCAGTTTTCAGTACCTAGGTGCAATGATTAAGGTATTATGTGAAACGAAAATATCCTACTGCAAAAAGGAAACTAAGGTAATAAAATAGACATTCTAAGGAAAATATCCTCAAAAATCAGCTCCAAAAGCTTAAGAAAAGCGGCTGCCCGGAACTGATGAAAAGGGGCCCAGAATGACGCAGGGGAGCTGCGGTTTTGGACACTTCTTCATGAAGCTCTCGTTTCCTATTGATTCTTGCCTCCAACTCTTCACATGCTTGTTGGTGATGTATGTAAGCACACAGGTGAGTCATGTATGGTTGCCTTAGCCAAGAATAAAGCTCAAAAACGTGGCCAAAATACTCCCTAAACCAACCGTATAAAATTTGTTCTTCCAAAACAGTTTCACTAAGCTTACTTTAATGACTTAGAACTAATTAATTAAGCTATTTAATCATAATTCAAGCTTGATTACTAATACTTTATGATGTTAAGATGATCATAAGCATTAATCAACAAGGCTTAAAAAAGATTAAGAAGGTGTTAAGCTTAATTAACAATTCGAAGTACTTGTTTGTTCGAAATTGGATTAAGTAAGCTAATGAATTGAATCTCCTTCACCTTAATCTCTTCTTGATGACTCTTTGCTAGGAGACTTGGATTGATCATGGATGCTCCTGCATCATTCTCCCCTGGTTTGGAGAAATCTTCTTGTAACTCGAAATCTTCTTCCAAATATGGAGCTAAGTCACCCACATTGAAGGTGGCCGAAATGTTGCCCATCTCACTTGGTAGTTCTATCTTGTATGCATTGTTACTGATCTTTTCAAGCACCCTAAATGGACCATCACTCCTTGGCATCAGCTTGTTCTTCCTTCTTGATGGAAATCGCTCCTTCCTTAGGTGCAACCATACCAAGTCCCCGGGCTTGTAAATGACCTCCTTTCGATGCTTGTTAGCTCGGACCTTGTAAGCTTCATTAACCTTCTCAATGCGTGCTCTAATCTGTTGGTGAAGCTTTTTCATCTCCTTTGCCTTCTCCTCTACATCTTTGCTTTGCCTCACTTCAACTGGAATAGGTAGTAAATCAATGGGGCTTAAAGGATTAACCCCATAGTTCACTTCGAATGGAGAGCACTTCGTGGCATATGTAGGTGATCTATTATAAGCAAATTCTGCATGTGCTAGCTTTAGATCCCAATCTTTCTGTGACTTGTTAACTAGAGTCCTGAGGAGAGTAGTAAGTGTCCTGTTTGTCACCTCCGTTTGACCATCAGTTTGTGGATGCGCCGTGGTACTAAAGAGGAGCTTAGTACCTAGGAGCTTCCATAAAGTCTTCCAAAAGAAACTGAGGAACTTAACATCCTTATTAGAAACAATAGTCTTCGGTACACCATGTAATCTAATGATCTCCTTGAAGTACAAATCAGCTACATGAATTGCATCATCCGTCTTGTTGCAAGCAATGTAATGACCATCTTTGAGAATCGATCCACCACCACCATAATAGCATCTCTTTGCCTTTGAGTCCTAGGCAAAGCTACAATGAAATCCATGCTAACATCTTCCCATGGCTGATTAGGAACTGGAAGTGGAGTATAGAGCCCTTGATGAAAAGAACTCTTGGCCTTTTGACATGTAGAACATCGAGCTAGAACTAAGTGAACATCACCTGCAAGTTTTGGCCAATAAAAGTGTTCCTGCAAAACATCCACAGTTTTGTTAATACCAAAATGCCCTGCTAGGCCTCCTCCATGAACCTCCTTGATGAGCAAATCCCTTAGTGAGCACTTAGGGATACAAAGCTTATTATTTCGGAAGAGAAAACCATCTAGAACCGAAAAAGCTCCATGAGAACCATCCTTGCACGCTTCTATCAATGGTGAAAAATCTGGATCATCATAATAAAGCTCCTTAATATGAGTGAAGCCAAGAACTCAAGCCTCCATTAGAGAAAGCATAGAATGCCTCCTAGATAATGCATCTGCAACCACATTAGAAACTCCAGTTTTGTACTTTAAAACAAAATCAAAAGATTGAAGGAACTCCACCCATTTAGCATGCCGTGAACTGAGCTTATGTTGTCCATTAATGTACTTCAAAGCTTGATGATCTGAATGCAACACAAACTGAGCTGGCCTAAGATAATGAGTCCAATAAGTCAAAGCACGAACAATAGCATAGAACTCTTTATCATAGGTGCTGTAGTTGAGCTTGGCATGATTGAGCTTCTCACTGAAATAGGCTATGGGAAGCCCTCCTTGTTGTAAAACAGCTCCAATCCCTACGCCACTTGCATCACATTCCACTTCAAACACTTTCTTGAAATCTGGTAAGGCTAGAACAGGCGCCTCACAAAGCTTGCTTTTTAACTGATCAAATGCTTCCTGAGCTGCTGGAGTCCAAGTGAAAGAACCCCCTTTGATACATTCGGTCAGTGGAGCCAAAATAGTACTAAAACCTCTGATGAATCTCCTGTAAAAAGATGCCAATCCATGAAAACTTCGAACTTCTGTGATGGACTTTGGAATTGGCCATGATTTGATTGCCTCCACCTTGGATTCATCCATAGAAATGCCCTGACATGAAATAATGAAGCCAAGAAAAGACACACTAGAAGTGAAGAATTCACACTTCTCCATCTTTGCATATAGCTTCTTTTCCCTTAGCTTAAGGAAAACCTTCTTCAGATGAATAAGATGATCCTGTTCATTGTTGCTATACACAAGAATATCATCAAAATAAACCACAACAAATGAACCAATGAAGGGACGAAGTACCTCATGCATGAGCCTCATGAAAGTGCTAGGAGCATTAGTTAAACCAAAAGGCATAACACGCCACTCATATAACCCACTCTTAGTCTTAAAGGCTGTTTTCCATTCATCCCCTTCTTTGATTCGAATCTGATGATAACCACTACGCAAATCTATCTTGGAGAATATAGTAGCACCATGTAATTCATCGAGCAAATCATCAAGCCTAGGAATAGGATACCTATACTTGATGGTAATGTTGTTTATAGCCCTGCAATCTACACACATACGCATAGTTCCATCCTTCTTTGGAACCAAAATAACAAGAACAGCACATGGACTAAGACTTTCTTGCACAAACCCCTTAGCTAACAATTCAGTAATCTGTTTTTGCAACTCTTTAGCTTCTTCAGGATTACATCTATAAGCTTCCTTGTTAGGTAATGGTGCTCCAGGAACTAAGTCAATTTGATGCTCAATACCCCTACTAGGTGGTAAACCATAGGGAAGATCCTCGGGAAAAATATCACTAAAATCGTTCACTAATGGTTTAACCCAATCATGTAATTCACGAGTATTTTCATCATTTGCAGCAAATAACAACAACAAGTACATTTCCTTCCCCTTTTCAATGGCCTTATCAACTTGATATTTTTGGAGAATTAAGGATTTCTGATTTTTAGCCTTTGAATTGGAGGTTTCTTTCTTAGGCAAATTCGGACCCTTTTTGCTAGGACTAAGTATAATTTTCTTGTTTTCATGCATGAAAGTGTATGTATTAGTCCTACCATTATGTAAGGTTTCCTTATCAGATTGCCACAGCCTCCCTAAGAGAATATGACATGCATTCATAGGCACCACATCACATAAAACCTTATCATTATACGAATCACCAAAAGAGAAGCTAATTAAAGCTTGTTTTGTTACCTCCACACAGTTACCATCATTAAGCCAATGAAGCTTATATGGTTTAGGATGACTGAAGGTAGGATGATTGAGCTTCTCCACCATAGAACTCGAAGCTACATTAGTACAACTCCCACCATCAATAATCATGGAACAAATCTTGCCCTTAATTAAGCATTTTGTCTGAAAAATCTGGTCTCGTTGAGATGGTATAGCTTCGGCTTCTTTGGAGTGAAGGACCCTCCTTAGAACCAAGCTAAGATGATCATCTCCTTCCACTTCATCAACAAGAACATCTTCATTGCATTCATCCTCCTTTTCAGATTCTTTTTCGTGCTCCTCTTGATCTTTAAGGGCATCTTCTATGTTTTTAATGTCTAGTAAGGTCATTACCCTTCTGTTTGGGCATTGTGCTTGATAATGACCATAACCATGACACTTAAAACATTTGACATCATCCTTCTTGGAAGAACTTTCAGCAACTTTCTTCCCTTTATCAAGAAATTTCGAACCAGCTTCATTTTTAGGTGTAAATGGAGATGTAGAAGTAGGCTTCACATAGGAACTAGAACCTCCTTTAGCATAAGAAGTTCCTTTGCTAAATACCTTCTTCTTCTTGTCTTTTTGATGCTTTTCCACCTTAAGAGCCAACCTGAAAAGTTCATCTAAAGTAGAATAAGATTGAAGCTCAAGCTTCTTTTGAATGTCACGATTTAGGCCCTTCACAAAACGAGCCATGGTCTGCTCTTCCCTTTCTTGAACATCCAATTTCATCATCAACTTCTCATATTCATGGATGTATGTCTCGACATTCTTGGTACCTTGAGACAAATCAGAAAGTTGGTTATATAAATCAAGAGTATAAGTGGAGGGGAGAAACTTAGCTTCCATCTTCTTTTTCAGCTTCTTCCAACTCTTGATTTTCGGCTTATGCTTCCTGTCTCTAGCAAGAGCAACGTTTTCCCACCAAAGGGATGCATAACCCTTTAGCTTAGTGATAGCCAACTTGAAAGATTTCGAATCATCATACTCCTTTAGCTCGAAAATCCCATTACACCTCGAAACCCATTCCAAGTAAACATCAGGATTAAGGTTTCCATCAAACTCTGGAACATCTAACTTGATGTCTCGAAATTCATCTTGTTTTCGTGGCCTCCTTCTTTGATTAGAAGTTTGTGATTGTACTTCTTCACTAGAGTCATAAACAACCTCATTCTCATCTTCAAAGTGCCTCCTTTCATGAACTTCTCTTCGAACTCCAACACTAGAACTTCGAAAAGCTTCCATGAGATTTGCCATTTGCTCACTAATTGTAGCCATTTGATTCTCAAGGCCAACTAACCTTGCTTCATTCAATGTCATGCCCCTTCTAAACTGATTTGGATCTTCATTACCACTCAATTTAACAACCACGAAATTGTATCAAAGATTAGAGGTGAAAAGAGAAGAAAAGAGATGTGTTTGGGCTTAGAATTGATTTCGGTTTTGGGGGGGATAAGTGTATGAGTTTAGGAAATGATTATGGGATGATTAGAGGGTTAAAAGAATTCTCTTAAACTAACCAAAGCTCTGATACCAAATGATGCATAAAGCATTTCATAAGCAAGAGCATTCGTTGGTTAAGAACCAAAGAATCAGTTTTGCTTCAAGCCTTGTTGGAACCGTACCAACAACCACCACTTTCACTAGCCTTAGAACCACCAAACTAGGCCACCAATGTCAAAGAAGAACTCTTGGTGCAACCTTGCTTTGTTAAATTAGTAACTAATCTACGTTAGTTAGCTAATTAACTCAAAGACTTGAATTAGGACAAACTGTCCAGTTTTTACTCTAAGTGCACAGCTCAAAGAAATGAGTATAACTCTTAATTCATTCAACAAAGTCTAATGAAACTTCTTACATTACAATCCTAACATATAAAGCAGCAACATACCAAAAATTCACGTCATTCGGTGATGTTTTGCTTAGGTAACAAAAGCCATCTTAAACTATTACAAAATCTGGCCAGTTTTCAGTACCTAGGTGCAATGATTAAGGTATTCTGAGAAACGAAAATATCCTACTGCAAAAAGGAAACTAAGGTAATAAAATAGACATTCTAAGGAAAATATCCTCAAAAAATCAGCTCCAAAAGCTTAAGAAAAGCGGCTGCCCAGAACTGATGAAAAGGGGCCCAGAATGACGCAGGGGAGCTGCGGTTTTGGACACTTCTTCATGAAGCTCTCGTTTCCTATTGATTCTTGCCTCCAACTCTTCACATGCTTGTTGGTGATGTATGTAAGCACACAGGTGAGTCATGTATGGTTGCCTTAGCCAAGAATAAAGCTCAAAAACGTGGCCAAAATACTCCCTAAACCAACCGTATAAAATTTGTTCTTCCAAAACAGTTTCACTAAGCTTACTTTAATGACTTAGAACTAATTAATTAAGCTATTTAATCATAATTCAAGCTTGATTACTAATACTTTATGATGTTAAGATGATCATAAGCATTAATCAACAAGGCTTAAAAAAGATTAAGAAGGTGTTAAGCTTAATTAACAATTCGAAGTACTTGTTTGTTCGAAATTGGATTAAGTAAGCTAATGAATTGAATCTCCTTCACCTTAATCTCTTCTTGATGACTCTTTGCTAGGAGACTTGGATTGATCATGGATGCTCCTGCATCAGTTACACTAATAAAGTCTTATTGTTGCTGGAGCATTAACCTTGAAAACCAAATATAAAATCAGAAGCATCCTTTACCATTCTTTGCCATCTAGCAAAACCAATTTACCATTTGTTAACCTTGACAAAGGCATGTTCTATCAAAAGTACCATTGTAATAGCCTTCTGGTTCTCGTCACAGATTTGCCTTTCATCTTATTCATTCATTTTTTTGGGGCTTTTGTGGGTTTTTAATTGGTGTATATATATAGTTGAATTGGAGGGAAATTATTGGAAAGTATACCAAATTGGAATACGTTTTGGTATATGAATGAATGATGACTTTGAATTATGTTTGCAACTTACTCAAGCCCCACTTTGATTATGATTCAGGTGATAATTCACTAGCTTTCAAGACATGATGTATGGCAGGGAGGCCAAACAATTCTGTCAAAGTAATAGCTTAGTGTTTCTTAAATTTTTTAGCTTCTAATAGTAATTCTCTGTATGAACTTGTTTCTTTCTTTTTAATTAAGTTCTTATGTAAGATAAGGTGTCTCATTATATATTGAGGGTGGATGATTATCTTTTATTTGCAAAAGGTGAGTGAAGTTATTGTTTCTAAAAGGTGGGTGAAGTTATTGATTCTAAAAGGTGAGTGAACTTGTTTCATGCTTTTTCTCAGTATGAATCTACTATCATGTGATGTTATATGTGAATGTTTAACTCAGAGGACCAAATTCGCTCTAATGATATGTTTGGTAGCGGTTAATTTGGCACTTATGAAAGGGGGTAATACATATATAGAGCTTCATTGCCGTTGAACATTCTAATACTCATATATTATTGTTGCCTACAAAGGGTTATGCGAGTTAGGTGTCATATTCTAAAATAAGAGTTGGTTCAGAATGAAAGTAACTCTAGGAATTACGGTCTCAAAATTTAAATCCAATTCTAAATCAATAAATCAAAAGGCGTCAAACCTTTCAAACAAATGACAAATATCCACAACATCTGTGTGAAACCCAATAGTAGGGAATTTCTGGTATTGGGTGTAGACTTGTTTTTGATGACGTAATGAGGGTGTGCCTTTGTGCTTAATTTTCATATACATTATAAGAGTTCGTGGGCTTCTTATATAGTTTTAGTTTTCTATTTCCTTCTGCTACTTGCCACTTTCTTAAGCTTTAGTTTTATTCCTTTTGTCCACCATTTTCCATTGGATTGTTTCTCAACCTTTTAATGTTCTCATTGTCTTTCATATCTTTGTATGTTTCCTCTAACTAAAGTAATTTTTGCAAGACTTAATGTATTTTTTTGTAGCGCCCCACTTAGTATGTGCAATATAATTTGGTTTTGTTTTGCTTTGGTTTGATTACAATCATGTCTTGATTTTTTCTACAAACTATAGATTGCATTGTGTATGACTATTATTGTGCTTGGTTAAACTATTAAAGTAAATTTACAGTATCTTATATTTGCAGAACTTATACAAAGTTTGTTTCTACATAGATTCTTTACATCTCTATGGATACCACATCAAAAGTTTTCGTCCATTGGATTGCAGATTATCCTTGGGCGTAGTCGTTATTTACTCTTATGGTAGTGTCCGTGTAACTCCCAAATTAGAGGTTGCTAGTGTTGCTGGTTATTTTCCAATCGGTATTTTCCATAATTACTCTCATTGGACATATGTATTTTATGTTGTTGTGTGATGCTTTAGTATTTTAATATAATGGTACTTGTAATTTTAGTCTGGACAACGTGTGTTTTGATTCCTATGCGATATACATGATCGTTATAATTAAAGTTCCAACTATATGTAGTTATCTTTTTACTAATTTTAGCTTCAATATTATTCATGAATAGGATCGGTAGGAGCATACAATTCATTCATGGATAAGGGTAAAGGTTGGGTTTATATGCCAAGGAATGGTCCTTAATACAAGGAAGGAGTAGATAAGTTTATAAAATCTTCGCTTAATACTTCCTCCTTAAATGGGAGGATCAAATGCCCAAGTAAGCGATGTGCTGTCACCGTTTATCTTGATCCTAAAGTTGTTCGTGAACATTTGTTTTGTGAGGGTTTTGACAAAAAATTTGCAAATAGCATTTGGGTATTTCATGGGGAAGAACCTTCACCATCTAGATTAGAGGATGAATCTTCTAGTGATGTTGAGTTGGTTGAAGGGAGTGATGATATGTATGGGTTACTTCATGATGCTTTTGGATTTCCTAATTGTAATGATCACATAGGTGAAAGCCGACAAGATGATGAGGGAGGGGTAAATTTGGAAGCTCAAAAATTTTGCAAACTTATGCAAGATGCTAAAACTAAATTATATCCTGGATGAATAAATTCACAACTTTGTCATTCATTCTTCGTCTTTATCAAATGAAATGTTTGCATCGATGGAGTGATACATCGTTGAATGATATGCTTCCATTTTTAAATGATCTTCTTCCTAATGGTTCAAATTTGCCAAAAAAATTGTATCAAATGAATAAGATTATTGCCGACTTAGGTTTGGGATATACCAAAATTGATGCTTGTCCTAATGATTGTATGTTGTATTGGAAACATAGAGTTAATGTTGAGAAATGTAATGTGTGTGGTTTATCAAGATGGAAAGATCCATTAATTGGAAAGAAAAGTGGTTCAGCAAAGGTGCTTCGTCATTTCCCACTAATACCACATTTAAAGCGACTTTTTATGTCATCTAAAACATCTGTGCTGATGAGATGGCATAAAAGGGGACGCAGTAAGGATGGGAAACAGAGGCACCCAGTTGATTCCTTAGCTTGGAAAAAATTTGATGAACATTATTCAGAATTTGCTCGTGATGCTAGAAATATTAGACTTGGTTTTGCTAGTGATGGTTTTAATCCATTTAGTAATATGAGTGCTAATCATAGTACTTGGCCGGTTGTGCTTATGGTGTATAATTTGTCGCCATGGTTATGCATGAAAGAATCATATTTTATCATGTCTCTCGTCATTCTAGTCCTAAGGCCCCTGGTAACGACATTGATATTTATTTACAACCTCTAATTGACGAGTTAAAGGAATTATGGAATGGTGTGGAGACTTATGATGATTCAACCAATGATGCTTTCATGTTGCGTGCTGCTTTAATGTGGACAATAAACGATTTTCATGCCTATTGTAATCTCTCTGGGTGGAAAACAAAAGGTTACTACGCTTGTCCTTATTGTAACGTTGATACATGTTCTTATCGTCTTAAAAAAGTAAGAAGTTATGTTACATGGGACATCGTTGCCTCCTTGATCTAAACCATCCATTTCGAAGATGTAAGGCTGCGTTTAATGGGAAAGTTGAAGAGAGACCACCTCCAAAACTATGTTCTGGAGATGAGTTGCTTTATCAGATGCGAAAGATCAAAGTAATTTTTGGAAAGCATAATTAGAAGCTTATACATCATAAGAGAAAAAGAAAAGGGAGTGAAAGGGAGAAAAGTGAAAGGTTTGGTTGGAAGAAAGAAAGCATATTTTTCACACTACCGTACTGGAAGGACCATCTAATAAGACATAACATAGATGTTATGCACACAGAGAAAAATGTGTGTGAAGCCCTGCTTGGGACATTGCTAGACATTGAGGGGAAAACAAAAGACACTCTTGCAGCCCGCTTTGATCTCAAAGACTTGAAGATTAGGCCGAAACAACATCCAGTGAAGGGAGGAGAAAAATATGAAAAGCCAAGAGCACCATTCTTTATGGATTCAAAGGCCAAGCAGAATTTCTATAAAGTTTTATCATCGGTGAAAGTACCTGATGGTTTCACATCTAATATATCACGTCGAGTTGATGTGAAGAATGGGAAAGTATCTGGCTTAAAAAGTCACGGCTGTCACATTATAATGCAACAACTATTGCCTTTGGCGGTAAGAAAAGCGTTGCCGAAAGAAATTAGTGTCGTCCTTATTGAAGTTAGCAACTTCTTCTAGGAATTATGCTCTAAGGATGCTTCCTTTGATGATTTTAAGAAATTAGAGCAGAGTGCAATTTTGACACTTTGTCGCTTAGAGAGTATTTTTCCTCCATCGTTCTTTGACATAATGGTGCACTTGGTGAGTCATTTGTCATTTGAAGCAGCTATTGCTGGTCCAATCCAATTTTGGTGGATGTATCTAGTTGAGAGGTAAGCTTTAATTTTTTTACATATATTCTTTATTCACAAATTCCCTTTATAAAAAATGTAGTGAATTGATAACATAGCTAGTGCCTTTTTTTAAATTTGTTCCAGTTTTTAAGATAAATCCTTTGTGCATAATGGAGCTTGATAACATACCTGGTACCTTCTTTCCTTTGTTGCAGATTTTTGTTCAAGTTAAAATCTTTCGTGCATAATAGAGAAAAACCAGAGGGTTCCATAGCAGAGGCATATATTGCTAAGGATGCATGATCTTTTGCGCTCGATACATGCAAGAAGTTTAATCAAAAAGTAATAAATCGAGCAGAGACTATCATTCTGATCGTGAGCGCAAAGGGCTGCCCATCTTTTCAACTCCAACTCATGTTTTAGGTTCTGATGAGGACATTCATTTGAGTCATGAGCAATGGGTACAGGCACATGAATATTTCTTATCTAATTGCGACGAGGTTGCAAAATATGCAGAGTAAGATGCCTTGAATTTTTAGTTTTTGTCGAATTCCACTACCATAATCACCTACTAAATTTAATACTATATTTTCTAATGTAGAGAACATAAGAAGCTTCTTAGGCAGCAACATTTGCATATACAAGCATCTGACCTTGAAAAGCTCCACAAAGAATGATTTGTGAAATGGTTTCAATTTAATGTATGTGTTAAATACGTGATATGAAACATGTTATTTATTTATTTATTTAGCTACCCGAACTGTACTAACGTATTTTTCTTGTCATAGGGTGAACACTTGTGCCAAGAGGAAGATGAGCAAATTAGTGAAGATCTTCGGCTGCTAAGCACAAGTCCTAGTAGTTTGGCCAGACGAATGAAGAAAATTATATATAATGGATTCAAATTTCATACAAAAGATGTCGAAAAAAATTCCCCCAGTCAAAATAGTGGGATAGGCGTTTACGGAGAAGGCGATGTGATATATTATGGTGTTCTGAAAGATATTATTCAATTGGATTATTATGAAGGAAGGAAAGTAGCGTTACTCAAGTGTGATTGGGTGAATATGAGAAATGGATGAGGAATAAAAGATGTATTGGGATTTACCCTGGTGAATTTTAGAAACCCCTGGAAAACTAATGAACCTTATGTTTTAGCTTCTCAAGCTTTTCAAGTCTTTTACACTCCTGATCCAGTTGAGACTAACTGGAATGTTGTGAGTAAGATAAAACTTAGGGATGTTTATGATATGGATGAAGTTTCACTTGAAGGTGACACAAGGACTTACTTTGATAGTGAGGCACACACTAGTGAATCTTTAGAAACAGCAATAGTTGCTCTTAATAACTTACATGTGGAGTCTGATCCAGATGAAGAAATCGAGGAGGCTATTGAAATTGAAAGCGGTAGTGAAAGTGAAGAGTCAACATATGATAGTGATACCGAGGAGATATACATGGAAGATAGTGAAACCGAGCAGGATCACACCTATTACGACGTTTAATTCTGGTTCAATGATTTGTTAAACTACATTTAATGATTAAGTAGCTGGCTTTTTTATTTATTTATTATGTGTTAATGTTCACTGTGAATGAGACAATTACTATGATATGTATACACATATTTCGCATACATGTCCATATATAGTTTCCTTGTGTTGATTTGCATTGGTAAATCAAGTTACTATGCTATCAAGTTTAAAGAGCAAACTGTCTGCATCCTCCTCTTTCCAAAGGAAGGAGAATTATTCTGTTTTGAGGAATGATGCAAGTTCAAGTAGTGATGATATCGACGAAGAAGATGAGCAGCAAGATAATACTATGAAGGTTCATAACACTACAAAGGAAGAATCTCGCTTAGTTCCTTCTACAGGTACATATGTGAAACTATTTTTCCTTGTTGGTTAACATCTAGCTTTTTTATCGATTTACACATCATATTATTTCTTGATTATTGGGTGACTGGGGTACCAAAGAAAAATTCTCCAAGGGGACCTAACAAGTGTGGTAACCTCTCGAGCAATGAGAAAACTATTGTTAGCATAAATCGTAATGGTCAACCAATTGGACAAAATGGTAGAAAACTTTCATCGTATTGGCCTACTTGCAAGAGACCCTAAATTAGTACCACTTGATTTAAATGATTGGAGAAAATTTTTGACGAAGGAAAAAGAAGAAGTTATGTGGAAGATTATTCTGGTATGTTATAAACTCATGCGTATGTTATTTTTTCTTATTTAATTTAGTTGTTTACTTTAATCTCTTTTATAAGAAGTTTTTGTCATGCATTGTAGAAAATATTTGCATTTGAAGGTCCAACTTCTCCAAAAGATTGGTCGTTGGAAAAGATGGATAATTGTCTTAAATCATGGAGAACAAAACTCAAATGGAAACATTATAAACCGGAAGAAAAATCATTGTAGGAGCTGTTGGTGCCACCTAATAATAGAGTTGATCCTGACCAATGGGCAAACATAATTCGTAGGTGGGATTCAAAAGAGGGAAAGGTATATGTAATGTTACTTTGAGTTTTTGTAGTTAAAAATTCTTGAAAATAATATTAATTTACTTGTTATGAATAGGATTGTAGCAAGAGAAATTATGACAATCGAATGAAGTCTACAATGGCACGTCATTTAGGCACAAAAAGTTTGGCTCGGATAAGGGAGGAAATGGTAAAGTTAACTACTCTGAATATTTTTTTGCATACACATTTGTCCTAATATGTATTTAACTTATCTTCTGTAGAAAAAAGATGGTATAGAACCTGATCGTCTTCAAGTCTTTGAAAAGGCCTATGGTGAACCAAAAGAAAAACCAGTGGATCCGATTTCTGAAATGAAACTTGTATGTATAATCACCACTTATCTATTATACTTTATGGGTTGTTTTCCTCTATATATACAATTTGACAGAGATCTTTCTTGTAGGCTGCTGTGAAAAATCATATAGAAAAGATTGCACCTGATTGTGATATTATTGGCGAGCGAGATAAAATTTTTGAACTTCTTGTCGGAGAAGATAAGCGTGGGTACAAGCGTACGTATGGAATTGGTGTAAGAGTGTCGGCTAAAGGTAGCTCTAAGTGCCACGATAGTGAAGCTTTACTTATGGTTGAAGAAGAAATGCAAAAAAGAAAAGCCTTGGAAGAAGAAATGGAGAAAGAAAAGAAAAAACGACTAGAATTAGAACAAGAGATTGCTACAGAAGCTGAAAAAAAAGACGTTGGAAGAAAATATTTTAGGTGAAAAACGGAGAAGGGAAGCTTTAGAAGAAGAAATGCAAATGTTAAAGAAAGTGGTTCTCCAAATGAAATCTGGCCGAGGTATGTTATATCACTTTGCTCCGCTATTCTCTTTATTGACATGCCTTTTCCTCTCTTATTGTAAGGATTCGTAGACACGATGATTAAAGATGAATCCCCTATTTTTGTTGTTCTATTTTTTATGTGATGTGTTGTTATTGCTGGACATGCATTTTCCTCTCTTATTTTAAGGATTCATATACACGATGATTAAAGACAAAACCCCTATTTTTGCTACTCTCTTGTTAATGTGATGTGTTGTTGTTACTGTTGCAATTAAGAGGGTTGGTGTTTACGTTGTATTGTGGGTTTTTAGGTGTTTTTTGGTTGGCATGAATATTTCACTTGATGAATACTTGCACCTGTACCTGATTCTCACTACTACAAAAAAGGCCTGAGAAACCTGTCAAAATAGGCATAAGAAACCATACCTTGACCGGTCTCTAAAAAAACAAAGAAACCTAATATGTCTTAAAACTGGTTTCCTAGATGTACTTTGGGCCAATTAAATGCATGTGCAAAGAGACCTATTTCATAGGAAGTACGGTTCCATAGATGGGTATCTAAGGAACCATAGTTTACAAAGCACCGGTTCCTCTCCTCTTTTTGATATAAAAAAAATTATATGCAGTAGCCAGTATTCTAATTTCATTGACAGTTGCGTATTAATTGATATTTTGAAATATAAACTCAAATTCTACAGAAATTGCAAAAATTTTTAATTTCTCAAATAACAGATCTATAAGCCAAGTATTACGCTTAGAACAACAAGAAGAATCTCTATTATACAAAACTAAACAATGTAATTACACCTCTAATAAGTAGGCTATCTAACATAATACTATTGATTTTTAATTCTAAACCACGCATCCATATCTTCTTTATCACCCCATCTTCTGCCTCTCTATCTTTGGAGCTTTGTAATTCGGATCAGCGAAATTCCAAGCAGCAACACAACTGATAATTTAATCAAATAAAAAAATGAAAGAATTAGAATCAAAGCTATTAACTTTTTAAGAAACAAGTGATTTGATTATCACTCAAAATTAGATAGAAAAGTAAGAAAAAACGAAAAAAAAACAAATACACAATAATTCTCAAATGGCTGATCCTAATATCTATATATCAAAGGAAGATATAGAAGAAACATACAGAAATTATAGTCAAAGGAAAAATAATACGAGTATGGCGAATTTTTCGGGAAAATTAAGAAATATAACCGATTGCGATTGTTCAAGAGGGCAATAAGATCTTACAAATTATTTAGAAAATTATTGAAACCATTATCTTAGTGCTAATATAAACAACTAAAATTACCTCAAAAATGAAAAAAAAAACATTTGAAACATGGATGGCGATTTGAAGCTGCAAATGACATACTATTGACCTGACCACGGCGGCGACTTAGAATGTGTTAGATCATGGATGATGGTAAGGGCTCGCATAGTGGCTGCTTATGGTGTTGGATTGCGTTGAAGGAGGAACGCCCAAAGAAGAAAAGGGGTAGTTTAGATCTAAAAATGAAGAGAGAGGAATGAAGAAAAGAAATAAATTGGTAAAAGGTGTTCATGTGGTTGCACACTTGCACGCATTTAATAGCCTCTTGGAAACCAGTTCTATATCTAAGTGGTCTCATACATTTATTTCTAAGACCAGTTTTAATACTATCCGGTTTCCTTTCCTAAGAAACCAGTTTTGTGACTCAACTGGTATCATATTATAGGTGTCTTTGGTCTTTTTTGTAGTAGTGTCTTCTCTGTTTAAACAAACTACAAGTGTGAAACATAGCTTTAGTTTAACAATGTGCCTTTCGTTCAATTTTTGTCAAAATGTGAATATATGCATTGCGAGATAGTTTGACTTGCCAGTGATAGATGTTGGATTTGGATATATGCACTGTATGTCTGTAACCACTCTTACCTTACAGCAGACCCTCATAGATTTTAACTCCAAACCCTCTGTATCTTCACCATGATAATTATCATTTATATGAACTTTGCTTTTATTGCATACCCACTTCTAACTTGCTTTGAGTCCTTTCATCAATTAGTTCATTTATTTCCAACAGAAATGACTATGGACGTATTTAAATGCTCTATTGAGTGTATTGGTAATGCAATAACTTTTAAATGGTAATGGTGTCATAGATGTAGTGAATGCAGTACTTATAAACAAGTTGCTTTTAAATGATGCATATGATGCTTTTTGTTTACTTTATGAACCACTTAAACTTTGGAGTGGACAAGCATGTCAAAGCTTGAAGATTGTTGATGCAATTGTGCATGCATGGTTTTTGGGAAATCAAGTAGCTGTTTACTTTTGTATGTATTAGAACAATGCTTGCATCCTTCTTTTTTGAGAAACTTTATGCTATGATCATACATATTGAATGGTACGTAGTGATGATGATTTACAATTCACTTTTGTATTACAACCCTACATAGATCAACCTTTTGTACTACAACCTTATATAAGAAATGATATTTGATGTATATACAAAACTTTTTGCTTGTACATGTACTTAATTCTGATCCATTTATTAGCTCAACAGAACCACCATTATTATATAGCTTCAGCGTATACATATTCCGATGCCATTGTCTTCATTTAAAAGCTAAGTTTTACCTTTAGTATCAGAATTTTTCGATACTACAGAAACTTCTAAAATTATAAAACTTAGTAGCAACCGATATTTCCGATACAATAAGCATTGTTTAGCAACAGAAACTGATATGATAATAAAGATTCAACCATTTTGTAACAATTATTTTCGACACCATAGTATATATATAGTATCGAAAAATCTTTTGATACTAAAGTAAACTATAATTGTATTGGATATTCGGTTACTACTAAAGTAAACTATAATTGTATTAGATATTCGGTTACTAAGTAACCGATACTATTGATATTTCCGATACTATAGGCACCGATCTTTAGTATCAGTTTGAAGATCCGTTACCAACATATTAGCCACGGAGGTACTAGTATCAACATAGTATCGGAAATGTTTTCCGACACTAATAACCTTTAGTATCGGAAAAATACCCTTTAGTATCAAATTTTTCCGATACTAAAGACCCATTTTCTAGTAGGTTGACGGCTCGGCCACTGCTAATGAGAGTGGGGCAGGAATCATTTGCCAGTCCCTTGAAGGGGATAAGTTCGAATATGGTGGTCAGCAGCAGGAGTATGAAGTACTCTTCTTGTCGAGTATGAAGCACTCTTAGCTGGAATTAAGATGTGCAAAGTAGTAGGAGCTCAGGAAATTGAGGCAAAGTCAGAGTCGCTTCTGGTGGTCAGCCAAGTGAACGAAGAATATGAGTGTAAAGAGAGTTCTACGGCCCAATATGTGAATCTGATCAAAGATGAAGTAGAACAACTGAGGAGATTCGTCTTGATACAAGTGCCCAGATCGGAAAACAACCAAGCTGATGCTCTCTCAAAACTTGCTAGTTCAGCTGCCTCTGATACATCGAGAACGGTCTTTTGGGAAATCAAGGAAAGTAAAAGTATAGACGAAGAAGAAGTTGTGCTTCTCAGCAGAGGAAACACATGGATGGAACCAATCATCCATTTCAAGAAGACTGCTCAGTTACCAGATGATCCTATTGACTCCAAGTATATCAGAACAAGGGATAACTGGTTTTTGCTGTGGGATGAAACTTTGTACAAGAAATCTTTTAACCGGCCACTTCTAAAGTGCATAACTCAAGCTAATGGTATGGAAGTCCTGAGAGAATTACATGAGGGCTCATGCGCTTCTCATATAGATGGGCATGCATTGGCTGAGAATGGGTTAAGAACGGGGTAGTATTGGCCAACTCTTCGGCAAAATGCTATGGAATACGCCAGGACATGTGTTAATTGTCAAAAACACAGAAATCTTTATCAAAGACCTTCAAATCTGCTTACCCCAGTTCTTTTCCCTTTACCCTTTTCTAAATGGGGCATGGATTCCCTCTAACTGTTGGGCAGAAGAAGTTTGTGATTGTCGCTGTGGACTACTTTAGCAAGTGGGTAGAGGCCGAGGCTGTCACGGGTATCACCACTAAGGATGTGAAGATTTTCATATGGAAGAACATCATAACCAGATTTGGCATGCCCTAGTCCATTGTCTTTGACAATGGCCCACAATTGGATACACCCAAGCTGATGAATTGGCAGGCTGAGAGAGATATAAGAGGACACTTTGTTGCGGTAGCACATCCTCAAGCAAATGGATAGGTTGAGTAATTCAACAAGATCTTGTCAAATGGCATTAAGAAAAAACTTGACAATGCAAAAGGCTTGTGGGTAGAAGAACTATAACTAGTCTTATGGTCCGTAAGGACGATAGCAAAGAACTCCACTGGTGAAACTCCTTTCATGTTGGTGTATGGTACTGAGGTTGTCCTTCTAATTAAGGTAGAAGAACCTACTCTGAGAGTTATGCTTTCCTCATAAGAAGTAAATTGAACAGCAACGAGGACAACCTTAGACCAGTTGCCAGAGGTCAAGGGCAACACTCACCTAAGGATGCAGCTCTATAAGCTCCGTATAACTCGCGAATTTAACAAAAGAGTTACTAGTCTTCCACTAAAGTAGGTGATCTTATGCTGAGAAAGATGGAGGCAGTGGGACGAGCAAAGGAGCGAGGCAAGATGGCAACAAAACTGGAAAGGTCCTTACCTAATCATGGAAGAAGTTAGAAGTGGTAGTTATCGTCTACAAGACATGGAAGGTCGGCCCATTTTCAGAACCTAGAATTTGGATAATCTTAAGAAATTTCATATTTAGTGTTATCGGCAGTATGTATTAATCTAAGTGCCACGACACAGAATTGTATACATGGACACTCATTCATTTGGCTGAGCAAAAATCATTAATACAATTCTTTTCCTTATTATAAACACTTGGAGTAAATTATATTTGGATGTGTTTGTAAGATATTTTTTTACCACAAACCGTCTTCGACTACTCTAATTGGTTTAAGATGGAGACGGGGCTTACCTAGCCACTTAAGAATAGTGAAAAACCTTAGTAAAGGTTCAGCTATCATGAACATGTTCGTCCCAAAAGATGACAAATTTTACAAAGTTAAAGTCATTTTAACACGAACATTGCTTCCTAAAGGAAGCCGGCTAAAATGTGACTCAGACTTAGTAAATTTTGACACAAGTGTCGTCCAAAATCTCTTAAATCTATAAGACGAACATTGTTTCCTCAAGAAAGCCAGCCAGAAATCAGACCAAACGAAGTTCAGTTTGGCACAAATGTCATCCGAAAGCTATTTATAACTATAAGACGAACACTGCTTCCTCAATGAGGCCAGCCAGGACACACGCTCATATACTTAACAATCCAGGTGAAGTGTCCTGTCTGAAGAAGGTCGTCTTGACTCAAGAAACAACACTTCCTGAAATGTGGACAATTATATCAGACGATCTATGGGAATACTTAGAAAAACATTCATACAATAAAGCATTAGACAAGCAAGGCGAAGGAAAGCTATTCATTCAGATGGACGAAAGTTGTTTGCCAAAATCTGCAAAATACAGAGCAGTTGAGTTTCCATGTTACTATAATAAAACTAGACGAGAGATATCACTTAATGTAATTACAAGGCATTGAAAGATAGCCTGAATGAAGCAAAAAATTGCACTAGCCAAAATTGCCAAAAATTGGACGAGGGTTGTCTGTTGAGTTTCTTTGACATCTTCAGTCAAAGGGGATGTATTCTGTGCCCTCCTCGTTGTCATACTTATTGGAGTACTCAGTGCAAGCCCTTCTTAGGCGTGCATCAGTTCTTATAGACCGCCTCCTAATATCCTTACTAATCGGATGGATTAGACATTAGGAGGAGGAATAGGGTCATCCTCCTCCATGGCGGCATCATCTTGAGGATCTTCATCCCCCACTCCGCTTCCTCGTCTAAATCCTCAAAAACAGGAGGCTCTTCTTTACGAATCTTGGCCTTGTGACACTCCTCATGGAATTCAAGTCGGCGTTAAAATCGACTCACTTGTTGAGGATCAGCCATCATCTCCATAGCCTTGATTCCCCAACCTTTGGCCGTCTCCAAGGACTCAGTAACAGCTTTGAGGGAGTCCTGGAAGTCCTGTTTTGTTTGGTTCTTCAGCTTAGCTACTTCAACTATGAGTTCAAAAAAAAATTATTTTTAAGCTCAGCCGAGGTAGCAGCAGCAACCTCCTTCTCCCTTTCCAGGTCGTCCAGCATGTCGTCTCTTGCCAGGTGCCACTCTTGCTTCTCTTTGAGCAGCTCATTGATCTTGATCAAATGAAGCTTGTTAGCTGACTCAAGTTCGGCCGAGGTTTTCTCCATGGCCTTCATGCTCTACCTATGCTGAATCCTCAGCCCCTCACAACTCATTATGGATGCATCACCAGGCGTAGTGCCTTGTGGACGAAGGCAAAGTTTTCCTTGCGAAGGTCCCTCACATAGTTCTCCAAAACTATGCTCCGGACGTACATCCGAAACAAAAAGAAGACTAAGTTAAACGATGACATATACAAGTAAAAGGTCATGAAATGAGATAAGCCATGAGAATAATAATACCTCGGCAGAAAGCTGGGACAGGTATCCCTCATGTCCAGCCGCGGCTCCCCTCAGCCCTATGACATAATCCTTGGGGAAGGAGTTGAAGGCATTTTTCTTTATCTTCTTCTTCTCTACCGAGGTGTCCTTAGCAAAGGAGCGGATGGCCTCGTCGGGCGATTCCACATCCGACCATTCCACGCCTGGAGACTTTCCTCTATCTGAAAAAGATGAAATATCATATCTGCGAACAGGGATGACCTCAGCAAGTTTGTTGGACGGACTCATCGATCGTCCATCAACCCGTAGAGTTCGGACCTAGTTGGAATGGTATAACTCATCAGAAGAGGCATATTTCATCCTAAAGGAGTGAGAGATTTGCCCCACCAGCTGAGCCACAACCCCAGTTTAGGGCGTGGTCCTAGAAAAGACCATGTCCGGCTGTGATAATTCCTTGAGATTTAAACCAGATGCGTCCAGCTGGCTTTCCAGGTCAATAGGAGTGGACGACTCTCCAGCTCCTATTGTGGTAACCGGTGGTGGTACGACCACGGGATCAGAAGGCTTTCTCCCCTTTCACCAGAAGGGATAGGTGCCTTACGGACAAACGAACTCGCCTAACCGACCTTCTTTGCCGGAGCAAATGACTTAGATTTTTTGGGGGAAGAAGGTTTTCCCCCCAAAGCGGTCGGCCGTTTTCTTGATGAGGTCGACTTAGCAAAGGTAGCTTTCGCCGTCACAAATTTCTGTGCATAGTAATAATTTATAAATCAGACTCAAAAAAAAATCATGTTTTAGAAAAGAATGCTTCAAGAAGAAATACGGCTAGAGCCAACTGACTCTCTTCCTAAAAAGACCTTCATCCCAAGTTTCCTATGATAGAAGGAAATATTCCAACCTCAAGGTTATTCAATGAAGGAAGCCGTCCAAAGCTGGCCATTTTCCTTCTTCAAACAAACTTCGTCCACTAAGGTCCAAGGACGAGGGTAACAACAAATTGAAGGTTCCTCCAAGAAGTAATTTGTCTTGATCTGGACGTTTTCCTTCGTTGAGCCACCTTCGTTCACAAAGAAAATCACCAGACGGGCGATTAAGATGGGAATCGTCCAAAACAAGGACACTTTCCCTCACTCGTCTGAAACAAGAAAAGCTTAGGAAGAAGGTTGTCCTTATCCCACCGTCTTCCTTCCGTAAGCAATCCTCAATATATATATATATATATATATATATATTTTTACCAGTGTTTCTTCCCTCTTCTTAGACGGAGTCTTTAAATGCTCTGCCCATAAATTGCCGCCAAATTGGCTCATATTGATGTCTCCTTTCCAAGACGGTGGGACTTTTCTCCTTGTCGTTTCTGTTCAGAAAGAAACCAGAGTTGGTTAGACAAAGTCAGAATTACATTGACAATTATTTGGGGAAGACCAGGACAATACCCGGATCTTGCCCTGCTTTAGTCTAGTGGCTATCAAAAACCTCTCATTAAAAAACATTTCTTTGAAGGGAATCCAACCAACCGGTCCCTTCAAAGGGACCTTCTTAGGCTTTGGGCATCCTGGCTTCCGAATCCCAGGATGAATATACTTTGTGGCCGAGAAATGGACAACCACATCATCGTTATAATTATTTTCCAACTCTATATAGGGGACCCCGTCCTATATTAGTCACATCTCTGTTTTTGTGCCTATAGGGTCTAGTCGTCTCTATATCTGGAGCTTGGACGAACACAAACTCCGACTTCCATTTGTGCATTTTTGATGGCTTGCCAAAAAAGGTCAAGAACCTTGCCCTATTGCACACACTATACTAAGTCCCCCTATTGTCTTTTCAAGCTGGGAAACATAGTGTATGTGGGTGAAGGCATTAAGGGACAGAACTAAGCCACACAACTCACAAGTGGCAATGAAAGTCAGGATGTTATGCCAAGCACTAAGAGCCAGCTGGTTGTGACTTATGTTATAATGTCTAAGAACTTCAAAATTAAAGAGATGAAAAGAAAATCTAAGCTCGGCATCCAAAGCTAACCTATATACAGCAAATTGGTCGGGTGGGGCATGAAAAATTGTGTCCTCTTTCTTAGGAAAGACGAAATAAAAATCAATCATGGGCATTTCTCTGTTCAGGCGGCTCCCATATGGTCCATAATTCTCCAACCAGTCAATATCTACACACAACATAGGCGAGGTCGCAAAGAGGACCTAGACGGTCCCTTAGTTCAGCCGAGGTGGTGGAAGGATCAGACCCTTCCTCCTCTTCCTTATCATCTTCCTCCTCTTCCATATCATCTTCCTCCTCTTCCTCATCATCTTCCAAACGGGCCAGCTTTACCTTGGTTATCCAATGAGTCTTCAGGATCGTATTCAGCCAAAGGGTCAACTTCCAGTGGCTGAATATCCTCTACTATATCAGTCTCCTCTCTCTCAAGAACTCTCCCAGTAGACTCTTCCATCTATGAACTGGAGGAAGGGAGAATTATTGAATGTCTTAGACGCGTCGTTACTAGACGCGCACCAGATCACCCTGCACAGGCAGAGGATGGGTCGTCGGAAACAGGTCATACGCTCTATTTAAATAAAAATAGTGATACTCGGTTAATATGGGCCAAACTCTAGAGATAGTCGACGATGAAAAAGAATTGGCTCTACGGTTAGCATCTTCCATAGGTTGGCCGGGGTTATTGGATGAGGTAAAAGACATCATTTTATTTTAAAATAAAAGAATGAAAGGAAAAAACAAAAGGAGAGAGAAGAGGGAAATACCTGACTAAGATCTGGACGGAGATGTGAAAGACTTTTTCTTCGCCGTTTCTACAAGTCACGACGCTCTCAGCAAAGTCAAAGTCTAACTTCCCAGACCAATCTCCCCTTAACCAACTAAGGCATATTCTTTTCCTCTTTCTACAAAAGTCTCTCTCTATACACTTTCTCTCTCTAGAACCAAAAAATAGAAAGTGACAAAATGAAACGTTGAGGGGGTATTTATAGGGGGTAAAAACTCTCCCCCTCCCCAAAAAGTTGTCTTCCACGTGTCGGTACCCTATGGTGACACATCACTTTTTGCTTTTCTGATTGGAGGAAAGTCAGTTAAACTTCGAAATAGTATGAAAATCTAGAAAGTTACTCTCAGTAAAAGGGCATTAATTAGTCAAAACCCGGATCAACCCCCTTTTAGGTGCAAATGTTGTGACATGGTCAATGAGGACACGTGGACTGATAGAGAAGTGCCACGTGCCCAATTGCCGATGACACGTGGGCCAATAGACAAACGACATTTGTCGGAGCCCAAAGAGTGACACGTGGCGCTAGCAGAAAATGACTTGATGATCTCACCATTTCTGAATAAAGAGGCCCATTTATTCCCTAAAGGATGGAATATTCAGCCCAAATCCAAATGAAAGGCAGCAAATGATTGGTTAAGAAGACCAAGGCAATGGAAATCACGACAAGTGTCACCTTTCCATTGCCTAACCAATCACTTCCCTCTATTTTAGGGTGCTCCTTCTCATTCACAAAATCTATAAATAGTTCCTAGAAATCAGGTAAAAGGTAGAATCTCACCTACTCCTTAAACTTACTCTGGAAAAATACATTCAGAATTTCTCTTGCTCAAATACTGACTTAAGCATTAGAGGGGGAATCAACTTTCAAACCTCTGGGGTTTGTTTCCTTATTTTCAGGTTTGGATCCGAACCAACAAGCATCTTTGCATAAGTCTCGATAAAGAACTCAGCTCCTACGAGGTGGAAGAAGATAGCTTTCTATAGCTAACAACATAACCCTTTTACCTATGAAACAAACACTGATTTTATTTTTAAAATTTGTCATCATTATAGCATATTACTATTGACTAACTTAATCAGCTATCACTTCACGTAAGCAAGTGGTAGGTTTGTAGCAATCTAAGAAAATTAGAAGTTAATCATATAACTGGTAACCGCCTATTTTCAACTTCCTCTTAGAAAGTCTTTATTTTAATTACGAGCCCTCAATATTTTGATATACAAGACCATTTTGAAGCGCCTCTCGGACTCACAAAGAATAAAACTAACGGTATTCCACAATCAATTAATCACCCCATGTTGGACAACTATCCAGAACAGATTAGCGACATTTCTAATATTGATTAAAACGTACACCTTAGGCTAATGACTAAAATAAATTATTTTTTTCGTCACCAATTGCAATTTTTAGACTTTTCTTCATAGTTAGTGGGTTAGACTAGATTAGATTAGATTTGTGAATCGGTTAATTATGGCAGTTTACAAATTTGGAAATAAAAATCGAGAGCAGGGGAAATTTTTTTTTAAAAAATAGCACAATAAACAAATAGGTAAAAAAGGCTTGGTATTAATTCACAAATTGGTAATAAGACATAACAATATTATATTAACCGACCTCTTAAAAAGGAGTGGGCAGTGCAATGAGCAAAAAAATTACAATAATTGAATTGAATTAAATTAACCAAACATTTAGCCCTTCTACCCATTTCTAGACGTAAAGATGGTAAGTGCCTAATATGAGAGTACTCCCTAATATGACGTCTATACCAATAAACCAAATACTGATTTTATTGGTAATATCTGTCATCATAAAAAACGCCATAATACTGATTTTATAGCATCTACCTCTTGACTATCTTAATCATACATCAGTCTATCATTTCATTAGCAATTGTAGCTTGTAGGCTAGCAGTGGGATTGAAAGAATGTGTCCAACAAAACTAATCAAAAATGCATTTAATATATAGTACTTAAAGAGGATATATAATTTTGGTCGGTTATCAAACCTCAATTTGCCATATTGTTTAAATTAGTTAATGTATATTGTTTAACGTTATTAGATAATTAAGAAATAATGAAAATGGAAAAAAATAATTATTGGTTCATCTTATATTTCGTCATTAATCAAAATCTCAATATATTGTTCTTATTTTTTTGGAAACAACTAAACACTTTTTATGTACTAACCATAATATCAAACAACCCCATAGTTCATGAGAGGCTAGAGCTAGGGGTGATATTGAATTCACTCTTCATGTAGTCTTTTAAATTTTTAGATGAAAACGAGCCAAGGTAAGTAGAGCACGTCGTCAATCATCCCTAGCTAGAAGTATACCAAACAGATAATGATCAATAATTGATACAGATTATAATATTATACTACCAAAATAGTTGGGAGGCCAGTGACAATGAAAACAGATTCTTCATAAACTACAAAATCAATAATTGATATAGTCATTTTATTTTAATTTTCTCATGAATGTTTTAGATTTACAATAATACTTCGTTGTGTCTTTTGTTGTCAATAAAAACTTAAATATTTATTTGCAGGGATGAAAATGTATTATTTGTAACGCAATTAAAACAAATTTTGAGCACGTCTCCGCATGTGTAAAAGGTATGATGCGGATGACAAAAAATCTAGATTTCCCTAATACACAAAAATCTAAATTGTACTCCCTTCACCTAGCAAATCAACATTAATAACCTTTGCCAAAGTTTTTTTTTGTCAGAGATTTCCCGATTACCAAATGATAATAGTTATGGCTAAATATATTATACACAACACTAATATATTATTTTAAATTTTTTCATCATTATATAAACACGTGAACACAAACTTAAAAATGAATGCAAAATAAATATAGAGTATTATGATAATGGAATTAAAATCTACAGGTATGGCTTATATTTGTTCAAAATGTTATTGTTTGGATAAGACAATATACGTAATGTCCAGCATGAATATTGTAAGAGAAAAGTTTTCTCTCATTCTATTTGACAACCCCCTATAATGACACGGTTTATTTTGACTTTTGATAATTTGGCATTACACTTCTATGGACTATCCGTAATAATTTGATAATCCTAACTGCTACCCATTTGTCGTCGGACCAAGTTTCGTTACCAAATTGTCGTGATATAGTGTTGAATATAAGTTTGGTCCATTGGCTTTTCATAATTTGCAACATAAGAATTGCTTTTTTAATCGATGTGTTCAAAGTTGGGAAATGTCGCAAGTTTATTAAGTACAAACCCAATGCGTATTAAAATGTAGACGATAAACTACGGACCAAAATAAGTTATGGGGCTGTCAAAAAATGCAAATTTTTATGTTTTGATTTATTAGTAGTGCATTTGGTTAGATTTAGATAATATTAGATTAGATTAGATTAGATTGGTGAATCGTTTAATTAAGGCAGTTTATAAAATTAGAAATGAAAAGTGTATCTCCTCGGACGTATTGGCAGGCAAAACCAAGCATTGACTGAGTGATAGTCGTGCAATCTTTTAATTGTATGGTGAAGCAACTATCTCTCTTTTCTCTTTTTACAAACAAAAAAAAAAGCCCTTAATCACATAAGTATTAAGACGTGAATTGTATAGTTGTTCAATCTTAAGACTTTATTGGTTATATGAAGAGAATAAGTAATTATATGGGTTAATTATAAGTAGGTACCAATGCAACCAACTTCTAACCCTTTTATCTAGGTATGACGGTAATGATGACAAGTGCCCTTTTACCTAGGTCTAACACTTTTACCTATAAAAGAAACACTGATTTAATTTTTAAAATTTGTCTTCATTATAGCATATTACTCTTTACTAACTTAATCATCTATCACTTCACGTAAGCAAGTGGTAGGTTTGTAGCAATCTAAGAAAATTGGAAGTTAATCATATAACTTGTAACCGTCTATTTTCAACTTCCTCTTAGAAAGTCTTTATTTTAATTATGAGCCCTTAATATTTTGATATACAAGACCATTTTGAAGCGCCTCTTGGACAAACAAAGATTAAGAACTGACGGTATTCCAAAATAAATTAATCAGCCCCATGTTCGGTAACTGTCCAGAACATATTAGCGACATTTCTAATATTGATTAAAACGTATACCTTAGGCTAATGACTAAATTAAATTATATTTTCGTCACCAATTGTAAATTTTATACTTTTCTTTATTAGTAGTGGATTATAATAGATTATATTAAATTCGTGAATTGGTTAATTAAGGCAGTTTACAAATTTGGAGATAAAAACAGCGAGTAGGCGATAATTGTTTTTAAAAAATAGCACCATAAACAAATAGGTAAAAAAAAGTTTGCTATGAATTCACAAATTAGTAATAAGAAATAACAATATTATATTAATTAAACTCTTAAAAAGGGGTGACCAATGCAATGAGTAAAAAAATTACAATAAATGAATATCATTTAATTAACCAAACATTTATCCCTTCTACCCATTTGTAGACGTAAAGATGGTAAGTGGTGAACCTTTCTTCTCTTACGAGATTTCTATTATTCGATTCAGCTTGAAAGAAATCTCAAGCCGATAAGAGCTCTTCATCATGTTCAAAAGAAGAACGGAGAGTGATTGACCTCTCACTGGCTGTCTTACCCACAGGATTTCTGAACTTGCTCTTTATTGTGAAAGAGTACTCCCTAATATGACGTTTATGCCAATAAACCAAATACTGATTTTATTTGTAATATCTGTCATCATAAAAAACGCCCTAATACTAATTTTATAGCATCTTCCTCTTGACTATCTTAATCAGACATCAGCCTATCCTTTAATTTGCAATTGTAGCTTGTAGGCTTGTAGTGAGATTATAAGAATGTGTTCAACAAAACTAATTAAAAATGGCATTTTATGTATAGTACTTAAAGAGGATATATAATTTTGGTCGGTTATCAAACCTCAATTTGCCATATTGTTTAAATTAGTTAATGTATATTGTTTAACGTTATTAGATAATTAAGAAATAATGAAAATGGAAAAAAATAATTATTGGTTCATCTTATATTTCGTCATTAATCAAAATCTCAATATATTGTTCTTATTTTTTTGGAAACAACTAAACACTTTTTATGTACTAACCATAATATCAAACAACCCCATAGTTCATGAGAGGCTAGATTTAGGGGTGATATTGAATTCGCTCTTCATGTAGTCTTTTAAATTTTTAGATGAAAACGAGCCAAGGTAAGTAGAGCACGTCGTCAATCATCCCTAGCTAGAAGTATACCAAACAGATAATGATCAATAATTGATACAGATTATAATATTATACTACCAAAATAGTTGGGAGGCCAGTGACAATGAAAACAGATTCTTCATAAACTACAAAATCAATAATTGATATAGTCATTTTATTTTAATTTTCTCATGAATGTTTTAGATTTACAATAATACTTCGTTGTGTCTTTTGTTGTCAATAAAAACTTAAATATTTATTTGCAGGGATGAAAATGTATTATTTGTAACGCAATTAAAACAAATTTTGAGCACGTCTCCGCATGTGTAAAAGGTATGATGCGGATGACAAAAAATCTAGATTTCCCTAATACACAAAAATCTAAATTGTACTCCCTTCACCTATCAAATCAACATTAATAACCTTTGCCAAAGTTTTTTTTTGTCAGAGATTTCCCGATTACCAAATGATAATAGTTATGGCTAAATATATTATACACAACACTAATATATTATTTTAAATTTTTTCATCATTATATAAACACGTGAACACAAACTTAAAAATGAATGCAAAATAAATATAGAGTATTATGATAATGGAATTAAAATCTACAGGTATGGCTTATATTTGTTCAAAATGTTATTGTTTGGATAAGACAATATACGTAATGTCCAGCATGAATATTGTAAGAGAAAAGTTTTCTCTCATTCTATTTGACAACCCCCTATAATGACACGGTTTATTTTGACTTTTGATAATTTGGCATTACACTTCTATGGACTATCCGTAATAATTTGATAATCCTAACTGCTACCCATTTGTCGTCGGACCAAGTTTCGTTACCAAATTGTCGTGATATAGTGTTGAATATAAGTTTGGTCCATTGGCTTTTCATAATTTGCAACATAAGAATTGCTTTTTTAATCGATGTGTTCAAAGTTGGGAAATGTCGCAAGTTTATTAAGTACAAACCCAATGCGTATTAAAATGTAGACGATAAACTACGGACCAAAATAAGTTATGGGGCTGTCAAAAAATGCAAATTTTTATGTTTTGATTTATTAGTAGTGCATTTGGTTAGATTTAGATAATATTAGATTAGATTAGATTAGATTGGTGAATCGTTTAATTAAGGCAGTTTATAAAATTAGAAATGAAAAGTGTATCTCCTCGGACGTATTGGCAGGCAAAACCAAGCATTGACTGAGTGATAGTCGTGCAATCTTTTAATTGTATGGTGAAGCAACTATCTCTCTTTTCTCTTTTTACAAACAAAAAAAAGCCCTTAATCACATAAGTATTAAGACGTGAATTGTATAGTTGTTCAATCTTAAGACTTTATTGCTTATATGAAGAGAATAAGTAATTATATGGGTTAATTATAAGTAGGTACCAATGCAACCAACTTCTAACCCTTTTATCTAGGTATGACGGTAATGATGACAAGTGCCCTTTTACCTAGGTCTAACACTTTTACCTATAAAAGAAACACTGATTTAATTTTTAAAATTTGTCTTCATTATAGCATATTACTCTTTACTAACTTAATCATCTATCACTTCACGTAAGCAAGTGGTAGGTTTGTAGCAATCTAAGAAAATTGGAAGTTAATCATATAACTTGTAACCGTCTATTTTCAACTTCCTCTTAGAAAGTCTTTATTTTAATTATGAGCCCTTAATATTTTGATATACAAGACCATTTTGAAGCGCCTCTTGGACAAACAAAGATTAAGAACTGACGGTATTCCAAAATAAATTAATCAGCCCCATGTTCGGTAACTGTCCAGAACATATTAGCGACATTTCTAATATTGATTAAAACGTATACCTTAGGCTAATGACTAAATTAAATTATATTTTCGTCACCAATTGTAAATTTTATACTTTTCTTTATTAGTAGTGGATTATAATAGATTATATTAAATTCGTGAATTGGTTAATTAAGGCAGTTTACAAATTTGGAGATAAAAACAGCGAGTAGGCGATAATTGTTTTTAAAAAATAGCACCATAAACAAATAGGTAAAAAAAAGTTTGCTATGAATTCACAAATTAGTAATAAGAAATAACAATATTATATTAATTAAACTCTTAAAAAGGGGTGACCAATGCAATGAGTAAAAAAATTACAATAAATGAATATCATTTAATTAACCAAACATTTATCCCTTCTACCCATTTGTAGACGTAAAGATGGTAAGTGGTGAACCTTTCTTCTCTTACGAGATTTCTATTATTCGATTCAGCTTGAAAGAAATCTCAAGCCGATAAGAGCTCTTCATCATGTTCAAAAGAAGAACGGAGAGTGATTGACCTCTCACTGGCTGTCTTACCCACAGGATTTCTGAACTTGCTCTTTATTGTGAAAGAGTACTCCCTAATATGACGTTTATGCCAATAAACCAAATACTGATTTTATTTGTAATATCTGTCATCATAAAAAACGCCCTAATACTAATTTTATAGCATCTTCCTCTTGACTATCTTAATCAGACATCAGCCTATCCTTTAATTTGCAATTGTAGCTTGTAGGCTTGTAGTGAGATTATAAGAATGTGTTCAACAAAACTAATTAAAAATGGCATTTTATGTATAGTACTTAAAGAGGATATATAATTTTGGTCGGTTATTAAACCTCAATTTATCATATTATTTCAATTAGTTAATGTATATTGTTTAACGTTATTAGATAATTAAGAAATAATGAAAATGGAAAAAAATAATTATTGGTTCATCTTATGTTTCGTCATTAATATAAATCTCATTATATTGTTGTTATTTTTTTGGAAACAAATAAACTCTTTTTATGTACTTACCATAATATCAAACAGCCCCATAGTTCATGAGAGGCTAGATTTAGGGGTGATATTGAATTCGCTCTTCATGTAGTCTTTTAAACATTTAAACGAGAACGAGCCAAGGTAAGCAGAGCGCGTTAGTTAATCACCCCTAGCTAGAAGTATATCAAACAGATAATGATCAATAATTGAAATAAATGATGAATACTATACAACCAAAATAGTTGGGAGGCCAGTGACAATAAAAACAGATTCTTCATAAACTACAAAATCAATAATTGAAATAATCATTTTATTGGGTTGTTTTTATTTTAATGTTCTCATGAATTTATTAGATTTACAATAATACTTCGTTGTGTATTTTGTTGTCAATAAAAACTTAATTTTTTATTTGAAAAAACGTATTATTTGTAAGGCAATCAAAACAAATTTTAAGCACGTCTCCCCATGTGTAAAAGGTATGATGGGGATGACCAAAAATCTAGATTTCCCTAATACTCAAAAATCTAAATTGTACTCCCTTCACCTATCAAATCAACATTAATACCCTTTGCCAGAGTTTTCTTCTTTGTCAGAGATTTCCCGATTACGAAATGACAATAGTTATGGCTAAAGATATTATACAAAACACTAATATATTATTTTAAATTTTTTCATCATTATATAAACACGTGAACACAAACTTAAAAATGACTGCAAAATAAATATAGAGTATTATGATAATGGAGTTAAAATCTACAGGTATGCTTATACTTGTTCAAAATGTTATTGTTTAGATTAGACAATATATGTAATGTCCAGCATGAATATTGTACGAGCAAAGTTTTCTCTCATTCTATTTGACAACCCCCAATAACGACACAGTTTATTTTGACTTTAAATAATTTGACATTACACTTCTATGGACTATCCATAATAATTAGATAATCCTAACTGCTACTCATATGTCGTCGGACCAAGTTTCTTTACCAAATTGACGCTAAGGGTCAAGTATGGTGAAGATAACTTTGGTCCATTGGCTTTTCAAAAGTTGCAACATAACAATTGCTTTTTGAATCGATGTGTTAAAAGTTGAGAAATATCGCAAGCTTATTAAGTACAAATCTACTACGTATTAAAATGTACACGATAATCAAAGGACTAAAATAAGTTATGGAGCTGTCAAGAAATGCAAATTTTTATGTTTTGATTTATTAGTAGTGCATCAGGTTAGATTAGATTAGATTAGATTGGTGAATCGGTTAATTAAGGCAGTTTATAAAATTGGAAATGAAAAGTGTATCTCCTCGTTCGCATTGGCAGGCAAAACAAGCATCGATCGAGTGATAGTCGTGCAATCTTTTTAATTGTATGGTGTAGCAACTATCTATCTTTTTCTCTATTTACAAACAAAAAAAGCCCTTAACCACATAAGTATTAAGACATGAATTGCATAGTTGTTCAATTTTAAGACTTTATTTTTTATGTGAAGAGTATAAGTCACTATCTGGGTTAAGTAGGTACCTACGAAACAAACTTCTAACCCTTTTACCTATTATGAAGGTCTAACCCATTTACCTATAAACAAACACTGATTTTATTTTAAGAATTTGTCATCATTATAGCATCTTATTCTTGACTAACTTAATCAGCTATCACTTCACGTAAGCAAGTGGTAGGATTGTAGCAATCTAAGAAAATTGGAAGTTAATCATATAACTGGTAACCGCCTATTTTAACTTCCCCTTAGAAAGTCTTTATTTTAATTACGAGCCCTTAATATTTTGATATACAAGACAATTTTGAAGCGCCTCTTGGACAAACAAAGATTAAAAACTGACGGTATTCCAAAATCAATTAATCAACACCCATGTTGGGTAACTGTCCAGAACAAATTAGCGACATTTCCAATATTGGTTACAACGTACATCTTAAACTAATGACTAAAAATAAATTATTTTTTGCCAATTGCAAATTTTTATACTTTCCGTTATTGGTAGGTGATTATATTAGATTATATTAGATTCGTGAATTGGTTAATTAGGTAAGTTTATAAATTTGGAAATAAAATCCGAGAGCAGGCGAGAAGTTTTTTTTAAAATAGCACAATTAACAAATAGGTAAAATAAGTTTGCTATTAATTCACAAATTGGTAATAAGAAAAAAAAATATTATATGAATTAAACTCTTAAAATAGGGTGAGTAGTGCAGTGAGTAAAAAATTTACAATAATTGAATTGCATTAAATTAACCAAACATTTAGCCCTTCTACCCATTTGTATACGTAAAGATGGTAAGTGCCTAATATGAGAGTACTCCCTAATATGACTTCTATACCAATTAACCAAATACTGATTTTATTGATAATATATGTCATAATAAAAAACGCCCAAATACTGTTTTTATAGCATCTTCCTCTTGACTATCTGACAGGCTAAATTCGTATCATCTAATCAAAGATAAATCCTAAGTCCTCTCACAATGATATTCAAGGGAATTAGGGTCGAATCCACGGAGAGACGGAGTTCTAAGTTGATATCCAGCTAAACAGCTACTTCAAACAAGATCAGATAAGAAAGCAATATAAAGAAGAGATTTAAACTATGAAATAAAGGTCTAGGGAATTAGTTCTTTCCACCATTCTTATAGCAACCATGGGATCAAACAACTATCAGAACCTAGGTCAAGAATCGATAGATTAGAGCGCGTGCCAAGCTATGGTTAAGTCTAAACACCCATAATTCAACATATGCAGCATGTTCACAAACATAACCAGAATTACTGATGTGTACTAGGCCTCTAAAAGTAGGACGGGTTTGTGCAAACAATTATTAACCTCAAGCAATCAATGAAACTGCGCAATAACATTAATTACTAAATAAGAACAAATCATACCATAACCAATCTAATCAAGCCCTAGAAATCAATCGCAATTCAAAATAAACAAGCTATAAACATGGCTTTCTTCCCTAAATCACTAGAAATTAGACTACTCAGACATAATCGAATGAATAATAATAAAATAAATATAAACCCTAATCCTAACATCATGAATCAATCAATAATTAAACTAAACAATCAAAAGCAATTAAAGAGATTAAGAAACAAGAACGATACCGAATAACGAAAAGTAATAACCTTTATTGAAATCAAATCCGAGGTTCTATCACCCCTTCAACGAATCTAAAGTATTTAATCTAATAAAACTTTCTAAAAAACTAAACTAAGAGCAATGGAAATAAACTAGAATAAACGATGTCCCTAAAATAATGACGGTTAGCTATTTATAATAGCCCCAAAATCTAATAAAAACGATAACTAAAAGATAGAATTTCGCGGAACCGAGTGTGGGACCCGATCTTGCAATGGGCCACCCGATCGGGCCCACACAAAATTTGCCCAACATATTTCTCTTGTCTCACGCAACAGTAGCAACACAATGTGACACTTGGGCCTCCCACCCGATCGGGTCAAGCAAGCAGTGCCTGATCGGGCCTGGGCACAATGGGAGCCCAGCTTCTTTGTACGCACTTGGACGCAAAGCTTAGTAGCAGCTTCAAGGGGTAGCAAGTGGACCTTGCCCGATCGGGTTGGGCCTAAGGTTGTCCAATTCATTTTCTTCGCTCCTTCATCCGATTGGGTCGGGTGATGTCCGCCCGATCGGGTGTGAAACCCTACCACCTGGTCACAAAATCTTCGCCCGATCGGGCCATATTTCGCCCGATGAGAGTACGGGGAAGCTCCTTTTGACTCTTTGGCTATCAATTCTTCACGTGTAGAGGTCTTATGACCTCCAAAATCATCCATAGAGCTCGTGGCCATTCCTACGTGCCTCGTAATAAGTTGTAAAGCCGTAGTTGCTTCCAAATGGCTCGAAAATAAGGAGAAAACTCCCTAAACCCTGCACTTCAACACTAAAACACAAAACCACGACTATATACGATAATTAATATAACATAGCTCCGAAGAGCTCAAATGACGCACGAATTAGCACATAAATAGGGGAGAAAGCTCTATATAAATACGTGATATCAAACTCCCTCAAGCTAAACCTTTGCTTGTCCTCAACCAAACAGAATATGAACATGGAATAAATTGCCTCACCCCATAGATAAAACATTCAAAGCTCAAAAACGTTTTCAAGACGAAGAATTGTTCAAGTAGGCAAAATTCAAGTTTGGCTAATCAAATCCATACAATCACCAATCATCCAAGCAATTCATCAAATTCAAGTATCCACAAGGCGTACAAATCCTGAAAAGGTGCTCACAAAGGTGTCACTCCTCTCAATTATGTGGCAAGTAAAGAATATGCCCTTCCCACTCACTAACCCGACCGTAATTGCCCACTCACACTCTCATGTATTTAAGAAGATCAAATGACGCTCATCCTAGCCAAGTAGACTCAATTAGCAAATATACTCTTTAACTTTGACAAACTGACTCGAAATCAATCCAATAAATAATGCAAACACAAGCTCAAGAGGACTTTATAGGGTTGTAATGGGGCTTAGGCAAGAGGTAGGGATTATTTTTAGGAAATGAGGTGGAAAAACCGAGAAAGGGAGAGCAAAAGTCACTCAAACAAGGCCTGAGATGGCCGAAATAACTCCCAACAACACCATATAACCATAAAATACATCCCAACTCTTACGAATCGATAAAAACTCACAACAAACCCAATTTTTAAGTAATGTAGCATATTTTTCTTTATAAACATAAGTGAATAAAGGAACTTTGAACTCTTTGAAACTTTTATCTCTTTTTCTTTCATTTTACGAACCAATCATTCACGCAACTCAAACTTTGCTTTTTCTTTTCATTTTCTCACACTCAAACCACAACAAATACACTTAATTCTCCAAAAACCAAACCAAACCATAAAACCAATCTCAAACTCAACCCATACAAAAGCTCCCCCAAGCTATCGAAATAAAGGCCATGGGCTCATAATAAGGGTGTTAGCAACACGAAACAAGTCATTAGTCTCAGCGGGGCTAAGGAGGATAAAAGTATATCAATAATTCACTCTGAGGCTCAAGAATTAGACAAAAGAACGCCTCTATCATAGCAAATGCTACAAGTCATCGAAGTTAGACACGTACAAAGTCAAAGTCAAGATCAATCCACTAAAGTGGAACTAACAATCAAAAACAGACTGGATAATCATATGAATCCAATAGGCTTACAAAGAGGCCTAATAGTCTAACCAAATCAGTCATGCAGCACAATGTAGTATAATATAACAAAACTCACTCGAAATCATAGTAATCAAACATCAAATCATAGTCTCAAGATCACAAATGCACATCTATCCAGAAAACAGAGTCAAATCATTTTCAATTAGAGCACAACAAGGGGCACAGGGAGGCAACTAAACCAGTCATAGGAACCATATTTTATTTATTTTTTCAGTATTTTTCGAAAGCATTAAATCTATCCTAGAAAGCAGTAAAAGAGATAGAGAATACAAATGAATCCTCCCCCAAGCTGAACTTGGCAGTGTCCTCAATGCCAAAGGTAACAAAGGACGATGCTAAGAGGAAAAACAGTGTTAGCACCCTCACTCTCGCTCACTAAAAAAATAAAAAGAAAAAAAATAAGAGGGAAATTACGAGTTGCCTCTCGCACAGCGCTGGTTTATAAAGGTCCTGCACGACCATAATACCTCCACTTCTCAGATTGGAGGGGCTTGTCAATGAGTGCCACCCTCATATAACATCTTCCTTCTCCAAATGTTCTAGATAATACCTCCAGATGGAGGCAACCTTAGGTGCAGTTTGAACCTTCTCTACACCTACCAAATCCAAAACCTCAGCCCTGAAACAAGATTGTTCAAGCATAGGTGCATTAACAGCATTGGTTAGTTTAAAAATCACTTTATCATCACCAACACACAAAGTTAAAGACCCAGACTTAACATCAATGACAGCACCAGCAATACACAAAAACGGTCTACCTAGAAATATAGGAATCCGAGCATCCTCATCCATATCTAACACCACAAAATCAACAAGAATGTAGAATTTCCCGACCCTAACAGGAACGTCCTCTAAAACACCTAGAGGGTATTTTTTATAACGATCAGCCATCTGTAAAGTAATTTATGGAATTTAACATATTTAGTTTCTTATAAAAAGATAAAGGCATAACAAAAACAGAAGCACCTAAATCACACAAAGCATTATCAATAAAAATAGGTCCAAGATGGCAGGGAATGGAAAAACTATCAGGATCTTTTTAACTTAGGCGGGGTTTTATTCTGAATAAAAGCACCACACTCTTCTGTAAGAGAGACACGTTCTACCCCACCAAAGTCTCTTTTTTTGCGATCATGTCATTAAGAAATTTGGCATATACAGGGACTTGGGTAATTAAATCAGTGAATGGAATTGTTACCTCAAGGTTCTTGACCATAGCCAAGAACTTACCAAATTGATGATCGACCTTTTATTGTTGCATCCTATGAGGAAAAGGTAGCCTTGGTGTAAAAGACGTTTCAGAAACCTTCTCTTTTTTCTTCCCTGTCTGTTCAGCTTCCTCAGATAAGTCGACTTCAGATGTCGGACTCTTCCTCTTTCCTTCCTCTACCACCTTCTTTTTCCTTGTAGTCGGGGAAACCTCATCAACCGGTAATGGAGGGGCATCATAAGCGGCGCCACTACGAAGAGTAATAACATTAACGTGCTCCATCTGAATGGGTTGCCCTGGCAATTCCCCTTGCCGCCTCTAAGCATTATTGCTTGCCAATTGGGCAATCTGAGTCTCTAGAAGTTTGATGTGCTTCTCTTGAGCCTGCATATGCCTCTACGTTTCCTCATTGGTATTTTGCATGGCCAACATCAGTTTCATCAATTCAGACATGGTAGGCTCTTATGGATTTATGTTTTGTGGAGGTGGGGTTTGAAAATTTTGTGGGGATTGGAAGTTATTAGGGTGATGGAAATTTTATGGTGGAGGTCTCTGAAAACCAGAGGGATTTTGGTAGTGTGAGGGTTTTGGATGATTTTGTGGTGTGGGTTGAAAGTTTTGTGGATTTTGGTAGTTATGTGGAGGGAGAAAGTTTTATGGACTTTGTTGAAAAGCGTTTGCCTGCTCCTTATGATGTTGACTGAACTGACAGTCATGCCAAAAATGACCCTGAACACCACATATCTCGCAGTAAGATGAAGTAATGGGTGTCATGGCAGACATATCATTAATACTCAAAGGAGGGGGTGTCGAGGTAGAGGATAGCAAGGTGTCAATCTTTTGGCTCAGTTTCGCCATCTGCGAAGTTAGCAGTGCTAGGACATCTACCTCCAACACCTTCTTTGTGAGGCTTCGGGAAGTGAAATGATCATTGGCTGCGAGGTTTGACAAGAAATCATAGCCTACATCCACTTCCTTGTCCGGAAAAACTCCTCCCGCAGACGAGTCAACAATACTTTTCGTCTGAGGCTGCAGACAATTGTAAAATGTCTGCGTCAAGAACCATTTCCAACCATAATTTCGGCCATATGGACACAAATTAAAACATGAATGAAATGTCTAAGAAAACATGACAAAAGACTCTTAAAGACTCCAAGTAGCTAAATATGGACGCCCCATATTGATCTTCACAACTAGAATCATCCTCCCAAGCAATCATGGTCACAAAGGAAGCATTAGATTTGAGCTTGAATCTAAAGGCCTCAAGAACCAAGAAAATAGTTCATCTCTAATGGTTGACTTTGCTTCTTGACTCATGTCAATACTTCTTGTGTATTTTGTTGTCAATAAAAACATAAAGTTTTACTTGAAGGGATGAAAATGTATTATTTGTAAGGAAATTAAAACAATTTTAGCACGTCTCCCCATGTGTAAATTCTATATTGGGATGACCAAAAATCAAGGTTTCTCTAATACCAAAAATCCTAAATCCTACTTCGTTCACCAATCAAATCAACATTAATACCCTTTGCCAAAGTTTTGTTCTTTGCTAGAGATTTCCCTATTACCAAACGAAAATAGGTATGGCTAAAGATATTATACAAAACACTCATATATTATTTATAAATTTTTTCATCATTATGAAAACACGTGAACACAAAATTAAAAATGAATGCAAAATTAGTATAGAGTATTACGATACTGAAATTAAAATCTACAAGTATGGCTTATATTTGTTCAAAATGTTATTGTTTGGATAAGACAATATACGTAATGTCCATCATGAATATTCTAAAAGAAAAGTTTTCTCTAGTTCTATTTGACAACCCTCTATAACGACACGGTTTATTTTGACTTTAGATAATTTGCCATTACACTTCTATGGACAATCCTTCTTAATTAGATAATCCTAACTGCTATCAATTTGTTGTCGGACCAAGTTTCTTTACCAAATTGTCGTTGAGGGTCAATCGTGTTGAAGATATGTTTGGTCAATTGGTCTTTCAAAAGTTACAACATAACAATCGATTTATTAACTACATATCTAATATTTATAAAATGTATACGATAATCTAAGGACCAAAATAAGTTATGCAGCTGTCAAAAATGCAAATTTTATGCTTTGATTTATTAGTAGTGCATCAGGTTAGATTAAGATTAGATTAGATTAGATTGGTGAATCGGTTAATTAAGGCAGTTTATAAAATTGGAAATGAAAATTATATCTCCTCGTACGCATTGTCAGGGCAAACCAAGCATCGACCGAGTGATAGACATGCAATCTTTTTAATTGTATGGTTAAGAAACTATAAATCTTTTTCTCTTTTTACAAACCAAAAAAACCTTAATCACATAAGTATTAGGACGTGAATTGTATAACTGTTCAATTTTAAGAGTTTATTTCTTATGTGAAGAGATTAAGTCACTATATGGTTTAAATAGGTACCAATGAAACGAACTTCTAACCTTTTTACCTAGGTATGAAGGGAATGATTGCAAGTGCCCTTTTACCTATAAAGCAAACCCTGATTTTATTTTTAAAATTTATCATCTTTATAGCATCTTACTCTTGACTAACTTAATCAGCTATCACTTCACATAAGCAAGTGGTAGGATTGTAGCAATCTAAAAAAATTAAAAGTTCATCATATAACTGGTAACCACCTATTTTCAACTTCCTCTTTGAAAGTCTTTATTTAAGAGCCATTATTATTTTGATATACAACCCCATTTTGAACCGCCTCTTGGACACACAAAGATTTAAAATTGACTGTATTCCAAAATTAATTATTCAACCCCATGTTGGACAACTGTCCAGAAGAGATTAGAAACATTTCCAATATTGATTAAAACGTACACATTAGGCTAATGACTAAAATAAGTTATTTTGTCGTCACCAATTGCAAAAATGTTATACTCTCCTTTATTGGTAGTGGATTAGACTAGATTAGCTTAGATTCGTGAATCGGTTAATTAGGACAATTTAAAAATTTGGAAATAAAAACCGAGATCAGGCGATAATTTTTAAAAAAAAATAGCACAATAAACAAATAGGTAAAATAATTTTCACTAATTCACAAATTAGTAATAAAAAATAACAATATTATATTAATTGAACTCTTTAAAAGGGGTGAGTAGTGGAATACAACAACAACAACAACTAAGTCTTAGTCCCAAAGTGATTTGGGGTCGGCTAACATGAATCGTCAACTGAAACTATCGCCAATGGAGATGACATCGACAAGAGTGATAAAAAGGTTTTACAAGGTTTTAAGTTTAAAAAGTTTTAAAAAGTTTTTAAAAGAGTACCCTTAAACATATACATCCCCAATAAAGTGAAATCATCTTTCCTTATCTATTGACCCACCACCCTAGAAAATAAGATCCACGCCATAAATCGAACCCAAATGGCAAATATAATATGGTGGATAAGCTTGGCCGGACAATGTTGACATGTAAGTGGCCCCTCATCCCTAGTCAAACCATAGTAGATCAGGCGAGGTTTCCAATCAACGGGTCGTCGAATTGGCCCCCTGTTGGATAGTCTAAGGACACTGGAAAATTTAGGCATTGTAAATTCTTGGTCCCTATTGCAAAGTTGGAATCTAATGTGAGTGACACGGCCAGACCTAGGTTTCACTACCTGTAAACTACTATAGAATTCGTAAACAAGCAAAGGGTAAGTCCGAACCCGAATAGAAAAAAATGATTCCATGCCAAGAATACGCATCATTTTCTTAAAATCATCATACAAACCTAGACTGGTAAGTAAAGGGAGATCAAGAAAACGAGTGGATACTACCTCACCCTCCCGAAGGAGATGGAATTTGGCTTTCTGCTCTTCATCTCGAAAGATGACTTGAGGAAACCGCTCATTTGGTTTAATTGGGGGTGTTGGTGGCGATGGTGAAGGAGATCGTTCTCGTCTTCGAGATCTGGAACCTTGACCACTTAGAAGTCGTCCTAAACTTGCCATAGAACCCAAATTAAACCTTTACCACAAATGTGGATGAAAAATGGAGAATTTGCGTGGAAGGTGGGAAAAGATGAAAATTAGTGGTGAAAGATAGAGAAAAGTAGGAAAGGATATGGAGGAAAAAGCTTGGAGGAAGCTTTAATGGAGTTTGAAGGAGTAGGAAGGGAGGTTAAAGACTGAGATTGAAGATGAGAGTGAGCAATGGTGGTGGGGGATGAGGTTTTCGAGAGAGAGGGAAAAATTTTTGTGAGTGAGGGATGAGTGAATGAGGGAGTGTGAGTAAAGGGAAAAGAAGGACCCCGTGATTTTAACCCGTCAAACCTGTAAAACGCCCAATCGGGCGATCAATCGCGGCGCCATCCGGTGAAAGTTCACCTTGCCCAGTTTATGGAACGGCCAGATCGGGCAATTTTTTGTGCTCAAACTTCATTGGTTGTGGGCACGTCCAGGTCAGACTGCTCGACATCAACGGGCGAAATTTCTTCATTGCTGAGACCTCGCCAGATCGGGCGAAAGCAGCCCGATGGCATCGGGCGGCAATTTCCTAAGCCAAATTAAGCGTTGAAAAAGGATGTAAGGGCAGCCCTATTGGGCCATACGGAACGATGCCATCGGGCGGTATGCTTTTTATCGTATTTTCCACTTTTCTGCTCAAATTTAGCTACACAATGGCCAAGTAACTACACTGACTACACTGACAACTGCTATTAGAACCCTCTCACTCTCTCAATAAGCTACCAAAACTATCAAAAAGAATCTAAGGGAAATAATTAGGGGTTGCCTCCCGCAAAGCGCTGGTTTATAAAGGTCCCGCACGCCCATATTACCTGCTCAGTCAAACATCATCTGATGAAAGAGATTCGAAACGAATTTCCTCCACATAACCAACGAATGCACCCTCATGGTACAACTTCAGACACTGCCCATTAACCTTGAATTTCTCACCTTTTTGAATAACGACCTTTATAGCTCCATGTGACTTGACTTAAGTCACCTAAAAAGGTCCAGACTATCGAGACTTGAACTTGCAAGAAATAATCTCAACCTTGAATTGAACAGGAGCACTTTATCACCAATCTGAACTCTCGTTTCTGGATCATTTTGTCATGCAACTTCTTTGTTTTCTCTTTGTAGAGCCTATGATTCTCGTAAGCTTCTAAACGAAGCTCATCTAACTCATTCAGTTTCAGAAGTCGCGCCTCATCTGCAGCTGCCAAATCAAGGTTAATCTATTTGACTGCCCACGCAGATAAATACTCCATTTTAATTGGCACATGGCAAGCTTTTCCATATACCAATCGATAAGGGGTGGTCCCCAATGGAGTCTTAAAAGCAGTGCGGCGCGCCCAAACAATATCATCAAGCTTTAAACACCAATCCTTCCTAGCTTTTGTGACCACGTTTTTTATAATCCTTTTTATTTGCCTATTAGAAACCTCTACCTGACCACTAGTCTGGGGATGATAGGCTAGACCAACTTTGTGTGTGATCCCATGTTTTTTTAGAAGGGCTTTGAAGGTACTCTTGTGGAAGTGAGAACCTCCACCGCTAATAACAAGTCTACGGACACCAAAACGGGGAAATGTGATCTTTTTAAACAATGTCATCACGACCTTTGAATCATTGATTGGTGATGCAATAGCTTCCACCCATTTTGTTACATAGTCGACAACCATTAAAATGTACTTATTCCCACACGAAGTAGGAAAAGGACCGATAAAATCAATTCCCCAGATATCAAAAGCTTCAACTTCTAGAATTCCACTTTGTGCCATCTCTTGCCTCTTAGATATATTACCTGACCTTTGACAAGCATCACAAGACAAACAAAACGCACGGGCATCCCTAAAAATTATAGGCCAAACCACTATGCAGAACTCTATGTCTAATAGCTTGAGAACCTAGATGACCACTAGAGGGCATATTATGGCAATGTATCAAAACCCTCTCCATCTCCAAATCAGGAATGCAACGACAACATTTCGTCAGAGCATTACTTATAGAGAAGGGGATCCTCCCTAGAGTACCTTTTAGCACCATGGTAAATCTTCTTTATTTGCTGATAGGTAAGATCGGGAGGATAAGAACCACCAACACAGTAATTGCAAAAATCAGCATACCAGGGGGATTGGAAAGAAACAAAAAACAAATGATCATCAGGAAAAGAGTCATTAATAGGAGAATCGAAATCAGACTCAAACCTCAACCTGCAGAGGTGGTCAGCAGCCACATTCTCTGCACCTTTCTTATCTCTAATCTCAAGATCAAACTCTTGCAACAGTAATATCCATCGAATCAATCAAGGTTTGGCCTCCTTCTTGGCCAACAAATACTTCAATGTTGCATGATCAGTATGTACAATCACCTTCGAACCTATCAGATAGTTTCGAAACTTGTCCAAAGCATAAACTATGGACAACAATTCCTTCTCTGTCGTAGCATAATTAACCTGAGCCAAATCCAAGGTTTTGCTGGCGTAGTATATAGAATGGAGCACTTTATCTTTCCTCTGACCAAGCACTGCCCCAACAGCGTATTCACTAGCATCACACATTATCTCGAAGGGCAAATCTGTAACAGCCAGGCCTCCCAAGCTGCTAGCTTAATCACGCTTACCTGTACCAATAATGTCCTTAAGAATTAGTGATCAGAGTGCGCAGTGGAAGCGTGGATTGGAGTTTACAAGACAAAACTCATTTCTAGGGGGAAAGATTATAATAACCTTGATTGGGACTAGAGTTATGATTGATATTAGATTATCAAGATTAATATTATATCTTCTTTATACTGTTATTATTATTATTATTATTATTATTTATCGTTCGTTGGATTTAAAAGGAAGGGTTTTCTTTTGTAAAGTTTGGTTTAACTTGAAAATAGCTATTATGGTTTTCAAACGAGATCTCTTGAAACGGAATGACTAAAATTCAATGCCAACAAGCTTACCATTTTGATGTTTTAGCTCCTCGATGAACTTAAGCATCGGGTAGCCGAGACACTAAAATGTTAATGAATGGAGGTTGAACTTTTGATCGTGAAGTTTTGAGATCTTGGCTTTCCTAAAATTAAATCAAATAGTATTTATAATATTTTTTTGTTGATTTTTATAAGCCTTTCCATATTAAAATCTTATGATTTTAAGTTTCGAGGACGAAACTTTTGTAAGGGTGGTAAAGTGTAATATCCTTGTTTTTATGTTTTATTAATTTATTGATTATAATATTAGCTTAATTAAAGAAGTGAAACCCTTGTGTTTTAAATGAAAACTTATATTTGATTTTATTATTATTAAGAAGTTGTGCTATATTTATTGACATAATTATTTTACATTCTTTTTATGGAATTACTTATAATAATTTAGAGCTTTATATTAATATAAGAAATGGGTTTGAATTATTAGTTTTAATGAGATTCATATTTCAAATAGATAAATTAATTATATTTATGTATGTGTAAAAATAAATATATTAGAGGGTGGTGATCTATTTGATAAGGTTAGATTTAAATTAAAAAGAAAAAAGAAAAGGGAAATGAAGGGTGAGGGATGGCGTGGCAATTAGTGGAGGAAGGAAGGGAGTATGTGTGAGAGAGGGAGATAGGGGGATATATGCCTCATCACTTAAATTAAAAAAAAAAGAAACAAAGGGGCCTTGGCCTCTATTAGTCAAAACCAAAGAGAAGGGAAGAGAGCAGAGAGAGGCAGGGAAGGCGAGCAGAAGAGAGACAAAAGCGAAAGAGAGAGAGATAGAAGAACGAAGGGAGAAGAAAGAAGACTCCTACACCAATGTCTGGTTCTTGTTTAGTACTCTAACAATGCGTGATTTAAATCATTATACCAACTTATATTTATCTCGAATCATTCTTATTGAAAGTAAGTTAATCACCCTAACTAGTTTGACAACATTGCAAGTCTATCACTATTCTTCCATTTTCAAAGGTTACACCATTCCATAATATTCCAACCAATACTAGTAACCTCCAATTTGAATCACTAATTTTCAACATTAGTAAAATTGATACTTGAGACCAATCATCTGTTGAACATAACTCATAATTTACTTCAATATCACATAGAGATGCAAACTCTAACTGGAGTTCCATTTTTCAGAAATGATATCACAATCAAAATCATACTTCATTTTGAATTCGAACTTCAGACATAAAACACAAATACACAACTTATATAATTCAACTACACAAACAATTTCTTTGATCATACTCATCTAGGATAGAAGGACAGAAAGAGCCATTCGACCAATGATCAAGAAGGAATTCTTTGATCTTAAAGGGGATCTTCTATAATTTCGCACGTGAGACAATTCATATCTAAATCAAAACTAAAGTGTTATATAATATGAGCACTATAAGAGGGGGGTGAATTATAGTGAGGGAATATGCTATACTTTTTGCGGAATTAAAAGTTAGTTTGGGAACACAAAGAAGGAACACAAGATGTTTTAGCGAGGAAAAACTTCCTAGGCCCAGTAGGAAGAAACGACCTCGACCACAAGGGATTTTGACTCAATACTTTTCACTATAATAGGCCAAACGACTCTGTTTACAAACCTATTACTTTTCCCTCGGGCCACAACTTGAGTTCCTAAACTTAAGTTCCTAACAACAGTTCCCACAACTGTATGTTGTTCCTCTCGAACTTCCCTCGAAGTTCCTTTCTCTTTCTCTTTCTCTTTCTCACCCTTCACTCAAAGCTTCTCACACTTACAAGAGTTCACTCAAACCCTTACGCAAAACACAATATGTAAAACAATGGAAGAGTATAAACTCGAATATAGTAAGTATGAATTCTCTTGGGAACGGCACTGACTCTTTAAGACACTAAGAATATTTTGCTAAGTCAGACACCCTAATCTGAATGTATTAGGCGCCTATTTATATTAAGCTAAGGTAAGACCATACTTAAGTCCACTAATCCATGATGTCCACTAATTGAACCATTATCTCAATTTATTTAATATTTATTTAATTTTACTTGAGAATTAAATAACCACTAACCCACTACTTAGCTTAATAGGAGAAGCAGTAACTTATAACGTGGTTTATAAAAACTTGAAGCATAATTAAACTAATTAAATAAATTAAGGCTTTTAAGAAAATATTTAAGCCCATTACTCCACACCCATTAAAGTGTAGCAGTAAGCCTTAAACGTGATTTTAGTTTGCTTGGGGAGTAATTAAGTTATTTTATTTTAAATAGTTTTTAGGAAAATATCTTTTGTAAATAATTTTATCAAAACCGAAAATCATAATTAAGTTTTAAAATAAAAACCTTTTATAACAGAAAATCAGTTTAAGTTAAATAAAATATAAAAGATAATATTTAAAAAGATTTTGGCCTTATCCTAATTATATCAAAAAATCATTTTTAAATAAATTCCTAACAAACAAACAACTTACTCCTAAACTCATGGACTTAGTCAAAACTAACTAAATACTCTCTAACAACCTAACTTGGGCGCACGACAATGTTAGGCGCACAACATGGGATACGTTGGCTGTTCCCAAAGTCTTTTCTAGGTCTGTTCCCTAACCTTGTTCCTAAGAGTGCCAGTGTTCCTAAGAGTGCCTGTGTCTGTTCCTGTCATGGGAACAGAACCAAGTTGCATTTTGAGAATTCAACACAAATCGACTCAAGTATTTACTCAATCTTTACAAGAAGAGATTAAATACATCCTAATGTATTCTAATCTTCACTCCATGCTTGATACTTCATCTTTCGAACATCTTCACTTCGATCTTTGATTGATTCTCCGATTTAATCTTCGATCAAGTATTCTCTTTGCTCAAGAATCAATTACCTAGCAATATCATAAGTGAAACACAATATGTCTTTTGTTGGTTAAGTCATCTTCAAAACTCAAGGGTCAACAATTTCCCCCTTTTTGAAGATGGCAACAAAAGGCATATACTAAGTAACAAGTCATATTAAACTATTTAACAAAGTAATGCAACTAAGTTAAAACAAGTCAATAGACTATGATTTTATTTTGAACTTAACCGGAAAAAAAAATCGAAACTAGAGAACATGAATACTCTCTTTGCCTTTCTCTTTCCACCTTTGGCATCTTCAAAAAAACAGTATTCCATGATTTTGAAAAGATGAATGTTATCTATCAAAACACATCACACCACCAAACTTAGTTAGAGGTAAGTTGGTTAGTATAAGTGAAGTAAGCATTCAACTCTCAAAACCGCAATCCAAGAATATTAGCCATTCAAAAGACGCACACATGCAAAAGATTTAACTTAAAATTAGCGAATTAATTAAGTTCTATTGTAGCATGCATAAGAAGGAAAGAAATTAAAACATTGTTCCCATAGTTAACGAAAAGAAAGAAAGAAAGATTAAACAAAGTGTAGTGTTTAGGCTTGAGGAGAGGAGGGTTGTTCGACTTCTTCCATCACATCATTGAGTTTCTCCATCACTTACTTGTGGTAGCGTTCCATGGTTTGAGAAAGCTTCATGATCAAGGACTCCAAATGCATCATGTTGTCGTTCACCTTTTGGAGAGCCCCAAGATTTGTCTTTAGTTGATCCATGAGAAGCTCTTGAACCATAAACGCTTTATCCACCTTTTCCGGCAACCCTTTGACACTTTTCTTCACACCTTGAGCTTCTTGAGCAAATTCCATCATTGCCTCCGATTGTCCCATAACCATTGTAAACAAATGATCCAACCTTTGAGCATGTGCAAAGGTATAGATAGCACCAATGGAGGGGTTTGGAGATGTATATGAGGAAGGATTTTGTGGTGTGGTTGCGGCAGTGGGTTCCTTAGAGTCGGTAACATCTGGTCGTTCCTTAGAGATCGGAACAGCAGCTGGTTCCTTTCCCTTGGGAACAGCAATGGCAGATTGTTTGGAAGGAGGAGGGATTGGTGAGTTTTGTGGCTTGTGGTGTTTGGGAGAGGAAGTTTTTGGTGGTGAAGTTTCCATAGGGGCAGGGTATTGTTTCCTTGATGAAGGAACACAAGCTTCATAAGCTTCTTTGGCGATTAATTGAACTTCATCATCATCAATCACTTCATCATCAAGCACAAAGGAAGGAGAGCTCAATACCTTGAGGTTTCTAATGCGCCTACTTGATCTAGGAGCATGTAAAACCGGAGTCTCCTTCTCCAATTCATCCTTATCAACAACCTTCTTTCCTTTAGCCTTTATTTTTCTTCTTTTTCTTTTTCTTTTTTTTCAATTTTTTCATTTTTCTTTTCTTTTTCAATTTTTTCTTTTTCTTTTTCTTCTTCTTTTTCGATTTCTACCTCATTATCAGTTTCCTCATTTTCTTCACCATCGAACTCATCATCATCCAAGTTTGAACGCCCTTGGAGAACTTCCCCATCAACAATCGAGACATTAAATTTTTTAGTGTCTTAGTGTTCAACAAATTCTCCGTTGTAACACTAACTTGATGAACCCCATCAAGCTTCACATTGAATTTATTTAGTAAAACCGTAACAAGGGCTCCATATCCCACAACAACTCCATTTTCAATGCAATGATGCAAATGTTGAATCATAAGGGAGGGAAAGTTTATTGGTTTATGCGATAAAAGGCAATGGATGTAAATCAAATCTAACATGCCAACCAAAGCACATTTGCAAAGACGGGGCAAAAGTGCCTTTTTGAGTAGGTGAAAGAGAATTTTGTGGAATGGGGATAACAGGTTTTGATCAATTGAGGTAGCACCTCTTTTACCTCCATATTTCACCACTAGATCCGTAAAAGAAAATGTCCGAAAAAGGATATACCCCTCGATGTTTCTTAAGATACACATTTGTTCCCTTGACGTGAACACCAAACAGTTTCCCTAATGAATCACAATTAAAATCGATTTGTGTTCCTCTAACTAGGGTAGAACAGTTTTTCTTCTCATCCATTGAGAAATTTTCACATAATTCATCCATCAAATTTGGAACGAGACATTGACCATAGCAATTTTCAAATAGTAGTTCCCAACCCTGAAATTTTAGAATCTCTAGCAATTGATGGAAATTAACCCTTCTACCCCATGCAAGATCAATATATAGACCCGAAACATACCTAGATGGGGTCGATTTCCTTTTTGCCATTTTTGTTGTTCATTTTCAGGGAACAGCAGGTTCCCCCTCAGATTTTGCATGTGACCCTTCGATTTCCATTTCCACGGCTTCTTCACTTTGTTTCCTCTTTCTCAAAGCTCGTGTGGGTGGATTGGGAGAGATATCCATGGGAGTTGGAGAGTCTTTGTGAGTAGAAGAGGGAGAGGGTTTTTCGACTTTAGTTAGAGTATGGAGGAATTGATTTTTTGTGAGATACATTTTTGTGGGAAAAGGGGTGCCTTTTTATTTGGGGTGAATGGGTGCAATTTGGTTTAGTGGGAAAGCTTAAGATTAGTTTAATGGAAGTAATTAATGAGGAGTTTAATGAAGAAGTTGAAGAGTTTAATAAAAAAATTGATTAATCCGTGTATGGCACACGATTTGGAAAAAAATAAAGAAAATTAATGAAAAGAATATAAGATAATATTTCCCAACTAATTTGAGAGATATTAGGAGGAAATAAAGGGATTATAATCAGATTTTCAGGGAAAAAAATCTGAGCCAACTATTTTTGGATTTTATTTGTATTTCGAAAATTTGAAAAGAAATCCTAAGACTAATATGCTGGGAACAGCGTTTTGGGAACAGCAGATGGGAATAGAGAAACTTGCTACGTTGGAACGCAATTAACCTTTTAATCCCTTGCTAATTCTTAAGGCATAGAATTGTCTAAAGAACACTAAGGATAATATTATTGGACTTTAGTGAGTAGTTTGCAGACAAATTCACTCATACATATGAAATAATCATATTAAAGTTGTGATGCATTTAAATAAATAAATTCACCAAAATTTATTCACATGTAATTAATGCCAAAGAATCAAATCAATAGGGAGAAAGACTATAGCAACTATTTCAACTTAATCAGGCCAAGTTCAAGCCTTAGTTTTTCAAACCGATCTCTATTTAAAGGCTTAGTCAAAATATCAGTAATCTGACGTTCAGTTTCACAAAATTCCATTTTAATTAGGCCCTTTTCAACGTTGTCCTTAAGAAAATGATGCCTAATGTGAATATGCTTGACTCTAGAATGATGCACAGGATCTTTTGAAATACTAATAGCACTAGTATTATCATAATAAATAGGAACACAATCAAAGTAGATTCCATAATCACGGAGTTGTTGTTTTATCCAAAGCATTTGGGAACAACATGTTGCTGCTGCAACATATTCAGCCTCGGCTATAGATTACGCAACTGTGTTTTGCTTCTTGGTACTCCAAGAAACTAAACCATGACTAAGGAATTGAACCATACCTGATGTACTATTTCTATTGACTAGATCGCCCGCATAGTCAGCATCTGCAAATCCCTTTAATTAAAAGGTATCACTTCTCGAATAGAACAGGCTTAAATCGTCTGTTCCTTTGAGGTATCTAAGGATTCTCTTCACTGTTGTGAGATGAGATTCCTTTAGATTGGCTTGAAATCTAGCACATAGACCTACACTAAAAACAATATTGGGACGACTTAGAGTTAGATATAATAATGAGCCAATCATACCTCGATACTTGGTTTGATGCACACTTGTTCCCATAGTATCCTCGTCCAACCTAGTTGAAGTTCTCATAGGTGTATGGTATATTTTGAAGCTTCCAAACCATACTTTTTCAGCAGTTTCTTGATGTATTTTTGTTGATGGATGTAGATTCCTTCTTCTGTTTGTTTAATTTGTAGCCCCAAGAAGAAATTGAGCTCAGTCATCATACTCATTTCGAACTCTTTACTCATGAGATTAGCAAAGTCCTTGCACAAAGATTCATTTGTGGCACCAAATATAATATCATCAACATATATTTGAACTACTAATAAATGTTTCCCTTTCGATTTCAAAATCAAGGTCCTATCTAATTTTCCTCTTTTAAACTCATTTTCAAGAAGGAACTTTGAAAGTCTTTGATACCATGCTCTTGGAGCTTGCTTTAACCCATAAAGAGCTTTGTCAAGCTTGAAGACATGATTAGGAAAATCTTTATATTCAAAACCGGGAGGTTGTTCCACAAAAACCTTTTCATTAAGATAACCATCTAAAAATGCACATTTCACATCCATTTGATATAATTTAAAACCTTGAAAGCTGCAAATGCAATAAATATTCTAATTGCTTCCAATCTAGCAACAGGAGCAAAAGTTTCCTCGTAATCAATACCATCATGTTGATTGTATCCTTTCACAACCAATCGAGCCTTGTTCCTTAATGTGGTTCCGAACTCATCTAACTTGTTCCTAAACACCCATTTCAAACCAATAACTTTGTTGTGTTTAGGTTTAGGTTCAAGGTGCCAAACCTTGTTCCTTTCAAATTGATGGAGTTCATCTTGCATAGCCATAATCCAATCAGCATCAGTGAGAGCTTCTTCATGGTTCGTGGGTTCCATCATAGAAATAAAAGCATGAAAAGCACAAAAAATTGAAATTTGAGATCTCGTTTGTCCCTTGTTGATGTCACTGATTATGAGTTCCACTGGATGGGAACGCTGATGTCTCCAAGGCTTTGGTTGGAAATCCTAGATCGGAACTTGATTTTCTTGTGCAGATTCTTGATTATCTTCATGTTCTTGGGAACCAGGTTCAACAATAGTGGATTCATTCACTAGTGTTTCCTCACCTAGTTCTTCTTCATTGTTGGGAACAGGAACAAGAGGTTGTTCCTTTGGCTTTGTTCCCATGACTTCTTCTTCTCCCAAAATCTCATCAGTGAGAATTTGATCTTTTGTTAAACCTATCTCTAAGTCATCTTCAACCTGTGTGCTTGGAATAAATTTATTTGTTTCATCAAAAATAATATGTACACTTTCTTCTACACACATGGTCCTCTTATTATAAACTCCATAGGCCTTACTACTTGAAGCATAACCTAGAAATACCTCTTCGTCACTCCTAGCATCGAATTTCCCAAGACTTTGTTTCCCATTATTATGAGCGAAACATTTACATCCAAAAGTGTTGAAATAGGTAATATTGGGCTTTTTACCAAAATAAAGCTCATAAGGGGATTTGTTCACTAAAGGTCTCACCATTGCACGGTTTATAATATGACAAGCAGTGTTCACAGCTTCGGCCCAAAAGTTCCTAGGAAGTCCACTAGCTATCAACATAGTTCCAGCCATTTCCTCTAATGTTTTATTCTTCCTTTCAACAACACCATTTTGTTGAGGTGTCCTAGGGACGGAAAAATTGTGGTCCAAGCCATCTTCCCTACTATAGTCGTCAAACTTAAAGTTCTCAAATTCCTTGCCAAGATCGGATCTAATGTGCAACAATTTTTGACCACTCAAATTTTGAACTTTCTTTGCAAACACAAAGAACTCATCATAGGTCTCATCCTTGCTTGAAAGAAATATAACCCAAGTAAATCTAGAATAGTCATCCACAATTACAAGCACATACTTCTTGCCACTCCTACTATGTATTCTCATTGGTCCACACAAATCCATATGAATTAGCTCTAATGGTCTTGTGGTACTCACCACATTTTTGGACTTAAAGGAGGACCTTACATGCTTTCCTCTCGCACATGCATCACAAACTCGAGCTATGTGAAACTTAATAAAAGGTAAACCTAAAACTAGTTCTTTCGATCGAAGTTTGTCAAGCAAAGAAAAACTAGCATGTCCAAGACGCATATGCCATAATAATGGATCATCATCAATAACACTAAGGCATGTAAATTGATTTTTGGGAACAAGGTTAAGATCCACAACATGTGTTTTCCCTTTCCTTGTTCCTTTTAATACGACATCCTTAGTGCTTTTGTTGACGATCAGACACTTTTCGCTATTAAACTTCACATTGTTCCCCTTATCACAGAATTGGGAAATACTCAACAAATTATGCTTTAAACGATCAACTAGAAAAACATTATCTATGGAATGTGACGATGACTTACCAACTTTGCCCATGGCAATTATGTTGCCTTTCATACTGTCACCAAAAGTCACACTTCCACCATCATAGGCAAAGACTGAGAGAAATCTTGATTTATCTCCAGTCATATGCTTAGAACAACCAATGTCTAGGTACTATGTGTTGTTCCCCCTCACTCTAGCCTGCAAGAAAACTAATTGTTAGAGTTAGGAACCCAATCTTTCTTGGGTTCCTTTCCTTCATTAACATTAGATTTTTCTTTCCAAGTTAATTTGCTTGTTTCCACGTTTTTGTTTAATCGACCAAGTCAAATAAGACATGAGTTCCTATAATGGCCAACTTTCCCACAAAACATACAAACTTTATCACTTGGTAAATCAACTCTCTTTTTAGGTTTTTCAAACTTCTTTTTGTGATTGAATCCAAGACCTTCAGTTCGTTTGTTTTGAGGGTTTTAAATCCAATTAGGAATAGGAAGGAACTTCTTCTTGTTCCTACTTAAGTTCAGTTCCCCTTCAAGTTCCTTGTTTTCTTTTTCCAAAAACGAAACATGATTTTTCAATTCTCTTATTTCAGTTTTGAAACTTTGTAAGGGAACTGACTTAATGTCAAAGGAACTCACATCAGGAACAAACTCTTTCAGTTGAGTAACTCAAGGCTTAATAAGTAGTTCTCGTTTTTAACAATTTCGAAATTATCTTTTAAAGTTAGATTTTTATCAAACAATTCGAAAAACCTTTTTTCAATATCTCTTCGAATACTTTTAAGCCATGAGGTATGTTCCTTTGCAACATTTAAAGCATGTTGACATTGTTTCAATTTAATAGACTCATCTTTGCAATCGTTTACAGCATCAACAATAAAATCAAATAATTGCTCTTTGCTTAAAGAATTAAGACGAGTTTTAATTGTGTCTAAACTTGCCTCAAGAGATTCGATCTCATCATCAGATTCGGAATTGTCGAGTGCCATGAGACAAATGTTTGTTGTTTCCTCATTAGGTTGAGCATCATCTTCTTCCTCGGAATCAGATTCTCCCCATGCAGCAACCATTGCGTTCTTCAAGTTGGATCTGGTATAGGAACTCTTGTACTCCTTGTTCCTATCTTTGCTTCGTTCCCTTCCTTTGCGTTTGTCTTGTTCCCATTAGGGACACTCTTTTATAAAGTGATCGGAACCGCCACATTTATGACAAACAGGTTTGTTAGAAAATTTCATCTTTGTACCTTTGTAGTCTCTATTCTTCATGTTCCTAAAACTCCTTTTGAATTTTCGGACCATGAGAGCGGATTCCTCTTCGTCAGTTTCCGAGTCATCACTTTCATCGGCTTTTAAGGCAATCGACTTCTGTTTGGACATGTCACCATTTTCATTGTCCAAGTGTAGCTCGTGAGTCATAAGGGAACCAGCAAGTTGTTTCAGATTGAACTTTGTAAAGTCCGTAGTTTCCCAGTAAGGCCATAACCTTAGCCATCCATCGATCCCTAGGAAGGCTCCTTAGGACCTTACGTATCTGTTCCTCAGAGGTTAGCACTTTTCCAAGAGAGGTTAGCTCATTAATAATATTTGTAAGGAAAAATTAACTAGAATAAACCAAAGTATCACCGTTCCGCCAAGAATAATCCCAACTATGAGTTATTCCTTTATAATCCAAACTATTAAGTGGATCCGCCATAAATAGACCGTGACTTGAAAGAAACTTGTTTAATAGGTAAACAGGCCACATGTCATACCTCTATTCGTTGTTTATAATTATTTTTTGCTTTTTGTTTTTTGTTTGTAAAAATACCACCCGTAGCCCCATTCTCTCTCCCTAACTCCACCTCAACACCACCACTTCCCACGGCCCAGCACTACACTACGTCACTACCATCACCATATGCACCACCACAACACCACCTCTCACCACCATTTTCAGCCACCTCTCACCACCTTCCTTCACCATTCTTCACCTCTAACAATGGTGAAAATACCGAAACCTACAAAGAAGAAACCACCACCCAAAAACCCACATCCAAGAAAGCCCCCCTTTCCCTGCTCTTGAACCGCCTCACTCACCACTTGAACTTTGCTTTCTCTGAGAAGGCAAAGTAAGAGGCCAGTTTATGGTTGGTTGCCTCTAGCCTGATTCAAACTCATTTTCCCTCCAAAAGCATAAATGGCTTTTACTTCTTGTTCAAATTCCCCTGTTTTCCTTCTCCTTTGTTGTTCACCTTGTTCCTCCTCTGCAATGCCAACCCTTTTCAGTGTAGCAACCCACACATAAACTTCTATTTCATTCTTGCTTTGCTTCTCACAATTGCAGAGATGCTCTCACCAAATCTATCCTCTTTTTTGAAGGCCTAAGATCAACTCACAGGATTGACTTGGAGAAAATAATTTGGCCTTCCCGATGGCGTAGATTTACATGTATCATGTATGCTGTCACATTTTCGTTTTCATTTTAATGGGTATTAATAATATGTTTAATGGGTATTAATGAAAAAAAAAAAAAATGCAGGTTGATTTAGTAGGAGGATATTATAATGCAGGATATAATGTAAAATTTTGGATTTTCAATGGCATTCAACATTCACGTACACAATTTAATCATGGAGTGTGATTGAATTTTGTGGGCTCATGGTGGAAATTGGAAGTGCTGGGATAAAGGTGAAAGTGGTGGTGGTGGTTGGGTAAAGGTGAACGTGGTGGTGGTGGACTGGAGGTTGGGTAAGGGTGGAAGTTGAAGGTGATGGTTGGGTAGGGATGAAAGGAGAGAAAGAAAAGGGAGATTAAAACCAACCAAAAAAAGGGAAATTAAAACTTTTTTATGGAAAGTAGATTTTTACCTGATTAACCGGTTTCAAGTTAACTGGGTGCAAATGTGGCGGATATATCCAATAGTTAGGATTACACAGGAATAAGCTATACTTGGGATTATTCTTGGCCAAACGGGCATAGTTTGGATTATTCCAGTCAATTTTTCCTATTTGTAAAGCGAGTCAACATCTCTTGTATAGACTCTTTTGATTTCATTTGAAAAAGTTCATATTGGTTCATCAAAAGGTCTATTTTTGATCTCTTAACTTCACTCGTACCTTCATGCGTGACTTCAAGTAGATCCCAAATTTGTTTTGCGGTTTTGCATCCCGTGACACGATTGTGTTCGTGGGGTCCAATACCACAGTGAAGCAGTTTAATGGCAAGAGCATTAATTTCCATTTTTTCAAAATCAGCTTTGTCGAAATCAGAGATGGATTTAGGAATTACCTCGTTATTGTCATTAGTGGTAGTGACCTCAAAGTCGCCTACCTCTATGACTCGCCATACCTGGTAATTGTCGGCTTTGATGAAGCTCTCCATTCTGTTCTTCCAGTAGGTATAGAACTTACCGTTGAACATTGGTGGCCTCTGGGTAGAGTACCCTTCTTCCAGTTACTCTCTAGTATTCATATTATCCAAGATCTTGAACTCAACAGGGTTTCCTGTGTTTTTAGAATCCCGGCTCTGATACCAAGTTTTATATAATATGAGCACTATAAGAGGGGGGTGAATTATAGTGAGGGAATATGCTATACTTTTTGCGGAATTAAAAGTTAGCTTGGGAACACAAAGAGGGAACACAAGATATTTTAGCGAGGAAAAACTTCCTAGGCCCAGTAGGAAGAAATGACCTCGACCACAAGGGATTTTGACTCAATACTTTCCACTATAATAGGCCAAACGACTCTGTTTACAAACCTATTACTTTTCTCTCGGGCCACAATTTAAGTTCCTAAACTCAAGTTCCTAACAACAGTTCCCACAACTGTTGTTCCTCTCGAACTTCCCTCGAAGTTCCTTTCTCTTTCTCTTTCTCACGCTTCACTCAAAGCTTCTCACACTTACAAGAGTTCACTCAAACCCTTACCGAAAATTACAATATGTAAAACAATGGAAGAGTATAAACTCGAATATAGTAAGTATGAATTCTCTTGGGAACGGCACTGACTCTTTAAGACACTAAGAATATTTGGCTAAGTCAGACACCCTAATCTGAATGTATTAGGCGGCTATTTATATTAAGCTAAGGTAAGACCATACTTAAGTCCACTAATCCATGATGTCCACTAATTAAACCATTATCTCAATTTATTTAATATTTATTTTATTTTACTTGAGAATAAAATAACCACTAACCCACTACTTAGCTTAATAGGAGAAGCAGTAACTTATAACGTGGTTTATAAAAACTTGAAGCATAATTAAACTAATTAAATAAATTAAGGCTTTTAAGAAAATATTTAAGCCCATTACTCCACACCCAGTAAATGTGTAGCAGTAAGCCTTAAACATGGTTTTAGTTTGATTGGGGAGTAATCTAGTTATTTTCTTTTAAATAGTTTATAGGAAAATATCTTTTATCAATAATTTAATCAAAACCCAAAATCATAATTAAGTTTTAAAAGAAAAACCTTTTAAAACCAAAAAATCAGTTTAAGTTAAGCAAAATATAAAAGATAACATTTAAAAAGATTTTGGCCTTATCCTAATTATATCAAAAAATCATTTTTAAATAAATTCCTAACAAACTAACAACTTACTCTTAAACTCATGGACTTAGTCAAAACTAACTAAAGACTCGCTAACAACCTAACTTGGGCGCACAACATGGGATACGTTGGCTGTTCCTAAAGTCTTTTCTAGGTCTGTTCCCTAACCTTGTTCCTAAGAGTGCCAGTGTTGCTAAGAGTGCCAGTGTCTGTTCCCGTCATGGGAACAGAACCAAGTTCCATTTTGAGAATTCAACACAAACCAACTCAAGTATTTACTCAACCTTAACAAGAAGAGATTAAATACATCCTAATGTATTCTAATCTTCACTCCATGCTTGATACTTCATCTTTCGAACATCTTCACCTCGATCTTTGATTAATTCTTCGATTTAATCGTCGATCAAGTATTCTCATTGCTCGAGAATGAATTACCTAGCAATATCATAAGTGAAACACAATATGTCTTTTGTTGGTTAAGTCATCTTCAAAACTCAAGGGTCAACATAAAGCATAAATGTGCATATACCAACTAATCAGAAATATTCAAGCAGCAATTTTATAAGAATCTAGGTTGTGTTTTCCAATTGAAAAACAAATCGATTTAGTACCTCAAAATCCGATTTTGGGAATGACTATGATCGTGGATTTCTTGGTGGTTCATCATCCTTTGCAACTTCCTTTCTCTCTTTCTCATGAAACTTAAACCCTAACTCTTGGGTAGTTATCAATTTTCTGAAATTGGGTTAGGGATTTTATGAATTGAGAGCTCTAATGTCTTTCTCTCCCCCATTCATCGCCGAAAAAACCATCGCATATTTCCTGACTGCGGCCGAGACTCGACAAATTCACGCCACCTGCGTTCCTCCTTCTTATGGTTGCACCGCCTCTTACTCTCCGTTGCCTTTTCCTTGCATGCTCGCCTTCGCCTAAGACTTGCCGGAGGGCCGCACCACCCTTCCTTCTCTCTTGCTCGACCTCTCTTCCTTTCTCTCTCTAATTTCCCTTTCCTTCTCCCTTTCTCTTCCTTCCTCTCTCTGTTTTTCTTTTTCTTTTCTTTCCCTTCATGAAACAGGGACTAAGTCCCTTACAATCTCTTTCTTTCTTTTTTCTTTTCTTTTTTTTTCTTTTTCCACTTATTTTTTTTAACTGTAGTCCACTTTCTTATCTAATTATATTTGGTACCAATCCATCTGCATAACTTTCAAAATGTAATTTAAGTATGAAGGGAATTTTATATCGAATAATAATTTGAATGCTTTAAAATATGTCGAGTCAAATTTAATGTCCTCAAAAAATTTCCATTAAAACATAATAATATAGGTACTTGAATAAATTAAATCGAATTCACATCCCAGATAAATTAAACATGAAGATTTTTATTGTATAATCAAACTAGTAATCACAATTATAACTAAATAAAATTTTATTAAAAATAAGGTTATTACATACGACCACCCTTATAAAAGTTTTATCCTCGAAACTTGAAAATAGCTAAAACTCTAAAAAGAGGTTTAAATACAATAACAAAAACCTTAGATGCAATCTTCTTTTCTTTATAGAAACCCAAGAACTCTCAACTTCGTAATCAAGAGTCCAACCTCCATTCCGCCATCATCCTTGTGTCTCGCTTCAACTCAATGCCTATGTTCATTTAGCAGCAAAAACTACAAAGGGGCAAACTTATTGGCATGAACTTAACATTTCATTTCGAGAGATCCCATTTCAAAACCAAACTAAAACATTTCATTGTTAAATAAACTTCGCAATACTTGAGTGAATTATTATCATCTCAAATCCATTAAAAATCATTTCAATGGTAAAAGAAGCTATCACGATCTTAGTTAAAAAGGAGACTTACTTTCTTTTAAATCCAGTGCAACAATAGTAATACTTATATATAACTATCGACAACTCCAATCTCAATTGAGGCTACTATACTAGTCTCTTGTTAAAACGAATTTCGTCCTCAAGGTTCAAACTACGCTCCTAATACATACTCTAACTTCATTTATTACTTACATATAAGTTCACATAAACAAGAGATTTCACATAATTCCACAAAAGATCATATAATTTCACACAATGCACGAAAGCACCACACACAATACCTAAACATCGCATCTACTCTCAACGGCTTTGTTTATTTTAGTCTTGAGTTTCACCAACTCAATTTTAGACTCATCTAAATCTTTCGCTTGGATATGGAGATCCGTGCAGACCATAAAACAATCTCGCTCTTACACCACCTGTAACAGCCCAATTTCTCACACTTATTAATTACAGCTAAACGCAGCGAAAAACCTAATCTGGACTATTACCATCACAATTATCGAACTAAGTCGAAGAGTATGGAACCAAAAATCCTCTATATCTAAAAACTTTTCAAAACATTAAATTAAACACTATTTAAATCCATTTGAATCATTTATAAAGATAACTTAGTTGCTAAGTTTCTATAGAAAATCCAGCAGAGTTCCATTTGTATTATGGACTGCCTAAAATTTAATCTAGGACTTGCGTCCAAAACATTAACCTGTTTAAATTAGAACCAACAACCCAAACTCAAATCGCTCCGACAACTCCATCCTAATCAAAACAAACAAAATTTAAAACAAATCACAAAATTTGAGGTGTAAATCTCATATAACTTTTACAAACCCATTGAAAACGAGTTACGAATTTATAAACAACTATCTAATTAGAATTACATTGTAGTCGTCCTCGTCGCGATATAACAACCATGAATAACACGTAAAGTTCCAGCATCAAAGCTTCTTCTTTAACCTGGAACAAATAGGACACTGCCACCCACCAAGTGACGGGACACAAAAATGACAAAAACAAAACATTTGACACACCAGCAATGCGTTGAGTACTAAATCCGTAAAATCAGTAAAACATGCTTTAGTGGTTTAGTTAAAAAAGACTCTCATATAATCAAAGACTATAATTATAACACATACACAAGTGCAGTATTCCGTACCATGAACCCAAACCATTAATTATATCGTTCTTTGGTCATTGAAACAGTTTAGGTCAAAGTAATGCCAACCTCATTTCACAATCAACAAATCTAGTCAACATTTTGCATTCATTCTACATAAAGATTTTCATATATAAGTGATAGGTTTTAGTCGTGTCACCTAATCAAAAATAAACCTACGGACCTCTAACTAGGTAGTCAGTGGAAGCAGGGTCGAATCCACAGGGAGACAGAGTTTCTAAATCAAAATTCAACCAATTCAGCTACTCCAGATGAAATCAGGAAGGAATTAATTAAACTAAGGAATAGACTACAGAAGACGGAATAAATTGAGGATTAAACTATGGAATAAAAACCTAGGGTATTAGGTCGGTCCACCATGCTTATACCAATCAAATAGGGTCAACTACTACCAAACCTAAGTCAAGAGTCGGGTGATTAGAGCCTATGTTGAGCTATGGTTAAGACTCAACGCTCATAGTTCAACATACGCCGCATGTTCACTAACGTAATCAGAACTACTGACGTGTCCTAGGCCACTAGTCGTAAGACGGATCTGTGCAAACAACTATTAACCACAAGCAATCAATGAAATTGTACACTGACATTAATTACTCAATAAGAACAAACCACATCACAATCACCCTAATCAAGCCCTAGAAATTGATAGAAATCTAAATCACAATCATGGTATAAACATGGCTTTCCTATCTAACACCCTAGAAAGAGAACTACTCACTCATAATTGAATTAATAACGATAAAACTAATATGAAACCCTAACAATTGCATCATGAACGATTAAATAAATAAACTAAGCAATCAAAGTAATTAAAGAGATAAAGAGTAGAGAAGAGTACCAATTGACGGAAAGCAGGAACTTTTATTGAAATCGAAATAGGTTTGATCACCTCTAAATTAATCTAAAGTGTTTGAATTAAACTAAGAGCAATGAAGAATAAAACTAATTTAAAACCTAATGAGAGATGAATAAAAGATGAATGAAAGATAGCTCTATAAATAATGAGGAAAAGGTATTTATAATACCCCTCAAGTTCACTAAAAACGGGAACAAAAAGTGAAAAAGCGCGATAAAGAGCGCCAGACCCGATCGGGCCCGAGTCATCCACCCGATCGGGCCGACGTACAATGTCACCAATTTGCGCTCCTGGGCCTTCGTATAGTAGCAGCGAAGCAGCAATCTAAGAATTACGGCCCACCCGATCGGGCCGTGGGCAGCCACCCGATCGGGCCAGGCGACAAACGAGCTCAGCAGCTTCTTAGCGTCCGCAGCTTCACAATGGGACCTAGCAGCACCCCCACCCGATCGGGTCGGGCACACTATGCCCGATCGGGTCTGGTGCATTGATGCTCGCCCGATCTGATCGGGCACACCTTGCCCGATCGGGTCCGCAACTTTCATACCCGATCATAAATACTTCGCCCGATCGGGCCATTTCTGCCCGATCAGTGCACGGAAACCTCATTTGACTCTTTGGCTCTCTAATCTTCACGTTTAGGAGTCTTGGGACCTCCTAAACTATCCATAAAGCTCGTGAGCCATCCTACGTGCCTCGTAACATCTCGTAAAGCCGTGGTTGCTTCCAAAAGGCTCGGGAATAAGGAGAAAACTCCATAAAACCTGCAATTCAATACTAAAACACGAAACCACAACTACATACGATAGTTAGCACAAAATAGCTCCTAAGAGCTCCAATGACGCACAAATTAGCTTGTAAATAAGGGAGAAAACTCTATATAAATACGTGATATCAAACTCCCCCAAGCTAAACCTTTGCTTGTCCTCAAGCAAACAGCACATGAACATGGAATAGATCACCTCACCCCAAAGATAAAAACAAATCAAAGCTCAAAACATTTTCAAGACTAAGAATCGTTCAAGCAGGCATAATTCAAGTTTGGCTCATCAAATCCATCCAACCACCAATCATTCAAGCAATTTATCAAACTCAAGCATCCACAAAGCATACAAGTCCTGAAAAGGCACTCACAAGGGTGTCACTCCTCTCAATTTTGTGGCAGGCAAAGAATGTGCCCGAACACTCACCAACCTGACCATAAGTACCCTTCCCACTCACACTCTCATGTGTTTAATAAGGTTCAATGACGCTCATCCTAGTCAAGTCGACTCAATTAGCAGACATACTCTTTAACTTTGACAAACTAACTCGAAATCAATCAAATGAACAATGCAGACATAAGCTCAAGAGGACTTTATAGGGTTGTAATGAGGCTTAGGTGAGAGGTAGGGGATACTTTTGGGTAATGTGGTGGAAAAACCAAGAAAGGGGGAGCATAAATCATTCAAACAAGGCCTAAGATGGCCTTCACAACTCCCAACAATCACCATAAGACCATGTAAAATAACCCAACTCTCATACATCAATGAAAAGCGCATAACAAACCCAATTTTCTAGCAATGGAGCGAATATTCTTTTATGAACGTACGTGAATGAAAGAACTAGAATTCTTTTGAATTTTCATTTCATTTTTCTTTCATTTTTCTGAACTTCATTCACGCAACTCTAAACTTGCTTTTTCTTTTCTCTTTCTCACTCTCAAACCACAGCAAATACATTTTTAAACTCCTCAAAAACCAAACTAAACCAACAAACCAATCTCAAACTCAACCCATACAAAAAGCTCCCCCAAGCTAGGCTTGGAATAATATCAAGTGAAGGCTTTTGGCTCGTAATAGGGGTTTAAGTAAAACGAAACAAGTCATTAGGCTCAGTGGGGCTAAGGAGGATAAAAGTATATCAAAAACTCACTCTGAAGCTCAAGAATAAGACAAAAGAACGCCTCTATCACAGCACATGCTACAAGTCATCTAAAATCAGACGAGGACGAAGTCAAAGTCAAGATCAATCCACTAAAGAGGAACTAACACACAAGAATAGACTGGATAATAATATGAATCCAATAGGCTACAAAGAGGCCTCACAGTCTAACCAATTCAGGTATGCAGCACAAAGTGGTCTAATATAATCCAAAAAAGCTCGAAATCATAGCAATCAAACATCAAATCAGAGCCTCAAGATCACAAATGTCCAGCTATCCAGAAAACAGAGTCAAATCAATTTCAAATAGAGCACAGAAAGGGGCACAGGGAGGCAACTAAACCAGTCATGGGAACCATATTTTTTTTGATTTTTTTCAGTATTTTTGAAAGCAGTAAATCTATCCTAGAAAGCAGTAAAAGAGATAGGGAATACAAACAGAACTCCTCCCCCAAGCTGAACTTGGCAGTGTCCTCAATGCCAAAAGGTGATAAGGACTATGCTAAGAGGAAAAACAATGTTAGTACCCTCACTCTCGCTCACAAAAAGGAAGCAAAATAAAAAGAAAAGGAAAAGGGAAAGAAAAGAAAATACGAGTTGCCTCTCGCACAGCGCTGGTTTATAAAGGTCCCGCACGACCATAATCCTCCCTCTCTCAAATAGGAGGGGCTTGGCAATGAGTGCCACCCTTATCAAACATCTTTCTCCTCCAAATGTTCTTGACAATGCCTCCAGACGGTGTGGCAACCTTAGGTGGAATTGGAACCTTCTCCACCCCTACTTCATCTAAAACCTTATCCCTGCAAAAAGATTGTTCAAGCATAGGAGCCTTAACAGTATTGGTCAGTTTAAAAATCACTTTGTCATCACCAACACTAAGAGTTCAAGACCCAGACTTGACATCAATGACAGCACCAGCAGTACACAAAAATGGCCTACCCAAGATAATAGGAATCTGGGCATCCTCATCCATATCTAACACCACAAAATCAACAGGAATATAGAATTTCCCTACCCTAACAGGAACATCCTCTAAAACACCTAGAGGGTATTTCATAGAACGATCCGCCATCTGTAAAGTGATTTGTGTGCATTTAAGGGCTCCCATGTTCAGTTTCTTATAAACAGACAATGGCATAACAGAAACAGAAGCACCTAAATCACACAAAGCCTTATCAATAAAAATAGGTCCAAGATGGCAGGGTATAGAAAAACTACCAGGATCTTTTAACTTTGGTGGGGTTTTATTTTGAATAAAAGCACTACACTCTTCAGTAAGAGCGACACGTTCTACCCCACCAAAGTCTCTTTTCTTAGTAATCATGTCTTTCAGAAATTTGGCATAAACAGGCACTTGGGTAATTAAGTCTGTGAATGGAATCGTTACCTCAAGGTTCTTGACCATAGACAAGAACTTACCAAACTGCTGATCGACCTTGGACTGTTGCATCCTGTGAGGAAAAGGTAGCCTTGGTGTAAAAGGCGTTTCAGAAACCTTCTCTTTTTTCTTCCCTGTCTGTTCAGCTTCTGCAGACAAATCGACTTCAGACGTCGAATTCTTTCTTTTTCCTTCCTCTACCACCCTCTTCTTCCCTGCAGTCGGGATAACCTCATCAATGGGCACTGGAGGGGCATCATATGCAATGCCACTACGAAGAGTGATGGCATTCACATGTTCTCTCTGAACTGGTTGCCCTGGCAATTGTCCCTGCTGCCTCTGTGCATTAGATTCTGCCAACTGAGCAACTTGAGCCTCGAGAAGTTGGATGTGCTTCTCTTGGGCCCTCCTTGTTTCCTCATTTGCCTTTTGCATAGACAATATCAGTTTCATCAGTTCAAAATTGCTAGGCTCTTGTGGGTTGTTTTGTGGAGGTGGGGTGTGGAAATTTTGTGGAGTTTGGAAGTTATTGGGATGATGGAAGTTTTGTGGTGGTGGTCTTTGGAAATTTTGTGGGGTTTGATGGTATGAAGGTTTAGGGTAGTTTTGTGGAGGTGGAGGTTGATGGTTTTGTGGGTTTTGGTAGTTATGTGAAGGGGGGAAGGTTTGTGGTCTTTGTTGGAAGGCATTGGCCTGCTCCATCTGAAATTGAATGAACTGACAGTCATGCCCAAAGTGACCCTGAACACCACATACCTCGCAGTAAGATGAGGTAATGGGTGCTACTGCAGACATAGCATTGATACTCAAAGGTGGAGGTGTCGGACTAGAAGATTTCATTAGCTGCTGAGTTAGTTGCGCCATCTGGGATGTAAGCAATGAAATAGCGTCAACTTCAAGTACCTTCTTAGTCAAACTCCTAGATGATGTATGGTCATTGGCTGCAAGATTTGATATGAATTCATAACCCTCATCAACTGCCTTGTCTAAAAACACTCCTCCTGCAGACGAATCAACAATACACTTCGTCTGAGGCTGCAGACCATTGTAGAATGTCTGCGTCAAGAACCATTTGTCCATATTATGGTGTGGACACTCTCTCTGTAAATCTCTAAACCTAGCCCACGCTTCCCTTAATGTTTCATCAGGCTCTTGGGAAAACGTGGCTAGTTTATTTCTGATTTCTGCTGTTTTAGTGGGTGGGTAATACTCTCTCAGAAATGCAGCAGAAATCTCACTCCACTCGGTTTCTTTCACATCGTTCAACCATTTTTGGGCTCTATCTCTCAGTGAAAACTCAAACAACATGACTTTGAGTTGATCTGGAGTGACGCCGGCATGTTTAACGGTTCGACAAAGTTGTTGAAACCGTTGCAGATGATTTGCCGGATCTTCAGTAGGATGCCCACCAAACTGATTTTGCTGGACCATGCTGATGAGTCCAGGCTTGATTTCGAAATTTGCTGCGGCAATGGTGGGCATAATAGGTCCAGTGGAGAGAAAATCTGGGTTGGGCACCCCATATGACTTCAGTGACTTTGACATGACTGAACTCAAGGTGTCTGTTCCAGAGGTATTCAGCTGAACAGACTGCTTGTCTTTCTACTTTATCTTTCGGATCCGCCTAATTGTCCTATCAAGATCAGGGTCCGTTGGAATGGGGGAACCGTTTCTTTGGGACCTGGGCATAGAAAAGAAACAAAAAAAAACAGCAGTAAAGGGTACCTCGATTGAAACAATGAAGTTCAAATGAGGTACAGAGAAGTAGACCAAATAATTAAATAAAAACTTAGAGAACTAGCCGTCTCCCCGGCAACGGCGCCAAAATTTGATAGGTTTTAGTCGTGTCACCTAATCAAAAATAAACCTACGGACCTCTAACTAGGTAGTCAGTGGAAGCAGGGTCGAATCCACAGGGAGACAGAGTTTCTAAATCAAAATTCAACCAATTCAGCTACTCCAGATGAAATCAGGAAGGAATTAATTAAACTAAGGAATAGACTACAGAAGACGGAATAAATTGAGGATTAAACTATGGAATAAAAACCTAGGGTATTAGGTCGGTCCACCATGCTTATACCAATCAAATAGGGTCAACTACTACCAAACCTAAGTCAAGAGTCGGGTGATTAGAGCCTATGTTGAGCTATGGTTAAGACTCAACGCTCATAGTTCAACATACGCCGCATGTTCACTAACGTAATCAGAACTACTGACGTGTCCTAGGCCTCTAGTCGTAAGACGGATCTGTGCAAACAACTATTAACCACAAGAAATCAATGAAATTGTACACTGACATTAATTACTCAATAAGAACAAACCACATCACAATCACCCTAATCAAGCCCTAGAAATTGATAGAAATCTAAATCACAATCATGGTATAAACATGGCTTTCCTATCTAACACCCTAGAAAGAGAACTACTCACTCATAATTGAATTAATAACGATAAAACTAATATGAAACCCTAACAATTACATCATGAACGATTAAATAAATAAACTAAGCAATCAAAGTAATTAAAGAGATAAAGAGTAGAGAAGAGTACCAATTGACGGAAAGCAGGAACTTTTATTGAAATCGAAATAGGTTTGATCACCTCTAAATTAATCTAAAGTGTTTGAATTAAACTAAGAGCAATGAAGAATAAAACTAATTTAAAACCTAATGAGAGATGAATAAAAGATGAATGAAAGATAGCTCTATAAATAATGAGGAAAAGGTATTTATAATACCCCTCAAGTTCACTAAAAACGGGAACAAAAAGTGAAAAAGCGCGATAAAGAGCGCCAGACCCGATCGGGCCCGAGTCATCCACCCGATCGGGCCGACGTACAATGTCACCAATTTGCGCTCCTGGGCCTTCGTATAGTAGCAGCGAAGCAGCAATCTAAGAATTACGGCCCACCCGATCGGGCCGTGGGCAGCCACCCGATCGGGCCAGGCGACAAACGAGCTCAGCAGCTTCTTAGCGTCCGCAGCTTCACAATGGGACCTAGCAGCACCCCCACCCGATCGGGTCGGGCACACTATGCCCGATCGGGTCTGGTGCATTGATGCTCGCCCGATCTGATCGGGCACACCTTGCCCGATCGGGTCCGCAACTTTCATACCCGATCATAAATACTTCGCCCGATCGGGCCATTTCTGCCCGATCAGTGCACGGAAACCTCATTTGACTCTTTGGCTCTCTAATCTTCACGTTTAGGGGTCTTGGGACCTCCTAAACTATCCATAAAGCTCGTGAGCCATCCTACGTGCCTCGTAACATCTCGTAAAGCCGTGGTTGCTTCCAAAAGGCTCGGGAATAAGGAGAAAACTCCATAAAACCTGCAATTCAATACTAAAATACGAAACCACAACTACATACGATAGTTAGCACAAAATAGCTCCCAAGAGCTCCAATGACGCACAAATTAGCTTGTAAATAAGGGAGAAAACTCTATATAAATACGTGATATCAATAAGTTACAGAAAGTAAATCGTTGTTAAACTCATCAAATTTCATTATGATATGTGTGACAGAACACGAAAGAGAGTTTATATTCATATCGTTTACACATACAAAGTGGATCCTGGAGTCCAGGACGACCCATAATTAGTGATAGACCCGGGAGTCGCGGCCGGTCTATCAACTAAATCTAATTGGCCAATAACCTATAGTGTGCACACCCCTCAACTTTAGCTTTTTATGTGACCCGGGATCCCGGTCGGCCACACTTTTGCGAGGAAGGTTTGAAATCTTGCCACATACGGCGATATCATTCTTATGCCTTCCCAAATCCGGCGACGACAAAACAACACTTCAATCTACATATCTAAGATTTAATCATATCCTTCCACTTTCCATTGTTCACAATTTTCATGATTCAATAACACTTTTGCATTTGATAACAAAATTCAATCATTCTTTCACAACAATCCAACATCGATAATCTTTCCAGAACACAAACAATTCAAATCGATATTCTCTTATTTTTCACAATCATAAAAGCCAACATTCATTTCAAAGCATCATCGTCATTCCATATATTTCAGTTTATAGCAATTCATACATCTCGAATCCATTTTTGTTACCTAAAAATACCAATGTAGTCTCTATTATCTAGTATGAGTATAATACAATTCATATAATCTACAATTATCCATCATCCAATTCATCTAAACCAACCTCGAAGGTTCATACGGTGAGCTTATAAATACTTGCCATAACTCCCATAAACCGACCCTATCTATTTCATTGACTAATAGAAATCATCTTATGAATCAGTTACTTAACCCCTATAAGTTATCCCAACCTTACCACAGTACTATTGACATAAATAAGATATTCCTTATAATACATGAAAAGAAACCAGTTGATTGGATTACTGATATAACTAGTAATTTTGTAGACTGAATGGGGTCTTAAGGGCGCACGATAAGGGATTGTGCTATTGTGCACCTGTGGACTGAATGGGGAGGAAGAAGAAGGCAGCCGGCCAGGGGAGTGGTTCTCAGGCACCGGTGAGTTTAGGTGAATCTTCTAAGCAACCTATTAAAGCTAGAAAAGAGGAAGAGAAAGCTCAGAGCAATGGAACAGTATCAAACCAGGGTGAACAATTAGAGGAAGAAGCTCGAACAAAATGGAAATCCTTCACAAATCAGAGTAAAATCTTTGATAAAGGTATGGGCAAAAAATTTGTTGCTCCTACCATTATTGATGGCACTCCTACTGCTAGATTAGATAAAACTGAGATTGAAAAAATGAGTGAGAAATGGGTGAACTCAGTGATTGTCTATGTAGTTGGTCCGAACCCTACACTTACATCTTTGAAATCCTATGTAATGCAACATTGGGGCTTAGTTGTTGAACCTTTGATGTTCAAGCATGAGGAGGGTTACTTTGTTATCTGTCTTCAAAGCAAAGCAGTTAGAGATGATGTTCTGTTCTCTGGACCACACCTGTTTTATGGTCAACCAATGATAGTTAGACAATGGGCAGCTAATTTCAATTTCCATAAAGAAGTGTTGAAAGTCAATCCAATTTGGGTTAAATTGCCTAATTTTCCTCTATGCTGTTGGAGTGAAGATTCACTTAGCAGAATTGGGAGTTTGATAGGAGTTCCTCTTTATGCTGATGAATGTACTTCAAAAACTCTTAGAGTTTCTTTTGCTAGACTGTTGATTGAAATGGATGTAACTAAGGACATCCTACATACTGTCAAGATAGTTGATCCTAATGGGAAGATAATCAATCAATCTGTGCAATATTATTGGCTTCCCCCCTTTTGTAAAAAGTGTGATGTCATAGTCCATGATTGTTTGAATAAGCCTCCTCAACAGAAGCCTAAAGCTCCTCAACAAGTTTGGGTTAAGAAGAAAGCAAAACCTGTTCCTGAGGTGGCTGTAGATGAGGAAACTCTTGTGGTGCCTAATGAGACTATGGTTACTCCTTAAACTGTTCAAGGTGAGGAAGGACTGATAACTCCTGTTAATACTCCAATGGAACCTGCCAAGGAGGTTAATGAAGAGGAGGCTTGGAAAGTTGTTACTAGGAAGAGGAAAGATAAGGGGAAAAAAGTGGACTTGTATTCTTCCAAGATGTTAGCACTTAGTGCTATTCAAGAATCAGGCAGACCTAAGGGTGCTAAGGGACCAAACCCTTATTTGTCTTGATGATAGGTTCTTCATGGAATGTTAGGGGAATGAATGACCCTATTAAAATAAGAGAAGTTAAAAACTTCCTGAATTTGCAAAAGATTTCTTTGTGTGTGTTGATTGAAACTAGAGTTAGGGTGCACAATCAGGTCAAGGTGCAGAGGAAATTGGGTCATAGATGGAGTTGGAACTGTAATTATGGTTCATCACCTAAAGGTAGGTTATGGCTTGGGTGGGTTGCTGCTGATATTAACCTAACTGTGCTCAGTTCATCAGAGCAAGTTATTGTTGCTGAGGTTAGTAATCAAGCAGGGTCACTTAAATTCCTTCTTGTTTGTGTGTATGGTTTACATACTATCAGTGACAGAAAATAACTTTGGCTGGATTTGGCTGATGCTATTAGGGGGATCTTTGTTCCTTTTATTATTATTGGGGATTATTAATGTTATTTACCTTGCTGATGATAGACTGAATGGGGTTCCTGTTAGTGAAACTGAAACTGAAGATATGAATGAGTTTATTAGGTCTGCTGGGACTTTTGATGCACCAAGTATGGGTGTGTTTTATTCTTGGTCAAATAAGGGCCTTGGCAGTGATAGAATTGCTAGTAGAATTGATAGAGCTTTTGTGAACTTTGCTTGGTTAGATGCATTTCCCACTGTGAAGATTCACTACATGCCTTGTGGCATCTCTGATCACTCTCCTCTTGTGTTTAACCTGGATTCAACTGTTATTGAAGGAGGTAGGCCTTTCAGATTCAATAACATTCTGTGTGATCATGTTGATTTTGAGATTACTGCGAAGAAAGCCTGGGCTCAGGGTGATGGTAGGTTTAATTTGAAGAGTGTTTGGAGCAAGCTTAAGTTTATGAAGGCTGAAATGAAGAAATTGCACACAAATCATTATGTTGCTGCTCAATTGAAAGTTGAAGAACTTAGGAGGAAACTTGCTGCTATCCAAGCCTTACCAGAGCTGCATACTGACATTGAGTTACAACAGTAAGAAAAAGAAGCATATGAGAAACTGAGATTCTGGTCTAGAATAGATGAAAATATTCTAAGATAGAAATCAAGAATCACCTGGCTTGCAAATGGTGATTCTAACTCTAAACTGTTTGCTGTTGTTCAACTCAGGAAAGCTAGGAATAGCATTGGAGTGATTTACAATGAGTATGATGAACCTCTTTATAATCCCAGTGCTATTCAGAATGAGCTTATTGGATTTTATGAGAAGCTTCTTGGCAATTGCAACCCAGAACTAATAGGGATTGATTTGCCTACTGCTAGAGATGGGCCTTCTTTGAGTGATGCTAGTAGGAAGCTGCTGGTAAGTCCTGTAACAGAGGTAGAAGTTGACTCTGCTCTTTATGCCATTAAGGACTCTAAAGCCCCATGTATTGATGGTTTTAATGCTGTCTTTTTTAAGAAATGCTGGAGTTTTATTAAAACTGATGTGTATAAGGCAGTCAAAGAGTTTTTTTGCAAGATTTTCATGCATGGGCCAATTAATACTACTTCAATCACCTTAATACCTAAGGTGTTGAATGCTAAATATGCTAGAGATTTCAGACCTATTGCTTGTTGTACTTCCTTATATAAAATCATCTCTAAGGTCCTTACATCTAGACTTCATTAGGTAATTAATGAGGTGGTGAGCCAGTCTCCATCAGGCTTTGTTCTAGAGAGACACATTGCTGATAACATCATCCTTGCTACTGAGCTTATTAGAGGGTATAGGAGGAAATATTTATCTCCTACGTGTGTGATCAAGGTTGATATCAAGAAGGCTTATGACTCAGTTGAATGGTCTTTTCTGGAAGCAATGATGATAGAATTGGGTATCCCTGAGCAGTTAATTAAATGGATCATGGCCTATGTGAAAAGTGTCTCATATTCCATTTTGGTTAATGGTATTCCCTCAAAAGCTTTTAAAGCTAAGAAAGGCTTAAGACAAGGAGATCCTCTTTCTCCTTTTCTCTTTGCTCTCAGTATGGAGTACCTTAGTAGAAGCTTGAATAGGTTGAGATTGGATCCTGACTTCAACTTTCATCCCAAATGTGAGAGAATCCACCTTACTCACCTTATGTTTGCTGATGATTTACTTCGTTTGCAAGAGCTGATGTGAGTTTTGTTACAAAGATTATGGAAGCTTTTAACTCGTTTTCAAGAGCTTCAGGTCTGTCAGCTAGTATTGAAAAGAGTTGTATTTACTTTGCTGCGATTAGTGATATTGAGGCTCAATTTATTGCTGACTCTGTCAAGTTGCCTTTGGGTTCTTTGCCTTTCAAGTACCTAAGAGTTCCACTTTCCCCTAGGAAACTGAACTTTTCTCAATGCAAGCCTCTTATTGATAGAATCACAGAAAGAGCTCAGGGTTGGATGGCTCATTTGCGGTCATATGCAGCGAGGCTTCAGCTGGTGAAGTCTATATTGAGTAGTATGCAAAACCACTAGGCACACATCTTCCCTCTCTCAAAGAAGGTGATTCGAGCAGTTGAGAGCATCTGCAGAAAATTCTTGTGGACTGGGTCTGTTGGTCCCTCTCACAAAGCTCCTGTTGCTTAGGCTGAACTGCATAAAGATAAAATTGTTGAGGGTTGGAATGTGATTAATATGTCTCTTTGGAATAAAGCTGCTATGCTTAAACTTCTGTGGGCTTTGGCTTTCAAGAGTGACAACTATGGGTCAGGTGGGTTAATTCTTACTACATCAAGAATAGAGAGTTGAATAATGTTGTTGTTGCTAGCAACACCTCTTGGCTTTTGAGGAAAATCATTGGATGTACTTCTCTTCTGTTGGATCTTGGTGGTTGGACTAATGTTCTGTATCAGGGCTCCTTCAGCATCAAAAGAGTTTATAGGCTGCTGATAGGTTCCAGTGAGAGGATTTCTTGGAGTAGTCTTATCCATAATAATAAAGCTACTCCTAGAAGCAGGTTCATTCTCTGGCTTGTTGTGCAGAACAGATTGCCTACAACTGATAGGCTTTCTAAGTGGGGTATTCAGTGTAATAGAGTTTGTGCTTTATGTGGTCTTGATGCTGAATCTGTTTCTCATCTCTATTTTGAGTGTGATTATGCTAGTATTATCTGGAAGCAGGGCTACAACTGTTCGGTCTGCCTTGGATCAGTTCTGACTATCAGATGAATCTGCAAGTTGCCTGTAGTAGAGCTCACAGTAGATCTAGAGTGTCAAAACTGTTTGTAATGCTCTATACTGAAATAGTTTACTCAATTTGGATGCAGTGTAATAGTAAGATCTTTAGTGATAGGTTGTTATCACCTATCCAGGTTTTTAGTGAGAATCTGTTTAGAGTCTCTGCTAGATGTGATATTTAGAGTATAGAGTTACTCATTGTATAATTTGTTGCTGTGTCAGGTTACTACTATATCATGTTGATATGGTTGGTGTAACCTTAGGTTGTACTTGGTGTGTTCACTACTTTTTTGGTAGTCAATAATAATTTTGAATTGCCAAAAAAAATTTGTAGATTTATTTCTTAAACCCATATTTCTTACTTCCTTACAATAACAATCATTCTTACACTTTTTATAACCCTGATAATCGTTCTCGTGCATCTCTTTAAGCAATAACCTTAAGCCTCAAAAGAAAGACATGTCATATATTTACGTATTAAATAAGCATACTACAAGATCAGTTCTTATTGAAAGGGTTTAACATCATCAGTTCCTCCTATTTTAATCACAATTGTAAAATTGTATGCCAGACCTCGAGATTTTCTCATTAATATTTGGTTAATATCCAAGAATAATTACAGAGTTCTCACATTAGCTAATGACCCTTGCTTCCTTCAAGATCATAACCACAATTCCCCCTTAATTGGGACTAGGTTCATTTACCTTAAACTTAGTTGATTTACTCCCTAGGTACTGGTTTATATTCCAAACTAAGGTTTCAGCTTCCATTACTAAGGTTTATCATAGTTACTAAAGACTCTAACTAATTCATTGACTCATTAGATAAAGTAACTCAAAGCATTTCTCTTAATTCTGTCTCAGTGGTGATGAAAACATTAAGGGTTCTGATTAACAAGATCCCTTTCGCTAATTCGACTTCCAACATAAAAATGTATAACCTCATTTACCATTCGTCAACCAAACTCCATTAGTTGATCATACATAAAGTATAAGCTAGTTTATTATTGTGATACTTAGCTCAACACGCATCCACTCAAAGTAGTTAAACACCTCATTATACTCATTGAAAGGAAATATCTTCATAGAATCACTCTTACATCATTTCTATCTAAAATGAATTCCTATTTGCACACTTACACATTTACCTCGAAACCTCTTATAAGTCTAAGTTAACATTCTCAAACTAGAAGACCCCTAGGCTAGTTTATATTTCAGCCCATAAATCATTAGCTCAACCATCATATTTCAAATTCAATAATCTTTAACCTTTGATCTTCAACACTTACTAGATTGACCTTTACCAACCAAATTAAACCACCCAAACTATCAAAATACTACAAGATAATGGCCTTGTTCCAATATCCAAAACGTTAACTTATGAATTATCCCTTATGTATAATTACGTAAACTGATTCATAGCTTCCTCAAACTATTTCGTAATACCCATGGTCTGAAAGAAGTATATACATAACCTTAGCTTCATTAAGCAATTCACTTTAGTCTTCAAAATACCTAAACCAACACACATCATCATCCCTCAAATCTCTTGGCTCATAACTAGTAACTCGTAACTAATAGCTCATAACTTAGATCATATTTCATTATAATTTAAAGGAACTATTCTACCCTTTAAGTTACCAATTATATTAACATTTAGTACTCTTTAATCAAGACGACGCATTGACAACTATTGAGTTATAAAGTTATACATGTTACTCTATCTCTAGTTTAGTGAAGACTCCTACACCAATGTCTGGTTCTTGTTTAGTACTCTTATACTGCGTGATTTAAATCATCATACCGACTTACATTTAACACAAATCATTCTTATTGGAAGTAAGTTACTCACCCTAACTAGTTTGACAACATTGCAAGTCTATCACTACTCTTCCATTTCCAAAGGTTACACCATTCCATAATATTCCAACCAACACTAGTAACCTCCAATTTGAATCATTAATTTTCAACATTATTAAAATTGATACTTGAGACCAATCATCTGTTGAACATAACTCAGAATTTACATCAATATCACATAGAGATTCAAACTCTAACTCGAGTTCCATTTTCAGAAATGATATCACAATCAAAATCATACTTCATTTTGAGTTTAAACTTCAGACATAAAACACAGATACACAACTTATATTATTCAACTACACAAACAATCAACTCCAATTCATATCTCAATCAAAACTGAAGCATAGATGTTCATATACCAACTAATCAGAAATATTCAAGCAGCAATTTTATAAGAATTTAGGTTATGCTTTCCAATTGACAAACCAACTGATTTAGTACCTCAAAATCTGATTTTAGGGATGGCTATGGTCGTGGCGTTCTTAGTGGTTCATCATCCTTTGCAACTTCACCTCACTCTTTCTCATGAAACTTAAACCCTAACTCTTGGGTAGTTATCAATTTTCTGAAATTGGGTAAGGGGTTTTATAAATTGAGAGCTCTAATGTCTTTCTCCCCCATTAATCCACCGGAAAAACTATCGTAGATTGCCTGACTGCGGCCGAGACTCGACAAATTCGCGACGCCTGCGTTCCTCCATAATATGGTTGCACTGCCTCTTACTCTCCGTTGCCTTTTCCTTATATGCTCACCGTCGCCTGAGACTTGTCGGAGGGCCGCACCACCCTTCCTTCTCTCGTGCTCCACCTCTCTTGCTTTTCTTTCTCTAATTTTTGTTTCCTTCTCCCTCCCTCTTCCTTCCTCTCTGTTTCTTGTTTTCTTTTCCTTCCCTTCGTGAAACAGGGACTAAGTCCCTTAAAATCTCTTTCTTTTTTTCTTTTTTTCTTTTTATTTTTCCACTTTTTTTTTAAACCGTAGTCTACTTTCCTATCTAATTATAATTGGTACCAATCCATCTGCATAACTTTCAAAATGTAATTTAAGCATGAAGGGAATTTTGTATCCAATAATAATTTGAACCCTTTAAAATATTTCGAGTCAAATTTAATGTCTTCAAAAAATTTCCATTAAAGCATAATAGTATAGTTACGTGAATAAATTAAATCGAATATACATCCTGGATAAATTATACACGAAGATTTTTATTGCATAATAAAACCAGTAATCACAATTATAACTAAATAAAATGTTATAAAAATAGGGTTATTACACAATAAGAATATACAAGCCAAGATCAGAGATTAATACTTAAGCTTGAATATTAAATGACATGCATAACAGGAAAAAAAAATTAGGAAGTTAGACATAACTCTAAAGTCCAATTAAACAACATAAGTTTATTTTTTAGCCATCACTATGCAAGCTTCTTTAGTTTACTTCAATACAGAATCATGACCAATAGAGCAAATAATTAGAAAAAAAGAAGTAAAAAGATATTAGTAATTAATAGCTAGTCTTTAAACAATGAGAAAACACGAACAAATTAAAGAAAGGGAAGAGAATGAATAGAAAACTGAGATACTAAAATAGTAAAGTCGCCTAAAAAGCTAAGAAACTAAAACGGAAATAAGAGTAACATCTCATTACAACAGTGTCTTAAGATAGCAAACCAGATGGTCGACCTAGAATATCTCATACCTTGAGTAAAGGCGAGGTTGTAATCTACATTGAGAAGCGATATACAAAATTGGGAATGAAACTTGGCACGTGTACGGCGTGAGACCTTCTTTTGCACACTTGTTTCATAACATGGAGAAATAGCCTATAAGACTCACAAACATAAAAAGACAATTAAGTTGGTGGAACTATATATATATTAGTTATTAGTATTAGTTCTGTTACAAATACATACTGTACTTATATGACTCTTTGCAAATATAGGAATCCTAATGTGCACAACAAAGGGTTGTGGCTGTAACCTCAAGTTTTACAGCATCTACAGACTAATCTATCAACAAAGGCCATTAGTCCACTAAACTAACAATGTCCCACACAAGAAGAGCATGGGAAAACATAAAATTTATGCCTTCCTTTTGTTAATCCATTAACAATAGACTATGAGATACATCAAATTTAACCAAGATGAGTTTTGGCAAAAGACCTAAAATGACTTGTTTAACCTTTTTCCATAAATCAATTAAAAAACAAGCAGTATCAAATATGAACTCACGTATAGACGACTTATACTCATTGTGAGACACACGAATACAAGTCTGGAACCACTGTTGATTTCACGGAAACAAAAATATATTAGAAAAAAAATCTAATTTCACATATAGAGTTTAAAGTGCTAAAATGTCAATGAAGATGAAGAGAATCATTAAGAGAGACACAACAATTTGAAGTTTGAATAATAATATCTAATCAATGACAATCGTTCCAACAAAAAAAAAATATAATGTATAAACTAGCTTTTATACTCTAACATGTACGATTTATCAAAAGCAAATTATAGAAGGTCCAAAACTCATAATTGAACCCTATAATAGATAAATAAAGAATTCTAAGAAATACAATTAAACGAAATTGAAGGAATCAGTGAAAACTTAACTGAGGGAAGAGGAATTCGGGGGCTCGATGGACGAAAATCAACCAGGCTTCATCCCCTTCGAGCTTTCGCTGTCAATTGAATCTAAATGAACAAATAATCGATAAGTTAAAATTGAAGAAGTAGTGTGCCCTAATTAAACAATTTAGAAATCTAATCTAGATCTAACCTGATGCACTACTAATACATCAAAGCATAAAATTTTGCATTTTTTGACAGCTCCATAACTTATTTTGGTCCTTAGATTATCGTATACATTTAAATACGTATTGGATATGTACTTAATATACTTTAGACATTTCCCAACTTTGAACACATCTTTTAAAAAAGCAATTGTAATGTTGCAACTTTTGAAAGGCCCATTGACCAAACTTATCTTCAACACAATTGACCCTCAACGGCAATTTGGTAAAGGAACTTGGTCAGACAACAAATTTATAGCAGTGAGGCTTATCTAATTATTAAAAATAGTCCATAGAAGTGTAATTCCAAATTATCTAAAGTCAGGATAAACTGTGTCCTTATAGGGGGTTGTTAAATAGAATGAGAGAAAACTTTGCTCTTAGAATATTCATGCTGGACATTACGTATATTGTCTTAGCCAAATAATAATATTTTGAACAAATATAAACCATACCTGTAGATTTTAAGTCCATTATCATAAACTCTATATTTATTTTGCATTCATTTTTATGTTTGTGTTCACGTGTTTTTATAATGATGACAAAATTCAAAAATAATATATGAGCGTTTTGTATAATATCTTTGGCCATACCTATTGTCGTTTGGTAATAGGGAAATCTCTGGTAAAGAAGAAAAATTTGGCAAAGGGTATTAATATTTATTTGATAGGTGAAGGGAGTAGTGTATTTAGCTGCTGAAAGCTAAGATCTTCTTACAAATCCAAGGTGAGTTCTTTATGGAGACTCTCCACCGTTTGTTTTCCGGTTCTCGTGATTTCTTCCGGTTGTTTCTTATCCCTTTTCCTCTAATTATATTTATTATTGGTTTTGATGATTAAAGCTATGATTTTATGGTTATTATATGTTTAGTAAATAAAGTTTGATACTTTATTGTTTAAGTAATTAAACATCTAATTTTATTATTTATAAATGTAAGTTATAATTTCAAATATATAGTTTTATATTTAAAGTGAGTTTAAAATATTAGAGTAAGGATTTTTAAGGTTTTTAAGCTACTTTGTTAGCATGATATTAAATGTTGTTGAAAATTGAAACATTAGCGTTTTAAAGGATTTTAAAACGAGTATTGAAGCGTTTTAAAATAATTATTCTTACCGTTAGTTAATTAGAGTATTAAGTCATTGTTATTCTATTATTTGGTAGGCGGAGAATTTGCCTTAAGTGACTTCTAGTATTCCTAAAGTGACCTCTCATTTTGTCTACACAAGATACGTACATGTCCTTATGTGTCAGATTACTATCATGTCCTAAGGTTAGAATTATGTATAGCATCATGTATAGGGAACCATTTTATGGTTCATACATGGCTATTGATTATGGAATTACGTGTTTTTGAGCGTGTTAATTGCGTATGATGTTTGTTACATGATTGAATGGATGTTTGATTCAAGCATGTTTGGGAAGGGAAGTTCATTCATAAACTCGCATGAGGGGTTTATAAATATGTTTATGGATTATTGGTATTGTTTCCCTTGTTATTATTTTATCACTTCTCAAAGGCCGAGGACTTTGTGAGTAAGTTGGCTTGGTATTATTCTTATTATTTTACTATTTTGCAAAGATCGGGGGCTTTATAGAGTATGTATATCTATTGTCTTTGGACACTTCGATAGTTGATTTTAGTCAACAAATAATTTGAGGATTACTTTCTTGGTCAATTGGAATTGTAAGATCACGTTATATAATAGTAAGATAAAAGTGGAATTTTTCTTGTATCCATGATATATGTTGGTTGTCTTGTTAGAGTCCAACATCGAATAACATATTAATACTTAAAGTGGAAGTGAATAGCAATAGGTTTAGACTTGTGCTCGTCTTAAGTTTTGGACTAGTATGAGTTGGAGTTCAAGATGGTAGCCCATGGCTTTTCTTGGGGCCGGATTGATCACCGTGCCCTATTTTATTTTAAAAGGTTGCTCGATATCGCTGGTCAAGGGAATTATGGAGTCGCGCCCGTAATTTGTCTTCTTGATTGAATACAAGTTTTTGTTGGAAAACTCGATCCAATGACTATTCAATTGACTAAATGACTTATTATTTGTATGTCTTATGAAGTTGAGTCTTATCTTATGAGTCGATGTTTTATTATTGATCATGTTTTATTGCTTAGTAAGATCATGCTAGATTTTCGTGTATTGTATTGTTATGTATGTACTCAGCTTTGCTAATTGCGTGCTTTTCTGTGTGTCGATCATGGTTCTGCCTATTGATCCTGTTATGACCCTAAAATAGCGAGAAATCCATCAATTGAGTATTTGCCTACAGGTTTGAAGAAGATGCATCCACACTCATTTTCGAATTGTGAGATATTGATGAGAGTTTTTTTTCATTTATGTATGCTTTATTTATTAAGGTACTTTACGGATTATTTATTTTAAGTTGTTTAAGTTGGTTTTAATGTACGTTCGAGGTTTGGATAATTTTTTTGTGAATTATTATGGTTTTAAGTATTTATTAAAGTTTTACGTAATGTTTTCCGCTGCAAAATTTCAAGTAAGCCGATACGTTATCACACGAGCGATAATACTTTGATAATTTTCTGTTTTTAGCTGGAAAATATATGTTTTGTAAAGAGAGAATTGTCAGAGTGTTACACAATAAATCTATCCTAGAAAGCAATAAAAGAGAGAGGGAGGATACATACAGAAATCATCCCCCACACTACCTTGGCAACGTCCTCGGTGCCACAAGATGAACGATAGGACAATGCTCAGTGGAAAAACTAACGTTAATTAGTACTCTCCCACTCTCTCTAACTCTAAAAAGAAGAGAAAAACTACAAGTTGCTTCCCATACAGCGCTAGTTTATATTAACTCCTCATCTCATATCGGCGGGTCTTGGCAATGAGTGCCCCCCTCATCAAACACCTTCCTCCCTAAAAGGCTCTTACTCTTACTTGCAATCGAGAATGTTACCTTAAATGCACCTTTCCCATAACCACCGATCTATTTCCTTTTTCATCCTGATTTCTAAAATTAGCAATGCAAGCATCAACTTCAGCTTCGATGCCTGGGAAACATCCATAGTAAGTGCTACCAGCAGAGGGTCAGCACAAAGCATCTGCGGGAGTGCAGATGAAACAATCTCTTCCAAAATATCAATCTTGCAGTAGGTTTGTTCAAGCATAGGGGCCTTAACAACATTGGTCAGTTTAAAAGTAATTTATCATCACCAACGCTTAAAGTTAAAGACATAGATTTGACATCAATAATAGCACCAGTAGTACATAAAACTACCTACTCAATACAATGGGAATCTGGGCATCCACCTCCATATCATATACAACAAAATCGACAAGAATGTAGAATTTTCCCATCCTAACATTTATTTCTTTTTCTCTCATTTTTCGAACCAAACATTCACGTAACTCAAACTTTGCCTTTTTTATTCTTTTTCTCACACTTGAAACCACAATAAATACCCAATCATTCCCAAAACCATACAAACCATAAGAACCAATCTCAAACAAAAGCTCCCCCAAGCTAGGCTTGGAAATAGTGTCGAAATAGAGGTCAATGGCTCATAATAAGGGTTTATTAACACAGAAGGTCATTAGGCTCAGCGGGGCTAAGGGGGATAAATGTATACCAAAAATTCACTCTGAGGCCAAGAATCAGACAAAAGAACGCCTCTATCACAGAAAATGCTACAAGTCATCGAATATCAGACAAGTACGAAGGCAAAGTCAAGATCAATCAACTAATGAGGAACTAACACACAAAAACAAACTAGATAATAATATGAATCCAATAGGCTACAAAGAGGCCTCATAGTCTAACCAATTCAGGCATGCAACACAATGTAGTGTATAATAATTGAAATTTTCTCGAATTCATAGCAATCAAACATCAAATCATGGCCTCAAAATCACAAATGTCCAGCTATCCAGAAAACTAAGTCAAATCATTTTCAATCCAAGCACAACAAGGGGCACAGGGAGGCAACTAAACCAGTCATGTGAATCATATTTTTTTATTTTTTCAGTAATTTTCGACTACAATAAATCTATCCTAAAAATAATAAAAGAGATAGAGAATACAAACAGAAATCCTCCATCGAGCTGAACTTGGAAGCGTCCTCAGTGCCAAAAGATGAACGATAGGACGATGCTAATAGGAAAAATAAACGTTAATGCTCCCTCACTCTCTCTCACTCGAAAAAAAATAAAAGAAAATAAAATAAGGGGAAATTACGGGTTGCCTCCCGCACAGCGCTGGTTTATAAAGGTCTCGCACGACCATATTACATCCATGTCTCAAATCGGATGGGCTTGGCAGTGAGTGTCACCCTCATCAAAGATCTCCCTTCTCCAAATGATCTTGATCTTACCTCCAGAATGTGATGCAACCTTAGGTGCATTATGATAATGCAACCTTAGGTGCATTGGTGCATTATCATAATGCAACCCAATGTACCTTCTCTTCAACCACCTTTCCTTTTTCTTTCCCATCATGAGGTTTTTCTAAATCATCAATGCAGGCATCGACTTTAACATTGATGCCTAGGGCAGTATCTTGAGTCAACTCGACCTCTAGAGGATCAGTACAAAGCATCTACTGGGTGCAAACGAAACCACCTCATCCATAATATCAACCCTGCACCAAGAGTGTTCAAGCATAGGTGCCTTAACAACATTGGTTAGTTTAAAAAAACTTTATCATCACCAACGCTCAGAGTTAAAGACCCAGACTTAACATCAATAATAGCACCAGGAGTACACAAAATGGTCCACCCAGAATAATGGGAATTTGGGCATCGTCCTCCATATCAAGTACTACAAAATCCACAGGGATATAGAATTACCCGACCCTAACAGGGGACGTCCTCTAAAACACCTAGGGGTATTTAATAGAACGTCCTCTAAAGTGATTTGTATGCATTTAAGTGCTTCCATATTCAGTTTCTTATAAACAGATAAAGGCATAATAGAAACAGAAGCACCTAAATCACACAAAGCCTTATCAATAAAAATAAGTCCAAGATGGTAGGGAATAGAAAAACTACCATGAACTTTCATCTTCGGTGGGGTTTTATTCTGTATAAAAGCACTACACTCTGCAGTAAGAGCAACACATTCTGCCTCACCAAAGTCTCGCTTCTTAGTGATCATTTCTTTCAAAAATTTGGCATAAACTGAAACTTGGGTAATTAATTCAGTGAAAGGAATCGTTACCTCAAGGTTCTTAACATAGCCAAGAACTAACCAAATTGTTGTTCGACCTTTGATTTCTGTATCCTGTGAGGAAAAGGCAGCCTTAATGTGAAAGGCATTTCAGAAACCTTCTCCCTTCTGTTTTCCTGTCTAATTTTCTTTGCTAGTTCTACCTCATACGTCAAACTCTTTTCTCCTTCCTCTATCACCTCTTTCCCCTTAGTTTGGGCAGCATCATCAATGGGCAATGGAGGAACTTCATAAGGCAGTGCCACTACGAAGAGTAATGGCATTCGCTTGCTCCTCTAAATGGGTTGCCCAGGCAATTATCCCTGATGCCTCTGAGCATTGTTGCCTGCAATTTGAGCCAGTTGGGTCTCGAGCAGTTTAATATGGTTATTCATGTTTTTATTCGACTCCTCGTGATTCTTTTGCATCGTGAGCATTAGTTTCATGAAATCAAACATTGTGGGCTCTTGGGTGGATATATTTAATGGGTTTGGAAATTTGTTGGTTTTGAAAGTGATGTGGTGATATCACGTATTTATATAGAGTTTTCTCCCCTTTTCACGAGCTAAATTGTGCGTCATTGGAGCTCTTCGGAGCTATTTATGCTAACTATCGTATATAGTTGTGGTTTTGTGTTTTAGTGTTGAATTGCAGGTTTTAAGGAGTTTTCTCCTTAATTCTGAGCTATTTGGAAGCAACCACGATTTACGAGATGTTACGAGGCACGTAGGATTTCTCACGACCTCTAAACGTGAAGAATTGAGAGTCAAAGAGTCAAAAGGAGCTTCTCGTACTCTGATCGGCCAGAAAATGGCCCGATCGGGCGATGATTTATGGATTGGTGGTAGAGTTTCGCACCCGATCGGGCGGACATCACCCGACCCAATCGGGTGGAAAAGCAAAGAATTTTCGTTGGGCAAAATTAAGCCCAACCCGATCGGGCAAGAATGCACCCTATCAGGCAGACCCACAAACGTTACATGTTCAATGTGCTGCTGCTACGTCTAAGAAACAAGAAGTTGTTGGGCTTCATGATTGGCAGCCTGATCGGGCACATATGGCCCGATGGTATCGGGTGGGCTCAAGGCCCATATCCCCTTGCTGCTTCTGCTTGGGCGAAGAAGGAAGGTTGCTGGGCTCAAGGCACATATGTTCGGTTTGTTGCGTTGTTGCTGTGTGGAAACCAAGGAAACAAGTTGGCATTATTTTTGTGTGGGCCCGATCGGGTGGCCCATTGCCCAATTGGGTCCTGCACTCGTTTCCGCGAAATCCTATTTTTTATTTTCCATTTTTAATTACATTTTGGGGGCTATTATAAATAGTTTTTCCTCATTATTTTAGAGACAACTACTATTTTCAGTTTATTTCCTTTGCTCTTAGTTTAGTTTATAGAGAGTTTTTATTAGATTAAACACTTTAGATTAGTTTAAGGGGTGATTGAACCTCGAATTTGATTTCAATAAAAGCTATTGCTTTCCGTCAATTGGTATTCTTCTCTACTATTAATCTCTTTTATTACTTTTGATTGATTAGTTAATTATTGATTTGATTCATGATGTTAGGATTAGGGTTTTATTTCTATTTTGTTATTGTTCATGCAATCATGTCTGTGTAGTCTAATTTCTAGGGATTGGGCGAGGAAGCCATGTTATACCTTGATTATTTGAATTGCTATTAGTTTCTGGGGTTTGATGAGATTGATTATGGTGGTATTTGTTCTTATTGAGTAATTAATGTTATTGCGCAGTTTCATTGATTGCTTGAGGTTAATAATTGTTTGCACAGACCCGTCTTACACTTAGAGGCCTAATACACATCAGTAATTCTAATTATGTTTGTGAACATGCTGCATATGTTGAATTATGGGCGTTGAGACTTAACCATAGCTTGACACTACTCTAATCTATCGATTCTGACCTAGGTTCTAATAGTTGTTTGATCCCTTGATTGGTATAAGCATGGTGGACCGAACTAATTTCTAGACCTTTATTTCATACTTTAAATCTCGTCTTTATATCGCTTTCCTTAGTCTATATAGTAGTTCAGCTGTTTCTTATCTGATTTTGTCTGAAGTAGCTGTGTAGCTGGATATCAACGAAACTTCGTCTCTCTGTGGATTTGACCCTACTTCCCTTGACTGCCAGTGTTAGAGGACTTAGGATTTATCTTTGATTAGGTGATACGACTTTAGCCTATCCTGGGAGGGTGAAAATTTTGTAGTGGGGGTTTCTGAAAACCAGGGGTTTGATAGAATGATGGTTAAGGGTGATTTTATGGTCGTGATTAGAAATTTTGGAGGTTTTGAAAGTTATGTAAAGGGGAAATTTTGCGGTCTCTGCTGGAAGGCATTCGCCCGCTCCATCTGATTTTAACTGAACTGAAAATCCTGCACAAAATGACCCTCAACACCACATATCTCGCAGTAAGATGAGGTAATGGGTGCAATAGCAGACATAACATTAATACTCATGGAAGGAGGTGTCGACGTAGAGGATTTCAAGGTGTCAATCTTCATATTCAGTTGCGCCACTTGCGAAATCAGCCATGCAAGGGCGTCTACATCCAATACTTTCCTTGGAGGCTTCGGGAAGTGGAATGATCATTAGCTGCAGGGTGTGCCAAGAAATTATTGCCTCATCCACTTCCTTATCAAGAAAAACTCCTCCCGGCAGACGAGTCAACTATACTCTTCGTCTGAGGCTGCAGACCATTATAAAATGTCTGCGTCAAGAACCATTTGTCCATGTTGTGATGTGGACACTCTCTGTAAATCTCTAAATCTATCCCGCGCTTCCCGAAGTGTTTCATCAAGCCCTTGGGAAAAACGTGGCTAGTTTATTTCTGATTTCTAATGTTATTGTTGGCGGATAATACTCTCTGAGGAACGCAACAGAAACTTCCGACCATTCTCATACATTGATATCATTGAACCACTTCCGCTTTGTCGCGGAGTGAAAACCTCGAATAGCATGATCTTCAGATGCTAAGGGGCGACTTCGGAGTGTTTAACAGTTCTGCAGAGTTGTTGAAATCTCTGCAGATGATGGGCGGATCTTCAGTTGGATGCCCCCAAACTAATTTTGCACAACCATGTTGATGAGTCCACGTTTAATCTCTGAAGTTTTCCGCAGTGATGAGGGCATTGGTGGGCCAGTGGGAATGCCGTCAGGATTAGGCAACGATTTGGACATAGCTGAACTCGAAGTGTTTGCTTCTGAGGTGCTTAGCAAATAGACTACTTTTCTTCCTAAATTTTCTTTGGAATTTGCCTTAGTGTCTTTGTCAGATTGGGAACCTCTAGGATGGGGATACCTTATTTTGAGACATGGGCATACAAACAAACTAAAAGAAGCAGTAAAGAGTACCTCAATTGGAACGATGAAGTTTCATGAGGCAAAAAGAAGCAAAGAAAAATAACCAAATAAAAACTAATAACTAGTTGTCTCCCCGACAACGGAGCCAAATTTTGACAGGCTAAGTCGTATCACCTAATCAAAAGTAAATCCTAAAGTCCTCTAACAAACAATAGTCGGGTAGTAGGGTCGAATCCATAGGGAGACAGATTTTCAGAGTTAATATTCAGTTAAACAGCTACCAGCAAGATAGAGGCTAATCAACTGAACTACTAATCAAGCTAAAGAAAGCAATATAAAAGTGGGATTTAAACTATGAATTAAAGTCTAGGGCGTTAGTTCGGTCCACCATGCTTATACCAATCAAAGTTAACAACTTTAGAGCACATGTTAAGCTATGTGGTGGGACGCAGTCGCGCACGTTTACCAAAGATAATATTTATAATCCAACTTTCTAAATTAATGTAGGAGGTAAGTGGGGTCGACTTGGATACCAAAGTATGTGTATAAGAGATTTAAAGGGAGAATTCGGATTAAAAAGGAAGCAATCACCAATCTAAGAAAACAATATTGAAATAGGGAAAGATCAATAGAGAAGACTCTTGAGTGGGTTGATTTTTCACTTCGATTCAGATTATCGATCATCGGTTTTAAGTATAAACAACTACTCTTAATCACACAGATTGAGGGCTAATCCACTTCCTCTGAAATAGTTAAACTACCCGAATCTGCAGATAGAATAATGAACTATAGAACAACCTAACTGAATCAGCAATTTAGGGTTCATTCTAAAGAACATGAAATTACTAGGAGTCTATGAGCCAAACAACAATTGTTAGCACAAATTATTCAATTCGTAAATTATGATTTCACTAGAGAATAATAAGAGCAATCGGATTCCTATACTAAACCCTAGTTTGCTACTCATGAACGAAGAACAAAGAGATCAGTAAATTCTCTGAATTCTAGCAATACATTAATAAAATAGAAAGACTAGTTGTACTTCCTAGAAATCAAACAAATAATCATATAATCAAATAAAAATAAAAATTATAAATAAGAGAGTGAAAATAATGGAAACCTCACAATAATGAACCGAAGATCAAACAATGGTTCTCAAGAGTAGATTTATGCTACGATCGGCATAGTTCAGATCACAAAATCTTCAATAATTGAATCTAACTTAAATTGGATTAGAGAAGGGGAAATAAGGCTCTCTCTCTAATTAGGGTTCTAAACTAATTGGGATAATGAAATGATAAGCAAAAGAAACTAATAAAATCTATAAAAAAACCTAAGATCGCTTAATGACTGCAGGCCACGATATCTGCGTGGTGCGCATAGTGGCGCGCTGGTCGCGCACTGAAGCTGCTGAGATGCTTGCTGGAAAGCCATTACTGCGAGAGTCGTGCGTTGGAGGTGCGCTGGGTGCGCCTACTTCCTGTCTTCCAATGCTGCTGTGTTGCTATGATGTGCATTAGGTGTGCGAGAGCATGCATTGGGTGCGCACACTGAGCTGCTGCTTGTTTGCTTACAAATGCTTACGAAGACTTGCTTACAAAGCCTAAGTTCGGCCAATTCTCTTACGAACACTCGAATTGAACGCTAACACACCCAATTACTTGAACACGTAACATTATTGAACATTCGCGAGCGAGAACCGACATGCATTGACCACGAACCTCATTAACTTCATTTGTCGAACGGATCACGAACATGGGACAAAGTCCACCTGTAAATGATTAAAATAATGTAAAGTCCCCAAATGTCCTTAAATCTCCTCTAATGTATCGAAACCATCTCGATTCTCCATATACCACACTTAATCTAATAATTACAGACACTTCACTTCTCGAGGCATAAACCTCTACACATACGAACTCCGAAGTATAACTCTCGCTCACGCCTAATCTGGTCTCATCACTATGGTTAAGTCTTAACGCTCATAATTCAACATATGCCGCATGTTCACTAACATAATCAGAATTACCGATGTGTGCTAGGGCCTCTAAAAGTAAGAGCGGACCTGTGCAAATAATTATTAACCACAAGCAATCAATGAAACTGCGCAATAACATCAATCACCCATCAAGAGTACAAATCACACCATGATCGATCTAATCAAAGCATAGTAACTAATAGCAATTCAAAAGTAATTCATGGTATAAACATCAGTTTTCCTCCCCAAAACCCTAGAAATACAATTAGTCACGCATAATTGAATCAACAATAACAGATCTAATATAACAACCTAGCTTTGCATCATAAACTAATTAAATAATCAAATTAAGCAACAAAAGATTAAATAAAGAAACTAAGAGAGAGAAGAACAATACCGAATGACGAAAAGCAATAACTTAATTGAAATAATCCAAGGTTCGTCTCCTCCAAAACTAATGTAAAGAGTTTAACTATGAAAAGCTCTTTAAACTAAACTAATGAAAATGAAATAAAAGTGTCATTGCAAAATAATAAGTTAACTTATTGATACTAATCATAAAGATAAAAAATAAAAGCGTACAAAAAAGATAGAATTTGTGGGCTGCGTCGCGTGCCCCGTAGGGCCATCCTTTCCAATGCCATCGGGCTCAAGACGGCATAGCCCATATCTTCACAGCTTGGCAAATAAAACGCAACATACATAAATTGGGCCTGCCCGATTCCATCGGGCCACGATGCCCGATCGGGCAAACTAAGCCCAGCTTCAATTCATTCCCTTCGCACGAGTAATATCAGTAGAATATAGTTTGTGGGCCTGCCCGATTGGGTCGGGCATCCTCGCCCGATCGGGCTCAGCCAAAATTGAGGCCCAGCTTTAATTCTTCGCCATCAAGCAGCAGCAACAACAACATTTAAGTGACAATAGACTCGCTAGATGGACTCGGGCACCATTGCCCGATCGGGCCCGAGAACAAGCTCGCCCGATGCAATAAAAGAAGCCCGAACGGGCCTTGCTCTGCTCGCCTAAGCACGTCTTTCCAACATTTCTTAGCTTTTGGCACTCGATCTTGAGTTTAGGAGTCCCGGGGCCTCGTAATTCACCTATAGTGCTTGTAATAACTTCTACGTGCCTCGCAGCAACTCGTAAAGTCGTGGTTCCTTCAATATGACTCGGAAAAAGGGAGAAAACTCCCTAAAACCTGCAACTCATCACGAAAGCAACACAACCACAACTATGTAAAGTAATTAGTATAAATTAGCTCCAAAGAGCTCCAATGACGCAACATTTAGCACATCAATAAGGGTAACGACTCTATATAAATCCATGAGATCATCTTCCTCGATGGTGTCCTACTAAATGACTGCTTTGCTTTCTGCACTTTCTTTCAAATTTGCCCGAGGGTCTTTGTTACTGCGGTGTCCGCTGGAACGGGAGCCTTTCTTTGAGACCTGGGCATACAAAGAAACAAAAACAAAGCAATGAAAAATGCCTCAATTGGAATGGTGAGGTTCTAATGAGCCAAAAGAAGTAGTCTAAATAGTCAAACAAAAACTAGAAAACTAATCGTTCCCAACAGCGGCGCCAAAAACATGATGTGTTTTCAATGTAATACCCCAAGTGAATGGTGTCTGTTGGCAGAACCTTGCAAGTACGGGTCGAATCCACAAGGAGACAGCTTTTCAGAGTTAATGTTCAGCTAAACAACCGCCAGACAAAATTAGGGAAGAATAACTGAACTACTAATTAAACTAATAAAAGCAAGAATTAAACTAAGATTTATCTATGAATTAAAATAGGGCATTAGTTCGGTCCCATACTTATACCAATCAAAAAGGGTTCAATGAATTAATTTGTACTTAGGTCTAGAGTCAAGCAATTAGAGTAGGTGTTTAGCTTACGATCGGGTACATAACCCTCATAATTCAACATATGTAGTACGATTGCTCACATAATCAGAATCAATAGTGTGTTATAAACCTCTAAAAGTAAGCCTCCGAATGAGTTCATACCAAAGTTGCCAAACGTAATTCATGAAATTGTACACGAACATAAATCACGGATTCAAGAACAAATCATATTATAATTGCCCTAATCACAACCTAGAACTAATAGAACTTCAAATAATAATCATGGTATAAACATGGCTGTCCTCCCTATAGCCCTACAAAGATAACTACTCCCTTCATAATTGAACTAATGACAATGATCTAATGTAAAAATCAACACTTTCCATCATAAACGAATAAAAAACTATATTAAAGCAATCAAAGATTAAAGGGAAATAAGAACAAAGAACAATACCAATTGACGCGAAGTTAAAAAACTTTATTGAAGCAAATACAAGGTTTGATCGCCTTTGGAAGTAAACTAAAGTGCTTCTCTCCAAAAGTGCTTAACAATGAACTAGAGAATGCTGGAACAAACATTGCACACCAAACATTGCACCCGTTCGATCAAGTCGGGCAAAACCACCCGATCGGTCCCGCAAGAGACTGTAGCCTTGAGCATTAAATTCACCCGAGAGGGCCGATTTTAGCCAAAAAAGACGCCTTACTAGCCCGATCGGGCTAGGTTGCTTAATCCCTTAGGGCAGGAGCTTGTTTATATATTTCTTGGCCTTTCGAACTTAATTCTTCACACCTAAATGGCCTCGAGACTTCATAATCATCATGCATACCTCGTGACAACTCGTATTAGTTGTGGTTGCCTCAAGATAACATAGAATAGGGAGAAAACTTCCTAAAATTGCAATTTAATTAACATAAAACAACCAAACCATAGCTATATAGAGAAGTTAGCACAAAATAGCTCATAATCAGCACCAATCATGCACGATTTAGCTTGTAAACAACAGGGAAAACTCTATATAAAATCATAATATCATTGGTGCCCGGGTAGCTTAGCTAGCACGCGCATCATCTTCCTATTTTGATATTCAAGGAGTGCTAGCTTCCTAGTTGTGGGGTCAACTTCCTTATCTTCCTGGTCGAATTTCTCTTTGTCCTCTAATTCTTCAACACTACTTTCGGAATCAGTTAAGCTGAGGACGCGAGGAGTTACAATGTGACAACGCAGCTCGGATTTCTTGCTATTGCTCTCAATAGACTCCAATTCCTTTCGCTAGTTTTCTATGGTGTTTTACGATTCAAATTGAGCACGTTTGACTTCTAGAGCAACTTTCATATTTTCAGAGGTAAGATGAGGCATCTCGACCAAATGATGAGTTTCAAGAGAATGAATGATAAATCTAGTTGTAGGCCCCACAATGGGCGCCAAAATCTTTGTGCCAAATTCTGCGCAGGGCAAAACTCAGCTAGAGACCTAAAAGTAGCTAATGGTGATGTCTAGTAATCAAGATGAACAAGGCAAAGATGAACAAAGAAGAAAGACTCACCATGGACATTGACGTGGAAAACCCCAAAAATAAAGGTCTAAAAACCGCGAGTGGACTTGAGTCCAACAATCCACTATCTAATGTTAATGCAGTCTTACTCTTCAGCTAGAATTAGAGCGTATGTAAATGTATAAGCTTGAGAATACAAGTGATTAAGAATGAGTACATGAATACAGAGCAAGCCTATACTGTTATGCTAAATAGCCGTTTGAACGTTTGGTACAACCAATTCCTTAATTTCTATAAACTAACCTCAGCACACTTCCCTAGAAATCCGGCTGGTTGTTAGTTGTGGGCAAACCATTTTGAATGAGTCTTTCCTTTAAATAGGCTCGTGCATAATGGCGGCTTGAACCTTTGCAAACTCAGTCTTCCCTAATGATAGGAATGTAGTTGATAATCTGGTTGCATACTGAACGTTGCGTAGTTGAAGTAATCCTTCACTCACGCTAACATAACTATCTCACCTGTAGCTCTCTAGCTGGGCTCGTGCATGAGATTGACTAGTTGCAAACAACTTGGTACGAGTAATTAGTTTCGACAAATACAGGACATAACAAGGTATTTATCTCGCTGGGTGATCAATAGTGTTTAGTGAGACGGTTTCATCGAAGATTTTCCATAACAATTGCTTATTCCATTTCTCTCAAAAATTGATGGTCTCTTATCTGAAGTTGGGTCGGCCCACTTCTCTCGCAATACGAAGACACGAAAGTAGTATAACGATTTACCCATGAAAAAGGAAAAAGGAAAAGGAAAAAATAAAAAAGGAAAAAGAAAAAAAGAAATTAAGACGCGGCTGCTTTACACCAAAAGCCGTAGCTCGTCTGCTAATCAAATTCCAGCTCCACAGATCGTCCATTCACGATCCACAGCTAAGAGAGTTTTGAATTCTCCACGATT